>CM063508.1:158245394-158427894 GCA_032207245.1 Pardosa pseudoannulata
TCTGCATAAGTTTTTACTATAGAAAATAAAGATATTAATTATTAAGATTGTTATAGATTTGGAAAAAGAAGTTAAGATACAGAAATACTAAATATATGATAGGGATTTCATCTACCAATAATTCACCGATACATATACATAAGGGTTGAAAAAGAAGGACTGTTCTAGAATTTTCTATGGTCAAATCTTATATACGATCTAATATATATAAATGTCTTATTTCATCTATATAATGGGATAAACAATAGATTTGGAAAAAGAAGTTAAGATACAGAAATATTAAATATATTATAGGGATTTCATCTACCAATAATTCACCGATACACATACATAAGGGTTGAAAAAGAAGGATTGTTCTAGAATTTTCTATGATCAAATCTTACCTACGATCTAATATAAATAAATGTCTTATTTCCTCTATATAATGGGATAAACAATAGATTTGGAAAAAGAAGTTAAGATACAGAAATAATAAATATATTATAGGGATTTCATCTACCAATAATTCACCGATACACATACATAAGGGTTGAAAAAGAAGGACTGTTCTAGAATTTTCTATGGTCAAATCTTATATACGATCTAATATATATAAATGTCTTATTTCATCTATATAATGGGATAAACAATAGATTTGGAAAAAGAAGTTAAGATACAGAAATATTAAATATATTACAGGGTTTTCATCTACCAATAATTCACCGATACACATACATAACGGTTGAAAAAGGACTGTTCTAGAATTTTCTATGGTCAAATCTTACCTACGATCTAATATAAATAAATGTCTTATTTCCTCAATATAATGGGATAAACAATAGATTTGGAAAAAGAAGTTAAGATGCAGAAATATTAAATATATTACAGGGTTTTCATCTACCAATAATTCACCGATACACATACATAACGGTTGAAAAAGAAGGACTGTTTTAGAATTTTCTATGGTCAAATCTTACCTACGATCTAATATAAATAAATGTCTTATTTCCTCAATATAATGGGATAAACAATAGATTTGGAAAAAGAAGTTAAGATGCAGAAATATTAAATATATTATAGGTGTTCATCTACCAATAATTCACCGATACACATACATAAGGGTTGAAAAAGAAGGACTGTTCTAGAATTTTCTATGGTCAAATCTTACCTACGATCTAATATAAATAAATGTCTTATTTCCTCAATATAATGGGATAAACAATAGATTTGGAAAAAGAAGTTAAGATGCAGAAATATTAAATATATTATAGGGTTTTCATCTACCAATAATTCACCGATACACATACATAAGGGTTGAAAAAGAAGGACTGTTCTAGAATTTTCTATGGTCAAATCTTACCTACGATCTAATATAAATAAATGTCTTATTTCCTCAATATAATGGGATAAACAATAGATTTGGAAAAAGAAGTTAAGATGCAGAAATATTAAATATATTATAGGGTTTTCATCTACCAATAATTCACCGATACACATACATAACGGTTGAAAAAGGACTGTTCTAGAATTTTCTATGGTCAAATCTTACCTACGATCTAATATAAATAAATGTCTTATTTCCTCAATATAATGGGATAAACAATAGATTTGGAAAAAGAAGTTAAGATACAGAAATATTAAATATATTATAAGGATTTCACCTACCAATAATTCACCGATACACATACATAAGGGTTGTAAAAGCAGGACTGTTCTAGAATTTTCTATGGTCAAATCTTACCTACGATCTAATATAAATAAATGTCTTATTTCTTCTATATAATGGGATAAACAATAGATTTGGAAAAAGAAGTTAAGATACAGAAATAATAAATATAGGGATTTCATCTACCAATAATTCACCGATACACATACATAAGGGTTGAAAAAGAAGGACTGTTCTAGAATTTTCTATGGTCAAACATTACCTACGATCTAATATAAATAAATGTCTTTTTTCCCCTATATAATGGGATAAACAATAGATTTGGAAAAAGAAGTTAAGATGCAGAAATATTAAATATATATAGGGTTTCATCTAAATAATTCACACGATACACATACATAACGGTTGAAAAAGGACTGTTCTAGAATTTTCTATGGTCAAATCTTATACGATCTAATATAAATAAATGTCTTATTTCCTCAATATAATGGGATAAACAATAGATTTGGAAAAAGAAGTTAAGATGCAGAAATATTAAATATATTATAGGGTTTTCATCTACCAATAATTCACCGATACACATACATAACGGTTGAAAAAGGACTGTTCTAGAATTTTCTATGGTCAAATCTTACCTACGATCTAATATAAATAAATGTCTTTTTTCCCCTATATAATGGGATAAACAAGTTTTTACTATTTAATTTGAGGAAAAAATAAATTATGACATGAAAATTAAAGAATCATGTTAAAAGTCTTCTTACTCTATTAATTTCTTTTGTTATCATCAGATAATTTGTTTCAAAATTAAGAAAATAACTGCACCACCTATAGGATGATGAAGTAATTATCAGCAAATTTTCCTTCGTGCTTAGATATGAAGCAACCACGAAATTTTCACTCTTATTATGGAACAAACGTGATATCTGTGCTTCCCATCTTGTTTTTATTCTTTACTTCCATACATTCATTCACGGAGAAAACAAGATTAGCGAAAATGATGATCTTATTAAAATGATAACACGTATCTATTGATTTGTTAAAGTTTTCAAACTATTGGTCGGCCTCTAGAAACTTGTGATTACATTTACTTATTTAAATATGGTACACTTGAACCCCAATCTATCGTTTTTTAAAGAGACAGAAATAAAAAACGATAAATGCTTGAAAGACATACTGTAAGTAGAATATATAACTGTAAATAAATACACTGTAATAGAATATATAAATAAAAAATATAATTAAATGTGTAATTGTGACAAAAATTAATTATTTACAGCATTGAGTGTGTATATTTTATGCTTCGTAAAATGTAATTTATGTTTAGAATGATACTTAACCCTCCGACTGCTCAATTTGTATACCAAAATCGGTTCAAAAATTGTAAATTTTTTTTTTTGCACATTTTAAATCTATATATATTGAAGAATTGGAATATGAGCTTTTTCTTTCTAGAAAAGATTTTTATATAGATTTTTTTATAGTGAGAAACTAAACTGTCAGAAAAACCAATTTTATATCTTATCACAAGAAAGAAAATTTTTAAAATAAATTTCAGTTGAATTGCAGTTAATTTCTATTTATTACATAATATAATTATAATATATAATTATATATTATATTATGTAATAAATGAATAATATAATTATATAATTAATTATATAAATATATTATTATAATTATAATATATTATTATTATATATAATATTATTATGTTATCTAATATAACTATGGTTCTATTCATATAATTCTATTTATTACATAATTAGACGTCTAATACTGTATATAATTTATTTCACATTTTAAACAGTGAAAAAGTGGGATGCCCTCTTCAAAAAAGGAAGAAAAGCAAATGCTCGTTAAAATCTCGGGATAAGCAAATTTTGCTGCATTTGAGTTGCCCTTGGCAACAGCAAGAGGAGTAGCCAGAGGGTTAAGGAAGAGAGTGTACATTAAAATCGAAGTTTGTAGTGAATGCATAAAATGTTAAAAAAAATTAGATTATAAATCTATTTGCTTTGTTTTTACAGTAGCAATGTCAATACAAACTGACTTATGATTGATATAGATTTTTTTATGATAGATCAGAAATGAATTTGGGTAAATCCCAGTTCAGGGGGCCCGCCCAACCAAGTTCAGTGGACCCGCCAAGCTTGGCGATGTCACCAAATTCTAGAACCCAGTTTTCTGGCAAACCTTGCTCTATTTATTATTTTCTATTTTTTAACTTGTATTCATCTTAACAAAATTTCAAACCTTTTTTTTTTTTTTTTTTTTGTTCAAAATATGCTTTGAAATTGGGTATAAACTTAATACAAACGAAGCACAAGTTGTAAACATCACTTGGCGACAGTTTGGCAATCACTTGTACAAAAATAGTCAAAAACATGGCGGCCGGCCCCCGGAACTGGGATTCTACCATGAATTCTACTTTTCTTATTCGAATGCTTATTCAGAACAATATATCAAACCTATATTCACCATTCGAACTCCGACGACGGCAGATGGAACCTAATAATAACTCGTCACATTATTCTTTCAAATTTTCGTAAAAAAAAATTCTACCCAATAAGTCTTTGTCACGCTTTGGTCAAAAGGTGCCAGGAGATCAGATATAGGGAAAGATTTCGACTGAATAAACTGTTACATAGACGTCTAGTATATATACGTAATCACGATTTCTTTTATCACCCAATCACTGCTCGCAAATAAAAGCACGGCGTGCACAGGTTGTTTTCTTACTCTTCATAGACTATGAAATATTTATCCCTTTAAAAAAGAAAATGTTTCAAATGTATACTCAAAATCTTCTCTTAACAGCCAAATGCATAAAGATGTGTCCTTTAATAAGTGATAAAACTTTATTTGAGGATTGCACACACATACACCAACGAGCCAAATCTTGATGACTACTTTGAAGTTTAGATATTTCATTAAACTCTTAAGGGGATACATCCCCTTTAAATCTTAATTTTTTTTTCATTTTAAGTATCTCTGGACATTTCTGCATCATTTAAACCAAACTGCACTGAAATATTCGAATTACAACTTGTAAAACTATACAGTCTTTGCTTTCAATACTATAGCTTTTAAGAAAGCTATAAAAATTTCAAATTCATGTGTTTTTTCAACTTGCACCCGCTGTAAATAAAATATTATTGCACATATAAGGCAATTTGTCGCAACGTCACGAACTACTATAATGCCCTTCCCATTCATTTTCATGTTTACAACAGCCAATAGACAAACAATGAACTGCCCTTCCGTTTGAAACTAAAGCCAGAATTGTCATATGTTGAGATGTACCCTGCTGCAAAAAACTGCCTTATGGATTTCAAATTTTCATAGTAAATACATTATAGACCTCCGATGAAGCGCTACCCTCTTATTTTGTTGTTGTTTAAATCTTTTAGTATTTATAGTATTCTAAATAAAATTTTTAAAAATGTGATAAAAGGAAAAATAAGAAAAAGGTTTTAAAAAAAACTGAATTAGTGATTAAGTAAGAGTAAGTTCAGGTGATTCTCTTAGTGCGCATGGGCAAAACAAGCTCATACATTGGAAAAACTTTACGGTTTGGCATTAAGGTAAATAACCCCTTCCGGTAAAATGACGAGTCTAGCTCGTCATTAGTTTTTCATTCCATACCGCACAATGACGAGCTACACTCGTCATGCGATTAAAGTTACTGTTAAATATGATAATTAATTTAGTTTAAAATTTCTAGTGTACTGAATTTGGTAACACTTTTATCACTTGTGAAAATCACAAGTCACTATTGCATATTGTTTACTTAGAATTTCTTGGTACAAGTCATTGCCAAATTAATGAGTCAGAATAAAAGAAAACCTACTAAGAAATGCCGTGTGTGTTACAAGAATCAAATTAAAAGTGAGACTACTTGGCGGTGTAAACAATTAAGAATTCCTTTGCACTTTGTTTTGAAAAGTACCACTAGCTTGAAGACTATTATCTGTATACCTTATTAATGTTTTGCTTTGATATTTTCTTAATTTTACTGTTTCTGATATTATTTAACACTATGTAAAAAATGGATTTTAATTAAGAATATGTAAGAATTGTAAAATGAAATAAGTTTTTTAAATAAAAATCAAATGGTTATTTCATGCACAGTTTTTCATTATTAAATCATACCGGAAGGGGTTAAAAAAACTTAAACTTATGAACTAAAAAGTTTAAAATCGTGCTTTTACTCAGCAAATTAAAATGCATTATATATGAAATTTTTTTTTATAAAAAAATTGAATTAAAGACCCAGAAAAGGGTGTTTTTAGGTGAATCTCTCTTACTGCACATCGATAAATATATCCATAATCAAGAAAATCTTTTTTTAACATTAGGGTAAGTGAAAAACTTAAACTTAAGAATTAAAAAGCTTAAAATTGAGCTTTTACTTCGCAAATTAAAATAATCTCAAAAGTATAAATTAAGTTTTTTGATGAATATTTATATATGAACATTTTTTCTGGTCCGTCTTTTAATTTAAACGTAAATTCATGCGACGTATATACATACTTCAAAACTAAAATTAATATCTAAATCAAAAGTATAGGTTATACGCAAATTTTAAACCAAATGGGGAGTGAATTATATACCCCTATATCTTTCTGTTTCGATCTTGATAAAGCGGATTCGCTATAATATACAAAGACAACAGTTCACCCGACTGATGAATAAATTTATCAAGACCACGAAGTAAGTAAATGTACCGCAGGCTTTTACTTTTGCTTTAGAGTGATCAAAAATAATTATTATATATAAATAAATCCTTAAAATATTATATTTTAATTTTAAAAGTGTTTCATAGCCTAAAGTAAAATCATGCTTTTAATTTTTTAATTTTTAATGATATTTTAAATTTTTGAGTACATTTAACGCTAAAAAGGAGGTCATTAAACATTGCACATCAAGCATTAATTAAACAGTACAAACATTAATGACACTTAACAGTGCATAGAAAAACAGAAATGCAATAAACAAGGCATAATCATGCTGTACGGAATACAAAATACCCGGAAATGGTTTTTTCTGGTTTAGAGCGCTACGGTCTACTTTTTGCAACACGAGGGCTAATGAGGCCGAGACCTATTGCTTAAAACCGATTCAGAAAGGCTACGAACATTCATGCCACTGTGGGATTCAAACCCAGGAACTCATGCTCCGAAGGCCAGCACCCTAACCACTCGACCATTGTTCGGCACCCGAAAATGGAATCTCCAGTGTTAATGAGTCTATACAGCACAGTGTTGCATCAGCTTCTAGATACAAAAAAAAGAATCTGGGAGGAGGGCATTACCTAATACAATAAACACGGCAGAATCGTGTAATCAAAATTTTTATATAGATGTATATAGGAATAAATCCTTCCTTTCTGTATCTGGATTGTGTTCTATGATATCGTAAGCATAAGGTTTTCAAAAAACCACCACTCTATTCAAAATCGTTAAATATTAATTTTAGAATTGCTACGTTATAACACAGAAAGGAATCTGGGAGGTCGATGATAACGGGGAGGGAGTGAATTTGGGTATCTCATAAGTATCATATATTGAAATCTTAGTCTGAAAGGTTCAATTTACATCTATCTTTCCTTTGTATCCTACATTCGCGAATAGGGATTCCGGTAAACTAGTGTGAATGCACATTTTATGGCCATGCAAAGAAGTTATAGGGTGTCTCCATTAGATTTTACAGCAAGAAATTACGAAATATTACAAAAAAAATTACAATTATCCGTTAATTTTTTTTCAGCAGCGTTCAAAGAGTTCATATTCATAGTGTTCCAAATCAATGACTAGGTTTAATTTATTCCATATTGTACGGAATATTGAATGTCTGGATACGGAATCTGAAATATGAAGGATAAACTCATACAGCAGTGATGAGGCAGCTTATTGATACAAAGTAGAGTCTGGAGGATCGACGATAACCAGGTTGTGAATTTAAGTATCTCATACGTATCGCATACTCGAATCGCAGTCTGAGAAGTACCACTTCCATCTATCTTTTCTTTGTATCCTTCATTCGCGAAGTATGAATGCACACTTAATAGCCCTGCAAAGGAATTATGAGGTGCCCCCATTAAATTTTATAGCAAGAAATTACGAAATATTACAACAAGCAAATTTACAATTATCAGTTATTTTTTTCAGCAGCTTTCAAAGAGTTCATATTCATAGTGTTCAAATCAATGACTAGGTCTAAATTCATTCCATATCGTACGGAATATTAACTGTCCGGATACGGAATCTGCAGTATAAAGGATAAATCCATACAGCAGTGATGAGGCAGCTTCTTGATACAAAACAGAGTCTGGAGAATCGACGATAACCAGGTTGTGAATTTAAGTATCTCATACGTATCGCATACTCGAATCGTAGTCTGAGAAGTACCACTTCCATCTATCTTTTCTTTGTATCCTTCATTCTCGAATCGGGATTCCGGTAAACTAGTGTGAATGCACACTTAATAGCCCTGCAAAGAAGTTATAGGGTTTCCCTGTTAGATTTTATAGCAAGAAATTACGAAATATTACAACAAGCAAATTTACAATTATCAGGTCATTTTTTCAGCAGCGTTCAAAGAGTTCATATTCATAGTGTTCCAAATCAATGACTAGGTTTAATTCATTCCGTATGGTACGGAATATTGAATGTCCAGATACGGAATCTGCAGTATAAAGGATAAACCCATACAGCAGTGATGAGGCAACTTCTTGATACAAGAAGGAGTCTGAAGGATCGACAATAACCAGGTTGTGAATTTAAGTATCTCATACGTATCACATACTCGAATCGCAGTCGGAGAAGCACCACTACCATGTATCTGTTCTTTGTATCCTTCATTCAATCGGGATTCCGGTAAACTAGTGTGAATGCACACTTAATAGCCCTGCAAAGAAGTTATGAGGTGTCCCCATTAGATTTTATAGCAAGAAATTACGAAATATTACAACAAGCAAATTTACAATTATCAGTTAATTTTTTCAGCAGCGTTCAAAGAGTTCATATTCATAGTGTTCAAATCAATGACTAGGTCTAAATTCACTCCATATTGTACGGAATATTGAATGTCTGGATACGGAATCTTCAGTGTGAAGAATAAACCCATACAGCACAGTGTTGCAGCAGCTTCTTGATACAAAAAAGAGTCTGGAGGATCGACGATAACCAGGTTGTGAATTTAAGTATCTCATACGTATCGCATACTCGAATCGTAGTCTGAGAAGTACCACTTCCATCTATCTTTTCTTTGTATCCTTCATTCACGAATCGGGATTCCGGTAACCTAGTGTGAAAGACTTAATGGCCACTTAATGGCCATACAAAGAAGTCATGCAGTGTCCATATTAGATTTTATAGCAAGAAATTAAAAAATATTACAACAAGCAAATTTACAATTATCAGTTAATTTTTTTAGCATCGTTCAAAGAGGTCATATTCATAGTGTTCAAATCAATGACTAGGTCTAAATACATTTCATATTGTACGGAATATTGAATGTCTGGATAAGGAATCTCCAGTGGGAAGAATAAACCCATACATCAGTGATGAGGAAGCTTTCTGATACAAAAAAAAGAGTCTAGAGGATCGACTATAACGAGGTTGGGAATTTAAGTATCTCATACGCATCACATACTCGAATCGTAGTTTGAAAGGTACCGCTTCCCTCTATCTTTCATTTGTATCATTCATTCACGAATCGTGATTCAGGTATTCTAGTGTGAAAGCCCACTTAATTGCCATACAAAGAAGTCATGCAGTGTCCACATTAGATTTTATTGCAAGAAATTACGAAATATTACAAGCAAATTTACAATTATCAGTTAATTTTTTAGCAGCATCCAACGAGTTCATATTCATAGTATTTAAATCAATGACTAGGTATAAATTCATTCCATATTGTACGGAATATTGAATATCCAGATACGGAATCTCAAGTGTGAAAAATAAATCCATACAGCACAGTGTTGCATCAGCTTCTTAATACAAAAAAAGAGTGAAGGATTGATGATAACGAGATTTGATTTTAAGTATTTCATAGGTATCGCATACTCGAATTGTATTCTAAGAAGTAGCACTTTCAGCTATCTTTCCTTTGTATCGTTCATTCGCGAATCATGATTCAGGTAACTTAGTATGAAAGTACACTTAATTGCCATAGAAAAAAGTCTTGTGGTCAAATCCATATCAGATTTTATAGTAAGAAATTAAAAAACAATACAATAAGCAGATTTATAATTATCAGTTAATCTTGTTTAGCAGCGTTCAACGAGTTCACACTTAGTGTCCCATATCACTGACTGATCTGAATTCATTGATATACACGTCTAGTTTTGAATTTTAAAACATAATAAATGAGAACCACAAATAACTGAAAATTCTAAGCTATTAAAACGTGTTAGTTTTCTCTTATTTTCGAATTTTTTTCAAACTGAACATTTTAATATACCTTTTCCTTCTAACTAATCAATATCTATATATAAACTTTAGGTGGTACAAGCAATTCAGTAGAGTGCAATTTTTTATTTCAAGACTATATTGCATCGTGAATTTAATTTATTTTTTAAGTTAAGATGAATTTTTTATGAAGGAAAATAAATCCAGTTGATTTACCAGATTTGCTAAAAGAAGTTGGGCAAAATTGTATTTTTACTTCCTTGTACAAAATGAAGGACATATTGCATTTCCAAGAAATTTCAATGATCAAATTTTAAAAAAATATATATCATTTTGAACCTGCCTGGATCAATTTCAACAAGTTTCAGTGCTATTATTGTACAAACGTGTAAGGAAACTTTAGTTTTTGTAATGATGAATATCAATTTTGACCATATTAAAGCATGTTATTTAAGTTATTTTCAGTAATATATTGAAAAATAGCTTAATTGTCTAGAGCGTGATTTTACAATTTCAACACGAAATATACGGAGCATACTATTTATTTTTATTTTCATAAGTAGAAATATATATATTTCAAGACTGATTTTTTTAATTCAATAAAATGATATTGAAAATAACAGCTTTCAAATTTTGGCATCATTAAATAGAGAGTTAAAAAATCAATTGAGAACTAATTTTTCAAGCAACTTAATCTGAGCTACCCACACAAAAGTAATGGACCAAAATAAAGGTGTTTGCATGCGCAGTTATTTTGCATTTACTAAGCTTAAATAATCCCAAAAGCAATTACAAAGGAAGAATGTAGAACATATTTACATAAAAAATTTAAATCTTACTAAATATTTATATTAAAAATATTTTTAAAAATTAATAAATGCACATCCTAAACGGCCAAAAACGTATTTGCACAATAGTATTATTAATACAAAATAGTAAATAATACATATTGATAATACTTTGCATGCAGAGCTTTTGTGTCAATCATAGTTTTATAAGTCTAGGGTTGATTCATCTAATTTATATTTTATATTTATTCGTGGTCATTCGTTAGTGATAATTCAAGATCAGCTTACTTCCATATTTTTCTTATTCTCACTTTCATATTTAAAAGGCCGAACGATGGCCGATTGGTTAGGGTGCTGGCTTTCGGTACCAAAGTTCGTGGGTTCGAATCATACAGTCGCATGGATGTTCGTAGCCTTTCGGAATCGGCTTTAAGCTGTAGGTCCCGGTCTCATTAGCCCTCGTGTTGCAAAAAGTAGACCGTAGCACTCCAAACCAAACCAAATCATATTTAAACATTCCACAAATCTCTAGTAGGTTACAGGTCCGATGATTGTAAAAGTGTATATAATAGCAGTGATGTGCACATTATTTTCATTTTCGGCCCCTTTGTAGAAAAACAAGTCTTTTCTTTTTTTTTTTTCAAGAAAATGTTATTTTATTCAACTATTGTATTCTATAACTCGTATTCTATAATTAAAACTATTACTTGATATTGAAGAAAATCCTTATATATTTTACTGTCATGTAAATTTTTGAATCTGACAATCTATAAAAAAATTCTTGCGATTCATTGAAGTGCCGCGACCCATGTTTGAGGACCATCCCCTATATAATAATAGCCTAAGTTATCTGTCCGTCTGTCCTCAAATTTATGAAGCGGTTGGACCTAGAATGGATAAAGGCATCTATATTGAATTCTTGATGAGTTAGGGTTAGCAGCGTTCAAAATCCACCTCTTCCCCCGTTTTCTATCATTTAATACAATTATTTCAAGCCCTGTTTTCCCTGGTTAAGAGCAGACGATTACATTTATGAATTTGTCACATAATAAATAGGTAAAAATAACATTTTTTTTCTATCATTGTGACGTCATTCCTTTAACCATCTCATTTAATCATTTCTTATTTTAAATTAGTTTAATACAGTCTGCATTATTTTCATATGTTTTGTCACTGAATTTAGATATTACGTAAATAATTTTCTTTTATATTTGGCTTAAATAATAGATTAGGTACATATGTGATAATTTAAAATTTAATCATCGATTATTTTTTGTTGTAATGAAAATTTTATCACCGGTATTAACAACAAATTCTATCTACCTCCATGGTGTAGTGGAAATGATAGTTTCATTCCTTTACTTCCATTAATTACTGTGGCCAAAAAAAAAAATTGGGAAGAACTTGACGATAATTTCGACGTAGCTAAGAAAAGTTTGAATTATCTTTCTAAATGAATTTAACATGATTCTAAACTGCATTCACAGTATCGGGAGACTTTAGAAGAGTATGAAGATAAAAAAAATTATTAAGAGTGTACAAGATAATTCTCAGCCAAAAAACAAGACATTTTTTATCTTCCTTATAGGGTACTTTACAATTCTGGAAAATTAAAAAGTTTACTGGTCCCGTCATATGACGGGCTATATGCTAGTTATATTAGATTAGTTGTGCGGCCATCATAAAAACTAGGTAGCCCTTGTATTAACCAGTATTTAATTATATAAATTACAACAATTTGAAAATAAATATAATTTTATTGTTAATACTTTAAAATTTTGCAGTTGAAGTTTTTTATAACTTAATATTATTATTTTTCTATTATATTTCTTTATTAATGAAATAAATTTGTTATAAAATATCTCAAGTTTATTGTTTTTATTTGGAGAGGTATTTAAATATGTATTAGTTTATTAAAAAAAATAATTAAATCTTAATGTTAGAACACATTAGGGCCCTTAAGTGAATACAAAAATGTTTTATGTTGAAATTTCAAATTAAATAATGTAAGACTTAATGGTTTTTGCATTATTTCTAGAAAATGCAATACGTTGTTGTAACTATAGAAACTATAATAATTTCACAAAATTCGCATTTATATGTATATTTTGCGGTCTCTTTTAAGTTCCTAATTTAAATTAAAAGTGCTTCTAATGGTAAAAATGTTCCCAGCTTCTGCAACAGCCTTTTAATGTCATATAATAAACATAGCCTCGTTGTGTTAGCTCTATTTTTCGAATCATTATCATGTTGAAAATGATATTAATCACCAATTTCATACTTCATTTGCACTACTTAAAGAGTTATCTCTAATTATATCAACATATTGTTTGACATTCATAATATCTTCACTAAACACTAATTCACCTACTCCATTAAAATGCATGTATCCCCAAACTATTACACGTCCATTAGGATTCGGAGATGTATGATATTTAAAGTAATAGGTGAGTTGGTCTCTGTTAATGCATTTTGAATCATTATATGTTCATTGGCATATTCAAGGACCTTCTGCAATATCGAGTCCTAGATCGGTGAAGCATTAGCTCAGTCAGCAAAGGCAGCGATCTTATAACTGAAAGGTGTGAGTTCGGGGCTCGAGCCTGTCTAAGATCCATCGTGTTTTCTAAGGACGACTGCAGCACGTAAAATACGTTCGTGGTCACAGTGTTCCTCCAAGTTATCCAACTATACCTCTACGGGTGACAGGTCAAGCCTGGGGACCTTCTGCTTTGTCCCTGCTTCTAAATTACGAAGACCTACTTTGAGCAGAGTCATACTTTCCCCCTAGGGTGCTTTTCATAAAAAAAAGAAAGGCTCACCCCTTGCCTTAATTCAAGTAGCCTATGACGCACTTCCTTAACTTGTACAAGGGGCATAAGTAACAACAACAAGAGATCGGTGAAACAAGGTACCGCAGCTTGTGGGTTTAAATCCCATGGATGGCAAGGATGCTTGTAACCAATAATTTACTTCAACCCTTTCGTGGGTCGTGGGAAGATTACTTCCCACCTACACGATCTTACAAAATACACCTGTGGGAAGAGCAAAAACCATTCTAATATATTGGTCTTGTTATTGAAACGACTGTAAGACTGATTCCCGCTTCGGTTTTGCTCTGTCATCAATTGTTCGATCGATTGAATAAAATTAGTCACTCTGTTTTGAAAGTTTGGAAACGTGGAGTGAGAAATAAATACCCCTCGAAAGGGTTAAACAGTAGGTGCCGGTATGTCTAGTTCTCGTGTAGCAAAGAAAGTAGACCGTAATGCTTCAAACCAAAACTAAAAATTGTAAGAATCCATTCTGAACAGAACAGCAGTTGATAAATCGACAAAGATTTGTTATGATAAAAAAATTAAGTTTACTATGTCTTTTTCAGCCAATTCCGAAAAGGTATAAATATCTATTTATGCCAGGAGAGTAACTTGAATCACGAGTTCTGAATACTACAGATAAAGTTATTTGGAGCCTTTATCCAGAATACATGTGTTTGAAAAATAAATCCCTTTTCGCAACTTGATGATTTTTTAGTGCAAGTGCATAGCTCTAAAATAGTAGATAATCATAGCCTGTTTCATAATACTTAGAAAACAAGAATTAAGTAAAGCGAAATGTTAATGGTAAACAAAATGGCTTCATTAACTTTCGAAAGCTAACCGGAGAACAAACATTCAGTTACATAATATTTATCTATATTCACTCTTTCATTCATATATAAATATTTGACATGAAATAAATTTTATATTTTTTAAAAAAAACAAGTGGAATATTTTAGATGAGCTTTTGATAAAGTGAAAAGGAAACCGATAAAGTTCCGTTAGTATCATTTTAACATCGCAGATGTCCTGGTGATATGCGTGGATTTTACTAGTTATCTACCAAAATCGTGTTAGATTAGTTGAGTCTACATGCTTGCTAATCCCTGCGGATTTCACGAGGTTCACATTTTGCTCAATCAGAACGTGACATAAATCGTTCCATAGCAGTTCCGTTCACAAAAAATAACAAGAACATCAAAATATTCCGCACATTCTATCTTAAACTCTTAAAAATCTATTATTTTCTCCCATAACCCATATCCGATCTCATTGAAACAGAAAATCCGTAGTTTTTATGTAAATGGCATGCATAAAAGATGCATTTGATATCTAATGTCACGCTTTTCTCTTAAAATGAACTTCTCGTGATAACCGTATTTTGATGTCGAGTAAATAGCGTTTCGTATCTGAGACTTTAAGGATTGCTTTTGTCACATAAAGGAAGAAAGTCGAGTTAAGAATCGTTCCTGCTTTTCACTCTGGTTTATGAATAACTTTAACCCTGTCCTTCACAATAGCCGGATACTTTTTTTCACTTTTAATACATAAAAACTATAAGCCAATGAACCGTAACTTGTCTTCCTAATATGCTGCAAATAGCTCTTACTTAAACTTTCTTAAAAGATATTAAACAACTGGGTAAAAACCAATGTCATTGATGGACAAATGTGAAGAAGGTTAACATTCTATTCAACTATTTCGAAATGAACTTTTCACCTCGCAGTACTCTACTAGCAAGAACTTTCTAGTCTGTTTACAAATGAAATGAGGCTTCAAAACAGCTTCCTGCTGTGCCAATATTTTAAACATTTGTGAATTATGCTCGTTTTTTAGTGTATTTTCTCTTCTGCTTAAAGACTTTTCATGCATTTAAAGTGAAAGATTTCCTACTCGAAAATACGTGTTGCTAGATGAATTTTTAAATGTGATATACAAGCACGCAAGTGGTCAGAGACCTTAACACAATGTGAGAAAAATGACAAATGTTCTTGGAAAAAGTGACAAACGAGGTAGAGAAAGGCTACTAAAAATATCTCTTTTTTACGTAAACAAAGTTTACGTACGGCGTCCAAATCTAATAAGTATGAATAAGAGTTAAAACTAATAAAACTGGTATACAAGAGATTAAAAATAGGTAAAACTGGTGGAACTGTATTACTGAACAAATTCATGTGTTTATTTGTTATTCATTTCATTAACGTTAAATTAATAATTATTTGAATGGATGGGAGCTTGTAAATCATTATATATTTTCTCAAATTGTAAACTCAAACTAGGTACTAGCCCTGCGGTCTCCTTTTCTAATTAATCATTATTTTACAAGAATTTTGTAGTTCCTAAAAGCACAATAATGTATCTTATGGTAGTTCGACAATTTTTAAATTAAAAAAAAAGATGAGATTTATTTCTCTGCAAATTAGTTTTAGAAAATTGGTTTATCATTTTAGATCTTGGTAAAAGGTGATCTCTGTTACCAATAGCTTTTTTTCAAATCTTCACAAAAATTTTAAGCTGTTTTTTTTTTTTTAATTCAGCTTTTTACTTTGATTTCTTGCCCAATAAGACTAAATTCCTTGATGTTGGTCTTCCCATGCGGCGTATACTTTAGGAATTATTATGTAATTAATTATGAAGATTAATATTCTGTGCCACCCCTTGGAGAATATGTAACACCCAATGCACACTTTGAGTATAACTGATTTTTTAAGTTCAAATATAAAATAAAATAAAACTGTTATTTAAAACTGGCCTAAGTTTTGTAAATCAGATCCAATTCTTAGGGTCTGGCATATAAAACTTCTTACAATCGTCTAAGAAAAAGGAATTTTGGGAACCCTTTTTGTCCAAAAAGTGACACGTGTGATCAATATTAAAAAAAAGTTTAACTAAAAGTAAAAAGAAGTGACTCACTAACCCGCCTGGTTATTCCTACATATAGTATATTTGTGTGTACGTATAGAATATTTGTGTGTACTTTTGTGCATAAAATAGCATACTACAGCTCATAAAATAATATAATGACTCATAAAATAGCATTCTACAGCTACTCATCTAAAGGTGTTACTTTTCAAACGGATACAGCAATCAATGATCGCCTAAGACTTTGAGCTAACTATCGTATTTGAATTTGATTGGGAGCTAAGAAGAGCTTATAATTTTAGGTTTCCTTTTATCCAATTGATGAATGTTAAATCATTAGAATGAACTTCGCATAGGTGTTGCTTTCTTCACTTACCTTTATAGGCTTCTATCCTACTTAATGAATGTGATAAATTTTAAAAAAGTATTAAGGAATTAAAAATTTTTAAAATAGCCAACATGAGCGAGATGCTGGAATCTACTGAAAATTTCCTCGTGAGTTACTGAGAACTTTCCCTCGAACTGCTAGTAGTCCTCTATCGATGATCACTGCGATAGTTTCGTTATTTAATGAGTTTGTATCCAACCTGATCGATCAGATGAGATGCAAACAGTTTTATGGTTTTCTTCATGAGTAACACGAGTATAAATGCCTCTTATGCAAGGACTTGAGGTTTATCAAACAAACACAGTATTAATCTACTTTCTATAAGGCGATTTCACGCAGTAGGGCAAATTCTCAAGTTATGATAATTCTGGCTTTAGTTTCAAACAAAAGGGCAGTTTATTGTTTGTCTATTGGCTGTTGTAAACATGAAAATGAATGGGAAGGGCATTATAGTAGTTCGTGACGTTTCGACAAATAGCCTTATAATGCAACTGGTCATACGGCCAACTGTAGAAGAGGTACCTACATTCCTGGCTCTCCAAATCTCCATCCATCAAAAGTAAAAATGGTTCCATGAAAGGATGCTAGTGTAGATTTTATGATATCTTTACTTTATTTTTTAATATTATTTACATTTCTAATATTTTTCTTTCATAATATACTGCAAGCTTGATAACTTAAAGGAATATCTAATTAAATTTACATATATAAGCAGTAATAATAGTATACATTCAAGCCCTGGTTAAGAAAAATTTGAGTCTGGATTGCCATTTTAGACTCACGTACTTTTCTTTTATAATAACTCCTAGTTTGCTATAGTAACTCACAGTTTGCTGTTAATTTACAGGTGTATTCTGTATATCTTGTAAAAATACTCTGTTTTAAATTATATATATATATATATATATGTGTGTGTGTGTGTGTGTGTGAGAGAGAGAGAGAGAGAGAGAAAGACGTCTTAAAACTAGAATAGATTAATTGGCTAAGAAACGAATCTTATTTTCAGATGGCGGAAAAGAGTTTTCAAATATGAAAGAAATAAGGTAATAAAGCATTATCTTGAACCTGCAATCTTACTTATGTTAAACCTGCAATTTTATCTACGTATAGTCTAAGTGTACTGTATTGTACAACCACACCAATCGGTATAAGTATATAATTGTTTTAAGTTTTACTTTCTTGAACTTTATTTAAAGTGTAAACCTCTAATCACCTGCGTGCGTCCAAAAAACAAAATGGCTAAAATCCGGGTGGTATCATATTGAGGTCGAAATATGTCACAGGTCGATTCCGAGTCGTAATGATGTCAGAAGTCGACATAATGACTTCAGAAATCGTCAAAAAAGGGAATTAATGGTACTAAATTCCCATATCTAGTGACTTTTGACATCATTATGACTCGAAAGTCGTCTGTGACATATTTCGGCCGCAACATGGCAGGTTCTCCCATCTTCAGTTAACATTCATTATCTTACATCGGTGTAGAAATTTACTCAGAGTCAAAAAGAAATAACACGGAATACTAAACTTTACCTGCAGACCTGATAGAAGTATATAAGCCAGATCATCACTTTCTGGAGCCTATATTTGGCCCTGAGACCATGAGAAAACTCCATTTTTACTTGTAGTTGGTTGCCGTTTAGAATAACGCGCGTGTCGCGTCTGAAAATAAAATGGCTGATTTTTGCTTCCGAAAATAAGAATTCTTTGGCCATGACAATCCACGTTTGATTATTACTGTGTTTTGTAGATTTACTGCATGTTTAATTAGATCTACATGCTGGATAAATACTCTAAGTCTATATCCAGACTTTTCATTTTTCTATATGCATTTTTAGCATACTTACACACACGCACACATATATATACATACATGCATACATATATATATATATATATATATGTATACATGTATATATATGTATATATACGTATATATATATATATGTATATATATGCATATATGTGTGTGTGTGTATATGTATATATATATATATATATATATATATATATATATATATATATATATATATATATATATGTATATATATGTATATATATGCATATAAGTATATATATATATATATATATATATATATATATATATATATATATATATATATATATATATATATATATATATATATATGTATATATATGTATATATATATATATGTATATATATATATGTATGTATGTATGTATATAAATGTATATGTGTATATATATGTATATAAATATATATATATATATATATGTATGTATGTATGTATACATATGTATATATATGTATATATATATATATGTATATATATATATATATGTATATATATATATATGTGTGTGTGTGTGTATATATATATATATATATATATATATATATATATATATATATATATATATATATATATATATATAAGTAAGAGAACGATTCAAAAAGGTAGGTGAGCTAAAATAATTTTTAAAATTTGGATTCATTTTTAAGTTTTGTAAAGTTTAAACTGCTTATGTCCAAAGCACTGAATTACGACGCCTTTAACGGCAAAAGAAGATCGTTCAAATCATAATAAAGGAAGTTGCATGAAGGAAGCATCACTTTAGAACAACTCCATATTCGTATCTCAAAATTTCATTACGTAATGATTTCGACCACAACATCAGGAATAAGCGTGTTTATAATTTATTCATTTATTCTTATTTTTTCCCCTTGGGAGCTTTCCAACAATCCTCGAAGCGAATTGATGAAGCAGTAAAAGAAAAAAATAACATAAAATTGTCATTCAATTAAAATCGTTTGAACGCTGGCAGCCCCGCAGACTTCTTCCTTTAAAAAACCCTTCTGTCAGTCCTTAAATTAGCCGCTAAATAATGAGGTACACGCTTGTTACGAAAATAAATATTTATATTTTTGAAAGTGAAGAAGTGAATCAAAAGTAAACGAAAAAGGGCTACTGAATGATGAACTGAACACATGCTTTTGACCTATTGGCTACTTTATGCTCTCCGTGCTATTCCGGGGCAACGGGAAAACAAGCCAGAAAAAAAGTGAAATTAAACTGTTCTCATTTAGAATAACGTAATTAACTATCTATTCAAACTCTTTGACTTAGGCGGAATCGGTTAACTTTTGGACTGCTACTCAAGGAGATCATCTATACCACTAGGTTATTTAATGACGTCACTAGAAGTGCATTTCGTCACGTTGGGTTATGTCGAAGATGAGAGCTTTTGCTACTCTGGAGGAGGTTTTCATCATAATGACGTAGCCAGTCGAAAAAATCGACTATTCCGATCGTTTGGAGTTTCTGTGAGTAGAGCCTTGAACCCGATAGTTTTACGTTCCACATTTTTATCTCAACACTGCAACCTCTAGAGTACTAGAGCAGGGATGGGTAAATAATAAGGCAATTTGTGGCAACGTCACGAACTACTATAATGCCAGGATCTGAATTTAAACATTCAAAAAGCCTTTACCCTGAGATTTAAAATAGAATTTTATCAAAGTGCCAAAATCAATGTTAATTAAAATGTAAATTATTTCGAATGCCAGTACCTTGGGGTTGTATACGTAATTTCTGTATATATTTTGCAATAAGTAATAAAACAGTGATATAATACAATATTTCCATCTAAAACTGTCACAAAAATTATTAAATATTAAAAAGGATAATTATAATGGTGGGATAAAGAACTCAATACTAAATTTGTAAATGGTGACAGCATCTAGTGGATTGTAAGCGTTTGTTCAGAATTTTACAACACCAAGCCAGAATAATATCCTGAAGTAAAAAACAATTAAAAAATTTTATTTTTTTATTTATTTTTGTTGATAGATTAACTTTTTTGGATTGTCAAAGTTGGCACGCCTGCCGTATAATTGCCTTTTCAGGTCTAAAATCTGGTTTCAACAAAGTCGATTAGAATAAATCAGAGATTAGTTGTATTATATATGTACAGTAAATAACCGCTTATTAGCTGTAATTGACCACATTAAGACCGGCTTTAGTCTTTTTAAAAATTGCTTTGTTGCTAATTTAGGTTCAAAACGTTTTACGAAAAGAACGGAAAACAGAGTGACCCGGATAAATCTTTACTAAGCTGGAATGTAAATAATGGAGAGTTTTACTCTTATCTTAAATTAACTCCAAACATTTCAAGATGTAATATAATTTTTTAGGCAGAACTCAAATACATGCAGTTTCTCTGAATAAAAAATTTAATTAAACCCCGCAAACAATTCTAAATCTCGGTTTTTAGTTTTTAAGGAAACTCGAATAAAGTTTAAAAATAGAAACATAATTTACCTTAATTGAAACTTGTAAAGAAATATCGGTTTATTTTTAGTAAAAACTCTGTTTGGATTTTTTTTCTTAAAGAAAAAAAATTTTAGACAAATTTTTATTGCTCATATTTAATAAAAATCATTTATTTTGATTTTAAATAGTCGACAGTAGCAAATTAAATCAAAGGAAAGGATATAATAATAAAAATGGTTCCGTTAGTCAACTGGTTCGGTTTAGAGCTAAATTTAGCTATTTTTCAAACACGAGAACTAATTATACCAGGATCAACTCTTTAAAGCGACAGTGGACTTGCAACTAGATGAAGTTTAAATGAAAATACGATATTGCTACCTCAGTAAATTGTAAAATTTAATGAAAATTAATTATGTGAATTGAAAATATTGAATTGGTAGCGTTCCAGAAGCCATAGGTTCCAATCATATTAGAGGCATGGAGGTTTGAATTAGACTTTAAGCAATAGGTATTGGTCTAATTAACCTTTGTGCAGGAAAAAATTAACTGTAGTGTTGAAATTCAAATCAAAAAGCGGTTTTTTAAGCCTATTATCCTATAAAGTAGTGTTGTCCAACCTGATGACATGCAAAGGATTATGGGATAATAATAAAATGCTTAATAATAAAGTGATATATTAAGTTAGTGAATTATATATAATTTATTTTCTTTCTTTAATGTCGCTGGACCTCATTTTCCTCTGCTAAAATTTGAATAGCCATAGGGTAACTAAAGGTTGAAACCCGGTACTACAAGGAATATAATTACTACAATATATAATACCATTATTACTAACAATAATTTTAAACATTTCGAAACAAGTATTTGTGTAGTATGAATATAAATATTTGAATCACTCTAAATACATCTGCAATTGAGGCAACAAGAAGCAAAGAAATGCATGGAACAAAAGAAAATTCGGCTATAATTAGGGCAAATAGTAGTCTAAATATGTAATATGTGTTTCTTCTAATACCTACATGTAGGACTCTAAAAATAAAGATATTTACAGTAATTTCAGGCAAATAAGCTGAACTAACGTATATGCTGCACACAGTCGACTTAAGAAGTAGGTCCCAATCTCATTAGTCCTTGTATTGCAATTATTTAGCAGTTGTAGTCATCACTAAACCAAAATAAATCTTCTTATTTAGACTTCCAGCGCCAGCCAAAAACTGACGTGTTCACTAATGATGATTAGAGTACGCAAAGTAGGGTCGTGGTCACAATGTCCTCCAAATTCAAACAATACCCCTGGGATTTCTTGCTTGGCGCTTGCTCCCAAATTATTAGGACAATCTCTTTGAAGTCCAACCTCTCAAGGCAATAGTAACTATATTCCCATGAGAAGTCATATGACTTCAAGATAGGCAAGACACCAACCAGAAAAATAAACAATGTTGTAAAACACCCAAGTTCTAAACATTATTTTCTTAAGCTTCGAAAAAAATTCATTTGAAAAGCCTATAATGGAGTTAAACAGTAGATTTAATAAACCCTCGTATTGCAAAATTATTTATTAAAGAGCTCTAAACCAAAAAAGTACCTCTCTTTTAAAGATTTCAGAAACTGGGTAACCCATCCTGACAAATTGTACAATAGAAACCAAACTTTTACGGTGCATTCAGGACACTAAATATGACAATATGGTCCACAATCATAGAATTTCCTGTAGAAGAGGAACAAATGTTGTATCTCCAAATTGTAGGAAAAATTAAATATATTCCTATTATATTTTCCAATTTGCTTCAGAAAATGTAAACATTTATTCGCATGTTTCCTGCAATAACTTCTAAGAAATCTTTAAATAAACTGACAAATTATTCAGGTTTTTCGTTTAATCTATCATTTAATTTTTACTAACTCTGCCCAACTAATATTAAGTTGGTTATCTATATTATAGTTTTTTTTTGTGTATTCAGTTAATTCAACTATCTTCTTAAGTACGTTGCACTTTGTCCTTGGATTAAAACCTAATCTGACATTGACTAATGACCTCTAAGAAATAATGTGACTTGATGTTATCTAGTTCTTAAGCAGATTTCTCAACATGAGAAACTGGTCGGAAAAAATCATTAGATTTATTGTCACGTGTTTTCTGAGTTTCGTCACATAAAATTCTTTAGGAACACCACCAAGTCTGAGACAGCAAAAGAAAAATGAAAAATATGGTACCAGTAAATTTCAGATCTTACTTCAGTGCAGTTCTAGTAATAAGGTCTAAGAAAAATGTGTCGAAATATGAAATAAAAATTGATTTCTGTCGCCTAGATTTTTTACGCTGTCGTTATGATGAGGCCGACAGAGCGTCAAGACCAGCCGCACGTATAGTGGGAATTGGAAATAAAAGAAAAACTAATTCTTCCTGCTTAATTTTGTTTATTATAATTTTAATAGAAATGTTAATAGGATATAAAATGTAAAATGATTTTAAGGCTATGATGCCAAAGGGACCACACTCGAAATTATGCCAAACATGGCCTCTTGATAAAAAGAAAATGGTGCTCGAAAATTCGCAGAAGATCAAAGCTCCAAGCTCTTTCTCCTTTGCTCTCTCTCCGAGGGGGCTTGCAGATCTCTCTCAAAAAGTTCGTTGGGCAGCGTTGCTGGGCCGAAGCGGGCTACTCTGCGGTTAGCAACCCCTCTTGACCAATGGGGTCGAAGGAGGGTCACCACTTCGCTTTCGCCTCAACATGGATACTCCTATCCATTCCAGGTCCAACTGCTTCAAAAATTCGAATCTTCATAACTTGGGCTATTATTATATAGGGGATGATCTTATTTACAGCGTCAGAAGACCTTCATAATTCAGGTACAATGGTTTTTGGAGTATGTAGATTTTCTTGTCCATTTCAAAATAAATCTTTTACTGTATATTCCAACCAAAGCAAATCATTAACAGACATTTATGCCATGAATAAGTATTTTATTCCAATATACTAAAGAGAAATATACAAAAATCGTTTCAATAAAGTGCAAACGACTGCTTGTAGTTTGTATTACTGAAACATACACCTTTTAACATATTACTATTAAACATATTACCTTTAAAAAAACGCGATTTCACGCAGTATGGCTGACTTTAGTATTCTGGTTTTAGTTTCAAAAGGAAGGGCAGATTATTGTTTGTCTATTGGCTGTTGTAAACATGAAAATGAATGGGAAGGGCATTATAGTGATTCGTGACGTTGCGACAAATTGCCTTATTTAAAGGGTCCTTTATACTGGCATTATAAATAGGTATTCAGTTAAAATGATGATTTTGAAGAAAAAATGTCAAGCTGGTAGAGCGTATAACTCCTGGAGGTAGCATTTTCACGACTGTGAGAAAAATATTGATATGCTAAATACCCAATTAATCGAAATTTATACAAATCGATTTTTTTCACTAAAAACTGTTTGATATTTACAGTTCTTATTTATACTGTTTATATATAAAAGTTAAAAATATTTACGATCTTTAATTCTAAAGAAAGCAATCATGAAAAAGTGATATGTTTACCTGAATAACCCAAAATATATTACTGAAACATATTACCATTAAAATTCAAAGGGCCTTTTATACGGGCATTATAAATCGATATTCAGTTAAAATGATGATTTTGAAGAAAAAATGTCAAGCTGGTAGAGCGTATAACTCCCGGAGGTAGCATTTTGATGACTGTGAGAAAAATATTGATATGCTAAATACCCAATTAATCGAAATTTATACAAATCAATTTTTTTCACTATTTGATATTTATAGTTCTTATTTATACTGTTTATAGATAAAAGTTAAAAATATTTACGATCTTTAATTCTAAAGAAAGCAATCATGAAAAAGCGGTATGTTTTACTGATTAAACCAAAATGTCAGAAATGGTCATTTCGTGACTCAGTATAAAATTGTTGTTGATGTAAACTTAAAAGATGTAATAAAACACAGAACTAAAAGGGAGAAAACAAATTTCATTTGATTTTAGCGTAATTAATAATATTTTTTTCGAATGTGTAATAATATATTTATAATATCAAAAAATATAAAACTAATGCATACAGTTAACAGTTTGTGGCTAGATACAGGTATTTTTAATAATTAATTTCTACTATTTGGCAGCACTTGATCACCAGTTTTGTGTTATGATACATGTCTTTTTATATGTTTTTGTTACAATTTAAGACGCTTTAGCTTTCATTTAAAATAAGAAATATAGTATGTTATTAAAAGTATATATTTAAGGGGTGAAAGTTTGTCTTTTTATACGGAGCGTTTTGAGAGTAAAGGGAGTAAAAGTGAAAAAACTTAAAACATCAAAGAAATTTCCAAAAGAGGTGCTCTTATTTTTCAATATGTAATAATATATTTATAATAGCAAAATGTAAAAATAATGCATACAGTTAACAGTTTGTGGCTAGATACAGGTATTTTTAATAATTAATTTCTACTATTTTGCAGCACTTGATCACCAGTTTTGTGTTATGATACATGTCTTTTTATATGTATTTGTTACAATTTAAAACGATTTAGCTTTCATTTAAAATAAGAAATATAGTATGTTATTAAAAGTATATGTTTAAGGGATGAAAGTTTGTCTTTTTATACGGAGTGTTTTAGGGAGTAAAGGGAGTAAAAGTGAAAAAACTTAAAACATCAAAGAAATTTCCAAAAGAGGTGCTCTTATTTTTTTTTCATATATAATAAATATTTTAATGCATAAACAGTTAACAGTTTTGGCTAGATACAGGTATTATAATAATTACAATTTTGCAGCACGTACGTATTTTTTTTTCATAAATACAGTTGTCAAAAATACAGATGTTGTTATTATATTTTTTTTATGTTTTCATTTAATAAATAAATATGTTAAAAGAAAATATGTTAAGATGGAGAGATTGTCTTTTTATACGGAATGGGAGTAGAAAAGTGAAAAAAATGAAAGATATGAAACCAAAAAATTTTAGAGCCCAATATTAAATAAAATTATAATGCAAATGTTCATGATCAAATCAAGTTATATGATGTGCGCAGATAGGTATTAAAAAATTTCTACTAATTTTGGCAAAACTTGATCATTCCTACGGATTTTGCTTGTTATTGATATTTTTTTCAATTTCTGAAATGTAACAAGTTAGTTTTACGTATATGTATAATTTTTAAGGTGAAAATATTGGATTTATTTCTTTTAAAGTTTTACATTACGAATGTTTATATAAAAGCTTTAAAAGGCAAGGGTGGAAGTTATTGTCTTTTTAGAAATTTGCGAAAATAGAAGGGTAATAAAACAAACGTAATTAAAATTATATAAACTTATTATGCTCTAAGAATTTTTTATTTTCAAATCAAGTGTATTTTTCCATGTATGTGAGTACTGTATATAAATGTAATTATTTTATGTCTTTAAAATGATCAGGTTTTGCATTGTTATTTTATTAGATTTTATTTATACTAGAATAGGTAAAAAAGTGAAATCATAATGACATAAGTGAAGAAGGATCAGTAAAATTTTTATTTTCCAAAATTGTAAAGTACGCTAATAGCAGGTAAAAAAATGGTTTGTTTTTTGGCTGAGAATTATCTGCAACAAGAAATAATCGATGATTATTTAAAATTATACATATGCCGTAATTATTATTAAGCCAAATATAAAAGAAAATTATTACGTAATACCTGTTATGATAAAAACGTATGAAAATAAAATAATTAAATAATTTAAAATAAGAAATGATTCAATGAATTTAAAGAATATCATAATGCTAAAAAATGTTATTTTACTATTAGGGATAAATTGTTTTTAATTGTCTTCAAAAAATGGAGTTGAAAAACTTAATCGAAAAAAACGATTTCGAACGTTTAAAGAACAGTATTTTTTGCTGTTTATGAAAGCATATTTAAAAATTTATTTTAGAATCGGATCTGTATTTAAAAATAAATTACTTTTTGAATTTTGTAATTTAAATAATCTACCATTGAGTAACCGTAAAAAATGGACAGAACAGAACAAGCTTTTATAAAATTTTATTGTGCTTTTATAAAATACATGTAAAGTGTTTTTATTTTTTTAAAAAAATATATAATTTTTATAAATGCTAAAAAATCTATTTTTGAATTACTTGCAGTTTCTGATTTCCTTATTTTCGTAATAAAATTTATTTTATTGTATAAAATCATTAAGTATAAGATACAGTAAACAAATTTTTGCCAACGAAAATTGAGTTGTAGTCAGCAGTATTTGTTTACAAACATAATTTTATATGAATATTAAATTAACTGAAATTTATTGCTTGCATTTATATTAACAAATATGCTCAGAATCAATCATTTTAAAATTTTCGCTTTCTTTTCAAATTAAAAGCTAAATAAATAAATAATAAAAAATAAACAAATTCTAAATAGTAAAACTACCTTCAATTCATCACTGTATAAAAGCTGGAAAATAAATAAATAAATAAATAAGTCCCAATTGGTATTCCAGACTGAGACAGATCTAAAACATTTAATAGCCTTATGTAACTGATCGAAGATGGCCAAGCCTTTGATGATCTTTGACCTCTCAAAATAATGTTCTTTATAAAAAAGGTGTTATTTAAGCCAAGCCTCTTTAGGTCAAATCAATTCGAGCTTCAATTTTTTTTTTCCTTTCACCTAAAGAAGTAAACGAAACTTTCTGTCTAGAGTAATAAATACTGTTAAAGTGCTCTTCAAAAAAACATCAACAGCTTAAAAGTTTCCTGGATGATATACATTAATGTTTCCTAATAGCAATAGTTTATTCTAGTAAGAAAACAAAAGCTATATATATTTTGTAAGATAAAAAGATTTCATTCGATATTGATTTCTTTTTAAATATGATGAAAATTGTTAAAATGTATTATGATTATTTATTTAAAAATGAGTATGATTTGTAATGCACGATTTTATCATCTTAAGAGTGAATTAAAGGGTTTTTCTTTTTTGCCATTCCTTTTAACTTTTCTATTCTTCTTGAAAAAATTTATAAATAGTATTCATTTTCTAATAGTTAAAAATCAATTGATTTCACTAAAACTGTATATTTAAAAAGCCTTAGTCCCAATGGAAATTAAAGAGCTATAAAAGCATTTATTAAACCTTTATTACCTTTATAAAAACATTTTTTTAAACGAATCCCCCATTTAGACCATAAAATTCGGGTTTCTCAGAGAGGTGATCTTTTAATAGAGGTAACAGCAAAGCAAAATATAAAAATTACTACTTAATTTCCTTATTATATTTTCATACCAACAACTCTAAAGAAATAAAGTTTTTATTTGATTAAAAAGATCAAATTTGACCATAAAAAGTCGGTTCTTAGAAAAGATTCTAATGAAGAAAAAGCAAAATATAAAAATTACTACTTAATTTCCTTATTATATTTCACATCTATACATCTTTAAATATGGAATTAAAGTTTTCTTCTATTAAAAGAATTTCAATATTGACCATAAAAAGTCTGTTTCTCAGAGAAGTAGTCTCTAGATAGAGAAAAAGCAAAACATAATATAAAAAATTACTACTTAATTTCTCCGTTATATTTCATATTCATACAGCTTTAAATATGGAATTAAAGTTTTCTGATTATTTTTTGATTATAAAACTGTCTCTGAATAGAAGTAGCAACAAAGTAAAATATACTAGAAAAAATGACTACTTAATTTCTCCGTTATATTTCATATCTGTAGAGCTTTAAATATGAAATTAAAGTTTCCTTTAAATAAAAGAATTCCAATTTGGACCATAAAAAGTCGGTTTCCTCAAATAATTTCTTAGATAGAGGTAACAGTAAAGCAAAACAATATAAAAAAATAACTACTTTTTTTGTATATTAATCTAAACAGCTTTAAAATGCTTTATATGAAATAAAGTTTTTCTTTTATTAAAAGAATTATTTCGACATAAAAAAGTTACTGAATAGAGGTAACAACAAAGCAAAAATTCTGTAAAAAATCACTACTTAACTTTCAGTTATATTTCATATCTACTCAGCTTTAAAATGGAATTAAAGTTTTATTTTATTGAAAAAAAATTCAATTTTGCAATTAAATTGGCAGGTGGTTAAAAACATATTTATTCTGTGATTTAAAAGGCATCTTGTAAACAAAGTCAGTTTCTCAGAGAGGTGATCTCTGTAAAGCAATGCAAAATATACTGTAAAAAAATTAGTACTTAATTTCTCTATTATATTTCATGTCTATGCACCTTTAATGCTGGAATTAAAGTTTTCTTTAATTAAAAGAATTTAATTAAAGAATTATGGATAAATTTTGACCATAAAGAGTAGTCTCTGAATAGAGGTAATAGGAGTGCAAAATATGCTGTAAAAAATAACTTTTGTAAAATGCATGCTGTAACTACTTCGCTATTATATCTCATATTTATACAGTTTTAAATATGAAATTAAAGTTTTCTTTAAATAAAAGAATTCCAATTTGGACCATAAAAAGTCGGTTTCTCAGAGAAGTAGTCTCTAGATAGAGAAAAAGCAAAACATGATATAAAAAATTACTACTTAATTTCTCTGTTATATTTCAATTCTATACAGCTTTAAATGTGAAATTGAAGTTTTCTTTGATTAAAAGAATTTAAATTTTGATTATAAAAACTGGTCTCTGAATAGAGGTAGCAACAAAGTAAAATAAACTATAAAATTGACTACTTAATTTCTCTGTTATATTTCATATCTATACAGTTTTAAATATGGAATTAAAGTTTTCTTTGATTAAAAAAATTTCAATTTTGAAAATAAAAAGTCGGTTTCTCAGAGAGGTAGTTTCTAGATAGAGGTAACAATAAAGCAAAACATGATATAAAAAATAATTACTTAATTTCTCCGTTATATTTCACATCTATACAGCTTTAAATATGGAATTAAAGTTTTCTTTGATTAAAAAAATTTCAATTTTGACAGTAAAAAGTCGGTTTCTGAATAGAGGTAACAACAGAGCAAAACATACTATAAAAAATCACTACTTAACTTCTCAGTTATATTTCATATCTACCCAGCTTTAAAGATGGAATTAAAGTTTTATTTTATTAAAAAATATTTCAATTTTGTTTCAATTAAATTGGCAGGTAGTTAAAAACATATTTATTCTGTGATTTAAAAGGCATCTTGTAAACAAAGTCAGTTTCTCAGAGAGGTGATCTCTGAACAGAGGCAAAGCAATGCAAAATATACTGTAAAAAAAATTAATACTTAATTTCTCTATTATATTTCATGTCTATACACCTTTAATGCTGGAATTAAAGTTTTCTTTAATTAAAAGAATTTAATTAAAGAATTATGGATAAATTTTGACCATAAAGAGTAGTCTCTGAATAGAGGTAATAGGAGTGCAAAATATGCTGTAAAAAATAACTTTTGTAAAATGCATGCTGTAACTACTTCGCTATTATATCTCATATTTATACAGCTTTAAAGATGGGATTAAAGTTTCCTTTGATTAAAAAAATTTCAATTTTGACCATAAAAAGTCGGTTTCTCAGAGAGGTAGTCTCTAGATAGAGAAAAAGCAAAACATAATATAAAAAATTACTACTTAATTTCTCCGTTATATTTCATATTCATACAGCTTTAAATATGGAATTAAAGTTTTCTTTGATTAAAAAAATTTCAATTTTGACCATAAAAAGTCGGTTTCTCAGAGAGGTAGTCTCTAGATAGAGAAAAAGCAAAACATAATATAAAAAATTACTACTTAATTTCTCCGTTATATTTCACATCTATACAGCTTTAAATATGGAATTAAAGTTTTCTTTGATTAAAAGAAATTTAATTTTGACTTTAAAAAGTCGATTCCTCAGAGTAGTAGTCTCTAGATAGAGAAAAGCTAAACATAATATAAAAAATTACTACTCAATTTCTCCGTTATATTTCAAATATATACAGCTTTAAGTATGGAATTAAAGTTTTCTTCTATTAAAAGAATTTCAATGTTGACCATAAAAAGTCGGTTTCTTAGAGAGGTAGTCTCTAGATAGAGAAAAAGCAAAATATAATATAAAAATTTACTACTCAATTTCTCCGTTATATTTCATATCTTTACAGCTTTAAATATGAAACTAAAATTTTCTTTGATTAAAAGAATTTAAATTTTTCACCATAAAAACTGGTCTCTGAATAGAGGTAACAACAAAAGAAAACATACTAGAAAAAATGACTACTTAATTTCTCCGTTATATTTCATATCTGTAGAGTTTTAAATATGAAATTAAAGTTTTCTTTAATTAAAAGAATTGAAATTTGGACCATTAAAAGTCGGTTTCTTAGAGAGGTAGTCTCTAGATAGAGAAAAAGCAAAACATAATATAAAAAATTACTACTCAATTTCTCCGTTATATTTCGTATCTATACAGCTTTAAATATAGAATTAAAGTTTCCTTTGATTAAAAGAATTTCAATTTTGACTATACAAAGTCGGTTTCTCTGAGAGGTAGTCTCTAGATAGAGAAAAAGCAAAACATACTATAAAAAATCACTACTTAATTTCTCAGTTATATTTCACATCTACCCAGCTTTAAAGATGAAATTGAAAATTTTTTTATTTAAATAATTTCAATTTTGACCATAAAAAGTCTGTTTTTCAGAGAGGTAGTCTCTAGATAGAGAAAAAAGCAAAACATAATAATATAAAAAATAACTACTTAATTTCTCCGCTATATTTCATGTCTATACAGCTTCAAATATGAAATTAAAGCTTTTCTTTTATTAAAAGAATTTAAATTTTGACCATAAAAAGTGGTTTCTGAATAGAGGTAACAACAAAGCAAAACATACTATAAAAAAATTAGTACTTAATTTCTCTATTATATTTCATGTCTATACACCTTTAATGCTGGAATTAAAGTTTTCTTCAATTAAAAGAATTTAATTAAAGAATTATGGATAAATTTTGACCATAAAGAGTGGTCTCTGAATAGAGGTAATAGGAGTGCAAAACATGCTGTAAAAATAACTTCTGTAAAATGCATGCTGTAACTACTTCGCTATTATATCTCATATTTATACAGCTTTAAAGATGGAATTAAAGTTTCCTTTGATAAAAAGAATTTCAATTTTGACTATACAAGGTTGGTTTCTCAGAGAGGTGGTCTCTGAGACTCTACCTCTGAACAGAGGTAAACGCACTGAAAAATACACTCTAAAAAAATTACTTCTTAATTTGTTTATTTCATGTCTATACATCTTCAATGCTGGAATTAAAGGTTTCTTTAATTAAAAGAATTTCGATTTTGACCATAAGAAGATTCTCTAAATAGAGATAAAAACAAAGCAAAACATAGCGTAAGAAATGACGGAAATATTTTCTCTCAACCTGGGTATACCCTTCCTTCTCTGACCAGTAACTCATACGATTATTTTTATTCATTTTTATTACATCTGAAACCCAGTTCATAAGACTATTTTCAACACATTCAGTCAGTTTCTGTTCTTTACACACTACTGTAAGCTCAAAGTTGCTTTTCCTATCCTACTATCCATTGATTAGAATACTTCTCAAAACCTTTCTTCCGAAATACATTTCTATTTTATATTTTTTCTCGAAGTCCAAACCTTGGATGCATAAATCAAACCACGCCAACTTAACAAAAGTTGTATGACAGAATTAAACAAGACAGGGAAATTAAGCCAAAGCACCTTAATAATGCCTCAAAGGTAATCAAAAATTAATTAGTACTATCATTCATATGAAACAGCCCCATAAATCTTCAACAAACTTTCGAATAATTGAATGTTACCGAGAAAATGTGTGAAATAGAGCATTCCTGTAATCGACAATAGGCATTGAGTTATCACTATGACCCTAACTTAACGATGTGATATAAATCTTTTTTTTTAACATGATTTTATGATTTCAGTTTCCCCAGACGAAACAAAAAAAAAAGGAAAAGTTTCACGGAGGGCGAGTTTGCGTGACTTGCCCCCTAATCACTATAATTTAGTTAGACGGGGAAATTCCCTCAAGTATTGAGCAAGTATTGCTTGTCAAACTGCCGGATAAGGTCATGATGAGGCGCCATAGAGGGATTCGTATCGGATTTTCCGATTTACCTCTACTATCTTGGATATACCATCCCAGAAGGATCGAATGAAATCCGGCTATATCAACATACAGGATGTAGTAAATAGAATAGCAGGAAATAATACTCCGGTTAAAATAATATTTCTTATATTTTTTACAATAACTTGTGTGTGATGGAGGGGGTAAGAATAACCTTAAACAGAGAGAGTTTCAAATATTTTACTTCGAAAACTCTTTTAATAATAGTTGTTTACAATATTAAGGAATTAATGATTGGTTTCAATCTGTTGTTTGAAAAAATAGATGTATATCATATCATGCAGAGTTTTTCTTGACTAAATTAGCCTTTATAGTCCACAATTAGGGTGAACGATGGCCGAAAGGTAGGTTGCTCCTCTTTGGTAATCCCCGTACTCGAATACCACTGCTGGCATGGATGTTCGTAGCCTTTCTGAATCAGGCTTAAGCGGTAGGTCCCAGTCTACCGGTTCCGATTTTCATCTACTAACTTGGATATACCTTCCCAGAAAGATCGAATGAAATCTGGCTATATCAACATACAGAATGTAGTAAATAGAATGGATCGAAATAACACTCGGAATAAAATATTTCTTACTAAGAAAATATAACTTGAGTGTGTTGGAGGAGGTAAGAATAACCTTAAACAGAGCGAGTTTTAAATTTTTTACTTCGAAAACTCTTTTAAGAACAATTGCTATGAAGATTAAGCAGTCAATGATTAGTTTTAATCTGTTGCTTGAAAAAGCAGATGTATATCATATCATGCAGAGTTTTTCTTGACTAAAATAACTTTTATAGTCCACAATTAGGGCAAACGATGGACGAAAGATAGGTCGCTAATCTTTGGTATTGGAATCCATGAGTTCGAATACCACTGCTAGCATGGATGTTTGTAGCCGTTCTGAATCGGCCTTAAGCTGTAGGTCCCAGTCTACCGGTTCCGATTTTCATCTACTAACTTGGATATACCATCCCAGAAAGATCGAATGAAATCCGGCTATATCAACATACAGAATGTAGTAAATAGAATGGAATGAAATAATACTCAGTTTAAAATAATATTTCTTTCTAGGAAAATACAATAACTTGTGTGTGATGGAGGGGGTAGGAATAACCTTAAACAGAGGGAGTTTCAAACTTTTTACTGCGAAAACTCTTTTAATAATAATTGTTATGAAGCTTAAGCAATCAATGATTGGTTTCAATCTGTTGTTTGAAAAAATAGATATATATCATATCATGTAGAGTTTTTCTTGACTAACTTAACTTTTATAGTCCACAATTAGGACGAACGATGGCTGAAAGGTAGGTCGTTCTCTTTAGTATTTGAATCCACGGGCTCGAATACCACTGCTGGAATGGATGTTCGTAGCCGTTCTGAATCGGTCTTAAGCGGTAAGTTCCAGTCTCATTTCAAGAAAGGAAAGGAGCTCTCTAAACCTAACCTAAATTATTTAATACCAAAAATAAGTACCAGAAGTAATTTAGGAAATTAGTGTTTAAGAAAAGTAGTGTAGTAAAGACTCCTTTCTCTTATCTATGAGCAAACGAGGGAATCTCAGTCGAGGGAAGACTGCTTTTAATTATTTATTTATTTTACTCTCATGAGTCCAATGTAACTTCTATTTAAGTTATTCCAGTGACGTAGCAGAAATATTTTTTCGGAGAGAGTCCAAAGTCTTAATCCAAAATGCAGTGAACTTTCAATCTGATAAATGATCTCATAATTCATCATATGCGAAGTAATGCTGATCTTTGGTACCAGAGTTCGTGGGTCGGAATCCCACTACGGCATGGATGTTCGGAATCGGCTTTAACCAATAGATCTCGGCCTCATTAGCCCTCGTTTTGCAAAAAACAAACCGAACTGATGCTAAATTTGTCAACCTCTTGTGACCAGTTCTAATGCTAAATGTTTTCATAACTTTCATGGTTAAAAACTATCTTTCAACACTTGTAATAAAAACTAGTGAGGTACATAGATTTTAATAAGTTTAAAACATCTTTTTATACATACATTGAGAGTATTTTCGGAGGGTTCAGATCCCCTCGGATCCCTCCTATAAATACGCTCTTCAGCTATTCATAAATATATATTCAGCAGAAACTATTCAATCTGTAATGGTCTAATTTAATTATATAAAATAAGGAAATTCTCCTATCTAGTAATTACATTACAATAAGAATCAAGCCTCACCGCAATACTGTCCGATATCCACTGTGATCCATCAATTCACAACCACAGAGTTTCCAAAACTAGCCCTGGGGCTACGTCTGCGAAAAAATGTTGTGTCATTGGCAGGACCCCACAAAAAAAAACCACCTGCTGCATATCGCCGAATGCTGTTGCATCATAAAATGATCCCGAAGACATATTCCTGCGAAATTCTGGCACCATCTCCAAGAGTGTAATAACCTCCGTATAACATTCATGCCCTCTAATTCCCCAGATAAAGCATGGGGGTCACGATGTCCGCAATATCAGGGGAAAAAAACTGTACTTCGAATTATTGCACCACGTCGTTGGGGCGAGAACATTTCTAACCTAGATATCTTAAATGATTTTAAGTTTGGAATTTTTCCACCGTATATTTTTTTCCCAGGGGCTTTCGACCTGTCTGACACACTTTTGATGTGTTGTAGGCAGGGAAAGTGGTGAACAGGGAATTTTTTTTTTTTTACTTCCGTTAGAAACCACTTTCTAACGAGACATAAAAAAAGAATATTTATTGCTTTCTAGGATTTTTTAGCTTGTGCGAGAGGTAACAGACGAGACATTTTAAAGACAGGTGGGGGATGGTTAAATAATTGCCGTACTGCTGTATTGCCTCACCTGGAAAGGCGTGGAGAAGAAGCACGTACGTTTGAGCAATGAGTCGTTGCGAAAATTTAAGGGAAAGCATATCCGCCATTTATTTGAAAAATAAATAAATAAATAAAACTTCCTGGAAGAAATAGATTTTTTTTTTTTTTTTTGGCATAAGTGAGACGCTCGTGGTATCTGGAGAATCTATTTGTTACTCTTCTACCTATCTCTTTTATACAGGGTGTCTCAAAATGACTGCATAAATTCTGCACTGTTAGATTCCTCGTTGGGAGTACATAAAAACTGCCCAAAGAAGCGTTCCTGTACGATCCATAGTTTACGAGAAAAATACGAAAAACAAAATATGGCGTCAATGCCGGTGCAAGATAAAAACACTTTATTGGACATATCAACAACAGTATTTGCATATCTTTCCAGACGATAATGTTTAAAACGTTCACCGCGCATATCGCGTCATGCATGCGCTCGCGTTATGGAATGACGTTAAGTCGCCGTTGAACTGGTATTTAAAAGATAGTCTTCGTATAGTGACCATGTACTCCGTTTGTGACTACTGCGACATGTACCTGATGTACGACCGATGTAATGGAAATGCCTTACGAACTGTTAGGGAGTATGGCCATGCATATACTGCTGTTAAAATGTTCAATAAAGTGTTTTTTCTTGCACCGGAAGTGACATCATACTTTGTTTTTCGTATTTTTCTAGTAAACTATGGATCGTACAGGAACTCTTCTTTGGGCAGTTATTGTATACTTCCAACGAAGAATCTAGCTGTGCAGAGTTTATACGATCGTTTTGGGACACCCTGTATATGATTACTGCAGTAGTTTCCAACATGCCAACGAAATATTTCAAGTTGTTCCTTACCAATTTTAAATTTTATATCAGCTCCAGAATTAGCAAATCTTTCCTGCTATATGAGACATTAAAAGAACAACGCTGTTTAGAAAAAGTCTTTCAACAGCTCAAATTCTTATAAAACGTTAAGATGATACACGTGTGTTATTAATAGTTATAACCTCTAAATTACAGCTTATAGTAATGCTACATAAATCTGCATTAGGTATATTTATTCTCAGAACTACACCTTTTAACTCCATATACTTTTGGAGTAGTTATTTTTAAGAAAATTACTCTACTTTATAACTACACGTGAAAAGAAAACATCTGGGTTTTAAAGAGGATCCTCCCTTTTTGCAGAAACGCCGTTCGGAAGATCAAAGATGCAAACAATTCAATGCGAGTTATTCCTTTTTGTTAGTGTTATGAATAGTTTACACTGTTTAGGTTTTTACGTATAATCAAGTGGAAATGTTTCTGTTGCCACACCCTCTGTCTAAAGCTATAAATATGACTACATTCACAATTTTAACTAGAATATTTTCCCCTCAGCATCTAAGGTCGAATTCTCCAGCATTTATATTGCAGTTTATCATATCCGAGATATGTATCAGTTTCCTACAATGCGAAGAAGGAAAAGGGACGATCGCGTCGTTTCTTCTCACTTTAAAAAACAACTGCATGCACAATACATTTGTTTGTCTTCTAGCACAATTTAAATTTTTCTTCGCTTGTGCTATCTGTAGCTCGAGAAATGAATGAAAATGACCTACATATTGCGGTCGCTTCTTTCAGAGTTAAGTTCGAAACTTTTCCAGCTGATAAAAAAAAAACTAAATAATTAACCGCAAGCATTCAGGATAGGGTCATTATCTATGCTATCCTATCTGAGTATAATTATGAGATCTCACTCAAATACCATATTTATTCCTGTACAACTTGCACTTTCTTTTTTTTTCTTTTTTTTCAAAAATTTAGAGTAAAAATTAAAGCTGCTCGTTGTATAAGAAATACAGTAGAACCTCGATTAACCGAAACTCTCCGTTAACCGAAGTCTGTTTTTCTGTCTGTGGAATATCCTGTTTTTAAAACTTTTAAAAATAAACAGGGAAATTTTAATTTATCACCTATTTCACTTCTGTTTATCGTCTCGTAAAAGCTCTGTGTTTTATCTGCCTTGAACTCCTATTTGTAAATGCCTCTGAGACTTGGTCACTTACGTCAAAAGAAAAAAAAATGCTTGCGCTCTTTGAAAGGAGAGTGTTGCGGACCATTTTTGGCGGTGTTTTTGACAGGGGAGCCTGGCGGAGAAGATTTAACTTTTGAACCGTACAAGCTTTACAAAGAGGATGACGTCATCAAATTTATCAGGCTAAATAGAATGAGATGGGCTGGACATCTATTGCGAATGGACGCAGATCGGGCTGCTTTAAAAGTTTCTAATGCAGTCTCTTTCGGACAACGGCCAAGGGGCAGACCAAAACGACGGTGGATCGACTGCCTGGAGTCGGACTTTGGTCTCATAAAGATTAGATGCTAGAGATCCCAAGCACAAAACAGAGCAAGATGGGAAAAACTTCTTAAGAAGGCGAAGGCCCACAGCGGGCTGTCGGGCCAACTATGATGATGACATCGCCATTTACATAAATCTTTTAGCTCCTTTTAAGACGTCATCGTTTGGTAATAAATAAGTGTCACTGCTTTGACTCTTCATTTGCTTCTGGCATTGCACACATCACTATTTAATTTTAGTATTTGTTTCCCCGATGAGTTTGGAGCTAAATTCGTTTTACTCCAAATTTTGCTACCCCTTCCCTCCACTCTTTTGGTTAGTTAAGTACTTCATTTTTCTTCGGCAATGATTTTTTTAATGGAAGAAGTCAACCAAACCTTCTGCCTTCTGCATAACTTTGAATTTCTAAGACCATAATATACTTGTTGAAGATGTTAAAATATGTATACAGTAAAACCTCGATTAACCGAAACTCTCTGTTAACCGAAGTCTGTTTCTTCTTCACTTTTTTCCCTTTCTACAATGCCTTTACAAACATGCATTTTCAAAGTTTTCTTTTTTCCCACATTCCTTTTGTATGCAAGTCATCCTTTCCAAACTACGAGTGCAGATAAATATTTTGGAATTTCCTATTTAGAATCCCTTCTGGCAAGCTCAATTCTCGGCATGAGTGTAATCTTCCCCACTTTCAAAAATTCCTGTTCTAAACAAAAACACACCCCATTTTGAAATTTGGAGGATCATACTGCCGAGTCCCAAAACAATCGAATGTTATTGCACCAATGACGATACTACATATTAAACTAGATGATTAATTATTTATGAATTCTCGATTATCCGAAGTAGGTTCGGCCCCAATAACTTCGGATAATCGAGGTTCTACTGCAGTTTATACTGCTTCCTGCAATCTCCACACGATGTCCGTAAGTATGATTAAAGATTTAACACTTCATAGCCAATCGCGTGATATTGCTCTCACGGTTCACACTAAATAGCCAAACACGCGTTAACCCTTAATTTGACAAGATGTTTTTACAAATATTTTTTGATTTCTGTTATTTTCCCATGCCTGTATAGACATTAGGATTTCTGTAAAATAAACAAAAAAAATATATCATTTTCCATTGAGATAATTTATGTCCGCTGTGGCGAACACTGACAATTATGTTATAAAGTAGTTATAAATATACATGTCAAGTGTATCGACCAGACTTTGCCAAATTAAGGGTTAAAGCGTGGACGTCGCTGTGATCTTTCTAAGATGAATAGTATAGCAGTCATAGCGAAGAGGCACATAATATTTATATAGAGAAGGGATCGACTTTCGTGGACTGGGGATGGCTGACAGCCATTGTCGATTGTTTATGCTAGCCAGTGCACACTGGTGGAGTTCGTACAAGGCAATGACTTTGATTAGTTATTCGTTGATTTAGCGAGCTTGAAGTTTGGTTTTTATTTATTTTAGCTATTTTGTATTTATTTATTTATTGCTTTTTAACCGCTTCCTTTACAAATTTTTTTAAACAAATTGCAAAAAAATCATCACATTTTTTTATTTTGTTATTAAATACAAGGAAGTGAAACAAAACAAAATGTGTGGGTTTTAAGTTGAATTTTTAATTTTTTACAGGTGGAAAGGCATTTAATTTTAATATTAATTTACTATTCCGAGTTATCTCGGGCAATTGGAAAAAAGTTAAATATTAGTCTTTATATGATAGTTTTTGGAACAAGTGACAACACAAAGTTCTGTACACTGCTGTCTGGGCTCTTTCCTTATTGGCTTACCTCTAAAATCTGTTTTATAGGAACACAGAATACATTGTCTCTGGATTTGATTTTTTTGCATAGCTGAAATAACATCTGGAAAATGCCTTGAGGTTAACCTGAGTGGTAAACTAATACTGTGTCTTCCTGATGTGGCAGAAAACTCGTCACGATGATTTTCTGAAATTAGTTTTTTTAATCCGTGAAAAACACGTGACCAGTCTGGTCAAAAGAATCGATAAACCAACAAAAATTGGCAAACTACCAATCAAAGCTGAATAGTTCCTATCATTTCCTCCAGGGCGAGTAAATCCGTGATAAAACAAATCGTACCATCAAATTCTGATTCGCCCGAGTTTTTTTTTTTTGAGATAATAATTAGATGCAATATATATGAACCCGAGATAACTCGGGATAATCAGGCAAGCGGTTAATGTAAACGACTAACCAGGACCTTCGAAAAGACTCAATGCCGGATCGTGCAATAAAGCATCAAAAAAGTAAAAAGGCGAAAAACTTATTACTGTATTCGGACGACAACTTTCATACAGGGGGTGATATCGATGATATAAACTATAAAATTGTTGATAGTTAAACTTTGAGTACGATAAAAACTTTAAAATAAAATAAATAAAATTGGAACATGAAATTACAATTTTCAGCTTGGCAATAAATGTGTTAAAAGGATATAATACTTTTCTGTGTGTAAAATCTTCCTTATAGCCTATTTTTTCTGATCGTCTTAAAACAAAAAGTTCTGCTCCTTTTAGAATGAATTTTTACAAGTATTTCAATAATGTTTGTAAAGCACCACTCGCTAGTGTGTGGCGCTATAAAGCGATTTCACACAGTAGGGCAAATCTCAATTTATGACAATTCTGGCTTTAGTTTCAAATGGAAGGGCAGTTTATTGTTTGTCTATTGGCTGTTGTACACAGGAAAATGAATGGGAAGGGCATTATAGTAGTTCGTGACGTTGCGACAAATTGCCTTATACTAGCGTGTGACTTGCCTGCCTACTTTACTCGGGCAGGTATGTTTGTAGATCTTCGCTGGCGTGCATTATATTACCTCCGAAACTTTAAGGAAAACAAATAACATTTATTTACAAGATTGATGAAAATTAAATTTAGAACAAAGACATATTCTCTCTGCTTCTCAGAGCCTGAAGTAAGCAGACCAGATAGACGAGTTTTCCATATAAAAAAAGGACATCGCATTCTCACTCCAACCAGAGAGATATCTTCAGGTCGCAAGCTCTATCTGGACTCCCGAACTCAACTGCCCGAATATCCTCCCTCCCTTCTCCTTGGGGTCAGCTTCTGGAAACTTGATTCCACCCGAAAAGGGAAATCCTCCTTTCTGATGCCCTGCAAAACCAAACAAGCAACACATCCGAAAAACCTTATCAGCCTATGGTATTGAGATTTCTGATGGAAGTGGGGTTTCTATGGGGAACTAGGAGTCGAGCAAAACATAAAAAGGTTTGTACCTGAAAAAGAAATCCATAAAAAAGACAATAAAAGAGTATATTTGATGAGTGGGTGATGTATAGTGGAAATAAGCGCTATGTCCTTAACCCGATATTTAATATATAAATTGAATTTGGCTCTTCGCCAACTTAAGTTTAAATCTTAAAGTAAAAACACAATAGGCATTAAAAAAAGGAGAGGAGAAGTTACTGAATTAATGGATTTTATTGATTATTAAAATGAAATAAAAAAATTAATAGAAGAAAATTGATTTCTTTTTCTAAAAAAATGATAAAATTAATAAAAAGAAAGGAGAAAACAAAAATGGATTAAAAATAAGACAATTATGGAGGACGGAACTCCGAGCTCCTCTTCTCGTTTCGGGATCCATGTCTCTCTCTCTCCTCCATCCTGTCTGTCCGGATGAGAACCGCCAGTCTGGAAAGCTCATCAAAATTCCTTGTGCTTGGCGACACGGTGGAAAATCGCCAAGCGCAGCACTAAAACATGCCAAGGTGTGGATGGAGATATATCATATCATTAAAAAGACGAATTTATAAAACTATTGCAAGGCAGCACTCGCCAAGGAGAACGCCAAGTGACAATCCTGGTATGTGTGATGTCATCTGATTGAATATCCAGAGCGGCTTATGCGATTAAAAAAAAAATAGGTTTTTTGATTCTCCAATGTGATGATTGGGAGCATGGCAGGAACGTTACAAACAGGAAATCTTAAGAGAAGCTTACAGAACTAAACTAAACTATCCCTTACGATATGTCCATGTCCCATGTAGACCAACCGCCGAGACATCCTAACCTGCTGTTGACCATTCTTACCTTAACGTGGCCTCTGCGACGAGCCTGTATCTCATTGCGCAGAAATATGTACGTTATATTTTTATTCGCACTTGAATAAACATTCCTAGTAATATATTAAAATACACATTTGAGTAAAAACCCTATACGGCAAAATTTCGTAGGTAATAGTAGATCTCCTTACTGTATAAAATATATAACTTGAACCATAGAACCTTACCATGTACTTGTCGAACGTTGCTACTGTTGTTACACCTAAGAGAAATTTTTTAAAGTTTTCGGTAAAGCTAAAAAAAGGGCAGTTTCAAAAAATGTGTTGTTGCACATTAAAGTAATTTTCAGCTTTTAGCAGGTTATTATTTTAATTATAAAGCGTCTCCAAGGCATACAGATAGCATTCTAGGGTCATCGCTTATCCAGTGATACTAATGTGATCTTATAAACAAGTTGTTGACCATGATGTTATATGAGGTCAAACGATTTTGTTCATTTCATAACATGTTCAGAATTTAAAAAAAAAAGTTACGCAATTGTGTATTATAAATAAAAAATACATAGGTGTAGTGAAGATTCCAAAAAACTATATAAAAGACAGGGTCATTGAAAGAAATAACTAAAATTTTATTTTTGACGAAATTTGCTTGTACATAATAATTGAGACTTATATAGCTAGTTGTGATACAGGAACTGAGTTGGATGTTGGTGCTTTTGACAGAAGTTCTCTCTCACAGGAGGAACGCAGATTGAATTGAACCTCGTGTTTTGTGTCTCTGACAGGAGTAAGAAGTTAGCCAGATGTTGATGGCTCCAAGTCTAACAAGAATGATGCAAGTAGTCCGGATGTTGATGGCTCCCATAGAAAGAAGATTAATGCAGATAGGTCAGATGTTGGTGACTTTCATAGGGAGATTTGCATGTAGTTGGCATTTGGTGGCTCTTGTTGTAGAGAGACAGATATATATTGGCCGGATCTCGGTTTCTCGCTGTGATGTAAGAAAGATTGATGCATTTAGGCCGGATGATTAACAAGAGAAAGATAGAAACGAGCCAGTGAATAGTGGATGCAGTAGATGGTAGAGGGAAATAATAAATCAGTCTGATAATGTTCATTTTGTTGCCACTGAAGTCATTGACGTTGGTAACATAGGTTTTATCTTGAAAAATTGACATATTAAGAGGATCGATCGCCGCAAAGACTTCAGCATTTTAAATACAAATTCTCTTTTATATGCGTTTCATTAAATATTGGAGTTGTAAGATACAACGAATCCTTATTCTTCTGTATTGGAGGTAATATCACCAAATATTGCTTTTTTTTTTAAACATTTTTTTTAACTAACTAGAGGAAATATTGAATTAAAGATAGCACCACTGCAGTGGCTGCAGCTTTAACTATCAGAGTTTTCACAGCCTTTTCACGTTTACCTTTGAAAGCTGCAGCATGAATTTGAAATTGTTCACAGCTGTGAACAATTTTTTAGACGACTAGTCGTCTAAAAAACGGTCCATGTAAACATTAGTTGATTTTGTAACTACAGACAAGCGTTTTATTGGTGTTTTTCGTGGATGGCCTCTGGTTAGTACATATAGGTTTTTTGAACTTTCAGATGCTATCTCGTATAAAGATTTTCTATCAATAACTATCATTACGGACAGTGTAGTTGATTTCTTCTGCAGTTATCCAAATATTAAAAATTTGTTGAAGAATATTTATATTAGAGCAATGTTGGACAGTATGAATAGATTGATATTATTCAAAGGTTTATCGTTATGCAAAATAAAAAGATATAAACAAGAATTAGTTGTCAATCGTATAAATAAATAGCAAATTCAATAAGCGCTTAAACCGTCAAGAGCTACCGTCTGGTTTAAGATGGCGTATATAGAATTCCCTTTGTTGCAGAGACTTTCTTTTCCAACAATGAGCAAAAAGGGACATAATATAATAATTGTTACAAAAATGGTTTGTTAACACAATGCTTCTTTAACAATGCTTAGTGAATCTCCGATTTTCTGTCTTGTTAAAGAAACAGGATAGAAGGTTCATAGCAGTGCGTTTAATTTTTACTATACGGGGGCTATTTAGACCAGAGATTTCTGCTTATGGGTGAGTCAAGATAGCTGCGAACATCCATATCAACAAAGGGAATTGAATCCCCTGACTTCGGTAACAAGACTCGCTCTGTCCTTTCGGTTACCGTCCATTTTTCAACAGTACGGAGAGTAACTCGCACGTTTGGTTGTACCAAACCAGATAATCTACTAGAGGCCGTTATATATCCCATATCTGTTGACTGCTTCCGATCTCTGAGTACCATGTGTTGTGAGGTTATTGTTCATAGTTATGCATGAGCACTGATGGTCAAATAACAGTGGCACCGCATTTAGGTGCTTGGTGTCTCTATCTAAAGAACGTTGAATGATGATTCAAGTTAAATGGAAATAGCAGCTATGGATGTGATGTCAAAGTCGTGATTTGAAATTAGTCTGGTTTCTGGGATATTTTTGCAGATTGCATAGGATTTGGTTTTCTCTGAAAATATTTTCATGCTTTTGAAGTGTTTAATACGGAGTGGTTTAGTACCATTAATGTGGATAGGTTTGTATGATATTTGAGATCTAGAATGAGATATTTGAAAAGATTGGATTAATAATTTGCACCTGGCAGCTGCATTTGCATCTGGAAAAGTGATAATGGCAGACTGCTCCACGCTTCCGTAACAATATCTTTAAGCAAGGAGATTATTTTAATGACAAATTAGTTGTAATCTCAATCTACTTCTATTCCCAAATTATCATGACTTTAATAAGAAATTTCTTATATCAAAAATAGTTCTATCTTATTAATGCGTCCTATAGAATGCTGTTTTCAGTCTTAATTTTAGTTGCAGGTCAATAATTATACTCTATTTAAAGTTGTTATGGGGACCGTAATATAATAGATTTTTTTTAACTGTAATGTATAAACTATTCTACATTTTTCATTATAATAATTACTTCATTACGACGCCATAATAAAAATGAAGAAAAATATTCCTTTTTTAAAGAATAATATAATGAAAATTGTGCCAAACCAACGGCTTAGAAAGAAGTTTAGTTAGTGTGCCAATTTCTTTCGTAGTTATCATCAAATTTTGGTACTCTTATCCTGGAAAAGCTTCTATATCTTTTTTTTTTTTTTTCCAAGAGACTTAATCTTTTAACTTAATGTTAAGTATCATCAGGGATGAATGTGACTATAATATACAAAAATGGGTACTTTTCTGTTAGCCATGTACGGGGATAAATCACAAAATATAGCATTTTTTTACATCATACTTTATTTGAAATTTAGTACGCCATATTTAACGGCAGTATTATATCTCTGCGTCCTGGCTTTCTTTCTTTCTCTCCCTCTGATTTCTATACTCTCACTCCCTTTTTAAGTCATCATCACTAGTACAGAGCAGATATATCCTCTCTCGCTAAGGGAGAGACTGATTTAAGTAGGCCACATTTAACCGCAGTATTATAACTTGGGGTCCTGGCTTTCTCTCCCTCTGATTTCTTTATTCTCCCTCCTTTTTTAAGTCATCATCACTAGCACAAAGCAGATATGTCCTCTCTGTCTCTCTAAGGAAGAGACTGATTTAAACACATCACACATCATATAAAAGTATGCTTTTGATATTCTGAAAGAGCTGATGCTTTGGAATGAGCTGCGTCATCATAGAGGTATTGGTTATTATATTATAGTGGTATTAGTTCAGGTCTTTTAGTCATAACAAAAAGGAGTGTACTCGATCTCCTAAAAAACTCGTAATAGGAAGTTGCTTTTTCCTTAAGCATAGTCATCGCACGACGCACCTTTTTATTTGCTACATGAAAATGATAATTTTAAGAACCTTCCTAAACTAAGAAAAAAAATTACATAATCATCAAAGCTCTTATGTTATTAATAAGCAACATTTGACAATATGTTATTACTCCTCTATACGATTGACCATGAAGGGCCTCTACAAACAACGAGTTGATCGGGACAGCCAATTCTGGTGCTACATTTCCAGAAGAAAATTACTTGGCTCAGTGGCCCCATCTATTCACCAATATATTGACTAAAACTACTTAATTAACTGGACATTTTTTTTTACTATTTTATTTACATTTTTGACAATATTTTCAGGTCATTTTTTATTTTCTCCTTTTTATTTTTTGTTACCTTAATTATAATTTTTTTTTTTTTTTTGTCGTTTTAAGTTTATAAAATTAGTTTTTACTAAGAAATGAGCATGAGAAGTGCTAGTACTTCTAATATTTTATTTTAATAAATTTATTAATGTTAATATTTATTATTATTTTCATATTTTAATATTTTATTTTATTTCTAATATTCTTTTCTAATATTTTTTTTACATTTTTGACAATTTTTAAAATTGATTTTTATTTTTAACAATTCATTTTTTTATCTTTATTTTTTTCTTATTTTTAGAATAAATTTTTGCCGTTATAAACTTTATACCTCAAGCTGTCTTTAATGAGCAGTAAACAGCCTGATTTTTAAAGATAAAAACATTGTTCTGAAAAAATGTTATTCAATATAATAATTTAAAAACTTACATTTTTCTATCAAAGAATATTCATAAATTTAAATTTTACTATTCCTCTCAAAAGTATACAGCAATATTGAATAATTATTTCACTTAGTAAAGAGTAAAAAAGAATTGAAAACTGAGAACTGAAAAAGAATAAACAGAGAATAAACATTGTCTGAATAATGCAATGTGATTGCATATTTTTACCAGTTATTGTTAATGATTTTAAAAAGCAAAAGATCATACAAATAAAAACAAATAAATCTTATTTATTTGAGCTGCAATATGTGTGATCAAATTAATCAATCTGTATTAATTGATGTAATTTCTGTTTCATTCAACGGTAGGCCTTCTTTAATATTTATAATTTTTTTTTTCGTAATCGACACGAGCTCACAATTAATTAAATAGGTTTTTAGTTAATAGATGGCGCCAATGAGCCAAGCAATTTTCTACGGGAAGTGTAGCACCAAAATTGGTTGTCCCGATCCACTCGTTACAAACTTAGGATAGATGGGTTATAGTGGATAATGGTAGCAGACTATGTAAATGGTAATGGCGAAGAATGGCTTCGGAAGAGGTTTTTTTCGTTATATCAAAGGGCTTCAAAATGCTCAATAAAAGTGAATAAAATGGGTGACGCGTCCAACATATATCGGCCATTAGTTATCACTCATTCTTTTGTAGAATGGATTTTCGTATTCCGAACGGAATTGGCTTTACACAGTAGATCCTAGTCTCATTAGCCCTCGTGGAGCAAAACAGTAGACCGTAGCGTTCAAAACCAAACCACTGTTTGGCCACCCTAGTATATAAAATTACAGTTTGTATTTCTAAATTCATCGCATAAAGCAATCCCTTGATATTTATTAAAATAAATTAGCTTTAATTTCTTAAGATCACCAGACCTCTCAGAAGCGATTGATGAAAATATGCTACACCAATTATGCACAAATATGCTACACCATCTGTTATCCCTCTGATTTTATTCATATTTACAAATTCGCCATAGAATGAAATGTATATATATTATGTATTGCTTTATAGAATGCTTCAATGAAATGAGGTAACTGTTCGATTTTTGTTCATGTATTAAAAATTTCAACTTATTTTATAACCTGCTCAAAATGTAATGCTGTCTTTTGAGAATGCAAAAGGGGATTGAAGTGCGTCACTACATTTCTAATTTGAATATGAGCTTGTCATATGTGGAGGCGAAGTATCAAGCAAGGCCAGGGAGAAAGCTTTCTAGAAAGTAGGACTGAGACACATTTTTCTGGCAATTCGAAAATTTGAGTATTTAGACCTCTAAATAGACTTAAAAAATTTCTTGGGCTTTCATTTATTCTCAGATGATTTCTATTTATTCGGAATACTGTTTTAGGGAATTTGAAATCTATCAGAACATTATTTTATTTATTTATTTTGGACAGGAATGTTATAAATCCCTTTTATCTGGACTTGAACGAAAATATTCTTAGACTACTTCCTTTTATAGTCTGCATCAGGACAAATCTGTACACAACAAAATTGCAAAACAAAATAAAAAATGACCAGGAAATTGTGTTTACCGGAATCACTGCAACAAAATAACGTGATAACAATTTTTCGAGTAATAGAATACTATTAGTTTTGCAGTTATCTAGCTCATTAACCTAAAAAATGATAGTTTTGGCACAGTCTGGCACAGCTGTTCCACCCCTGATAACTCGTGAAGTAAATGCCTGTTTATTACAGGATGTGAACAAATTTCATTCTAATAGTGAAAAAACTGGCAAAATCTGCTTGCCAGACATGCAGCTACAGAAACTTTACAGAAAATTTTTCTCGTCAAATAGGAAAGGAGCAAAAAAAAAATTTCCTTGTATGGGAATACATTTCTCAGCCTACAGGCCATTCAAACTACTGATAAATAAAACTATATATCTTTAATTATGTTGAAAATGTGCAAAACATTTAACGATAAGTAATCTGAACTAAACTCTTGTACCTTTGACAATGCATTTTCCAAGACACTTTGTTCGACTTTGATTTCTTCAATTATTAATGTTAAAATCAGAAATTATTTACTGGTTATTAAAATGTTAAAAAAAAGAACTTGGAGTTAGATTCATCTAAAAAAATTTGAAATATAACTACCAGGTTTTTTGAAGTATGCTGTTGCCAAAGTTTATTAGTAAATTTGTTCCCAAAAAATTTGAAATTCTGTCATTTCACAGCACGTACATCCAAAATCATGGCTAAACAGATGAGACACCGTCTTTCAGTACTGGAGTTCATGGATACCAATCCCACTGGTGGTATGGATATGTGCAGATATTCTAAACAGACTTTTAGCAGTAAATGCCAGTTAAGTTCATCATAAAGAAAAAAGTTGCTTGTAATGCAAAAAGTCAAAGCCTGCAAATGTTTTTAAAATCTTGTTCCAAATATTTCCTCACTGCACTATTATTTTTATATAATTTGTTATGAAGTAATGCCTGATTTTTTTTTCTCTTGCTTTCCGTCTTATTTCTGTAGAACAACCAGACAGACTTTGCAATAATCCAACCAAGCTACTAGCAGGTGGGAGAAAAATATCTTTCAAACACAGAATACGCTAAATGTGAACTAAAGTAAACAGTATATATCATCATCAGTAGTGCATATTACAGCAAACCAATTACAGTTTGCTTATTCTAAAACTGACATATCATTTACAAAGCCATAATACACACACAATGGTACTCTTTGGATCACAAGTTTCATATTAATGGAATCAAAAATGGTGGCAAAAATAGTTTTTAAATATTTAGACGAAAAATAAGCAGCTGTTAAAAACTTTTCATTATAAAAGGTTATAAATTAAGCAGTTTGTTAGTTTATAAATTAAAATTATTATAAATTAAGTAGTTTTTAAGGTTCTTAAAAATCGAAAATGAAAAATAAGTATTTTTTAACTACTTAAGAACCTTTGGTTAAGGAAAATATTGTGAGTGGAAGCAAGAGATATTTAGAGAGAATTTGGGCTTGGTTTATCCACTAAAAGATAATATATTTTGCATTTTGAACAAAATCATTAGATTAATCCTTAGCAGCTACTGATATATTTTGTTAAGGCTAGGTACTGCCTACCTTGCCTACGAAGACAATGCATGCTTAGTAATAATGTATTTGATAGCTTAAAAAGATATATAGATGAAATAGATGAAAATAGCTTAAATAGATGAAAAATTACTATGCGTACAGAGGTTTATCAATGGCCATTCAAAAGCAGGAGACTAAAATAGAATAAAACTTACTGGTTCACAGACACAACATATTTGTTAAAAAAGAAACACATAGTTTAAGCTTTAAAAAAAATAGTTAAACTGGCTGGCAAGAGTGCCAAGCAAAAGATTGCAAACTCTACACTTATGATCACTTCACTTTTTTCCCTTTTAAACCAAATCTGGTACATTTGCAAAGAAATGATACTCGCTGATACAGTAGAGAAAATTGAATTGAGTTGACACTGCATGAAACATTACAAAAAAATAAATAAATTGTATAATAGAGGCATGTGGAAAAACATTTGCTTTACAAAACATTTTGAAACCAGTAATAGCTAGAACAGTGTCAGAGAATCTTACCATTAGAGAGGCCAAATAATTGGGCAGTAGTAATGGAGGCTGTCTAAGTTGATATATCTATATATGTTCTCTTTTTACTAGAATCTGTTTGCTATTTTTTAAGTAAAATCATCTGAGTACAAGATGTACTCTGCTCTGCAAATAGATGCTTAGTTTAAAAAATATTTTTTTTCTTCTGCTTCGTTTTTACTATGGTATCAACAAGGCACAACACACTACTCTACTAAGTAGCAATTTGTCTCTAATATCTTACTCCCATTAGTAACTAAAATTTACATTCAACCTGTTCTTTAATTCTATTAATTTTCATATTGTTGTAATCTATATAATTAAATACAGACATGCCAACTACTCTAGATTCTCCGGAGCAGCTCTGGAAAAATGAGAAAATCTGATAACTCCAGAAACTTCTCAGATTTCTCCAGAAAATAAACAAAATGTTTGAACAGCTAAAAGATTGCAATTCAGCAACTAAATACAAAGTTTTGAAAAAAATACTGCTGAATATTACTCTTTTCACACAGTATTGCTGTATGTTACAAGTTTTCAGCACTGTGTGGAAAAATCTAACTGAATTTAGCTCAAATTTGAGTAGGCAAACTCTAGAATCCCTGATGATAGAAAAATTTTAATCAGGTTCAATCTTGATATAAGAAACACTATTTTGAAAAATAAGTTGTTAAAGCTAAAAAAGCTACTCATAAATTTTTAAATGCATAAATTTTAATTTATCTTTTACAATTTACTACTGTGTAAATATTTTAAATTTAATTTTAATTTAGAAACCAATAAGTTAGAAACTAATTACAGATTATATAAGATATGTACTTATATAATCTGTAATTAGCATGTTAAAATTTCAAACCACGCTGTTGCTCCAGATACAAGTGCCTGAATGTTGGCATGTCTGTTAAATACAGTAGAGAACCTCAAATCTGGAATTATCTGGACTAAAATCCAAATTTTGGATTTCAGACCTTCTGCAAAGTTTTATCAAATGTTAAAATAAAAAAAAAAAATAAAGAAAAAAGCTTTGCCTTAAGAAACTGTAAGATGAATACTCTCAAATAGCCTTTTTAAAAACTGCAAATATAACATGCAAAATTTATAAAATTCAAAAATACTATTGTAGATAAAAATAAGATAATCTGATTTTAAATTATACGATATAGCAACTTAGCAGTTGAACTTATAATTGATTTGAATAAAAAAACATGATAGTTGACAAAATGTTCAGATTTGGGAACCATTAATTCTAGACATTCAGATTTGAGGCTCTCTACTGCATTAATACAAGAGCTAGCTTTTATGACAGCTGTATGCAGCTATGAAGCCACACATTTCCCACCTGAAAGCTAAAATGTGGTATTTGAAAATATGGAAAGATTGCTGAAAAATCCTCCAATCTGCACTACATATGCATTTATACCACACCCCTATCAAAATTTCATTGTTTCCAGTTTTAAACATTAGCTCCCTGACTTCAACTAAAGTCATTTCCAGTCTGATAAATGAGAAAAATTTATGCACGCACCTACACTTATTATCCAAGCCTGAAAAACTTGAAATTGCACAATCTTATGTATACTCTATTACAATGCATTACATGCCCTATTACATGCTGTAGAGCTAAAACATAATAGTTGACAAATATAATAATATATCCCTTGGATTCTGTACTTCGTACAAAGAATAGATATGTTTCATCATTTCAACATGAATATAAAAAACTAATTGTATAAACAAATAACCAAAACTACACTTATACTTGTAAAGGAATTCCATGTACAAAAGAAATGTAAAGTGATGTAAATATCAGATTAAATATTAACTTATAAATACACACAAAAAAACTAAGCGTAAAATTAACTAGTAAAAATTTATTTTTTGTAAAAGGCTTATAAAAATACACAAATGTACAAGACAAGCATAAAAATGTTAAGATGAATTTGTATGAATGTATCAGTCCAATAATTTATACATTTTTCTGGGTTGTACGGGTGACAGAGGACATGCCATCAGCAAATTTTGTTTTAAACAAAACATTGGCATTGTTGAACATTCCATCTTTCAGAGACACAATGATAAACTAAAAAGATAAATACATATTAGTTACTTTAAAAAATTTTAATCAAACATTTTGCACTTTAAAGCATTAACTGTTTTTTTTAATTAGTTATATATACATATAGACATAGTAAAACTTTAAAATAGCAGTCACTCACAGGGAACAAACACAAATGTGGGTATATTTTGGAGGTTACTATCCCACAAAAGCTCAACACTCAAAGTTGAAAATACAGGATAAAAAGTGAATAAACAAATTTATTTGAGTTATGTTAGTATTTTACATGAAGTAAAACCTTATTTATAAAATATATAAGTATGTCGCACCAAAATCAATATTTAACATTTTTTCCTTTTAACTAAGCAAAAAAAGCAATTCATTTTTCACTTCTTTGTCTCAAATTTTGTAATCAATTTTCAACCATAATTATTTCAACTTATATTAACACATTGAAGATGAGAGACGGCAATTCCAGTCTTTTATTTTTCAACTGTTGCCAACAGATGATGGAAATTCACGTTTTTTGGATTTTTTTATCACTTTAACAAAAAATGTGCGGGAATTGAGGCGAGACACTTTTCAGTGCATACCGTCTTCTATGTGTTAAATTATCAGACATTTGAAATTGATTGCAGTTCCAATATTTTAAAAATTACATCCAATCACTAATTTGCATTACTTGCTTTAAATTAATCTATTTCCTTTGTAGTTGTCTTTTTTTTTTAATAATGTTAAAATATTCTTAAAAATATAGCAAAAATTTAGAACTTTACAAGAGTATTATATATATATATATATATATATATATATATGTGTGTGTGTGTGTGTGTGTGTGTGTGTGTGTGTGTATTCTTTTCTGAACTTTTTCTTTAAAAAAAATTCCAATGCAGCAGGCGAAGATTATCCTAACAACTATACAAGGCTGCAAAGCTGTTACCCATTCAGCACCACCCGGAAGCACGTGTAGCTTAAGGTATGCTACAGATGTGTGTAACATTACCCCAGATGGTTGGTTGGTTGTTTGAAATTTAGTGGTGCTAATTCCACAAGGGACAAACTGCGCCAATTACCCCAGATGGGTCTAGTACTTTAAAAGCAGGGACGAAGCAGAAGAGCCCCTCAGGCTCGGCCTGCCACCTCCAGAGGTATTGTTTGAGAACTTGGAGGACTTTGTGACCACAAACATATTTTACATGCCCAGTCACCTTTAATAAACACAGCTGATCTTAGGCCAGCTCCAGCCCAAAACCCGCAACCTTTCAGTTACGAGATAGCTGCCTTTACGGACTGAGCTACCGCAGCTCTCCTTTACTGAACTAAGAATGATTATTCTAATCTTGTCCAAATCAATTTTTTAATTTCAATTTGAGTTTTTATCTATGCCACTTGCAAATAGATGGCAATACTAGCTTAAAATCTGCAACTGGGATTTCTAGTACTATGAAAAGCTCTTTGCATTTACCAAACTGATTTTTTTTTTCTCCAATTTAATTTTTTATAGTTGAATATTGTATTGTCACTTGAAATGATCCTATGTGCAAAATTTCATATCTCTGGCTAGTCAGGAAGGTAGTTAAAAATTGATTACAAAATTTAAACTGACATTAAAGTGAAGTTAAATAAAAGTAATTAAAAATTTATAGTTAATGATGAACTGAAAATTCCCAAATAATGATTATAGAAATTTATATTAATTTTTCACTGGAGACACAAATATATTTCCTCCTCATTAGAATAAAAATGTACTCTAGTGACTTTAAATAAGACAAATCATATAAAGAAGGATTAACACAAAAATATTACAATATTATAGAAGAAGGCTTGCAACTGCTGGTGTACTTTCAAAAAGGTGAGAAAAGTGACAAATAATACAGAATAAGCGACTAAAAAGTGACTAAACATTGAAAAAAAAAATCTATTTTTTCTCTTCTTGATTACAGATGCTATTAAGATTTTTCTATTTATTTTAACTCGAAATCAAATGATTCATGCAAGACATCATTTTAGCGTCAAATAAAAAAAGGTTAAAAATTTTGTTTAACACAACTCAACATTGCTTTTTATTCAAGAAAATCTATAAATTAGATTTGAATACATATAATATATTAATTTTATAATCACAATTTTCTGCATATATTAATGATGTTTTGAAATATGTACATAGCTAGATTAGAGTATCTAAACAAAAATTGTGAAGTAAAAGAAAAAGAGAAATGTGTGCTTTGACATAAGTTACTTTAATGTATTAAATGTACATTTCAGTACAAATGTAGATTTCAGGAACTTCTTTATGACTTTTTAAAATCACTAAATTCTGGAAACCATATGACTAATTACATTTTAATAAGAAAAATAAGATTAGAGCATCACATTTTTGGTCTTTTATTAAAATATTTTGTTATTAATTCAGATTTTTTTTTTCAACAACAGACTTTTGCTGTGATACACCATGAAAAAAAGTGACTGTTTACTTAAAAAAGTGACTAAAAGTGATCAATTGTAAAAAAAGTGACTGAAGGTGAGAAAAGTGACGGAATTGCAAGCCTGTAGAAGCAATGAAAAGCCCTGTAAAGCATTTATCTTACCTGAGATTTTTGGAAATGCAATTTCAGCATTTTGCCAATATTTTGAGTATGAGAAAGATCCAAAGCGGCATCAACTTCATCCAATATATAAATAGGTGCAGGGTTAAACAGCAATAAGGCTAAAATTAAGGACAATGCAACTAAAGATCTGCAAAATAAAAAAAAAAGAATTAATTCATACATTTATGATTTTACTAGAACAAAACAAAACTTTGGTTAGTAACAATAATCTTCCCAAAAATCATCAGAACAAAATCAAAGTAATTTGATTTTCTTGTAAATGAAAATTATTCAGTTGTATAGTATTAGTATAGTAGTTTCTTATATTGAAAATATAATGAATTCTTGATAGTAAAAGTATTTAAAACAAATGAATATTGCTTTAATTGTTGTTATTTCTTTTTAATTAGTGAAAATACTAAAGACTCCTTTCCAACCTTTCTCTATGACATATAAAGCTTTAGAAAACCTTTTTTTTTTACTTAAATTAATACATTTAACTTTTAAATCTTTCCCATATCAAGTAAAACGTTTATGAGTACTTTTATTATTATGTCTTGGTTACGACATAGTAAAATTCACCTTAGTATGGAGATGGTAAGCTACCACTAGCCAGTTGTTTAATAAATACTTGTGCAGCATAGTCTGCTCAAAACTTTTAGTGAGTTGTTAATGCTAGTCAGATGGATGCTATGTAGTTCAATCAGAATGTTTTTCTTTAATATCTGTTATAAGAGTTCCAATTTACTACATCCATCCATCCATATTTTGTACAACTGTGTGTTTTTCTTGGCTCATAGATTTTATGAGTGTCATTTAGAGCCTGAGATTGGTTTGGTTTTGGAGCGCTACGGTCTACTTTTTGCAACACAAGGGCTAATGAGACCGGGACCTACTGCTTAAAGCCGATTCCAAACAGTTACGAACATCCATACCATAGTAGGATTCGAATCCACGAACTCTGTTTCCGAAGACCAGCACCCTAACCATTCGGCCATCATTTGGCTTAGAGCCTTAGAAGCTGCAGGTTTTCCTTGTCAGCTTCCTGCTAACTTTTGATCTAGTTACTAGCCTCTTTTCCTATGTGCTCTTAGGGTTGTGTTTTCTAGAGGTTTAGTAAAACAGACTTGATCATAGATAGTGCCCAGCCCTTTGGACCTTCATCCTCCATCCCAAGAACTTCTCTAAAGGAGAATTTATTCATTCTACACCCACATTAAACCAGTCTCCCAATAGACCTTACAAGCCTGTCTTATGCTGCATTTCTAAACTGGTCCAATTTGTCTTTTGCATTCCTTTCCTATCCTTGAGAGAGCATCTGAAGGAGCCTTCAAAGATAAGTCATTGTTCAATTGAGTGAAGCAACTACACAATGCTAGAAATGGATATTCTTTTTATTCTATACCTGATACTTAAATTTTCTTTTTGTGATTATGGTTTGACTAGAGATTACACACAATATGTATATTTCATTTCTATATTGATTAATAATTTATTAATAATAAACTATTTAATCAAAAATGAATTGCAAACTTAAAATTTACTATTGTCTTATTTTAACTGCATAAGTGTTTTAATTAGGTTAACAACTTTACAAGCAACCAGGCGAGAATTGTTCACAGTTAATCCCAGTTAATCTTTTTCCTCAGATTATAATCTACACCAGGGATGGACAAACCTTTTTGGCCGCGGGCCAAAAATCAAAAGAAAAGAAATTTGGTGGGCCAAGATACATTTTTCTAAAGTTTTAAAAAACAATATACAAGTACCTAATGGTTTAAATAGGTTAATGAGATGAATGAAATTGCGATTTCATTTTTAAAAGTTTATTATACTGAGGTTCAAAGTGAGATGTACTGATTTTAAGAAATTATGCTAAATGCTCATCTGTCAGTCTACTTCTGAAATTATTCTTTTTAAGGTTCAAAGTTGAAAACACTTGTTCACATATAAGAAGCAATTATACCGCTGATCTTCTGGGCATGAGATAATAAATTTGGGATATAATATTTAAGCAAAGTAGAAAAGGAGATGGATATATAATGTATAAATATATATTTCTTTTAATTTGCCTCAGACCGGAAACTTAAAATTCTATCCGCAGGCCGGAGTTGGCCCATCCCTGATCTACACAATAAATATTATAATTCTAAATTTGAAACAAAAAATAGTTTTCACCTGAGGCTATGTTAACCCTTTTATTCTACATAAGGAGCAGAATTTAATTTAAAATACTACTATGAATATTTAAAAAAAGTTAAAGGAATGAAATTATTGTCCTGCTTCATATGTCACAGTTACCTTTGTCCTCCACTAAGTTCATTGAGGGACTCTTTCCACACACCACCAAATGCAACTTTGAATTCAAGTCCTTCTAACACAGTTTTTCCTTGTTGAGGTACAAGCTTAGCGTTAGTACCTGGTAATAAAGTACGGAAAATTGATCCAAAATCCTGTTTAAGGAAAAAAGAAAATATGTTATAGTAGTGATTTATACTTTTAATTACAAATTTTAAATCCTTAAGCACATATTTTAGAACTGTACATGAAAAACTATTTTAACATAAAATTACTCCTTTCCTCTATACCTGTTAAAATTCAAAAACAATTCTATGGGTACCATTAAAAAATAATTTTTGAATTAACCCCTTTTATCAGCCATAAAATTATTTTCTATTTGGGTATATGTAGCAAAATGATTTAATAAAGCAAATAAATTTCACACTTGTTGAAATGAGTTATCTAATATTGAAATGTAGGCCCCAGTTCCCCAACCTCTAAAATTCCACTTCTTGGCATGGATAATTACAGCAGCTGAGAACTGTCATTAATTGTTTAAAATTAGCCCTTAGTTTAATATTATTTTATGAACACTTCCCAACACAATAGCCCTCCAAACAAGCTCTCTATTTTTAACAATGCAAAACGGAAGAACTGAAGTCAGACAAAAAAGTAATTATTTTTCTTAAAAAACAAAACATCAAAAAAATTAATATTTAGATATACGACGTCTCAGTTAACTTCTACACATCAAAAATACCAACTGTTTGCCAGAATGAAAGCAAAAATGAAGCATTGATGTACTGGCTGCACTATTATGTTTTCTCTAATGCTACATTCTAAATATTTTTAAATTCTTTTAGGACCTTACACAAAAGATGAAGATCAGTCTTAAAATAATGCTTAAATTACAACAATTTTTTAATTCAATAATTAAATCAGTCTTACTTTATGGTAGTGAGTCATGGAAATTAATCAAATATCAAAATAAACTAGACAGCTTTCAGACAAAATACCTCACAATATTGAAGATTTATTGGCTAAATAGAATATCAAACTCTTTCATGCCTACTACAATAGAATTTAAAAAACAGATGATCCTATATAGGACATATATGAGTGAAAAACCATTTTACTATTAGAAACTATATTTAAATTAAGCCTCCTAAGCTGATATACCTATAAATGCAACTTTTAGGAAATAGTTATTTTTTTAACAGTTTTGTCATTTTATTAGACCATTAAACTAAAAGCAGACATGATGTCACAACAGTAACTACAGGGTATCTGCCAAAATAAAATTTTTCAAATCCATGACTTTTCATGACTTAGCAGATTATTTTCCATGACTTTAAAAAGCTTTTGTTAAAAGTATATATGAATAAAACTTCTGTTGTACATACAAATAAAATATATGCTTTTAGAGAAATTAAAGGAATTTTATCATAAAAAAAACTAAAAACTTACTTTATAAGTGTTAATAATTTCACATAAAAATAAATTGTTGTATCTACATACCTAAGTTTAATCATATAGCAATTTTTCAATCAAAATGTTTCCAATTTGAATTCAGGGTACTTTGGTATTATCCAGGTGACCATGAATAATAGCCAAATATAACCCTATAATGTTTATATACAATATCCCTAGAGATAAACTTATATTTTGTGCAAAAATCTTAACTAATTTTTATTAAAAAATAATTATTATATTAATAAAATTTTAATCTACAATTTAAGAAAAAAACCAGAATAATATACATTTACCGACCCATTAAGCTTTCTTGCTTTAAGTTTCCTTGGTGAACAAATTTTACTTGGCAATAGGGTCAATAGGATAATACATAAATACCAAACTCAGTAACTTCAGTCAAATGACAAGTAAAAATAGAATTAAACAATTCAATGCATTTTTTTTAATTGGTAGTTTAGCGGATCCATGACTTTTACTCATTTTGCTTGAAAAATCAAGACTTTCCATGACAAAATTAATCCATTGTCTAAATCCATGATTTTCCCTGACTTTCCAGGTATGCGGAAACCATGTAGCTAGTTTTAATAAAAAATAACCACTATCCAAAATAATCTATGCCACTGAGAAACAATTTTACCACTAATACAAAGTAAAGACTAAAATTAACTTACATTATTGACTTGAGAACATGCATTTTTCAAAGCAGTCTTTGTTTGCTCATCCAAAGTTTTGATAACATCTTCTATGACTTCTTTATCTTTTAAAACTATGTCCCTTTTGCGAATGAGGTTTTTAAACTAATGAAATTAAAACTAATTAATACAGAAATTAACACATAAAAAAGAAAATTACTCTCAAATAAAAAAAAAAGTATGCAATTAAAATTGTTTAAATGTTTAAAAAAATAAAGGCTATAATTGTTACAAAAAAGGCTGCTAAAATTAAGTATAAAAAAGTTGTGAAGATTACAACAACAAACAAATAATTTCAGAACTTTCTAAAAATTATAAATTTAGGATACCAGTGGGTGAAAGAGAAATGCAGAGAAAATAAAGATATCAGAAGAAAACATTTTATCTGGGATATTACTTATTCCACCCATTTTTTCCGCTTAAGCAATCAACGACTAATGATATTATTGCATAACGTATTTTAGCACTTTTGTTACTAACACTAAAAAGACAAATGCTGTCATTTTGATAGATTCAGATACATTATTGAACCTTACATCTTTATGCACTCAGGGTTCTGAAATTTTGTGATTCTTCCAACTTTAGTACATAATATACACACACATTTACAGATTTAATTTACACTCAGCTATAAAAAAAGGGAGAAAATGTGTTATAGACCTAAAAAAAACTGGACACAATATAAAATACTAGCAAAAATTATTTAAAAAGTTATAAAAATCATGGCTAACGAACTATTGCAACTTGGCTGATTAGCACATTAAAAATCTGGTATCATATAAATCCCTGTTTCTCAATCTCTTCTGGTTAATAGAATACTAAAAATATTTAAAATTAATTTTGCACACCCATAATAACAAATAAAAGTGCAAATGGGTAAATTTGAAAAAAATGTTTTAAAATAATACTGAGGTAATTACAAATACCATTCCAAAGTAAATGTGTATTGCAGTTATGCTGATAATATTTATGTATGACAGGCCTTGTTTAGTTAATAATCCACCTCATAAAAAAAACTGACCACTAAAGTATCTAATACTGAAATATGCAAATGTAAAACATTTCCTTTAACCTCTTCACGATCAACATCATGTGGACGTGATGCAGCAATTCCACTCTTATCAGCCCACCATCGCCTCCACGCGAAGAGCTCCAGTACTTATTGAGAGACCAGCGTTGCATATGCATAATCAGAGATTGGAACATTTTATTTGAATTTTTAAATGCTAGATTTATTTACTAGGTGGTATTAAACGGCAACTGTTTTCACAATGATAGACTTGTATATATAGCATTTATGTGCTGGTCTTCAAGATGTTACCTTTCATCATTTAAACAGAATAGGAATATTAGACCTTCCCATAGTGTGGAAATTGCGAACTGATTAACATAGTAGTTAGAATGTCCATCTATCATGCTGGAGGGTAAAGGCTTAAATCCTACATAAGATTTGATTGTCATTTGTGCTGTCCCTTCATAAGGGAGTAATGTTGAGCACCTACATGATGCTCCCATAATAAAATTATCAACAAACCGGCAGAATTGTAATGGTGAATGCATATAAGCAAATGCCTACATTGGAAATGTGTTATGTGTATGTATACATATATGTATATGTATATGTATGTATATATGTATACGTATGTGTGTATGCATGTATATGCAATATATCAAAATTATTTCAATTTAATATCATTAAAATCCTCGTCTCACCCAATCTAATTCCTTAAAATCTATTTTCCCAGCCACAAAATGTCAATAAATGCAGTGTCCTCGACTTAAAATTCTTCCAACAAATTACCCATGGCAATAGATGTAAATTTTCTGTCCATTCAACATATTTTCAAACTGTCGCCTCAAATAAGTTTTTCCCCTGATCTAACAGTTAAATTTGCTGGCTAAGTTTCTTGTCCCAAGGAAAATTTTATGTCTCGCTCTGGGGTACACCTTTGTTCCAGCAGTGTATTTTGTATCATTCTCTTGTCTGCTGCTGACTGGCAAAGATGTCTTTTTAGCAGCTCCTCAATAAAGATTTAAGTTGTTCTCAAAATTGTGCTTGGCCTGACTGCAACATTATTCAATAATCTAGCTGCATAGACTTCCCCTTGTCCAGTTGCCCAGGTAAGTAAAAATAATAAGGGCTACAATATTTTACTGTTGCCAGCAGTTATTATACTGCTGGATTACATAAATATACATAAAGGAAAATTTCAATGTAGAAACAAATAGAAATGAAACAATACCTGTTCTTCAACAGATGCAAGCATGTTTTGGGCTTTTGTATTTACATCTTTTTGCAATTTTTCTTTCATGTCTTCAAGCTGTTTTATTTGTGAGTGGCTTTGCTTTGCATTAAAAGACTGAAAATCATATTCTGAGTTAGGGACACCAAAATATTTCTTCTGGCCATCAATCCATTTATGTTTATCTAATAGATACTTCATCTAAAATAAATGGAGAAAATCATAAATCTTAAAGTAAAAATATAATAATTTTTTTTCTTATTTATTTATGCTGTGCACATACTAAATCCATCACATAATACTTGTAAGAAATTTGTTTACAGTACAGAATTGGAGACATGTTAAATTGTAATGACATTAAGGAACTTCTAATTTAATTTCATGCAAGCATTCAGAGATTAAATGATATGTTATACTTCCCCTATAAAGTCTTAAAAATACATCATTTTTTATTACAATATTTATTGAATTTCAAGGGATGACCAGCATCAAATACAGAAAATTACTACAAGTTTTGAAACAATATTTGAAAATATTTTCTTCCAGTAGGTTCAGTTATTGTCATTGCAAGGTACATATAAAACTAAAAAGAAAATGTTTAAAATGGGTCTATGACAATCTTGTAAAATACTTTATTTCTACAGTTAATCATAGCTCTAATGCCTGCATGCTAATCTCTTTTAAGATTATTAGCATTTCATACTGACCCAGTACAGTTTTACTTTCTTGTATCCACATTAAACATAAAAGTTTGAAAAGACTTTTGGCTGAATCAATATATTTGTCATTTCTTTTGAACTGGATAAAATAAATAAGATATTTCAGATTGTTTCAGGCTCCAATAAAAAAAAAATAAATAAAATAAAAAGTCTAAACTCATTTTCCCCACTAGAATTTGGGTATTTCATATTTAACCTAGAAACAATGATCTTCTAAACTATTCATTTTGTAATAACAGAAAAATATGAAGCACCAGATAGGTGACTGAATTACTACTGACATAAAAATTTTCTACACAGTTGACAGCAATAATTTTGATTTGGTAATAATTTCGAGCAGTGTATTAATCAAGAATAAAAAATGCTGACAAATATATACTTATTCATACTTACAAAAAAAGAAAAATGAATTATACCTTTTTAACTGCTTCTTCAACATTATCTCCACTATTTTTAATGTCATGCTCTAACTGCTGTATCTGTAGCTCAGCATTAGCAATATTTTTATTCAGTGCTTCTTTCTCTTTGCTAATTTTGCTTATTTCAGTACTGTGTGCTTTCATCATATCTTTATGTGATTTCACTTCTTTAGACACATTTGCTACAGATTCCTGGAAATAAATAGCATAGAAATATATATTTTTTTAAAGTTCCTGCATGCAAAGTTAATTACTCATATGACTTTCATACATAACCATATTATTAAAATTCCATTAGCATGTATTAGTATTTGAGAAATACTTAAAGAGTGTTTACTAAGTTATTAGTGTTTTGTTTCAAGCTTTTTCAAAGGCCTTTTACATCATTGTGGTTTAGTTTGGAGTGTCACAGTCTATTGTTTTGCTATATGTTGGGTAAAGTAAATTATAAACAACTACAAATATTCATGCTATCAGCAAGATTGCAATCAATGAACTTAAGTACTTCTCATGAACTCAAGAACCTGTATTACAAATGAAGAGCATTTTATTCTTACAACTTTGAAAGAGAAATAATTTTAAAAACTGTAGTTAATATTAAAACTTGAGTTGAATTAAAGCAAAATTGAATTATCAGTTTGAAAATTAATTAGGCAAGTGTCAAAAAAAAAAGTTTCTTTTTTCCTTACCAAATGAGTGTTATCATATAAATACTCACTGTCTACTATAAAAAGGTAACAAATCACTCGCAAGCTGGTGTAAATTGCCCTAGAAATGTTTGTCAATTTGAAGAAAGAAACTTATTTTATTTCATTTATTTTTCAAACTGATTTATCAATCAATATATTTCTGAGCACCAAATAACTTGTTTCTGCAATGAAATTGCAATATTGGGACTGGTAAAAGGAAAAATCGATGATTAGATCCAATTTACACAAAAAAATATATTGATTTAAATCAAATTTCTACGAAGTTAGGATTCAATATTACATAACTATCTGGAGAATATACCCTACACTTAAAAAATTGGTAACCTAAACTTATTAAAATAAAAAAAAAAAATTTAATTTCAAAAAGTTCAATCAACAAAATCACTTACTTTTAATTATTTTTTATACTTAATTCAAATAAGTATGAAAAAGGCAACAAATTCATGTTCTTATTATATAATTTATTTTTGAGAATAACCTGATCTGTTCAAAGTACTTAGTAGCAGGTTAATACAAAGAAGCTTATATAAGAGTTGTGTTTAGAAAAACCATAACCAGAAAATTTGTAAGACTTTTCAAATAGTTTTTTTAAAAAATGAAATATTTACTTACAATGTTATAAAACTAAAATTAGTGATAAATCCGGTTATTTCAGCAAAATCCTGTTTTGTGAATTTGTGAAAATGAGTCCACAGAAGTATTGTAAATGTATTGTAAAACCCCAAAGGTAAGATATTTTGTGAAGGATCCATTATGAACTTAAATTTTGCCTAAACAAACCCCCTGATAACTAAGAAAAGTATAAAAATATTTATTTCCAGGAAATACAATTTTTATATTGATTCCCTTCTTCAAACTGCTGGTCTTCAAATTGGTTTAAAATAATACTACAAATTATTTCCAACATTTTGTTGTTAAAAAATCAAACATAATTCTTAAATGTCTGTACTGAACCAATTCTTTAAAAAAGGTCTAGGCTAATAATCAATTTATTATTGTTGAGAAATTTAACTTTAAAGAAAAAAATAGTAATATTTTATACTAATTTGCATACATATTGATTTATTATATAACAATAAAAACATAAATAATAAAATTCAATGACTTTAGAACAAATCTTATCAAAATTGTATGTTAGTGGTGTATATGCAGACCGAAATAAAAAAAATAACAATAAATAGATAAAAGATAATACAGAAGCTCTATAGCTTGGCAATAAAGTATTACACGAGAATAACCCTAAACAGACTAAATAATTTTAAAATGAATAAAAATACAAATTAAAACCTTTATTTGGGATCTCTCTTTATCATATTCTTCTAATTTTTGTTGAAGTGTCTCGACAGCCTTTGCACTAGTTTGGATTGATTCTTCTATTTCTGGTAGACTCTCAGTGATTCCTTCAATTTCCATTTTCAGTCCATTGACTTCCTTTGATAGGAATAAATTATTGATTATATAACCCATATTGAAATAACTATACATATTTACATACATATGCAGAATTATGAAAAAATGCACTTAACACTTGGAAACACTGGAAATAGAATATCTTATATAGATTCAATTAATTATTCAGTAAATCTACACAGTACAGTTGTAATCAAGCTTAAACAGTTGATCTCAAAGAATTTTTAACTCCAGATCAGAAAAATTAGCCATTTTCAGTTTTAGACAGGCTAAGCAAGTCACATGTACACTACAATCATGCACAAGTATGAAGGAAGTTTTCTCACAGCCTCAGAGCCTAATATAAAATTCCAAAAAATGATGATGTGGCATTAAACTTCTACAATATACATATATGTGAGCTTATAGGTAATGTTTAAGATTCACATTACCTGTTTTTGACTCTGAATAAATTTCTACACCAGCAGAAAAAATTATTTTTAAAATTTAATAATTTATAAGCTAATGTTTTATCATTACACCCATATACATTGTCTACCAATAAGTATTTGGACACCTGTGATAGAAAAGAAAAACTAACTTTATTCAAAATCAATAGTTGGTAGAGCCTCCATGAGAGGCAATTACAGCGTGAACCCTCCGGGGCATACTTTCCACAAGTCTTTGTATTACAGCTAGTGGTATTGTCTTCCACTCGGCTAGGAGAAGACAAAGAAGTTCCTTCACCAATTTTGGATGGGTAGTGCACCCCTTAATTTGGCGATCCAACTCATCCCAGAGGTTCTCCATAGGGTTCACATCTGGGCTCTGAGCAGGTCAGTTTATTTGATGAAATCCATTGGCACCATACCAAGTCTTGATTAACCTCGAAACATGACAACTGGCATTGTCGTCCTGAAAGTAACAGGGGACCAACCCGTAAAGTATCCCTTAAGGATTGGCCACATTTGTGATACCCGATAATCATAGCTTTCTCAAAATCAGAAAGCTCCGAACTGCGTGGCATCTTGCATGCGACTAATGCCGATGCTGTTTCCTACACAATATACCGGCGGATGCTGCTTCCTACACGATATACCGGCAGGTGCTATTTCCTACACGATACCTACATGTATACCGGCGGAGACCATGATGTACCTCAGGACCGCAGATATCGTCATTTGCATATGTGCCCAAATACTTATTGGTAGACAGTGTATATGTATATGCACATATTGAATGTTTAATATACAAATTGAAATTAGGGATTAAGTAAAATTAAATAGAAAAATTCTATGTGACAAGGAAATACGTTCTAATGCAAGGTTTTTGAAGCCATCTTCATAAGCATTCAATTGTTTTTTGGTTTAGAACACTTTGGTCTACTTTTCTGTAACTCAAGAGCTAATGAGGCTGAGACCTACTTCTTACAGTTGATTCTATATTATTAAAAGGAAATGAAATTCATATCCAGGATCTTCAGTACCAAAAGACAGCACCCAATCTTTTCAGCCATTATTTGGCCTAGCCTTAAATTGTATGGTCATCTTAATTATTAATCAAATTTTTTCCTGGTATGGAATTCATGCAAAAGGATCTGCTAATACTTCGGTAAACCTAGCATGTTTTCTCCATTTTTTAAATCTGCAATTGTGCTATATACAGAGTAGAAACTTTAAATAAAATAACAAAAAAATTGTTAAACAATTAACAAAAATAATCAATTTTAAGTTGAATTTACTCATTTTAAAAATTTGTAACACAATATGCTTTTTTATTAGCTTGACATAGTTGGAGAAAAAATAGTAAGACAGCATTGAGTTTCAACTACAAATAAGTATCCATTATTTTCTTAGTTGTTTGAAATGAAAATACATTCTTATTTAAACAGAATGTAAAATATAACTGAATAACATTCCTCAAGTTATTCAAAACACTAAGTTCATGTACTAATACTACAAGGTCTGGCTATTAATTTCCAGGACTCAAGGAATAACTCAGAAGAAAAAAAGGTTAAACATATAGCCATTTAATATGATTTGAAGTAATCCCCATCAGTAATAATGCACATCTGTGTTCAGCATACAAATTTTGGAAAGAAGTTTTAAAGTCCTCTTTCAGAATGCTCTTTAATAGTAGCGTTTCAGTTTGCAGTTGCTTCTGATGTGCAAATGGACTGCAGCCGACCTGTGTGTGGATCATCTTTGACACTTTCACACCCGTCCAGAAAGTGTGTAAACCGTTCAAAAGTTCTGGAGCGGGATAATACTTCCTCGCCATAAACTTATTTTAACATTTCATAGGTTTCTGCAGCTGTCTTGCCCAATTTGAAACAAAATTTAATATTAATTCTTTTCTCGATTTTCACTTCATCAACAGGAATTTAAGAGCTACGTTTTACTGCACCTTTCCACGAAAACCATTTACTTCAGAATGGCACCAATTGTACTGCACATGTGCAAGAAAACACTCTTCAATATGCAATCATTAGCACCATCTTCCATCTTTTTTCGTTCTCCTACAGTTGCGTCAGTCCTGGAAATTAATAGCCGGACCTTGTATATAATCTAACTATCCTATGCAAGTTCTTTCTTTCCTCAAAGCATGCAATTAAAAAGCTAGTATGTGGTGTGAGTAAGAGATAGAGATAAAATTATAAGACACTTACAGCTAAACAAACATTATATTTTTCAAGAGATGTAGCAGCTGTCTTTTTACAATTTGCAACAGCTTTCTCTGCTTCCTTAATTTTAGCTTCTCTTGTTGATTTTGATGTTTTTACTTCTAACTCCTTAATTAATTTTTCAGCTTTTGTGTATTTCACTTTGCATTCAGCTAATAATGTTCTTTGTTTCTCTAAAAATATTAATACAGAACATATATTAGTGCATAGATACTATAGTTTGTTTTAACTCAATATTTTAAGAAAATGTATAGACTATTTTAAAAAGCTATTCCAAAATAAATAACTACTGCAATAATGGATATTCTTGAATTGTAGGCATTATTTACACACATTTAAATAACTTCCAAATTGGGAAAATTAAAATCAAATTTGTTCAAAACGTGGTCCCTGTTGCCTTGATTTACAAATGAACAAGTTTATAATTATTACATTTGTTATTGATGAACGGAAATGAGTGGCTATATTTGTGTCAGAGCTAAAAATCTGTTCATGCTCTCCATTACAATGTGAAACTGTCAAAATTAATAGCATGAAATAAGAGTATTTATTTTTTAAATATCCATTAGTTTCTATTTTGTCCAAACAAATACTACTGGGCATTGGACAAGTCCTTCAAGAATTGTACTATGGATTTCTTTTTGAGAGAGACTGAAAAATTCTGATAGCACTAAAATCACATTGGTGTTATTAGCCACATTTTAGCAAAGCCAAAGAAAAAAAAATTTTTTTCTAAACAAAAAAAATGGACACAAACAGAAAGTTTAATGATTTCCCAATCAAAAACCTAGAAATTTCAAACATTTGCCCCTAAACTATGTTAAACCCGGAGAGTAGGCAGGTCTGCAAAATATCTTGATTATAAAATTGAAAACTATACACATCAGGAAAAAATAAATAAATAAAACAGCAGACATTTAAAGAAAAAAACCTGATGTAGTTCCCACCTTTTTTTTCTCATATAGTTATTTAAAAACAAAAAAAGAAAGCCAATTTTTGTTAGTCATTGTTTATAATTTTACAAAACTTATGGACAAACTATATATATAAATGTATCAAACTAAAATTCATAAACAGTGAAAAGAACCATTAATCTCATGTAATTGTAGATATATATTCATAGATAATCGAAAAAACAAATTTTAAACTAAAAATCCAGGATAGAATTTTTAAAAAAATTACTGTAAAAACAAGGTTTAAAAAAACAAAATATACTGTTTTAAAGGTCATTCTAGACAAATTTAAAAATTTACGTTTAATCAGGAACTTGTATTTTATCAGGGATATCACTTTTCGAGGGCTGGCAATATAGAAAATGTTTTGATTAGGGTTTCCATTTTTCAAATATTAAAGCAATAAACATAATTCCCAAAATAATAAAATACCTCATAACCTGAAATTTCAACTTAAATTACATAAAACACTTCAATGTCTAAATTATGAAAACATCCAAGAAAAAAAAAAAAAGGATGCTTTTAAGACTGTATTTAAATGGTCTGTTAAAATGTGTTCCTGGCAGAAACACAGATCACAGATATTACACATAAGAATATAAAATACATAAAATGATTTTAAATTAATTAAAATCCTATAAATTGATAAAAGGATCCACAGACTAACTGATTTATAGTTGAAAAAATTAATGTTAGTCTTTTAATAAAATAAAATGTTTAAATTTTTTTTAACTTATTACAGAAAAAAAGTCAGTTACATAAAATTTTCACAATGTATTATTCATCACTGAACCTTTCACACTTTATATTAAAATAATTCAAACTATACAGAAATTTATTAGTAAAAAATCTATTTGACTGATACTGTCAAACATTATCATAGGCACTTTAAAATGAATAAATTCAGTTTATTTTACCTAAAGACTCCTGTAGGTTTTTCAACTCTTCAAGTTGTTTATGATGGTTACTATGTTCAATTTTAGATTTCAGTAAACGAGCTTCATTTTCTTTCAGCTCACATTGCTCATGCAAAGAATCATACCTAGTTTTAATAAGAACACAGCACTCAATATAATAAGATATAAATCTCATCCTCTTTATTTTTTATTCATATTAACTATGTATAAATTGTTAAGTAGAACTACTTATATTAAAAAGTATTTCTATTAAATAAAGAACCATTCTTTAAAGTCCCAGTAAATAATTTACCAATAAAACCAGTAGAATAAACTTTAGCTTTCATGATTATCTAGATTAAAGACATGTAATTAAATCTATGTAAATAAAATGATAAAAAAATTTGCATCTGTGGGTACCCACAAATATAAAACACGCAAAAACTGCTGACGATTGAAGTGCATTTTATTTTTCCCTAATGGTTATCAACATATGAAATTAGTTTTATCAAAATTAAGATTTTTTTTAAATTAATATTTAATCAATACTTTATGTGTTGTTATACATTTTCTTTCCTAGGTGTTAATTTAGCATTCTCATTATCCTGATCTGTATGGCATCTTAAGGCAGAGAAAATTTCTTTACAATTAAATGTTATCAAAAGTTTATAGAATATGCAACTATGTTTAAAAAATTTCCAAAATTTTGTCATTTTTACATTGGTGACATGAAATGTCATTTTTACATCTAATGACTAACTTAAAATACTTTGATCTTAATTTAATAGATTAAAATGTATCTGAAATGCAAATAATATGGAAAAGCATTTTCACAAAAGTACACCTGATCCCAGTGGTTAGACCACACTGAAGGGTGGGAACACAAAGGTTGTCTTAAATATAATACTTTTATAATTAATTTTGATGCTGATAATCTGACACATGTCATATAAATATATACAGGATGATTCACTACAACAGAAAAAAATTGCAGGGGGTGTAGGTGGGACAAAGAAGATTCAGAATCAACCAACCCTCTACCACTTCTGTTTACAAACAGGTTGAACTGGCAACCCGAAATACCCCACACTTGTACCAGGAATGTCACAATGAAAGAAATTTGAGAACAGCTGCTCTACTGCATGATGACAATGAATCCAATCCTGCATTGCAATGTGATTCTGAATTGTTTTCTGCTTGCTACAACACAAAAAAGTTTGTTGCACTGATAGTGAATCATCCGGTATATAAATGTTTATTACTAATGCACAAAGTTTATAATGCTGAAAACACAGAAATATTGTACAAACCTAAAAATTATTAACTCACATATATACACACCTGCTTAAATATGAATAAGAAACTTTCTGAGCATAAAAACAGGCACAGTTTGTAGTAATAGTGAAACTCTGTAAATCATACTAAACAAACACAATAAGAAAGATAAAACTCCTCAGATTTTAAGGATGGATATTTAAACTATACAGCAGCATTTGACATTAAGGCTAAATACCTGTGTGACCAAGGTCATAAATCAATTTGCTTGAATGTAAAATCAAACCTGAGAAAAATTAATTAAAAAAAATGATAATTTCACCACTATTCTATGGTATTGTTTAAGAATAAAAAATATGTGCACAAAGTATATTTATTGCAAAAACAATGAAATATAATAAAACAGAATATAAAGTAGAAAAGTGACCTATATGGATCTCCAATATTCAATACTAGCCTGTAAGGGGTCCAAGTCTACAACAGAAAAAATTGGAAGCACATGAGATTTAAATAGGAGTCTACAAGGCAAGCAGAATCGATCCTAGACAGCCAAGCACCCACATGCAAATTAAAATTGGACACCCTTTAATACAAACCTTATACTTGGTTTTATGTTGATTGATAATTTTGCTGCATTAGATTCGGCCAATAACGTGATGTGCCATGACTTGAAAAACTCATGTGCACTCATAAGTCAAAGTACCACTACATTTGATATAATACTACATTTTTTAAATCATTTTTAAGAATACCAGAATTTTGTTAAAATATAATTGAATCACATTCCTGAAATATGCTTTTATGAAATATAATCATAAATTAATAAAAAAATATATACATCAATAAACCTACTTTTCTTTAAGTCTTCTCATTTGAAGCAATTTATTTTGTATTTCATTCATTTGCCCCTGTTTAGATGAAATTGTCTTCTTCAGGTTTGCAACAGGTGTTAATTCAGTCAGTAATCTACCTCTATTACCCATTGATCCTAAAAAATAGCCAAATTTTTAAACATCTCCTTTGAATAAGATAAGAGGACAGTAATCAAATCACTCGATTTCAAAGAGAAATGGTTTTCAGAATTTCATACCTCGAATTTTATAAGACACAAATTTTATTTAAATAAACATTCCAATTCTTAACACTAGAAATGTTAAGAAACTACAATTTTATATTATTAGAATTTATTCCAATCAACATTTTTGTACATGTAATTACATTTTACCATTCACCCAAAGTGCTTTTCATACTATCACCAATGTAATCATAATTATTAGTGGCACATAAATGTTTGAACCAGAAACATGTGGTTTTGAATGTAATTACATTAGTCTAGTCTGACCCAGGCTTGCACCCATACAGACTAATAAATATTGAAGACCTAATCATTCCAATAGCTAACCAAAGCGGCTACCAAACCACTGATGACCTATGAGAAGACTGTTCAGGTCCTATTTTAAATTTGTCCAACCTAGGAGAAATCTCTATAAAGGAAAGCTCGAGACCACCAGATAGTTTGAATGTATAGTAATGCGTAGTAAAATAAATGCAAAGCAACAACACATGGTTGGTCACGTTTTTGTTATATTGCTGTTATGTTAGTAATATTTTAATTTCTTTTGGCTTTTAATAAAAGTCATTCTTTTAAATGTTAATTAAAAACTTTTTTTTTTCTTAAACTCAGTTCAGAAAGCAAGTTTTTCAACTCTCTTCTGTTATTGTAAAGTGATTAGACAAGTTATATATATCAAGAATGATAAAGGCCATCCTTTTAATAGTTTTCAATATCAAACTGAGCATTAATTTATAAACTGAAGCTTTTAAAATTGCTATAAAATTGTTCAAAATGGCTTAAAAATTATTTTACTATTATTTTAAACAAAACCACATTAAATAGCTTATACTCTTAATTTAATTTACAACATAAAAAGACTGCTATCTTTTTATTAAAGAAATATTCCCAATATTCTTATGTTAAAAATACTAATACCACTGAAATACGTCTTGTCCTAAACACGAAAACAAAAGAAGAGGAGGAAATAATAGCTTAATTTAAAAGACTTAAAAATTTTTATTCAAATGTGATAACTTATCATTTATAAACAGCCTTTTAAAATTCTATAAAAACTACTCTCACAGAATTATGACTAATATTTATTTAAATTTTAAAAAGTTAGGACTAAGTGTATGTATAATATTCATTTAAATTTTAAGTGCTACCTTATGAGATAATTTATAAGAACAACTTTGCACAATTTAATTTGGAACAGTTTAGATATAATTCACCCAGGAAGCTTTTACTTAGGTGCACTAAATTATTGCAATCTAGGCTTCCAATTTTGGCAGGCAACTATCCAATTTTTTTTTTTTTCTTTATGGCCAAACTTTTTTTTTTCCAAAAAATTCAAAATACTGCCTTTTTTAAAAAAAATTTTTGGCAGGTATTAACTCAGAATTTTGTATACACAATAATGCAATAACTTGGTGTTACATGCCTGAGTGAGCAGCAAGCCCCCCTGCAACCCCCCCCAAGCTTTGTTCCCTATTCTTTGTATAGAAAAGAAAATTTTTAATCAACTGTTATTTTATAAAAATGTAATAAACACACCACAAGAACAAATATTATATCTGAGCTGTACATCAAAATTAGCTAATGAAGAATTTGTTTGCTTTTCAGCTGTTTTCCACCTTAAGGTTGGGAAAGTATACTTACCACCAGATAATGTACCAGATGGATCAAATACTTCTCCATCCAAAGTAACGCACCTCCTCTTAATGTTAGCAGCAAATGTTACTTTTTTAGCAACTTCCATGTTGGCACAGATGAAAGTTCCACCAAATGCATATTGCATAGCAGGAGTAAGTCGATTATCAAACTTTATACAAGATAAGGCAGTAACAACGTTATCTTTGCCAACCTAGCCATAAAATATACAGATATAACTAAATAAGGTATATGTTAGATATACAAGTTTTGTTATCAACAACATCTGAATTTTTAAAATAATTCTTCATGAAGAAGAGTAGTTTGATTTATACCAATCACATAAGGTAATATACCAGGTGATCCAAAAGTCAGGACAAACATTAAAATTGAATCATTCAAAAGCATATAAAGTTAAAAGATACAGTTTGCACTAATTAAATAGAAATGAAGCTGAACTGTTTTTAGACAAAAGCAAAAAAAAATGCTAGAGCAGTCATGATGAACTGAAGTCATGAACAACTGAAAAATGATGCTCAGAAAAGTGCAGAAAAATGTGTGGGGGGGGGGAAGGGTTCAGAATATTCCAGACTGGAGAATTTTTCTGGAGTTTTTTTTTTTCCTGTTTATGGAAACCCAGATTACCATTTTTAATAGGCTACATGCATTACATTACAGGAGTTAACCTTGTGCTGGAACTCTTTGTTCCAGTGAATGGGGGGGGTTTTCAGTACAATAGGCCTTGGGCCGCAGTGCTGGTGCCCTTGTGGGCCGCCCCATCCTAATTCTAATTCTAATTACATTATAGGAGCAATTGGGAGGAGTGTTAAATGGTTAATCCCCCAAAAGTAGAAAATCAAATTTCAAGGGATGATAGTCTCACCAATATGCAAATTATTTCAGATTTCAAAAAATTTATTAGAAAGGGACTTTTGAAAAGGCAGAATTTCCTAAAAGAATCAGAAAGTCACTCACACACACACACAAAAGGAGAAAAAAAAAGAGATTAATAAGAAGAAACTTTTGAAAAAACTGAATTTTGCATTGAAAAGTATAAAAGCAGAAATTGGTCGTAGAAACACAAAAAAAAAAAACAGAACTCCAACAAAAATGTGGAAAATTTCTATCACTGTAAATGATATAAACATATTTCTTTTTGGTGGGTATAGAATTTAAATTTTTAGTTGGATGTTTTTGATAATCTTGAGCCTTTAATACCAAAGAGTAGTAGCATTGCTGAAACATGAAATTCTTTACTCTTACTTTATGTATTTTTATCCGACAAAGTGAGTATGAAGAACAAATATGGCATTCCCTCAAAGGTCTAGTATTCAGTGACGTTCAACTTGGAAAATTTGCCAAATAGTAGAATTGGAAAAATTACAGAACAAGTCAAACATGTAAAACCTGCATAAATTTGTAAAATGGTACAGCTTCAGCTCAATTTCTGTTAAAATACCATTTATGAAGTAGCTGAGTGCAGATGTCAGAAATCATCACAGTATCATGCAATTGGCATAGTTATAACATCTCTGTACTTTGCTAACATTATTTCATAGCAATATTTAAATTTGATTTTTTTTTAATATATGCGAATGCAACTCATCAGTTCTGTACCCTAACAAATAGGTAATGCTATTCTAGCTGAAACTTGAGTTTTCTGCAGCAATAGAATTTTGTAATATTTTATAACATTAGAATATAAACAAAAAAAATTTAAAATCACTTTAATTTGTTACTGTTTAACAATGCAGTGGTAAGATTTCCAATTTTACAGGTTGTAAATAGAAGACTATAAGGATATTGATGCATAAATTAAACTTTATCCCCTATATAATAATAGCCTGAGTTGTCTGTCCACGAATTTATGAAGCAGTTGTACCTGGAATGGATACAGGCATCCATATTGGATTTTTTATGAGTTAGGGTTAGCAAAATTCAAAGCGAGTTCGAAATCCACCCCATCCCCCCTTTTCGAGCGTTTAATGCTATTATTTCAAGTCTTATTCTCTCTCTTATTCTATACTAAATTCATTCTTGATATGAATTTAGTATAGAATAAGAGGGAACAGCGAGGACGGAGCGTAATATTTAAACTGGACTGTGTTTACTCGACCCTTATATACTCTAATTAGTTCTTTCATTGGTTGTAGGCCTAGCACGTTCGGTAGAGTGTCTGCCTATTTGACTGTCATACTTCTCGGGTTGACGGTTCTGTCCCCGACACAGCCAAATTTTTCTAAATGTCTAATTAATTTAATATTTTCTGCTTTTTCTTTTAAATTTTTATTCCTAAAGTTGTTTTATTATTTTCAAAATTGTTTCATTTTTAAAATATGTGTTAATTATTTTTTCAACTTTTTATGACTTAAACTTTCTTCTCGTAATGTAATAATAGCCTAAGTTATCTGTCTATCTGTCTTCGAATTTATGAAGCGGTTGGACGTGGTATGGATAGAGCATCCATATTGGATTTTTAATGAGTTAGGGTTAGCAAAATTCAAAGCGAGTAAAGTTTATTTTTTCATAAACTATAGATCTGATTCTAAAATAAATTGGTATGAATAAGTGTCGTATCACAGCGAAAAATACTGTCATATTTAAAACGTTCGAAATTCACCTCGTCCCCCTTTTCGAGCATTTAATGCCATTATATCAAGCCCTATTTTAGGAGAATCTATTAAATTTATCAATTTATCACATAATAAATAGGTAAAAATAACAATTTTTCTATCATTATGACATCATTCCTTTAACTATCTCATTTAATCATTTACTTTAGATTATTTAAATATCTTCTGCATGATTTCTATACGTTTTATCCCTAAACTTTGATATTACGTAAATAATTTTCTTTTATATTTGGCTTAAATAATAGATTAGGTACATAAGTGAAAATTTTAATGGATTATTTTTGTAGAACGATAATTCTCAGCCAAAAAACAAACCATTTTTTTTATCTGCCTCATAGGATACCTTTGCAATTCTGGAAAATTAAAAATTTTACTGATCCCGTCATATGATGGGCTATATGCTAGTTTTTATGTAGTGGTATAATTTCCTTAGCAAGTATTTCCATCATGATTGCCAGTAATAAAATGCAAATAAATGCGAAAACTACACACACATAGTAACATGATTATGTCAACCTTTGTCACAGGTGCTTCAAACAATAGTCTTTGATTGAAGAATACCACTTATGTATGATCCTGGGTTGATCCTCCCTCAACTGGAAGTAATCCTCAAAATTTGTGACTCATGATGTTACCCTCTGTTTCGTGAATAAGGCCGTTAAAGATTAAAAATTTTATGTAGAACTGGTACTGAAAAGAAGTTTGGTTTTGGAGCACTACGGTCTACTTTTTGCAACACGAGGGTTAATGAGACTGGGATCTACTGCTTAAAGCCGATTCCGAACGGCTATGAACATCCATGCCATAGTGGGATTCGAACCCACAAACTCTGGATCCGAAGGCCAGCAACCTAACCATTTGGCCATCGTTCAGCTGAAAAGAAGTTTGAAACATAATTTAAAAAACTTACCAGGCTCTCAGCTGCTTCTACAACTCTGTTATCAATACAGTTACTCATAATTTTGTTCAGTGGAATCATTGTGCATCTTCTTTTAAGTTGACCTTTATCCAGTATCAACTTGCCAGTTTGCTCATTATCCACAATAATTTCATATAACTAAAAATATATAAATATATTTTTTTCCTTACATTAAATCATGCTTTGAACTTTTAAAAAACTAGATAAGAAATATAGATAATCAACTTTTTAAGTAAATATGACATTGTTAATATAATACACTGATTTCTGTATGCAGACTATGAACACAATAATACTAAAAACTAAATTTAAAAAACTAAAACTTAAAAAGAAATATAAACACATGAAGTGATCTTTTTTACTGTCAGTTTGGTTTGGTTTGGTTTGGTTTGGAGCGCTACGGTCTACTGTTTTGCACACGAGGGCTAATGAGACCGGGACCTACAGCTTAAAGCCGATTCCGAACGGCTACAAACATCCATGCCCGCAGTGGGATTCGAACCCACGAACTCCGGTTCCGAAGAGCAGCGCTCTACCATTCGGCCATCGTTCGGCTTTTTTTACTGTCAGAAAAATATAGATAAGAATACTAATGAAATATGAAAATGAACTGAGATAAAAGATTAAACAAATCAAGAGAATTAAATAATAATAATAATAATAAAGGGCTAATGTAAAATTACTTTTAAAATCCTATATCAGAAATATTTTTTAAAAAAATTTTATTGAAATATAATCAAGATATTCTGTGAATACAAGACACAAAGATCAATATTATTCTGTTAGTTTTTTATGCTAGCCACTATATAATGAAGACAATAATATTGTAGATTATACAATGTCATACCTGTATAGTACAGAATGTTTCATGAACGTAATATGTACTTAAAAAATAATATAACATTGAAATATATGCTATGAATCCACACATCAAACCTATATTCTAACCTACTAAAAATATCACTTTTTTTTTAAATAATGTACAAATAAAATTGCAATTTTGTAATTCTTTGATTTTTTTTCAAGTTTACGTAAATGTTTATGTAAATGTTTTCTAAAACAGTACACTTAATGAAAGATAGTTATAAAACCTTTAAGTTCTTAATGTGATTAAGATTAAAAATACCAAATCTTCATTACAAAATAGAAACATATAAATAGATTAAAAATTGAAAAAAGTGCTGAATCCAAGTTTAGGGAAACATGGCCTATTTCTTGGCAATAGTCACCGAATTCGAAATTCCATATTGATAACAGCTTTTGCAATTATGCTATCTTGCAAAGTTTATTTGTTTTTAAATTAAATTTTTTTTGGGTTATAAATTTATTTAGTCATATAATTTGATTTTTTGAATGAACTAATGTAATTGCATAAACCAGAGTTGTTGATTTATATTCACTTTACTATAAATGATATAAGTTATGATTTAAATTACTGTATTTAAAGCAAAAAATCAGATTTATTTTAAAAATACTTTTCACTCTTTGTGAGTTTTTAAGCTTTTTTCTATTGCATAAATAAAGGATGCTACCATCAGCATCTGAATGGACAGAAACCTATACAGTAGCATTAGCAAAATAAAATAAGATTTACCATATTTTCTTGGTTATCTAAAGATTATCTGCTAAAAAAATTCTTAATTTGAAAATGCATATTATCTGCAATACGATTATCAGCAACTGCAGATAATCAGATAATCTGAAAAAATTTTGATTTTCAATAATAGATGACACCACTAGTCTTATGGCAGAGTTCCCACCCAACCAGAAAGTACTGAGAGAGCCAGTCTACATCAAAGTTTTTTACAACTACACATGTGGGGGCATAATGTCTAGAGCAAAATTACAAGCAGTCTGTTATTCTGACTTCATATTTTAAATATTAGAAAAAAATGCAAATTTCAGTATCAATTCTCTTTATCAATTTCAGTTCAAATTCTCAATAATAAAAAAGGCTGAAGGAATTAGAGAGACTGGCCATTTATTTTACATTGGTGAGTCTAATATACAACTTTGGAGGAAAATGGAAAAAAAAAACTTTTTTGAATTTTTGTGAAGGGAAAGAACAAGAAACTTTGTATCATGGAAATGAATTTTAGCTGTCATTGGACGTTCAATTACATTGCTGGATTATATCAAAGAGATAAAAAAGCTGCATTTTCAAAAATGAGAATCCTTTTAAAGAAAATGGCACAAGCAATGAAAATTGAAAATTTTATAAGTGGTTCCAAGTGGTATTATTGGTTTATGCAAAGAAAAAAGTGAGCAGTACAAAATTTAACAACAGTGGAGCAAATGTTACCAGACCATTGGAAAGAGAATGAAGAAGATACTTACAAATATACAAAAATAATTTTTAATAGCAATATTTTTAATATGGACAAAGTACCACTACAATTTGACTGCCCTTTAAATCTGTTGGTACAATAAGAAATAGTATTGTAACTAGCACAACATGACACATACCAAAAAATATATATTTATAGTGGTTTTGTTTGTTTGTGTGTGTGAGGGGGGGATTTTGCCACATATGGTTATTTTCAAATAAAAAACAATACTGAAAGAAAAATTTCTGAAAGGATTAGAAGTTCTGTAAATTCTAAATGGGTGGATGAATGAGGAACCTATGACTTCATGGCTAAATAGTGTATGGCATAAAAGAAAAGGCAGCATCATTAAGCTACATGCTGTGTTAATTATGGATTCAATGAGAACTCATATTCAAAACATAAAATACATTTGCAAAAAATACTATGCTTGTCTTTCAATCATACCTGGTGGTCAATAAGAACTTCTAGCCTTTAGATTCTGGGCTAAACACATCGTTTAAAAGCTAAATTAGAGCATAATAGTAAAGTAGATGATTAAAGAAATTCATTTATATATAAATTGACGAATATTTATGCTGAGCTTTTTATACTAAGTGTCCTAAGGAATTATTGATGCCCGTAAAGAGTGGACTGTAAAAAGTACAAAAAATTCAATCAAAAAAGTAAACTTTGGACTCCAGGGATGACACATAAAATGAAAATTCTCTTGATGATTACACTGGTTCTTTGAATTTTGACAAATATATATAACATTTATTTAATTCAGATTCAAAAGTCTGCATTTGAAGTATTTTGATTTAATGTAAATTTAGTGTGTAAATAATGCTATTGTTTTGTTAATAAATTTCATTAATTAGCATACCAATGTATAGATTATTTGAATCTATGTTTTTATTTTTATTTTTTTATCCTCTACATAAGCAGCCATGGATTATATATTTTTTTCTTTTTTCAAATTTTGTATGCAGATTATATGCCACCACATATTATACTCAAGAAATTATAGTAAATATCCTTCCTTAAATAACATTTTTGACTAGATTTATTTTTTTAAAGATTTCCTTCAAGAACCTGACATCAAATCAGTAATATTTCACTTATACTTATTTCATGTTTATTTAAATACTAGTAATTGAAAGCTGTTTTGATAAATAAATAGTTTTATTTATGTAAACAATGAAAACTAATCTAAACATTTTTGTAAGAGCTTGTTGAAGTGGGATAACAAAAGTAAATCATATTTTATGCATAATTTCCTGTATATAAATAAATTTGTATAAGTGCAAAGAAAAATAAGAAAATAAATAGGAAAATGAAATCTTAATCCTAATTTAATCCCATCTTAAATAGTTTCACTTAAAAAAATCTAAACATTGCATCAATCAAAAAATTCAGCTTTAAATACAAAAACCTCATTAAAAAAATTCATTGATATGAATTTTTTTAATCAAGATTTTTTAACAATCCTGGCCTATACACAACCACAAGTGGTATTATTATCAGATTTGAATTTATATATACATACATTTGCAATATTTCTCACCATTAATTTTAATATACACTATGAAATCATGCTAACAAATCGAACACAAATTGAATGTGCATAATTTTAGCAATAGATCCTAAATGTTGCCAATAAGGAGCCCCTGGCCCCTAAATTTGGATTCTACTAAATGAAAGTCACATTACTTTGCCACCAGCAGCTATATCTAAAGCCACTGAATATTTTGGATCTTTTAATTCTATCTGAAGACATAAAGGCCCAAAAACTTTCCTTCTGTCAAAATTCTTGATTGGGTCAGAATAATCAAACGACAGCTGAGGATGCCTAAAGAAAAAAAATGGGAGGAATTATTAAATGCAAGAAAAAAAGAAGAAAATTCATCATTTTAAAAAATAAATTACCTAGCAAATACAGAGTCCAACTGATCTTTCATATGTTCAGTTTCACTGACTAATTTGCGTTCTTCAGCAACAAGAGCTTCAAATGCCCCCACTTCATAGTTCAGTTTTGACATATCATTCTAAAATAATTACAACAGTAATGAATAAAAATTAGTCATACAAATATAAATATCAATGTAGTGATTTTCATAAGGGTACATCAGCATGACTTAGTACTAAACAAAATATTTAATTCTTGCTGATGTTGCATAACAATCTTAAATAATTTTTTTTTCTGGCAGAAAAAAAAATTCACACCTTAAATATTTAGACTTTATATATACAGGGTATCTGCCAAAATAAAATTTTTCAAATCCATGACTTTTCATGACTTTCCCTGATTTAGCAGATCATTTTCCATGACTTTAAAAAGCTTTTGTTAAAGTATAAATGAATAAAACTTCTGATGTACATACAAATAAAATATATGCTTTTAGAGAAATTACAGGAATTTTATCATAAAAAACTATAAACTTACTTTATAAGTGTTAATAAACTCACATACATAAAAATAAATTGTTGTATCTACATACCTAAGTTTAATCATATAGCAATTTTTCAATCAAAATGTTTTCAATTTGAATTCAGTGTACTTTGGTATTATCCAGGTGACCATGAATAATAGCCAAATATAACCCTATAATGTTTATATACAATATTCCTAGAGGTAAACTTATATTTCGTGATAAAATCTTAACTAAGTTTTATTAAAAAAATAATTATTATTATATTAATAAAATTTTAATCTACAATTTAAGAAAAAACCAGAATAATATACATTTACCCACCTATTAAGCTTTCTTGCTTTGAGTTTTCTTGGTGAACAAATTTTACTTGGCAATATGGTCAATAGGATAATACATAAATACCAAACTCAATAACTTCAGCCAAATGACAAGTAAAAATAGAATTAAACAATTCAATGCATTTTTTTTTTTAATTGGTAGTTTAGCGGATCCATGACTTTCCCTGACTTTTCAGGTGCGCGGAAACCATGTCAGTACTTATCTCATTGAGAGTAGCAAAATAAACATGATTCTTTACATTTCCACCAGGAGACATGAGAGAAAACACTTTTTGAAAAAAAAGCTCAGCCAAAGCTTTGGCTGAAAAAAAGCTCAGCCAAAATTATCACTCTATCAATAATTAAAATTCGGGATTGCATGTGGGAATGTATGCATAAAATTACTTTTTATAATAAATACAATAATTTATCAAAATGATTTTAATATAAAATATTTTTTAACTGAAAAAACTATTTCTCAACAATGTTTAGCACTACTCGTTTTCCTCACAGATCTCTTTTTGGAGGGTAAAATAAATAAAACAAAAAGATATTTATCTATGTGATAAATCACCTTTCAATATATTTAGTATTTATGAATTTAAAATATTTTATGTTTAAAAGTTGAATAAATTTAACAAAGTTTTCATATAATAAACAATTTTTTAGTCAATTGGGGACTTCTTTAAAAAGAGGTCCGACTGTATTTATTCAAAATGGATTTAAAAAAATAGTGTACATAAAATGCTAATTGATATACTGAAAGTTATTGAGCCTGATGCAGCATGTGTTTTTTAAAAAGAATAGCAGATACAATTTTAGAAAAATGCAAAAACAGTAGTAGTAATACCAGCCGATGATGTCTTCAAGTGGGTGTGCACATGTTATGAGATAATTTATATAGATGTTTCAAATCTAAATCTAACCTCATAACATGTACACACCCATTTGAAGATATCATTGGCTAGGGAGAAAATTACATGCATAACACTTAGAGGGTTAAATCTTTAACATTTTAGGGAGGTGTTCAAGGAACTTCAAGAATTGAATGTTTTTGGTCAGGTTTTAGAACTAATACTATTTTAAAAAAATTACATAAAGGAAAAGTACGAATTTTTCCAAAAAGTAAAACCTTTCCTACTTTATTAAAAAGTAGGAAAAAAAAAGGATTACATTAAGCTATTATATTTTTAAGAAAAGCAGGTTAGGTGGTAGGTTTGGAGCACTGCAGTGTATTATTTTGTTACACAAGGGCTAATGAAACAAGAACCTACTGCTGAAACTTAACATCAATTCTGAATAGCTACAAACATTCATGACAGAGTGGAATTCAAACCTACAAGCTCCGGTACTGAAGAGGCAGTGCTCTACCCATTTGCCCATTGTTCTGCAAGAAAGCCTGAATATCTCTAAGCATAGATGACATTACATTAAAAGTTCAATGAATTTTTGGAAAGTAAAAGTACAACCAGAACCAATCAAATACCAAACTATACAAATTTATTTAGTCAAAAAAATCAGAGTACTTACTTTAAGCTTATTTATTTCATTTTCTAAAGCTTTATATGCTGCCATATCCTGAGAATAACTTTTGTCAACTTTCTTCACTTCAGACTGTTTTTTCTCAAGTTCTGATTTCATATGTTTCAAAGACATTTCAATAGATTTAGATTCAGTTTCAGCATCTTTTTTATCCTTGTTAGCAGCTGTAATAGTCATACAGATATAAATTGAATTTATAAGGTTTATTTTTAAATGTTTTACACATTTGTTTTGTAAAGAAATGGGTTATAGTTTACAAATATTTACCACTTAGATATGGGAACCCTGTGTACCACCACAATCAGGATGACCACAAAATCCTGGGAAAAAAACACCCTGAGATTTCTCTGATAGTTTGCCCAAAGTTCCCTGACATATCCCAGTCACATTTTTCTGAAATCTGTTGAATTTTCATCCAGTTGTTTTATCATTCTTTGCAAACATATATATACTAGCAAGTGTGCCTATGCTTTGCTACTGTGAACGTTATATATTACTCTTAAGCAAAGTTTTATACATACATAATTCTGAAATTCCTTCTAGTGCAGTTCAAGTCATTGGCAAATAAACATTTACCTTTCTATTATATGTATATTATAATCATACTCAATTTTTTAAGATTCAACAATTTCCAATAGACCGTTAAGCCTGAATAACATGTGGAAGCAGTTCTAAATGGGAAAACTTGTGATTTCTAGTATACATGCATTTATGTAGTTGCTTTAGCAGTTTTATTAATCTGTTTCCTTGTTAAGTATGATTGTTTTCCTCAAATACATTTATGCCTTAATGTAAAACATTTAGAACCATACATCAATTTTATATTCAGCTAAATTATGTAAAATTAAATATTTAACATATATTTTGTAGTACAATACATCATTGAATATGAATATAGCACTCATATACAGCTATCTGACAATGATCTGACATTGACTAGCAAAGTTTAATTATCTTATTAAATAAAAGATTATCTGGACAATTAACTAGATTGTCCAATTCATTAGATTAACAAAGGGCCATCAATTGTCCCCTTCATTGTCCAACAGTGTTTATTTTTCATACAAAAATCTGTCTTTATCTTAGTGCTTCTTCACGGCCAAAGAGGGTTATATTCATAGAGCAAAATGGTTAGTTCATTATTACTGGAAACATTTCTTTTAATAAATTTATTCATTAGCAGAATACAAATACAAACATATAGAAATCAGAGTAGAGAACTTTCTTATATGTTATTAAAATTATTCTGTCTAGTCAATTTTACGTAATTTTTGCTCATGTTCTTTTTTTTCCACCTCCCCTCCTTACCAGGAACCACTCTCCGGTACTCTGGGCTTTTAAACCATATAACTACCCTGTCCATCATGCCATCAGTTGGTGTTCTTGTCTTTCTACCAATTTTGTAGAAAATAAAAAATTTTAAAATGTTTAAAACTTAATTTCTAAACATATCATTTTAATGGGCTAAAATATGCCTACTTCATCAAAAGCAAGTCCTAAGACAGGAAAAATTTGATGGACAATCACCTAAAATCATCATTACCAAAGCCATTTTTTACATTGTCCAATTAACCTGATGTTTTGTTAATAAGATCAGCTTAAATCCCAATAGGTCTAAACAATCGCTGCTCTAATGTATTTTGCTTTGCCTAGGAAGTTGGTGAGAAAGATCATTTCTCAATCATAGATTTTGTATACAAATTTTGTTTGTTTTGGCTAGAAACAAGAATTAGCAAGAATGATCATTTACTTCTTTTGATTCCAATGTGCCATCCTAAATTTTCTAAATTTTCAATACCAGCCACCTAAGTATAAGTCTTTTTCTTTATATTATCATACCTCAAGATAGGATTCCTGTAACATGTATTATTATGGATATTGTACATTTCATGGTATCGGGAAATACTGTAAAAATTTCTTTACTATATTACTAATCATATGCACTTGTATTAGAAGAAAAAATACAAAATGACACACTTTTTAATATTCACAAACAAATGATATATATGCAGACATGCCAACATTCAGGCACTTGTGTCGGAAGCAACAGTGTGATTTGAAATTTTAACATGCTAATTACAAATTATACATAAGTACATATCTTATTGGTTTCTAATTTAAAATTAAATTTAAAATATTTACACAGAAGTAAATTGTAAAAGGTAAATTAAAATATATGCATTTTAAATTTATGAGTAGCTTTTTTAGCTTTAACAACTTATTTTTCAGAACAGTCTGTCTTATAGTTGCTATAAGAAACACTGTTCTGAAAAACCTGATTAAAATATTTCCATTTTTCTATCATCAGGGATTCTAGAATTTGTCTACTCAATGTGTGAAAAGAATAATTAATATCCAACATTATTTTTTTCAAAACTTTGTATTCAATTGCTGAATATTATTTTATTTTAGCTGTTAAAAAGTTTTGATATTTCCTGGAGAAATCTGAGAAGTTTCCGGAGTTATCAAATTTTCTCACTTCTCCAGAGCTGCTTGCATGTCTGTACATGTTTAATATCTGTAATATAATCTGCATTGAATTTGGGCCTTATAAAAAGTATGAATTAGCCTGAAATTTTTTGGACAGTTAAATATAAAATTAACACTAAATATAGCATTTGTCTAATGATAACATACATTGATTTGCAACTGTAATAGCTCTTGTCATATGTTGTGAAAGAATGGGCAGAAAAGGTATTAATATCAACAGTGCTCATTTGGCGTATTACAGAATGCTTTTGATAGTATTTACTAGTGAATGACCAAGAAACTTTAAATTTGGATAATTTTTAATGCTGTTACACTCATAGTTAGATATAAAGGTAATGAAAATTCATTAAAAAATCAATGTGTATGATGTTGAATGACCAAAACTTTTTACCAAATGTAAATTAAGCAAAGATTTTAGATGATTTACTAGTCCAGTGTATAAGAAATGTGTTGCATCAAAAAATATTGAAATAATTTAATTTATTAAAAAATTAGATTTTTTGAAAAAAAAAACAGATTTTTTTACTAAATTTTCTTCATTTATTAGAAATTTTATAAAAACTTCTCCAGGAATAAATTTTTTAAGAGCAATTCTCTACGATAATATAAAAAAAATCTAAAAATGTAAAAACATGAATTAGTTTCTACGTTTAAAGAAAAAAGTCCTCCGGACGTAGACGGATACCTTAAAGTCAACAGTATTTGTTGCTGAAATACAAAGCAGATTTATACCAATTTATTTTAGAAATAGGCTGAGAGTTAAGGAGAGATATGGAACATACATACATATAAACAAACATATAATGACAAACACAAAATTATACTTATTTAAAAGATAAATAATGTACTGGCACATTTTTTTCATCTGGAAGCACCTAATAATCTCACCACTCTCAGATGATGTCAAATTTCTATAAGTCACAGGCATGTCACTTCAGATGAATATAGAAAATGATCTCTCTCTCTTCCCCCCCCCACATACACACACACACACAAATGTGCGTGTGTATATAAAAACAAATATACCCACACATACAGATTACATCATTAGCATGGTACTCTATGAAAAACAGTGATACTAATAGTTGGAAGAATCACTACTCTGAAAACTTCTACTTCTTAGAGTAACAAAGAGAACAGCAAGGTTGATTCATTATAATAATCTGCTTATCATTAGGGAAAAATGTTCAAATTTCGAAGCAAAGAAAATTTTTTTCTCCTTTGCACTTTTTTTGTGAAAACTACTGTTTTTAAAAATATCTATACTACAATTGCAAATGATCTGTAATTTATACATTATATGGAAAAATCATACAAATCTGCAACTCTACAATCCTAATTAATCTTAAGCATTAAATATTTGAAAAAGAAAATTAACCAATTGAGAAACACAAAAATTTTAAAAAGTATCTTACAAATAAGTTGTGCAGCAAGACTAGCTTCTTCGCCATCTTCCCCACTCAAACCAGCATTTACAGCATGAAAATGGTTTTCTGCAGCAGCAATAGCATCCTTATCTTTATCAGCAACCAATTTTAATTCTTCCAATTTCTTTGTAGAGTTCAGAAGTTCCTTTTCTTTCATGGCTAATGTTGATTTTTCCTTAAGAAAACAAATGTAATTAACAACCAGAAATGCTTAAAATGAAAATTTAAAAATTAACCAAACTTAAAAAATAATACAGAAAATGCAAATTTTTAATATGCATCAAAATTAAATAGTCTTAAATATTTCACAACAGCAATGCAAAATCTACCAATTTCATTTCACAATACATAAATATAGCTTTTTGAACTGATAACGCTAGCGAAAGCTATTACATCAACAATTTTATTAAATAGCATATTTTTAAGTGATAATAAAAACACTAAAATCAATGGTTAATACATAAATATTGCACAATTGCATTACTTTCACATAATATAATTCTTTATTGTTCAATTACCAGAGTAATTCAGACATGCCAACTACTCTGGATTCTCTGAAGCTGCTCTGGAAATATTTTAGATGAAATTTTATATTAACGTTAATCAATGGCAAAAAATTACAAATGTACAATATTATATTACAACTATAGATAGTTTATAGAAAATAAATGTACAAGCATAATAAAATGCACTATTTTGTCCAGATAACTAACTTATTTTGACTTCTAAAATGAGACTATTGGATGTTTATTATATTGTATACCTTAAACATTTATTCTGAATGTATTCGTTTCACAACATTCATAAATTACAAAGCCTCAGCATCACAAACAAATGGAAAAATCATAGTTATAAAAAACTTAATATCAGAAGAAATTATTTAAAAACCTCTTTTAAATTCTTTTCAAGTTCAGTATACTTCTTTTTCTCTTCATTCAGAGCTTCTTTTAAATTTCTGTAATAAGTGTCAGCTTTTGTTTCTGAGACTTGAACCTTTTTCAATTCTTCTTCCAGAGCCCGGAGTTTATTACCACCATCCTATTATTTTGTGGAAAGAAGATAATAAATATGAGTTAAATGTACAAATTTGCATAAGCTTGGAAACACTTACTAGTAAATAACTGCTGTGTTAGCATACAATGAAAGATTAAAAAATAAAATTCAATTCAACCTTGCAACTTTAATACAAGTCTAATACTGAGAGCAGACCTGCAAACTCTCCAGATTTAACGTGGCAGTACCAAATTTTTTTACCATTTTCCAAGTTTCTGGAGCAAATATACAAAATCCCAGATTTTCAAAGGGGGAAAAATTAAACTTTCTGTTTGCATCTGCTTTTGTGACAACAAAACAAAATTTTCCTTCCTTTCTACCATGTTGGGATTAATTTCAATAATACTATCAGACTGCAATTTGCAACAAGAAGAAATCCCTACTGTGATTCTTGAGGAAAGAGGTGTCGATACCCAGTAGCATTTGGTAACAAATACAGAACAGTGATTAATAATTTAAATTTAAGAAAATCTTGGATTTCCTGTTATTAATTTTAACGATTTTTCCCATAGTAATGCAAAGTGTGAATGAATTTACAACTATATCACAAAAATAGCCACATACTTTCTTTTATCAATAACATATAAAACAATTGATAAGTGGTTGATTTGTAAACCAAGGCAACAGGGTCCAAGTTTAGAACAAACATTTATTCCACTTTTTTAAAGAAAGCAAAATCTGCAATAGTAAATGTTGTACAAAAGAAACAATTGTAAATATTTCAAACAGGCAATAGTGTCATTAAATAACTTTTCTTTGCGTGATTTGTTTCTTTGTTTAATAACTTTATATTGATTTTTTTCCAGTGATTTTGAATCCTGATTTTTTTTTGATATGGTACGAAATTAATCTTATAAAATCTTATTATATAATTTTTCTTTTATAAAATTTTTTAATAGTATAAAGTCATTATATGAATCAATACACATAAGTTATTGCAAGATTTTGGACTTTATGGAGTTGGCAAATCTGTGGAAAGATACAGAGTATACATGTGTAAACATGACAAAAGGGACTGAAAAAACATAATAAATAAATGATGATCCTTAAAAAATATGACATTTATTTATTAAATGGCTAACATTACATGTTCGTACAACAAATAGGAATGGAAATGCTTATCCTTTGATAAAACAAATACTTATCACACAAGGTCATAGATACACAGCATCATTGAAATGTGAGTTGACAAATAAAACTACATAGAAAGGGTAAAGTATGAAGAGAATTGCCCTTGAACACTTTTGACATGGTTTATATATTCGCTTATTGCCAGAAGTGGTTATATGGAGATTGAATCCCAAGCTCACGTCATGTGTACAAAAATGCCATTCACTTAAAATAACTGAACAGTTTAAATAATGAGTCAAATTCAATAGTTATATCTGGTCTAACAAAAATAAATGCTTTTCTTTTCCTTAAAAATTCAGAATAAAAACTCAAGATCCACTTTATAAATGGAAATTTTTCACTGCTTCAAGTAACTTCATGATATACACATGAATCAAAATTGGTTTGGTTTGGAGTGCTACGATCTACTTTTTGCAACACAAGGGCTAATGAGACCGGGACCTACAGTTTAAAGCCAATTCCAAACGGCTACGAACATCCATGCCACAGCGGGATTCGAACCCACAAACTCCAGTACTGAAGGCCAGCACACTAACCAATTGACCATCGTTCAGCTGAATCAAAATTATATTCAAGGAAGAAGTTAAAAAGAATCTTATTAATTGGAAATACTGATGCTTATTGATTTCTATTGCACTTATTTTATATAATAGCACCAGCAAAACTTCCGAGAACTCCAATATCACAACTTAAAGCACAGTTCCCATTTTCTTTGGCCTTCTCAACTATTTTCTTGAGCTTGATTCATTTATTCCCCAAAGCAATTAGTTCACAATCTGGAATGTTTTTAGCACAGCAAACTTTAAATGTCTGCTTTATATGAGGTAAATCCTTTTATCCTTTTCACTTGTAAAGAAAATGGTGTGCATAATACATGAGTAAATATAGTATTTGTGCAAACTAATTTTCTACCCAAATCAGATTTTCTGAAACACAATCTATACTACTGTTGAACCAAGCAATTGCAGTTATAAAAAATTAAACACTATTGAAATTTAAGAACACATTCAGTTATAATATATTTAAATTAAGCTTTATAATAAACTACTCGCACAGAGAAAATATTTTGTAACATATATATATTACAGAATAGATTTAAAAAGTATACTTTTAACACCTAAATGACAAGAATTGCTAGAATTCTAAATCACAATATCCTTTGAGTTGAGAATAAAAGTATTCTCAAACTTTAAAAGGGAATTGTATAAAATATTAGCATAAGAACAATAAATAAATGAATATAATAGATACATACAACATCCATTTTCTTTTCTATCTCACTTATATAGTTGTCAGCTTGAACAATTTTGTTTTTCATCTCTTTGATGGAAGCTACATGCTCCTCACAACTTTTCCTCAATTTCTCTTTTTCTTCCTTGGAAGCCTGAATTATTTCCTGAAAATTTTTAAAAAATCATCTATGAATTAGATTTCAAAAAATAATTAATTAATCTATTAAACACATGTCTAGATTTATTATATCATATTTCTTGTACACACATCCAAATATTAAAAAATATATAACAGCAATATATATACATCACTAGATCATCAAACAACTATGTATTTTAGCTGTAATTATGAAATGAATGACTGTTACCATGTAGAAAATTCAATAAAACACAAAACTTCAAAAATTCTACAGTTTTTCTGTCTGTTTTACAATGATTTTTAATGTGCAATTTTCACTGTCAACTAATTTTTTAAGAAAACAATGTTATGGAAAATCATATCTTTTTTTTATTATAATGCCAAGATAAACTACAAAAATAATTCATTAATACTGCTCATGAAAAAAACTTGTATCTAAAAAAATACAATGTAATACAGACCAAATAAAAAAGTGCTAAATTTGCATTACAGCAGATATATTTCTGTCAAAATAATGCAATTAAATTCATTTACTTTAAAATATATTTTTTAAAAAAAATTACTACCTGTGCATATTTGATATTTTGATGAATAAAAATTTTTTAATCTTTCATAAAATCAGTATTAAAAATAAACTTTGAACTGAAGTTTTCAATTATTACAAAACTTTATACAATTATTATAACAGAAAAATTAAGAATACCTCAGTTCTTGTATAATCCCAAGCAGTATATAATTTTGATAATTTCTCTAAATCTCGAGTAACTCTTGTATATTCAGTATATTTTTTCCTCTCTTCTTTTAGTTTCTCAAGCTGGGGACATATATGTTCTGCCAACATCTGAAATAAAGATGAAAAGTAATGAAAACAAAATTGTGGACATTTCCAGAGATAGTAATAATAAATCTGATGTTATATGCATGAATTATTCATCTTTCTAAAAATAAATAATGACAATATGAGTCATTTCTTTGTTCTTGAAGATAATCTTCATTAAAACCTTCTCTTTCATGCAGCTGTCATAGGTTTCTGAATAGACCATTTACTTTTATGTCTCACCAGGCATAAAAGTAAAATATTTGAGAAAAAACAAAGAAAAAAAGTAAGTACAGAGTTCCCGCTCTTTTTCCATAACAAAAATTAAGGACTTTCTAAGGACCAAAGAAACTTTTTATAAAGACCTACTTGAAATACACGACATAACGGCATAAACCCTGTTTCCTGAGGAACCTATTTTAATGATTATGAACCAGACAAGACATGTTCAATAAATGCCCTACAATAGTTCAGAATAAAGTTTTTAAAAATGCCTAAAAATTAGTAATAAGATATATCTATTTGACAAAAACTAATTTTGAAAAATGTACATCTGAAGTTTTTTGAGTGATCAAACAAAAAATAATTCATGAATAAAAACATTATAAACTGTACTTTCTGAGGGTTTAAAAATGACACACACATATACATATTATATTATATATATACATACTAGCTGATTATACCCGAAATTGCCTAGGAAAGAAGAAAGTTTGACTCTTCTATTACATTCAATGCAAGGAAAATTAAAACTTCCATAAGTAACTGAAATATCTACAAACCCCTATCGTCCATACTTTGTTTAATTAAAATCTGCATGACTGTTTGCTATTAGGAAAGGGCAGCTGACTTTATACTTTAAACCTTTTAAGTATGCGAAAGATTATTTGTCAAATAAGTAACTAAGAAAAAAACTGTCATATAAGAAAACTAATAGGAAATCACATGACGACAGCAAGTCTCATGAATGGAGAAACTGATCACACTCCAGTTTAAAAATTAAGGAGTTTTTAATGACCTTTGATAAAAATTAAGTAGTTTTAAGGGCCTTTAAAAATGAAAGCTAAAATTAAGGAGTTCTTAAAGACTTTTAAGGACCATGGGAACCCTGAAGTAAATGGTGTAAAAGAGGGTAAAAGAAAAGTACAGAAGTATTAATATTTTGAATTATACAATGCAAAAACAAGAACCTAAACATGAAATGTAAGAAATTAAATAATTTCTATTAAAATAAGCAACTACTCAAGTCTCTTAATCAAAAAATGCTTAAAGCAGATTCAAATAAGAAGTTTCTCCTATCTAATTTAAAAAATAATTTTCCTACTTAAATAGAAATGAATAAATAAGGAATATCCTAATTTTAAAAAAATAACCTTAGTAACTTTAAAGTTTATTTCTGAAAATAGATTTCTAATTTTGTGACTGTAGAGTTAAAAGAATTTTAATTAGATTTTGTTTTAATGTTTTTAAAAATCAGGATTTAAATAACATACATCCTGTCTAAGACTATTTTTGTTTCCAAGAGAACAGTTAAAAAATATTTTTACATAATAAAATTTCTGGGCGATATTCAATAGGCTACACTTCCTTTCAGTATCTGAGCCATTTATAGTTCAAATCCCCTTTTAACATAAAGGTTCGTAACTAGTTTGTTCTTGAAGCACTAGGGTTTACTTTTATGCTACACAATGGCTAAAGGCATTGAAATTTACTACTTAAATCCAATTCTGAACAGCTACAAACAACTGTCAGGATTTGAACCTACAGCAGCATCCTACCAAATTAGCTAGCATCCCAATATAACTCTTCCACTTGGGTTTGGAGTTTTGTAATGTACTCTCAGCTATACAAGATCTAATGAGATCTGGATTTACTGCTAAAGCCTAGTCTAAATACTGAAAACATTAATGTTAGCAGTTGGATTCGAGCCCAAGAACTTTGGTACCAAAGTCCAGAATCAGCAGAATAAATGTTGGTTTTATTAGCCCTTGTCTGGTATTGAGAGTGGGGTAAAATCCAGACTGTAGTGCCCCGAACCAAAGCTGAAACCCAAAATTAAAACGAGCATCATACCACTATATCCATTTTTTAAACTTTGAATTTTAATCTTACTCTCTCTTTCAACTCCCTATGTTTCTTCTCAAACAGAAATTAGCCAATCCCATCTCATATAGTCAGAGAACTTCCCCTTCTAATTGTTAATCTCTCTTTTTTTCTTACCACTCAAAAATAAGCCTTCAATACTCCCCTTCCCCTCACATACACAAGAGTCCTGAGAATGTGTCATTGTAAGCTATGCTTACACAAACTAATTAAAAACTTGTCTGCAGGTAAAAGCTCATAGTTCAATGAATCACTTGTCTTCTACCCTCATGACCAGAAATGCTAACCGTAGTAGAATACCTGCTTTCTGCAGCTGAAACACGAAAAACAAGTGAAAATATAAATGACAAGAAGCTTTTTTAATTTAATTTACAAAATTTTTTTTGCTTCCTTGAATTTAAACTACTATAGTGGAAAATTTCAACCCAGAAGGATAACTGAAAAAACCCAGAGCACAATCATTACATATCTAATAACCAAAAGTTTTGCGATTACAATACTTCATGAAGTAAATACAAAGTAAAAATTCAAAAGTTCAATAATGTATAATAGTTAATTAAACATTAATTAATTTTTAAAAAAATTAGCATAGATATAATATTAAGTGTTTAGTTTTTGTCATACTTATGCATACCGTTTGAATTTCTCTAAGTCTAGATTCTTTTTTCTCTAAGTTCCTCAGAGCAACTTCTTTTTTATCTTCATACATTCTAGTACCAGCAGCTTCTTCAATCATTGATAAAATCTACAAAATATTTTAAAATAATCTTCTAGAAAAATAACAAAATTTAAGCACTTTTAAAGTATTTAAATTACGTAATATTTATAAATGGAAAACTAAAACGGACAAATAGAATAAAAATAGATTAATTTACAGATTAAAAAGTACAATATTAAGAGATGTTGATACATTTTAAAAATATGTAGAAAGAAAATCTTTAACTATTAATAAAATGTAAATAATAAATTTAAAACTAGATGTAAAAATATTTATAAACTGAAAAAATATTAAGAATGAAAGAACATACTTCAAGAGGCTTCATATTCAATACTTTAGTGATACGACCTTGCATGATTAAGAAATGAGGATTGTTAACATTTAATTGCACTGATTGAAACAGATCATGGACTCTGTTATTATTTGCTCCGACTCCATTGATTAAATATTTGTTTTTTCCTCCAGTCACAATCTAAAATAAATATTTTATATACATTACAAATGGTATATTTAACTATACACTTTTAAAAACATACAGTATATTTCCGTGTATAACCCGAGAATTTTTGGGGCCTTTTAAAGACCTAAAGTGGGAGGGTCAGCTTATATACGGGTCCATGGAACAGATGTAATATGCATGTTTTTTGCCTCTAGTAACAAAAGTTGCAAAATCAGCAAAAATTAATAAAACAGTATAAAAAAACAGTAAAGCATAAAAAAGAAAATGCGTAATGGCAAAGAGTAAATAAAGCCTGTAAAAATTTTGAAATGAGAAAACATCAATATTGAAAAATAAATTTAAATGACTCTTATCCATGTTATAATTGTTCCAAAAACAACAGTTCTATAATGGAAGTGGATCAGTTAATCTTCTAATAAACACAATTATATGCAGGGTATCTGCCAAAATAAAATTTTTCAAATCCATAACTTTCCCTGATTTAGCAGATCATTTTCCATGACTTTAAAAAGCTTTCGTTAAAAGTATATATGAATAAAACTTCTGATGTACATACAAATAAAATATATGCTTTTAGAGAAATTACAGGAATTTTATCATAAAAAACTATAAACTTACTTTATAAGTGTTAATAAACTCATATAAAAATAAATTATTGTATCTACATACCTAAGTTTAATCATATAGCAATTTTTCAATCAAAATGTTTCCAATTTCAATTCAGGATACTTTGGTATTATCCAGGTGACCATGAATAATAACCAAATATAACCCTATAATGTTTATATACAATATCCCTAGAGATAAACTTATATTCTGTGCAAATATCTTAACTAATTTTTATTAAAAAATAATTATTATATTAAAAAATTTTAATCTACAATTTAAGAAAAAAACCAGAATAATATACATTTACCCACCCATTAAGCTTTCTTGCTTTGAGTTTCCTTGGTGAACAAATTTTACTTGGCAATATGGTCAATAGGATAATACATAAATACCAAACTCAGTAACTTCAGTCAAATGACAAGTAAAAATAGAATTAAACAATTCAATGCATTTTTTTTAATCGGTAGTTTAGCAGATCCATGACTTTCCATGACTTTTACTCATTTTGCTTGAAAAATCAAGACTTTCCATGACAAAATTAATCCATTGTCTAAATCCATGATTTTCCCTGACTTTCCAGGTGCGCGGAAACCATGTATATGTAACCCGGAAGCAATCAATGAATTGTCAAACATAGCATCATTTTCCCTTTATTTTTTTTCTTAAGCTTTTACTGCTTAAATTTGAGAAAAATTTATCTTTATACAGGGTTTCCAGAATCAAAACTTGTCATTAGCATTTAGTAAAAATACAATTGGTCTCATGGTCTACGACCACGATTCTCAAACAACAGCAATCTAGATAAGTTAATGTAATTAACTAAGACGCATAAGTTGCGAAATTAACTAAGACACATGAAGTTAATTAAAATTTGAAATGTAAGTTGTTTTTCCTGATCACTTTCGAAACAAACCATGTCAATGTATTTATCAAGGTGCGTCCGATCCTCTACCTCCATGGTATTTAACCCTTTCGTGGGAAGATTACTTCACACCTACACGATCTTACAAAATACAACTGTGAGAAGCGCAAAATTCATTATAATATATTGGTGTTGTTTTTTAAATGACGGGAAGACTGATTTCTGCTTCGGTTTTTGTGCTATCATCAATTGTTCAATCAATTGAATACAATTAGCAGCTCACTTTTGAAAGTTTGGACACATGGAGTGAGAAATAAATGGCCCACGAAAGGGATAAATTGAATGCTGTGGCAAAAAAGCATTGGTCTAGCAACTTGATTAGAAAATATTGCCGCATAAAGAAGCTTATCTAACGAGCTCAGTGGCCGAATGGTCAAAGCGCACGATCCAGACCCGAAAATTGTGGGGCCAAAGTACAGATTTTTAATTTAAAAATGTTATTTATTGTTTATGTTCTTGAACATTCTAGATCTTTCGTTAATATGTAAATTAGTTATTTCTCGAATATTCTGTTCGGGTATAAAAACTGATACCCACTAGCTGTAGGCAACTTCTCAATCTTGTAAAGTTGCAATTTGCTATTTAGCTTCAATAAATTCGTTTAAGTTAAACGGTGTGTTCATTCGAATCTGTGACAATATTTCTCCTGCTTTGGTATCCTTGCCAATATTTTTGGCATATTGGCAATATATTTAAATGTTCTAGAAATTGTTTTTCCACTTCGGCTTATATACAGTTTTGAACTTTGGGTAATTTTTTCAAGGAAGTTATATCATCGGCTTATATACAGATCAGCTTATATTCAGAAATATATGGTACATAAAAATATATGATTGAAATATATATATTTTTTATTTAATACTATTTATGACATTTTAAAATAATTAAAAATGTAAAAAAGGAAAAAAAATTAACACATGATAAAAACAGCTTGATAGAGTGAACATTATTTACAACAACATACATATTTTTAATTGAAAGCTATATATATATTAAAATAAGAACATATATTTATATATGTTCATTTATATATGAACATATATATATTAAAATAAATTAGAAAACTTTTTATATGAAACGAAATGCATGAAATTTCCTTACTAATTCTACTGTTTTACATAAACATTTTTAGAATAAGTTAACATTATATTATATCCGTATCTTATAAACAAATAGGATTGATATTTTTAGAATTCATTTCACAAAAATTAAATAGTTATAATTGGAGAGGGATGGGAATCTGTAGAGGCTTTTTACTTGATTTAATAAGACAAAATTGTTAGGTATGTAATTTTTAAATAAGCCTTTTCTGTGTATATTTATTTTCTGAAGTCCTGATCTACAATTGATCGATAACCATTTACTAAATACTGCATAGTGAAAACTTTCACAATAAAATACCGGACAATATTTGGTTTAGAATAATTCGAAATATCTTTTACATGCATAAAATGAACATTGTAAAGCTATTGATCTTTTAAATAGAAAACATTTACACACTTTCATGACAAAATTTAAAAATAATATACTTACAGTACGTGTTACAGAAATTTCTTTATTTTGTTCATATCCGAGGGGGCTTGACCTACTGTCTCTGTTATCAAAAGTAATGGTAACTGTTGCTTTACTAACACCAGCTTGTCCATTTTTATAAACAAGCTCATTCAAATTCGTAGCACGGACCTAAAATGACAGCAAAAAAAGTAATTAAATTTATTTCTAAAAATCATGTATGTACTATCTACATCAGGATCAAGATTCAAATGAATAAGCGATATACATACATGTTATTGAAAGTTTAACGTACCTGGGATAAATTTGTTATACCCAAGACAAAACATATCGAATCTAAAATGTTAGATTTCCCACTGCCATTCAAGCCTGTTATTGCATTAAATGAAGGATCAAATCCTTCAACAACAGTTCGGTTTCCGTATGATTTAAATCCATCTATAGTTATACTTTTAATATACATTTTAAATGAACATATCAATGTTATGCATCCGTCAAAACGTTAAATTGTAAGCCTTTTATTTCCCGCGAATAAGACAACTAAACTGATGTTGCCAATCATCAACTGAATTTTGAAATGAGTACCTTTTACGTGGGTCCAACTCTGTAATCTTCATGGTTCTCTGACTACACATTTCCACTTTTTTAAAATTGGATTTAAAATGTAGAAAATGATAATTTGAACTGTAATATGTGAAGCACAGAAATGTCTAAATATTTGTAAGATATTAAGTAATCGATAACGAAATTTTGTGTTACTTTTTATTTCAGTTAGAAGAGTGTAGTCCAGACACACCTGTTTTTTGACTGATATTGTGCTGTTAGAATTAAACCTCTAGCCTCTTGTTAGGATAGTCTGGAATACTAAAGGGCACTTCTTTGCTACACAAGGAGTAATCAGACCGCTACTTACTATCTCAAACCGATTCCAAACGGGTATAACCATCCCTGCGAAACGAACGTAATGAGCATAATTGGCACCGAGGGCATAATAAATTTTTGGGGCCCCAACGGGAAATCTATTTGCTTTAAAGGTGATTTGGACCCTCTCTAAGAATAGCTAATGAGAATGGTACCTACTGCTTAAAGCCGATTCCGAGAGGCTGCAAAACATCCATGCACGTCACAGTGGGATCCGAACCTACGAACTCCACTACCGAAAGTCAGAGCTCGAACCATTCGGTCATCTTTAGGTTATACAAATTAATGACGTATATATAAATATATGTGTGTGTATAATGATATTTTTACCTAAAAATTAACTACAGTAATTATGTCTACCTTAAAATAATTTTCGAGCGACAACATCCTTTTCTGGAAATCTTGGAGAATATCTTCTATCATTTTGGCTTCTTTGAGACCACAAACTTCCTGTCACAGAAATGCTTTACATAACTAGTGACTTTTAAATTACATCACATGGCGTCGCCTAGTGCTAAGACTTCTGATGGGTCAGCTCCATACAACTTGTTCATAGTTTCCATGTGTATTTTAATGTCAATTTTCTACTCATATTTAAAGAAGATCTGGACTAGAACATTACAGTCAGATAGTGTAGCCAAAATCACTTCTTATTGTTCTTCCTCAGTCTGCTTTTACAAACCAATGAGAATACTTCTCACTTGAACCATAAAACACCTATTAGAGCTCTTTCTCTCTTTATTTGTGCTTTACTTATGTTAACTTACGTTAGCTTTAGGGCTGTAACACGGGCGTGGCAAAGGTAACATTTGCCAAGGGCCCATCAGTCTTAGAGGCACCGCACCATGATGGAAACGGGATCCAAAAGAGAACGACTCCCCCTGAGTAGGAAAATAAAAAAGTTGAAAAATAATTTTTCTGATTTCCTTTAGAGTTAAATAGCAACAAATTACAATTTTTTTTTTAAAATTAGGCTCGAAAAGTTACTTTTATTTTATTTAATTATTGTTGCGTTAAGAGCTAAACTTTCGCAAATCTATGGAAACTCGTAGACGCTTACCAGTTTCAAATAAAAGTTTTGCATAAGTATAATTCTCTTCAGTGGGAATCACCTTGAATCCCCAACACCTTTTTTTGCTTTCTACTGCTTAGACAAGATGTTATGTTCAAGATGATACACTTTCATATTTCTATTAAAATTGGGCAGGGTATATTTATCAAAAGACAAAAAAGCAATTTTAGTTAAGTGAAAGGGCAATTTTTACAATGTAAAGGGGAATTTTCAGCACGTCATGCTGGGATCATTTGATGGTAAAGTATACAGTATGTGTAAAAACGGATTATGCTAAACCTTTATGATAAAATGCAGGGTGCGTCGACATTTAAATTAAAAGGGAAGGGCGTGGCGTCCCTTGAAAACATGAAACGGGAACATTAATTACTATCATTCGATTACAAAAGTTTTCTCCGATTACTGAACCATAAGTTGCTGCACTTTTATTTGACTGACTGTACTATTTGGCTCAAAAAATTTCAGCTGCCACAAAATTTATTTTATTTTTTGTTTTAATTATATTTTTTGCATTATTAACTATAATATTAAGTAGTTATAAGAGAAGTCGCAAAAGTAATTTATCATGTTCGTCGGCAAAAGGGTATGGGTCACTTGACCCCTCTCTAAAACTGACCTAAATGGTTTAGGGTACCCAAATAGTACTCGTACACCTTTAAACCCTTCTTTCGAGATAAGTTTTGGTCTATTTCCGGGTTTTAGTTCTATTCTTTTTTTTTCTTAAAATTTTGAAAAGTGGTACAGTAGCTGCGTAAAACTGCATGAAAATTTACTGCTTTCACCATTATTTTTCGATATCACTCGAATGGATTGACCAGCTTACTCCCCTAATTTAAATCCCATCGAACATGTATGAGATGCTTTGGGGAGACTCATTGCAGCACGCTTACATCCTCCGGAGAACACCCAACAACTCAAACAGATGGTGATTGCGGAATGGGCACTCCTACCGCAAGAAATGTTGGACCATCTGATTCTGAGTATGCGGAGACGGTGTGAAGCAACCATTTCAGTTAGGGGAGGGCATATCCTATATTAATAAACATCTGCTTGTTGTTCTTCCTCTTGGATAGACAATCATGAGTCACAATACTATGCATTCAATAAAGCTTGTTTTTATTTGATTCAATACAGTATCATTGCATTCCTTTTTTAGAGCCGGTGCTTTCGTCATCCTTTACGTACATAATACTCTCCTTCATTTTTGAATTTCATGTCTCTCAGAGGATTTGTCTTGGAGTTATGGTAAAATACCCACCTGTTGCTTAAGTTTTGCACACTAGTGTATTTTTCCACTATATTTGGTAGTAGAGACACAAGCCAATTTTTGTCATGGGCGCCGAAAAACCTGAAATTTGGATTTTCCGGTAAGACCATTACACGAGTGTACCGTGAATATCGCGAATGAGGTAAAACATGAAATCCCGGAACCGGACCAAACATGACTTGGGAGATTATTAAACCTGACAGAAGTGCAACTTTTCTGAAAATTTCTGCAGATTTAACTGCTGAGCTATCATCAAGTGTTAGAGTCCTAACAATTCAACGAAACATCATCGATATGATCGGATCCGAAAGCCTACTCGTGTACCTTTGATGACTGCACTTACTCTTTGCCTTGGCCTGTCAATACCGACACTGAACTGTTAATGAAGGGAAACACATTGCCTGGTTAGACAGGAGTCGTTTCAAATTATATCGAGTGGATGGACGGGTATGGGTATGGAGACAACCTTATGAATGCATGGACCCTGCATGCCAACAGAGAACTGTTGGAGATGGTGGAGATTCTGTGATGGTATGGAGCGTATACATTTGGAGTGATATGGGATTCCTACATACGACTATGACAGGTGACATGTACGTAAGCATCATGTCTGATCTCCTGCACCCATTCATGTCCATTGTGCATTCCGATGGACTTGGGGAATTCCAGCAGGACAATGCGATACCCCACAAGTGCAGAATTGTTACAGAGTAGCTCTAGGATCCCCTTCTGACTTTAAACACATCTAATGGCCATCAAAATCCCCAGACATGAACATTATTCAACATATTTGGGATGCCTTGCAGCGTGCTGTTCAGAAGAGATCTCCACCACTTCGTATTGTTAGGGATTTATGAACAGCCTTGCAGGATTCAATTACCATCAGATCTACAACAGACATTAGTCGAGTCCATACAGCGTCATGTTTGCTGTACTTCTTCGTGCTTGCGGGGGCGCTACATTATATTAGGCAGGTGTACCGCTTTTTTAGTTCTTCAATGTATTTCGCTAGATCCTAATCGAAATCGACTAATGAATATATGATCAATGAATAAATAATCTGATGATGCGAAAAATCAGAAATGTAATTTAACCAATTTATCAATCTTAAATTTATTTGAAGATAAAATGCATAATTTTATGGTTTTCCTAAAACTGTCTACAAATGAAAAAAATAAATATCAAAAAATGTAATCTGATATGAATTTTCCCTACTCTTTTACTTATTTCCTGGTGGCATAAGCTACTGTCTAGTTAGGCTCGAATCGAATGGAAGTTTTTCAACTTGCGGAGGTATTCAATAAGGATGATAGTGAGCAAAGAAGTAACTCAGATGGCATTTTATATTTAAGAAAATAGACATATCAAGAAGTGAGTGTCTGATATGCTGACAGTTACATATTTAATTTTTAAATCAGAAATATGCAAGGCTTATACAATATTTATTTTTTTAGGAAAATACATGTGGACCAAATTAAAATTAGTGTTTAGAATCCCATTTTTAAATGTTACTCAATCTGTTTATTTAACTGCATATTTATATATATATATTTTCGAGCAGGTACTGATTATTCTTAATAATTTTCAGCTTTTGAAATATATCTGTTATTTAGTAGTTTAAATATATATGATCTAACGTTTGTTTCCCGCTCACATTTTTTTCCTCCATTGATAGTTTCAATCTAATGTAACAAAGTGCATTTTAAAGTATATATGTCAAGGGAAAATTCTAAATTGATGAGTAATTTTATGACAATGAAGTGTAATCGTTCGGAACCTTTCAGCGTTAGCACTTACAGCAGATAAAATAAATTGTATTATATTTTTCTGATATGTATCCTTTTAAAATATAAGTTAAATTATGATTAGAAATGTTTATTGATTTTTAAAAATTGTCTGCCAGGTGCACTTATATCTTTAATTTTAATTATTTCTTCATTATGTTGGAATTATAGTTAATACCATATTAGAGTATTTTCAGTTTTATTATAATTTAGCATTTTTTGTTGCTACTATTTTATGATATTCAACTCTCAGCTATATTAAAAATTTTATTTGAGAAATAGTTTTTTGAAGTTAGAGAAGATAAATCTTAGTGTTTTAGATTTATTGGACACTATTTGAGCTATATTACTAAAGTGCATTACATCCAAATGAAATATTTTTGCATTTATTCACTGGAGGGAAATGAAATATAAACTTTTAGACCTCATTTATTTATGTGTTTGAGAAATCATAAGCATGACAATTCTTCCCTGTGATAATAAGTAAATTTTTGTGTTTGTAAACTTAATGATAATTAAAAAAAATATATTACCTAGAGTAAACTGTATAGGAATTATGAAAGCAGTATTTTTAATGTTTATTTAATTTAGATTTAATTTTAAAGTGAGGTAGTTCTAATTAAAAATATAAATAGTTTACTTTTCAACTTTTGTCATTTTATAATTGGAATTGTAACTTATTTTCTTGCATTTCACGTTTATTTTTTCAGATAATGCATTTTGACTAAAATTTTATGAACAGTATTTCAAGAACTAAGTAATTTGAGGTTTTTAAAAATGAAATTTCCTCATGGGTTTTTCATTTTTGATCAGATTTTAAATTATTTTTGTGCACTTTCAAAAATGAATATCACATATTCTGCTCTTATCTTACAGGTTTGAGGTGAAATAAAGATTCGAAAGTGATAAAAATCTGTTAGAACGATAGGTTGAGTTACTTTAAATGTTTCTATTTTTGTATTAGAAAAATAATCATTTGACATAGTTTAAGTTCATATTTGAAATAACTATAAAAGATAGAAGTTATTTTGTGAGGCAGAATTTTTTAAAAGAATCCAGATTTAGATGATTTTTAATTTATGCTTGGTAGTAATTATTATGTTTTAAAATTGTTCTAAATTACAACTACCAAATTCTTCAATTTTTATCAGTATGGATTTACTTATTTGAAGTTTAAAATGATTAAATCATATTTAAAGTGATTTGTCATAAATATTTTTGGAAATTTATTTAGTAATTTTACTATATACCGAAGCTATTTCTAGATTTTTAGGCTATATTTTTTTAGACAAATTAATAATAAGCCAAGAAAAGTACATAAGAACCATACAGCATGACATATTGTTATTTAAATGTATAAAATGTCCACAATATTTAAAAATTACTTATTAAAAGAATAGTTTCAATATTTATAAATAACAAGAATATAAGATTACATAATAATATACAAGAATAATTATTTTATGTTAATAAAATCATTCTTTTATCTTTTTTAAAAAATAAATTTATGTATAGTTCAATACTTTTTTAAAAATAAAGTTTAACATTATACTTTTCAATCACCTCCTTGCCCCTACCCTTTTTTCTTTGTTAAAATAAAGATTTGTTTTATAGTATTAATAAATAAGTTGAATAAGATAACTCAAAGTTCTCTGAATTTCATTTGTATTTGTTTATAATTTAAAAGTTTTGAAATTCCTCAAATGTTCTAAAACTTTGGCAGTTAAATTTTAATACAGTTCTTTGAGGATAATAAAATTTTGCTTACTTTCGTAAAACATATGTTATTTTGTAGTTTTGTTTAATATTTTCTTAAAACATTATTGCTATGCTTATTACCTATAATATTTTATGCTAATTCTTTTTTTAGTGCATGAGGGAGTTGATGCACAACAAGTTTTGCTGAAGTCAAGATGCCTGGTAGTTATAATTCTGAAAAAAGCTCATCACCAAGTTTGATATCTAGTTTAAGAAGATTCAGATTTCAAAATAAGTCTAAACAAGACCAAAAAGGGGAAACATCTGCACCAAGCAGTAGTACAATTGGTAATGTTTTTAAAAATTTTTTTTTTATTTTTCAATAAACAGCTTTATTATAAATCTGATAGCTATAAAAATTTCTTTTTTTAAACATAACTCTAAATAAATATCTTGAACAATTTTTTTTTCTAATTGTATTACTGTCTTAATATTTTATTTCCTAAATTATAAAATTAAAAAACAACCAATTTTTTATACACATTTTCACAATTTGTATTTTTAACCCTCTAAGCATTACGCATGTAATTTTTGCCCCAACCAATGATGTCTTCAAACAGGTGTGCATGTGTTATGAGGTGATTTAGATCCATTTAAAAAATCTTATAATTAAATTATTATAACAGTTATAAGAGCAATAAAATTATGATCTAAATCTAACCTCATAACACTTGCACACATATTTGAAGACATCGGCTGGGGAAAAAGCAGTGGCGTGCAGTAGGTGTTCATGCAGGGTGTGCTGAGAGCAACAACAATAATAATAAAACCATAAAAATGTACATTAAACACTTCTTCAATGTTTATTATTCATTTGTACACAAAATCCATAGTTCTATCCGTATTACTAATAATAACGAAAAGCTTATATTTCCACAAAAACATATTTTCAACAAACGTGCACCTGCTGCTGCGGTGTCTCATCAGGATGCTCATTGGTGTCGTCAAACCGAAAGTCTAGTCCACGTGCAGAGGATTTCACTGCACGCTGGCACAATAGAACAAACTGTTTCTCGTAGGTCAGTGGATTAAATTATAATTGTTTTTAACATTTGGAAATCATATATTCTGCGAAAAACAAAAACTCTTGGCAATTTTTAAAAACAAAACCAGGGATATGATGTTACAGATATAACTTATATACTTCTGTAAAACACAATGAATGGTAAAATTTGGACTGTTCTTTTAGAATTCGCTTCTTTTTTGTCTAACAAAACAAAATTGTTTTTCAGCGAATTATTTCAATAACTAGAATACATCACCCAAATTACTTTACCACACTAAAACATTTCCCTTTATATTGATGAAATACTTCTTTTATATTTTCATGAAAACAAAATCTTACAATATATAAATTTAAACATTAATTGTCTGCAAAATCGTATGGCCAGTTAATCAGTTAAAAAACCAAAATCGCTTCAGCATGTAAGTCCACGCTCTAATACAACGCTTAATAAACTGTACCTTCAGATGATTCTGAATGCCAAGTGCAGGAAAAATAGCTGCACTTGCCTCAGTGCTATAGTATGCTGTGCTTCTCCAGTAGTCCATACATATTAGATTTTCTATTAGTGCGCAGTGCGTACACATAAAAATTTCTTATGTTTGTTTGCTTTTGAACGCGCTACGTGGTGCAGCACCTAGTACCGCATGCACTGTGGGAATACAAGCAAGCAAATTAACATAATATTTGAATATATCATAAATAATATTTATTATATACCATATAAAGATAGGTAAACATAGGTGCAGAAAATTGTCTCTCATAATTTTGCTAGGGTGTGCAGTGCACACCCTGCACATATGGACCGCACGCCACTGGGAAAAAGTTATGTGTAATGCTTAGACAGTTAAATGACTTGACCTTCAAAATTTCATTTAAAATGCAAAGCGCATTTAAAAAGACACACCTTTTTTTTCTAATTACAGTAAGAGGTCAATGTGTTGAGATGAATGAGCTTGTCTCCTGGTAGAATTTTCTTCTTTATTTTAAATTTTATATTTAATTTTTGTATAGGTTCTCCTAGGACTGCTGATCGTCCACTGAGTCAGAAGTAAGTGTGTTTAATTGTATCTTAGCTTTATGTAACTTTACTTTATAGTCTAGTTATTGTTCTTAAAAATTTTACTCTGGGAATTTTTCTTGTTTCTTCATGTATATATTTAAATATTAGATTATTTTAAATCTTCCCATTTATTAGTCATTGGTTTAATGTTTTAGTAGTTAGAAGAAATGTGTAGTAGATGTGGATAAAAGTAAAATTTATTTTCCTCTGAATGTCCCACAAATAAAAAGATTTAAATTCTATTTTTTGTATAACATTCAATTTATGTAATTCTATGTTTTAAATATTTATAGCTATTTGGAATTATCTTTCAGAATAGATCCCATTCTTGTTAACTGTAATATATCAAAATATGATTCTAACACTCCAAAACAAACTAAACTTTCAATATGTTGGCCTATTTTATTTTAAAACATAAGAATGTAAATTACAAAAAGCTTTATTGAATCTAAAAGAAGAAATTACTAATGAATTTTTTTCTAGGAAGTTTATTTGGCAAGTTAAAATAGGATCTATTTTTTTTAAATTTTTCAAAAATCCTTAAATTAGATCTACTTTTTAATTTTTAAAGAAATTGAATGAAAAATGGACATAAAAGTACATAATAATGATTGCAGAATCTCAGAAGTTATTTTAGAGCAAATCTGAACTTTGTTATAAATGGCAAAGAAGTATTTATAACCATTTCAGTTGGAAATGTAAAAATATTTACTAAATAAAGTGTTGTTTTTAATATTATGCAGTTTATTTGCAGAAATGATATTGCAATTTTTCATGCTTCAAGTTTTTTAGCTTTATGCAAGTTTCATGCTTCAAGCCTTTTTTAGTATTCATTTTGGTAGATCAACAAAGCAAAATTTTATCCATAAGTTAGTAATGTAATACTGTATTAAAAAAAATTAGCTTTTTTGTGAAGAAATTTAGAACTAAAAATTATGGAATATTAATTTCAAACCTTTATATATATATAGGCTACAAGAATTTTATAACATTTAAAAGTAGATAGCAGACACACTATAAAATTAAAATTCGTAGTACACTTCTTTGTTTTTCCAAATATCTACAAGATTATTTTTTGAATTATACCATAACTTTTGCCAAGTAGAGAACATGTTTAAATGCAAATTTTCAAGGAAAGTTTTGGTGACTTTTGTATTTAGGGGACTACCCATGCATTTAAAATATTAATAAATGCCTTCATCTTTCAGTTACTCACTGAAATTCTGCTGGATAAGGGATTTCCTACAAAAGTTTACCTGAAACAGAAAAGTATTTTTTTTTAAAGCAATGAGAAAGTACTTCAGGAATTTTTTCCTACTCTTATGCTATTCTACTCATGTTTTTCATTTGGTAACACTAGAGTAATTTATTTACAAAACAGGGACATTGATAAATAAGTGAAATTATACTTTGTAGGGGTTAAATTCTTTATTATCCAGCTGACTTTAGAGAGAATCTGAAAAATGGTTTAGTATATTATCTTTCTGCATTTTTATGGTATAAACTGGCTTTTATCTATGTTACCCTCATTTATTGGCTACTATATTATTGAAGAAAAATATTTAACTTTCATTTATCCATAGTAAGAAAGTATTTTATATAATCTTGATAAGTTTATGATTTAAATTCAAATTGTAGAAAATTTATCTTGTGTATTGACAGCAACCCTGCAAATTTTATAAAATTTAGTTAAAAATAATTTAAGATTCCCACTCCCATAAAAAAATCTTTTGGAAGTTCTAAACAAATGTTTATCTTTTTTAACATATTTATGGGAAAAAAATTGTGCGTAACTACTAAATCTGTTCTTGAAACTTGTGTTCAAGTATATCCTTTAGAATATCAAAGTTACAGATTGCCTTTTTACCTTATAGCAGCAGGGGTTTCAAATTATAATGGTTTGAGGATTACATTAGGCATCTTATGCTTAATTGTGAATCATACTTTCCTAATTGGCTTATTTTTGTAAAATTCTGCAAATTGGATAGGTGCACAAGTATAAAATAATATGCATGGTTTAATTAAAAACAGGAATTTGGTCATTTATTTGCTTAAAACAGTCGGGAGCCCTGGTAATGCACTTAGTTCTATCTAGTTACTTGGGGATTCTGAAATGACTTTTTAGAAGATGTCATATACCACTTGGAAAGTTATGAAAAAAGATTATGTTAAAATTTTTCAATTGACATCTGTAGGGTAAAGTGAGCTCAAATAAGAAATAATATTTAAAAATATTTGTATGGCTTGGTTTTTGTGTTATTAAATGTCTCATTTTGTGAATTAAATAGAAATAGTTTTTATGTTCATAGTTTACTTTTTTTACCTTTGGATTACTTTTAAAGTCAGTTCATTGAATAATTAAAAAAAAAAATTTCATCTTTCTGTATTATGCTATCTGTGTTCTTTATATTAATTATATTTGTCTACAGTTCTGTTAGTAAATTTTGAAATCAATGAATTGTAAATTTTCATTCTTTATTAGATCGTCTTCAGCTACTGCTTATAATCCTCTCAGCTACAGAAAATATGAAAATCCTAATGATACATTTGTTCTTCTTCAAAGTATATCTAGTAAAATACAGACCGTATTTAAAAACAACAATATAAGTTCTATTCTAGATTTGAAACTAACAGTTGAAGAGACAAAAAAATTAAAAGATACTGTCTTGCAGCAACCTGCAATATCTATGAAATGGTCATCTAATATTACTGAACATGCTGATACAAATTCTGTAGACAAAGTGCTCAAAGTTAAACGCGCGTACCTCTATGAACTTGCAAAATATATCAATGATGTTTTAAATAGTAAATTTAAGGGGACCACCCATGCATTTAAAATATTAATAAATGCCTTCATCTTTCAGTTACTCACTGAAATTCTGCTGGATAAGGGATTTCCTACAAAAGTTAACCTGAAATAGAAAAGTATTTTTTTTAAAGCAATGAGAAAGTACTTCAGGAATTTTTTTCCTACTCTTATGCTATTATTCTGCTCATGTTTTTATTTGGTAAAGCTAGAGTAATTTATTTACAAAACAGGGACATTGATAAATAAGTTAAATTATACTTTGTGGGGGTTAAATTCTTTATTATCCAGCTGACTTTAGAGAGAATCTGAAAAATGGTTTAGTATATTGTTATCTTTCTGCATTTTTATGGTATAAACTGGCTTTTATCTATGTTGCCCTCATTTATTGGCTATTATATTATTGAAGAAAAATATTTAACTTTCATTTATCCATAGTAAGAAAGTATTTTATTTAATCTTGTTAAGTTTATGATTTAAATTCAAATTGTAGAAAATTTTTCTTGTGCAGCAACTCTGCAAATTTCATAAAATTTAGTTATAAATAATTTAAGATTCCCACTCCCATAAAAAAAAAATCTTTTGGAAGTTCTAAACAAATGTTTATCTTTTTTTAATATATTTATGGGAAAAAAATTGTGGGTAACTACTAAATCTGTTCTTGAAACTTGTCTTCAAGTATATCCTTTAAAATGTCAAAGTTACAGAATAACTTTTTGACTTTATAGCAGCAGGGGTTTCAAATTATAATGGTTTGAGGACTACATTAGGCATCTTATGCTTAATTGTGAATCATACTGTCCTAATTGGCTTATTTTTGTAAAATTCTGCAAATTGGACAGGTGCACAGTAAAATATAAAATAATAAAGTATAAAATAATATGCATGGTTTAATTAAAAACAGGAATTTGGTCATTTATTTGCTAAAAACAGTCGGGAGCCCTGGTGTAAGTTCTTATGCACTTGATTCTATCTAGTTACTTGGGGATTCTGAAATGACTTTTTAGAAGATGTCATGTACCACTTGGAAAGTTATGAAGAAAGATTTTGTTAAAATTTTTCAATTGACAGCTGTAGGGTAAAGTGAGCTCAAATAAGAAATAATATTTAAAAATATTTGTATGGTTTGGTTTTTGTGTTATTAAATGTCTCATTTTGTGAATTAAATAGAAATAGTTTTTATGTTCATAGTTTACTTTTTTTACCTTTGGATTACTTTTAAAGTCAGTTCATTGAATAATTGAAAAAAAAAATTCATCTTTCTGTATTATGCTATCTGTGTTCTTTATATTAATTATATTTGTCTACAGTTCTGTTAGTAAATTTTGAAATCAATGAATTGTAAATTTTCATTCTTTATTAGATCGTCTTCAGCTACTGCTTATAATCCTCTCAGCTACAGAAAATATGAAAATCCTAATGATACATTTGTTCTTCTTCAAAGTATATCTAGTAAAATACAGACCGTATTTAAAAACAACAATATAAGTTCTATTCTAGATTTGAAACTAACAGTTGAAGAGACAAAAAAATTAAAAGATACTGTCTTGCAGCAACCTGCAATATCTATGAAATGGTCATCTAATATTACTGAACATGCTGATACAAATTCTGTAGACAAAGTGCTCAAAGTTAAACGCGCGTACCTCTATGAACTTGCAAAATATATCAATGATGTTTTAAATAGTAAATTTAATAAAAATAATAAACTACAGTTTACACCTGAAAATCCAACTGTACAAAATAATTCAAGAGCCCGTCGAACTGAAAATACTGTGAGTCAAAGTCCAATAAGTACTTCTTCATCTTCAGATAATCAAAGTCAGGGTGCAATGGATGATTATGAAGAGTTTTGTGAAAAGGAACAGTGTCTGAGAAAGATGCTAGATGCATTCCCTGGAGCAGATATTATGGTATGTAATTTTACGTTTCATTCTAACACTATGAACTGCTAATGAAATGTAATTGGTAACCAATTTCAGTTCTGTACAAACATGGTATTTTTTAATAAAAAATTGTAAATCAACTTCCTCACTTATAAACTTCTCAAAACAAACCTCCAGTTCTTATAGCTTTTTAGATAAAATGCAAATCAAAATATTTTAAAATATTTTATGCTGGAATTTTTTTTTATATAGTCTTTGTTTATGTATAAAATAGAAGACTTATCAAACTACCAGCAAAATTATTGTTGCTGGAGTTCCTAACATAAAAAATTGTAAGTTATGCAGTAGATTGTTTTAAGTAGTGTGCAGTGAATACTGTAGTTGTGCCACATTCTCAAAAATTTTGAAATGTCAAGTATTTTAATTTTATAATTTCTTGTATCATTATTTTCCTTTGACACTTTTACTGCTGTTGCATGATTATGATATAAACCAGGGCTGTCCAACTGCAAAGAACCCACACATTCATATTGACAATCATATGAATATAAAGATAACTATAAAATGATAGGTTTTTATTTGCCTATGAGAGTCACTGAAATTTGCACTTTTTGTTGTTAGAATATTGTTTAGAAACATTTCATTATAACGTAAAAATTAACCAAGAATAAAATTTAAAATTAGTTCTTATATAAAAATGCTATAATTAGCTTCACATAGAAATGAAAGTTAATCACTTTATATCTAAATTTCCAGGTCAAATTGAATTGATACTATGCAGACAATGTTTAATGTAAAATAAGAAGTGAATAAATGAGATATTTAAAGGAATGACGTCATAATGATAAAAAATATCATTTTCACCTATTTATTATGTGATAAGTTGAAAATTTTAATCTTCTGCTTTTAACTGAGGAAAATTTTGCTTAAAATTACATGGGATTAATGGAATGACTTCACATTGCTAGAAATATTGCTTCTTTCACTTAGTTATGATGTGATAAATTAAATAGTTAATTGTTTGTGTTTAACCAGGGAAAATAATGCATTTAATTGAATGAAGTGGGTGTTTTGTAGAATGCTAGTGTTATTTGCCATTAAACAATAAACCTATTTAAATTTGTATTTTTTATTTGATAAAAAATTATTAATCTGTATTGCTGTTTTATAGGTTTGAAATTTGAATTATTTCAAGTTGTTTCACATGTAATTTTAGTAAATTTTTAAAAAATTTTTGTAAGAGAATAGGTATTTTTTTAAGCTACTTTTAAAGAAATATTTTTTTTTTGAATGACGTGATTGACTGTCAGTTTCGATTTTTTTTTCTATAGCACTTATACTGATAAATCAGTAATATGGTAGCATGAATTACCGACCAATGCCAGATTATCAATGCTTGTCTGCATGTACACATATATATATATATATAAAATTTTGAAGATTTTCAAATATGATGAAGTATTTTGTCTGTTAGTAGAGTATAATTTAACTTTCATAACTAATCTTCTACATGCACTTAGCCCTTTTATAGCTACGGTGGACTGTAGTGCCTAAACCAACCCAAACCTCTATAGGTTTAAAAATAGTCATGTGACCAACCCAAACCTCTATAGGTTTAAAATTAGTCATGTGACTGAACTTAGTATGATAAGACAGTTAATAGTTAATATTGTTAAAGTTGGGCACAAAAAACATTTGAAATGCACCAAAACAAATTGAAGTTTGTACTTAAAGAAGAACATAAAAATTTATTTACAGGTAGACTTCTAATCTTACTTGCATATTAGAAACATTTTACCTCTAATTATGTGGAAAAATTAACTAATATATAGAAAAATATGTGTATGATAAAGCATAACTAAGCCAGAGGAAGAGTTGTTAAAAAATTTAACTTTTAATTCTATTTAATTTTATAAATTTCAGTTGCTGAATTAAATTTTTTTTAAAAATTAAATTATTTTGAATTTTAAGATTATGATGGCATTGCAGTCATAGCTACTTCTCACATGAATTTAAAATCTACATAAGTAAAATTTTTATGAAAGACTGTGCATCGAACTTTTAACTATTGTTTTATTAGAACTGATTGTTTAAGTTAAAATTTTGAATTTTTGTAGCCTCATTGAGAGTACAAATACTTGTAAAGTAAGTTATATTTAAACTTGTCCTTTACCATATTTTATTCCATTTAAGTATGTGGTATTTTCTTTTTAATTTGTATGAGTAAAAAGTGCTACATCTTGATTGTAATGTATTTTGATTTCTTTCTAAGATTTTAAGGCTAAAATTTTCTGTATTATATCTGTTGAATATTGATAATATTTCGAATAGTTATAGGATTAATCAATATTTTATCGAAATTCAACATAACACATGCAAGAATACTTCTTGAACAGTACCTTTTTTTTAAAAAACAAAAATGGAGAATAATTAGCTATTTTGTTCTCACATATAGAATCATTCCATTCCATTCTAAACTAAGGTCCAATACCAACTGTTGAAGAACTTTTGTGTACTTTTAGTTATAAGTAGCCCCTTAATTCTTTTTGCTTATTTTAATAAGTTTAAATTTTACAACCATTTGAAATTATGCTATTTTGTATAATTTTTTCCCCCAAGATCTCAAAATGAGTTATGTTTTGAGTTAACAAAGCATTTATTGCACATTAAAATTTTCAGCTTTTAAAAGTTTATTATTTTAATTACAAAAACTTAATAACTCCATAAAGTGTTAACTGCAAATTTGTCAATTGTAGGAACAATTTAAACTTTTCCAAAATGCTTTTCATATCACATGTAAATAACATTAGTTGCATATAAGAATTAAAATAAGCATTACAAAAATAAATGTATGGGAACTAAATTTAAAATTAAATAGAAAATGTGTGTGCATATTGAGAATTGAAATATCAAGCACAAATTTGATATTGTTGATGAACAGTAACTTTGTATGGATGAGAACTACTTCCAATATCCATACATTAAGGATAGACAAAGTTGATCTGAAGGGTTGGATGTTTTATTGACCTAATTTTTATCCTTGCATTATGTAGAAACTTTGTTTTATTAATTATGGTAGTTGATTTTTTTTAAAGGGGCTGTCAATAATGTCCAACAATTTTCCGTGTAACTGTATTTCCATACATTTTTTATTGATTATTTATTTGGTTTGAGTCTTGTCTGAAGTTCGTATTTTTAGTACTAATATGTCACATATGTAAATGCGTTTGAAATCATTACCAATAATATTTGGGGCAGACATTATGTATCTAACTACAAATACATCATGTAGCTATATTAAATAATAATTAAAATACAAAATCTATTCAAATTTTGTCAAAATGTAGTCATATAGTCAAGCCATAACTTATAGCCAACCAAAAGTAAACATACTTCTTAGTAGGGAAGCTTTGAATAGAATTAGAAACTTAATAATAGTAAAAACGACTACTCAACTATTTGTAAAGTTAGTGATATTTTCATAGCCACAACTTGTAGGCAACTGAGAGTAAATAGCATAGTTCATACTTAAGAAATTGTGAATGGAATTAGATGGAAAGAAGGGAGAGCATATGTTTTCTAGACATAGTGATAGTGTTCTAGGGTTTAACCTCATTCATGTGTTTAAATTTATTTTACCAAGTACACATATAAATTTTTTTTTTCAAAATTTCAGTAGTGTCTCCTAATTAACTTTTGATAATCTGTAACTTAAAATATCTAAAATAAAAGATTTGTTAGCATAAAAGTTATTAAATATTAAGTTGTATACAGAGGTACTCTAAAATTCTTATAAAAATTTAAGCATGAATTTAGAAAAGTTAAGTTGTTTAGTACTTTTTATGGAATATTTGTGTCTTTTTTTCATCCATTTATTTCAGTATTTTTGTATGATAATTTTGGTAAAAAGAAACTTGGAAATTCCATTGTTTCCCAGGAGCCAATCAAATTGCTCCCACCTTTCTGCTGGATCCTCCATTCTGCACTATTGATTTCTGTCTTGTTTGAGTTAATTTTTTGGGATTCTGTTTTATTTTAATTACATTGAAAAAGAATAAAGTACTCATACTCTGTGTCTTTAAAGTAACTTTAACATTTTAATTTTTGTTGTGTACTTTTACTCCCCTGACTGAAATCGTGAATCCTTTTTATTTTATTACTTTGTATTGTACTTATACTAGTAGTTTCTCAGTCTTAATTATCATGCTTAATACCAGTTATTTCTTATTACCATGCATAATAGTAATTCTGATCTAGGATAGGCCCAAGCAGATCAGAATAAAACCCTCCTGTGCCACAGTCTTTAATGTAATTTTTTATATTTCTGTAAAGTTTTGTTTGAGAATAAACTTTTTTTCTCATAAATGATTAACAAAAGAATCCCCAACTTGAGTTTTTTTTACTTAAATATTGCTGTATATATTTATCATATGATTTGTTTAAATCTCTTTTAGGAAGCACAAGATATCTTAGTAAAATGTCAGTGGGATTTAAACAAGGCAATGGTAGAAGCTCGAAATCAGCCTCTTAGGACTACTAGAAAAAGAGGGTATACTGGTAGTTTTATTGCACAATCTCCAGCTGGAACCAATATGCCAAATCAGAGGTCTGTGGTTAATACTTCACAAAATGCTAATGATTCAAAGAAAATCCCTGAAGAAATAGTGCTTGATAGTAGTGATGAGGATGAAGAGATAAATGGTAATGCTTCTCAGAAATCTAGTGGTTCAAGGACAAATAATGCACAAGGTCATCCTCCTCAAAAACGAGTTAGACGTCTAATCTCCACAGATAGTGAAGATGAGGCGCCTGCTTCTATAACAAAGTCACCTGTAGCAGCTACTTTTCAAACACAGCAATTAACAGTTTCATCTGTTCAACAAAAATCTGTCACCCCAGTTCAGCAGAAACCTGCTACACCTGTTCAGCAGAAACCTGCTACACCTGTTCAGCAGAAACCTGCTGCATCTGTTCAGCCAAAGGTTCCTTCATCTGCTCAGCAAAAGCCTGCTTTATCCATTCAGCAGAAGCCTGCTGCTGTTGATCAAAAACTTGCTTCATCTATTCAGTCGAAACCTGTGCCACCAAAACAGGCTGCTACAGTTCGAACACCTGTTAGTAACAACTCATCTGTTGAAAAAACTATAAATGTACCCCAGTCTCTATCAATAAAACCTGTGTCCACTAATTCATCAACTACAAACAATGATAAACCTTCTTCATCAATGCCTACCTTACCTAAAGGTTTAGTAATAACTCAAGTTGGTGGTATGGATAACAAAAAGCCCGAGAAAGAAGGATCACCTGCAAATGTGAATAATTCAAACAACATTCCTTCAAATTCAAATAAATCTGCTCATTTGGTTAGAATAAAACCATCAAGTGGTGTGTCAGGTGCCTCCAATGTTCAGTCTGCAACAGCAACTGTAACATCTACTGCAGTTATGAATAACACTAATTCTAATAAAACATATACAATTCCAAAAACTAAAGGTGTCAGTATTACTCCTGTAAATAAAGTAAATATAATTCCAAAAACATTGAGTATAACTCCTGTAGGTGCTTCAAAAGAGCCTCCAGTAAAAGAAAAGTCCCCAGGAACTTCTACTGAAGATGAATCCAGTTCTGATGCAAAATCTCAAATGCAGAAGCAAAGTGACAAAATAGACAGTAAAGATAAAGAATCAAAAGACTTGGAGAATTTTGAGGAATCTAATGATGCTGACGAGTCTCAACCACCAGAAGCTGCAAGATCATTTGAGAAACATAAAAGAAAACATTCAAACAAATTTGACAAGAACAAAAAACAGAATTCTGGCAAACGAAAAAGATTTAGTTCTGATGATGATGATGATGAAGAATATGGCAATGAGGATATTTATGATAGTGAAGATAGTGACTGCGAGGAAAATCTCACTTCAGCTCATTGTGCTGTTTTGAAATTCTTTCAAGAGTCAACTGCTGATGAGTTAGGAACAGTACCAGGATGCAGTAAGAAGAAAATTGAAGCAATTATAAATCATAGACCTTTTACTAAGTGGATTGACTTGGTATGATATATAGCAATTTTATATTTAATTTGTAATACAATAATTGCATTTTATTTCTAGAAAACATTAAAAACTTGTTTCAAGTTTTTGATGTTCTTTTAATGTTATATATATATATATATATATATATATATATATATATATTCGTGTGTGTGTGTCAGGCATATGCCTGAAGGATAAAGAGTCAGAATAATTATTCTTAAAACATTTATTCCCATCTTAATAAAACATGGTGTAAGTCAGTTGGCAGGCATAGGCTAACAAAGGATCCCTACTTAGTGAGGATTCATACACCAACCCTTTCTCAAGATACTCTGTCTCAGTTCTTATGCTTTAAGTACTTTTATAATGGGTTATTAAAGGTTCATGAGACTGCATTAAAAGAGTGCACTGCCTTTTTTTACTCTCAAACCCTCTAATTTATTAATTTTACATTTTCAAACCTGACATATATATATATATATATATATATATATATACACACACACATATATACATATATACATATATACATACATATACACATACATATATTACACATACATAACATATACACATAATTTTTTACAAAGTTGTTTTTAATTTTAAAACATTGGTTATCTGTATGTATATTTTATCACTGTTCTTTTTTTTTAATTACCATTCTAAATTTTATTATAACTTCCCATTACAAATAATTTAGTTGAATTTTTTTTTTTTTTTGCAAAAGCATTCAATTATTTTTTAGTGTAAAATCAGTTTAAGTACCCAATGAGGCAGGTAATAAAATGGTTTTTTTTTTGAGAATTATTCACATCTATTTATCGTGCCCTCTAGAGTTCCCGATCCTGTAATGCAGTTTAGAATCACATGGAATTCATTTAGTCAATCAACAAACAAACTTCTGGTTATGTTAATAAACATAAATTAATATATTAGTAGTCCTCGACTTATATGAAAAGAATTTATTGTTAATACTTATTTTAATGAACATAAATGATTGAATTTTTAAAATATACTTATATTATTTATTAAGTCAAATATAAAAAAAAATATGTTTCTTAAAACGTATGAAAATTAATAAAAAATAATTTAAAACAAAAAATGATTTTCTTATGATTTAAATGCTAGAAACAAAAAATGTTATTTACCTATTTATTACGGAATAAATTGATAAATTTTAATCGCCTTTATTACGTGAGGATAAATTTAATCGCCCCCTTACCGAGGAATAATTTGCCCAGGTACAACCGCTTCAAAAATTTGCCGACAGACACCTTAGGCTATTATTATATATATCACTGTTCTTTTTTTTTAATTACCATTCTAAATTTTATCATAACTTCCCATTACAAATAATTTAGTTGACATTTTTTTTTGTAAAAGCATTCAATTATTTTTTAGTGTAAAATCAGTTTTATGTTAACTTTGGGTAGCTCAGGATTATTTTATGCCCTTTAAAGAAGTCCTCCACACAATTTATCCTAAGTTCTATCCTGACTTGTGTAGTTAATAAATATAACTATGACAATATTAGAGGAGTTGCTGTTAGGAAAGAGGCTTTTTATTATTTTAATGACATAAACCTGTTTTCAAGTAATATATTATTTATATATATATATATCTACATATATATATATATATATATATATATATATATAATATATATATATATATACATATATACATATATACATATATATATATATATAACAAATTATTTTTTTACAAAAATTCTGCATAGTTATAAATATCTTTATGAAAGTTTTAGTTTCTTAGTAAATGAAAGTTTTGTTTATTTTTAAATGTTTAAATATTAAAAAATCTTTTTGTATTTATAGTGTAGTGAAAGATATCTTGTAGATAGTTTTACATATGTTTCCGTAGATTTTTAATGCCACATTCTTATAATCAAAATCTTTATTTCTAACCATTGCATAAATATAATTGCATTTTTAGTTAAATCAAGGGCATTGCTAGAGGGTTATGTCATTTAGGTAGGACCTAAAAGGTATAGCAGTTAATTTCTTCCATTTGGGAGCTAGTTACTTAAGGATTTATTGAACTTTGTAACTTTTGTATAAATTTTTCACTTTTATATGTTTGGTAAACATCTTAAACCAAATCTTTTATTGTTTTTATCAACTTTCGTGTATCACTGTTTTATAACTCAGATTCATTTCACAGAATTAAATTGAATTATTAAGATTAAAATATTTGTTTTTTAGATAATAGTTTCAGTGAATGTGAAGTATGACAATTATAGAGCAATATAGACAAATTCCCTCAACTGTAATAAATTAATACATAAGATCAGATCTTAAACTTTAGCCTCAATTTTTTTTTTTTAGATTTAAATGATTACATACATGTTATATATAAAATATTCTTAAAATATACTATATATATTATTTCAGTCAGTGTTTTTAATTGAAAATCCCACTGTCAAATTTATGTAATTTAAAGAAAATTTGATCCTTCTTACTTTTATCTTTGTACTATGCAGTTAGTAAATCAGTATTCAATTTTGTATCTAACATAGTAATGTACAAAGATTTATTGTTTTGCTTATGCAAAGTTTGTATATCTATGCATCAGGGTTGGCATGATTTAAATCAGTTGATTTTTCTGAAAAAATCATTGATTTAAATAATTTTTTTTCACTTCTTTTAAAACCTATATTCCAAAGACAGAAGAATTGGGAATCAGTAAGCACAGTAATACCATTAAGTAAATAAGTGTAAATAGATAGCATGTGCTTTCCAAGAATTTAGGGGTTATCAGAAAGTATGCAGTAGGGGTAGTAAAATGACTGATGACTGGTGGAATTCATTTTATGTCATGGGAGGTAAAGGTGAGAGTATTACAGAACTTGAAATCCAGTTTGTCTGCCGCATAACAACAGCCATGGCTTCATTCGCTGGATTGGAGAGACAGTTTTCTTCTTTTGGAATTGTTCATTCTAGCCTTCGTAACCAATTAGGAGTTTATAAAGCATCAAAGCGAGTGTTTTTATTGAAACCATTAAATCCATCATTCGATGCTTAAAAAATATTGAAAAAGTGATTTGTTTTTTAAATAAATAGTTTGCATTAAAAGAATATTTAATCTGTTCTTTAAATTGACATCTTATTAAGTTTGCACTATCCAATTACAAAATAAAGGAATGTATTTAGATTAAAATTTATATATTTAATTTTAGGTAATCAGTGTGTAGAATATACTAGATAGATAAGATGTTACTTCTATGTATATTGCAAAACACATAAAAATAATTAAATTTTGTATTAAAAAAAAATCAAAGAAATGTAATTTAAATAAAAAAAATCTTATTTAAATCAAATAAATCTGATTTTTTTTCCAACCCTGCTATGCACATATGTGTATGTGTGTGTTTATGTCTATATAGCTTTACTCACATAAATCAAATATTCACACTTGTTAATAACAACCATAGACTAATTTCATTTATGAATGCATGCATATTTTTAGAAGTTATGTATTCTAATGTTTAATTACATATTTGATTAGTTTTTTATATTTTGTAGGTTGATAAACTAAAAAATGATAGAACTTTATCCACTGACTTACTTAATGGAGCCAAGAAAGTTTTAGACATGAGAAATGCAATCACAAAACTTATGACCAAATGCCAGAGAATTTCTTTAGATATGGAAGATCTTGTAGAGAATTTGAAAGAAAATAAGGAAACTGGCAGTGACTATGTTAGTAAACAGCCTTCCCTTTTGAATGAAAGGTAATTAAAATCACCAAGATTTTCAGCAAATAACTTTATTTGTAGATGTGTATATTTAGAAAATTTTAAAGTTTTTTTTCTCCAATTTGTATCAAAATGATAATTAAACATTAACTCTGTTATGCTTATATATACCAAAATGTTATTCCTGAGTCATTTTATTGAATAGTTTTTTTATATGTGTAATTATTTTTTTCATGTTATCTGTTTAATTAACCTTTATTTTACTTTCATTCTATATATAGGATAACACTTTCATTGCATTTTTATAAGTTGAACTCCTTTTTTCTTTTTATTTCACTTTGGCCATAAACTCTAAATTTAATAAGAAACATGTATAGCATTTTAAGTTAAATTTTCATTAATTTTAATTTTCTTATAGATTTTTGGATTTGGGCAATTTTTCCTATTTTATCTGACATGATTGTTGTTAATTTGAATATTTGTACAAAATATACACTTAAATTATTTTTATTATATTTAATAAAGAGAGGCTTTAAATTTTATTATTGATAATACTTTGCAGAATAAAAACTTTATGTTGGATTTATAAAGGTATTGTGACCTGTCCTGTATAGGATGATGGTAAAATTCCCTGCTATGAACTCCTATACAAAATAATCTGTAGTTTGGGAGTGAATATATCTTTGTGCCCCATGTAGATATTAACATGGTTTCTGTGCACCTGGAAAGTCATGGAAAATCATGGATTTAGACAATGGATTAATTTTGTCATGGAAAGTCTTGATTTTCAAGTAAAATGAGTAAAAGTCATGGAAAGTCATGGATCCGCTAAACTACCGATTAAAAAAATGCATTGAATTGTTTAATTCTATTTTTACTTGTCATTTGACTGAAGTTACTGAGTTTGGTATTTATGTATTATCCTATTGACCCTATTGCCAAGTAAAATTTGTTCATCAAGGAAACTCAAAGCAAGAAAGCTTAATGGGTGGGTAAATGTATATTATTCTGTTTTTTTCTTAAATTGTAGATTAAAATTTTATTAATATAATAATTTTTTAATAAGAATTAGTTAAGATTTGTGCACAAAATATAAGTTTAACTCTAGGGATATTGTATATAAACATTATAGGGTTATATTTGGCTATTATTCATACCTGGATAATACCAAAGTACCCTGAATTCAAATTGGAAACATTTTGATTGAAAATTGCTATATGATTAAACTTAGGTATGTAGATACAACAATTTATTTTTATGCGAGTTTATTAACACTTATAAAGTAAGTTTATAGTTTTTTATGATAAAATTCCTGTAATTTCTCTAAAAGCATATATTTTATTTGTATTTACATCAGAAGTTTTATTCATATATACTTTTAATGAAAGCTTTTTAAAATCATGGAAAATGATCTGCTAAATCAGGGAAAATCATGAAAAGTCATGGATTTGAAAAATTTTATTTTGGCAGATACCTTGTATTTAATTTTCTTGGAGCAAAAGATTATGGAAGGGGTGGGGTTCAGTGACAGCATGAAAGTGTATGATTGGCTATAAGTTTTTAGTCACATAAGGTCAACATATGCAGAAAGAAAGAGGCCATTTTCACTTTAAGGTGAGCACTAACATTCCACAGAATGCAATTTTAAATGAAAAACTTGCAGAAGAAACAGCAGGAACAATTGAAGTTTTTTAAATTTCATTATATTCAAAATTTATTTTATAATTAACATCATGAAAGTGTATTTGAAGTATTTTTGAGAAAATAAATAATTTAATTTTTCGAGATCATGACTGAAAATATAACTTTAAAAGCTGTAGAAGAATATAATAAATCTGCTGGGCAGAAAAATAACCTGGATTTTCACTTAAAGGTCAATGATTTAAAACAATATTAGGTGTAGTTTTTTATAGTGAATATTTACATAGAGGAAAAATGTATTGAAAAAATGCTAATATAGCCCTCCCAAACAAAACTTGTTACACATATAATGTGATAAAGATGTTTTCATATATAATGATATATAAATTTCATTGATTATACTGCCATTGATTTAGATTGTTATTATAAAAATTTGACAAATTTATTAGTTATTGAATGAAACTTTATAACAATTTGGTTTGTTTTCAGAATATTTAAGTATTTAAAAAAAAAAATAGTCTATGATTTTGAAAGACATGTATTTAAAATGTAAATGAAAGGGGAGCCAGTAAATTTCGGACAGAAGCTGTGGATATCTTCCTTTTTTGATGGATATTCACATTACAAAATATTAAGGAGAGATTAGAGATTGCCAACTTCGAATAGAATTCTAGCAGTCTTAACAAGACAAATAAGGCAAAGAAATCCTTATCCCAAACAGTTGATAAAAATTTCCTATATACTATAGAAAGTCCACCAAAGCAAAATATTTATATATTTTGTCATATGATCTTTTTATTTATTATCCTTTTAAGCATATCCAAGATATAAGAATATGTTAGCAAAAAGAACAGAAGGAGAGAACAGATAGAGAAAATGTCTCTTAAAAGTCATGAAAGACATTAGAAAAACCTGTAAATATATGCTAAAAGAGTGTTCTAGAACTTCTATCGGAATTCGTGAAGCCATGAAATTTTATTATAACAATAAAAGAGAGTTGAAAAGAGTTTTAAATTTTTCTCATTAGCTGTAATTACCTTGTATTGTGTTGCTCTGATTACTTAAATCTGAAGTACTTGATATATTTGAATGTGCTAATTGAAACTGCAGTTCATTTTTTACTTAGTAAAAATTTATATTTGTACATAATTTTTATTTTTTTTCTTAATTCAAAGAAATTTTTATAAAACAGTTAAATTTAATAGCTTTATATAATTTCTATTAATCTTTAAACAACCTATCTCTTTAATAGAGTTTAACTAAATGTTCAATCTCATACTAAATAGTATTTCTATTTAAATATTTACATAGCATTTTACAATTTTCTTCTTTCTTAGAATGCATCTTACCGGTTATCAAATGCTTGGTCTAAATTGGCTTTTACTCATGCATAATCAGCAAGTTAATGCAATTTTAGCTGATGAAATGGGTCTAGGAAAGACTGTGCAAGCTATATCATTTTTAGCATATTTAAAACAAATTGAAGAGGAAGGACCTCATTTAATAGTCGTTCCATCTTCAACACTAGGTAAGTTGAGTTATTTATAATTGTATCTATGTAATATCTGTTTGTTATTCTATTTTTACTTAAGTGTTCAGATTTAAGTAAAAATGTTCCTTTTTGACTGAATCAATATTAACAAGTTTTAGTGTTATGTCTGCACAAAGAAGCTTCAACTTTAAAATATTGATTTTGATCATCCCATCATCCCTGAATGTATATTGACTAGTTTTGTCTTGATATATTTTTGCATATTCATATGTATCTTACATAACTCAAAAACAGTTTGCTGTAGAATGTTGAAACTTTGTATTTTGGACTGTTGAAACATCTAGTTTGTACTCTTTTTTTTTTTTTTTTTTAATTATTAAATTGAAATTTGTCTTCTATATAATGAAAAATTTTGATGTAACAGATATTAATGTTGCTTGGCATAACTGAAAATGATTAGCCACAGAATGTTGAAATTTTACATTTAGTACTGTTATTACAACTTATTGTGAATGGCTCTTTTAGATTGCAGTCTTCATTCTATATAAAAAAAAATTTCAATATAAGTTAAATGCTAACAGCAGTACTTTGAACTTGCTTCTTTGTTAAACATACTACTCATTGTTGAGTACAATTTTACTTGTTGAATTAATACTGTACAGATTTTTAATGTTGTTAAACACTAATATTTTAGCAGTTGTGTAACTGCTGACTTGAAAAGAATTGGAGGATCATATCTCATATTAAAATAAGTTTAAAAGAAGTGCAGCAAGAAATGTGCATTATTTAATAAATGTTTAAGGAAATTGTGCCAATATCAGATTTGTTTCATTTAAGTGTGCTGTATCAATCACAATTTTTTTTTGTTATGATTTATTTTAAAACTGGGTAACTGAAGATTTGTTCAAATTTCTGTTTTTTATTTGCTTTGTGTGAAATCTGGATTTTTAGATTGTGAGTAAGCTTTAAAAAGTAAGCTAAACTTAAAAATTAAAAAAATATATAGTAATTTGCATACCCATTAATGCCAACATTTTAGACATTTCTCACAAGTTTTGTAAAAGTGAGAACGATCTACATCAATTTTATGCTTTTTAAAATTAAAAATTTTTTTCTCTATCTACAGACACCACACACACTTATTATTATTATTTTTTTTAATCAAATTTCCAACAAAGATTACAATGCATATTTTCCTATTTAAGAATAGTATTAAAGTGCCCTTGTATAACATTTCAAATTTCAATTATTTAAAAAAAATTATTTAAGAGATTAGTAAATATAATGCAGGTAAATTATTAAATGTTGTAGGGAAATATAAATTAATTTTTAATAAATATGAAAAATACACATTTTGATTTCTTATGAAATGTAAATGAAATTGAAAATATGTGTACATGCATGCACATTTAATCAGATTATATTAATTATTTTAAATTATGTTGAATTTATCATTCTTTGATTCTTCAGGAGTTTTGAAGTAGTGTTACACTAGTCCCTGTTAAAAGCTGTGCTGTGTATATTACTTTCCTTCTGTAACATTGTCAATGATACCTCATTTTGTTCTGATATTTTGTTTAATGTTGTACTAACATTCAAATGTTTTTAGAATTACCATTAATTTCTTGTTTTGTTGTATAATTAAGAAAATGAACACTTTTACTCTTTTAGTAGTAACATATTAGCATAACTAAAGTACAAAAACTCATATTTTTGTAAAAACCATGTTATGAGGTTTACATGAGAGAGCTTAAAAAGATAGCTTTAAAAATTATTCTATTCAAAGTTTTATTGTTTTTGTTGCACAAAGAATGTTAACTGTGTGATATTGTTAAAATTTTTGTCAGATAACTGGAGGAAAGAGCTTGAAACCTGGTGGCCAACTGTGTCTGTAATTTGCTACCATGGACAACAGGAAAACCGGCGGGACTTACGTATGCAGATTCTGAATGATGAAGTTGATGAATTTGATGTAATGATTACAACGTAAGTCAAAGTTTTAATTTTTTAAAAGCTAGTTTTCAGATAGCAAAGGTACTAGGCAATTAATTTAAATAGACATTAATCGTTGCCAGTTAACTTGTTGCTTGTTGATAACTGGTGCTAGAATTTTAAAAACATTTTCACTTTATGAACAATATTAATCCTTATCCTTTAGAATTACATATGTTAGTTAAATAGTTTGTTTAAAATTGTTTTATTTTTAATATTATAGGTACAACATGGTTACTAGTAGTGCTGAAGATAGAAATTTTTTCAAGCGTTTGGAATTTAACTATGTTGTGTTTGATGAAGCTCACATGCTTAAAAACATGGCATCCCAACGGTACACCAATTTGATGAGAATCAAGGTACTTTAACTTGATTAAGATTCATTAAATTATTTCATTATATATATATATCTTGAATCTATCTAATTGTAAGAGTTACAAGTCAAAAAGAAAATTGTCTTCATGATGTTTCTTTTTAATTGTAAGTAACATATCTTTTGAGATTCATTTTGTGTTAACATAATTTGTCAATCTAATTTTAGGCTCCTCGAAGATTATTACTTACTGGTACACCCCTCCAAAATAATTTAGTAGAACTGATGTCATTACTAATTTTTGCTATGCCTCACATGTTTTCTGGTAAAACTGAGCAGATCAAGCAAATGTTTTCTTGTGTTTCTGTAAGTAATATTTATTTGTAATTTTTTTGATGATTTTTCAGTATTTATGGGATATATGTAAAACATATCTTAAACTAGCTGGAAATTTCAGCTATAGAAAAATCATGTTTAGAAATCAGCACATTTCCTTTTATCACTTTGTGGTCTGGAATGCAGGAGGTATTGTAATAGTGAATTAATTTTCTATCTCTATTTCATTTTTTACAACTACATTTTGCATTTTTAATAAACAACACTTTTAGTCATTTTTTTCCATTGTATAAATACAAAAGTCTTTGCTGAAAAAAGAAAATCTGTTTAACCATTTTTATGACAAAAAAAATGTTTCTAATCTTATTTTCTTATATAAAAAATTAGTGCATATGTTTCCAGAATTTAGTGATTTTAAAAAGTCGTAAAGAAGTAAAATATACATTTGTATGAAATGAACATTTAATATATTAAATATTTACATCAGCACACATTTCTCTTTCTTACAATTTTTTTGTTTAAACAAAATTAGCTATGTCATATTAAAAACATGATTAATATAAAAGAAATTGTGATTATAAAATTAATGTATTGTATGTATTAAATAAATTTATACATATTCTTGAATAAAAAACAAGGTTCATGTGTTAAACAAAATTTTTAACCGTATTTGACATAAAATCATGTCTTGAAAGATTTGGATAAAATAAATAGAAAAAATCTAATAGCCTCTGTAATCAAAAAAAAAAAATCGCTTTTAAATGAATTCTATTTTTAGTCCATAATTTGATTTATTTGCACTATCACCTTTTTGAAGTCAATATTGCAAGCCTGTAATATAAAAATTTCAATTTAACAAAATATCTGTATAACTAAACAAAAAAAACAATGTAAAAGAAACAAAATTACTGCTGATGGCAATACAAACTGCCAGGTTTAACTTGAATACCAGATTTTCGATCATTTTCCAGGTTTCCAGTGCAAATGTATAAATTGCCAGATTTTTGAAGGAAAAAACAAACTTTCTGGTTTTACCCATTTTTATGACAGTGAAACAAAATGTTTCTTATATAATAATTTCTTATATATAAAAATTTCTTATATGAAAAAGCCAAATTGGGGCTAATAGCAGCAGGATGATCAGACATTAACCAGAATTTTGCTGTCAGCAACAATAAATTAGTAGCACAATTCTTGTAGAAGGATGTGTTGATACCCAGTGGCATTTGATTTGAAAAATGAAGAACAGTATAGAAGGAAATGTATGACAACCATTTATTCATAATAAATCTTTAACTCTTTAAATAAATAAAATTGGATGACACAAATTATATAAAAGAATCTCAAAATCTTTTACAATCTATGTTTGTCATACAACAAAACTATTGCTACAAGTAAAAAAGTATATGTAGAGATAAAAATAAGATGAAGAGAAAGCATAGAGAATGCTACACACTTCCCCAGTGCAAACGATTAGGAGATATAATCCTTTAAATGAGATGAAAATATGTTTTACTGCAAATTTGTTGTGATTTAAATTTCTCTATTTACTGTGTGCATATCTATAATCCACTAAATTCTAAATAAATAAGAAAAAATAAAAAGGAAAGATTTTTGAATTCTATTTGAATCTATTAATTTGACTTAGTTTGCATTAGTAAAAATCATTTTATTAAGCAAAATTGTAAAACTGTGATAAACAAAGAAATATAATTTTTTAGCTGTCAGCTAAATTCAAATTTGTATTAGACACTTGTTTTTTATACATAGTCAAATTTTCTAAACATTGATTCTGCTAAGTGATAATAATTGAAAAAAATATATATATAATGCTATTATTGTGACGTGGATTTAGTTAATTTTTTCTTGATATTATATTTGTTATCTAATATTGTCTTTAAAAATAGTATATAATTATAATGTCACTGTTGGATAAAATAAACAGTAATTTTATTTTTTTTTGTTTTTTTATTCAAAATATTATCATTTAATAATTAATCATTTTATTTTGAGCTTTGATTAGTACTTTCATCTCTATATTTCTAAATATTTTATTCCTTAACTGTAGATATCATAAATAAAAAAAAATCATTCGTAATGTTCTTTTTTATATAATATTGTCCAGCAGAATATTTATGTTGAACAATTTCATTAATTGTTTTTTTTTTTTTTTTTATTTTTTATTTTTTTTTTTTTAGAAAAATTTTTATACAGAAAACTGTTTTAACAAATGTTTCGGTTTTGTATCAGCAAAGTGCAACACAAAGAACAAAAAATAGGATACTAAATAGAAGATCTCTGGATTATTAATTAGAAATATTTGTCCAGCAATCAAAATTACTGCTGTTTAGCGTTTCTGGCTATACACATTTATAACTTCAATAATGAAAAAAAAAATTTTTTTCCCCTATTTTGTTGTGGATACTTTAAAATGTCAATAAAAAGGAAATCTAAAAATTTAATAATAGTAATAAAAAAAAAGTTTGAAATTTGTTAGTAGTTAAAATATTCATTTTTCCAGTCTTACATTTTGCATGGTGTCTGAATTGCCAGAATTTCAATTTTTATTAAGAATAATTCTATAAAACATAAGTTCTTTTAAATTATATTGCAGAATTTTCATAAATTGGACATTTTTTCTGTCATTTCACATCATTTAGTTTTAGCAGTTTTTTCTTATATTTGTATTATATAATGTCACTTCTATATTTTAGAAAGCAAGTGGAAATAAGAATTCCTATGAGAAAGATAGAATTGACCATGCAAAAAGGATAATGAAACCATTTGTTCTCCGTAGGCTGAAACGAGATGTAAGGATTAATTTACTAGTATTAATATTTTTCTAATTTGCTCTTGTAAATCATGCCTAATAGCATTAAATTTATGAATTTCTCTTTCACTGTTCAAAATAAAAACTAATGAAACAGTAATGTATGTAAATGTTTTTCTTGCTGCAGAATTTTTTAATGAATGTAATTAATCTATTAATCTAAATTTAATCTTTTAGCCTGTTGTCTTGCTTTTGCTCCTCTTAGCCTCAATTCTGAAATGGGCTCCAAGATTGTGTAAAATTTGGAATGACCAAACTGATTTTGCATGAGAAAAATCTTTATGAAGAATAGCTAAAGTTCAATTATCATTGTAACATGTAATTTATTGTTTCTATAATAGATTACGATACTAGTTTGAGATATATTTCCCTGTTTGGTGGAATTTGCTGTGAAATTGCTTATTTAGAGTGTGTTTTTTTATGCATATAATTTGCTGTTAGTAGTCATTAAGAAAAATTATTCTGAACTTTTTAATATTAAAATGACTGATTTAGACTTAATTTTAATCCTTTAATAGTGATATATTGTACACTGTATAATACTATATGTAATATATGGTTATAGTTAATTTTTTACATGTTTTTAAAAATATTGGTTACAGTTATTTCATTTAATTTTTTTCTACAACGTAAACTTTTTCTAGTATTTTTATTTTTCATGATATGCAAAAATAAATAGGAAAAAAATTCATTTAAAAATATTCTGCAGGCAAGAAGTTAATCTTAAAATATATTCTTTTATAAATTAAGCTTTTAATTCTTAATAAATTTGACATTTTTATTTCTTCTCATATAGTGTATTTTGCTATGATTTAACAGAGTTTGCCTTAATTAGGTGGCATGACTTATTGCAACAGAAAAGTTTTATTTTTCTAATTAATTTTTCATTATATTCAATTTCTTTTTACTTAATGTTATTTTATTTAAATTATTATTAAAATATAGCTTACATTTAATTAATCATAAAAAGAACTCAAATCACTTCTGTTTGGTGTTTAGGTTTTGAAAGAACTTCCCGAGAAACATGATGAAACCAGACATTGCCCCATGACTGAAGATCAAGCTGAGAAGTATAATGAACTAATTAAACAGTTTTCAGCAGAAGTACAGGTATTGCATTTTGCGTAGTTGTATATAGTATGGTACATAGTCTTAACTTTCATAATTACTTTACCTTTTTAAAGTAGATTAAGATGTTACATTTTTTTAAATATATGTATAATCTGCTATGTATATATGTCAGTTCTCTGTGCACACCAAAATGGATGGACCTATCTTAAGATTTTGCAGAGTTATTCATGTATATCCTGAAAAGGTATAAGGCAGATCAAGAGCATGTAGATATGCTTTTTGACCTTCATTGTCTCCATTTGATAAATTTTTAAATAAATATTTTGTAACATATTTATTAAAACTTTCAAGTATCTTAATTTATTTGATAATGTTTAATTTTTTTTGGAGGATAATATAAGTTTTGTTGCTTTTTGACAAGATTTTAGTTATTTTATCTTTTTATTTGCATATTTTTACTTTTTAATTTCATTTTGTAATTTTTTTTATGAGCTGTCAATCTATTATTCCATTGTTAGGAATGATGAGATCATTTGTAAAAAAAAAGTATTTAACATTATTTCTGTTATGTGCTTAATATATTTATTTGTCTTAGTTCTCTTTAAATTATCCTGCATAAAAATATGTTCTTTTCCTTTAGCTTTGTATAAGTGTAGAATATTAAATAGTACCAACACTTTTGGTTCTTTTATTTATATTTATGTTTATATAAAAAAGGAAAAAAATCAAATAATGCATTATTCATTTTAGGAAATGGTGGTTTTCCCAAAAAATTTCCTTTATTACTCGTACATAATGTAATCTTAAACATTAATTTAACTTTAATCTTCATTTTGAAAATTAATTATGCAAAACATAATCTTTTATAATATTCTTTTATAATCATAATTTTTCCTCATCTGTTTGCTATATTAAAGTTTATGATTAAAAATGATGCAATAATTAACAATATTGTATTAAAACAATTAGTACTCTAAACCTTAAATTGTTATTTCTTTTTTTTTATGTAACATTTTCTCATAAGTTTTCTCTATACTGTTCTTAGATCTCAATAGTTACTGTACTTGTAATATTATCTGCAGAGCTGCCAGTGTTAGTATTCAAATGAAAATATACTGTTATTCATAATGCAGGTCACCCCTCCTTCCCTACATTTTAATCTTTCACACTATTACCATTGAAATTTTTGATGTCTAGAAGAAGACCAAAGATGACCATGCATCATCAGTCTAATCATGGTTATCCACAATTATCCACTACCTTCTCTTATCTCATTATACCCCTTTAAAAATGTATTTAAAGATGTTTTGTTTTATTTGTGCTTTTATTAAATTAAAAGTTTTTATTAGCTTTCCTAATTTATTACTGATTACCAATATAAATGTGAGAGAAAATTAACATTTTTTTTTGTGCTAAAAAATGAATGTTAACTACTATCCTTTATGATACTCACCTCTCTTCACTTTTATATTCAAAAACTCACTTTTCATTCACTGCTGATGTTGGAAAATCTACTATTCTCACTTCTTTAAACTTATAGACCTCAAGTTAAATCTGTACCTGCTTTCCCTATTTACTATAAAAAAAATGTCATAACTCATCTATAGAGTGGCTGTATTTAAAATTAGCATTGTTTTTCAATCAATGACAATACATTGCCTTTTGTAAAATTGATTTCATAAGTCAAGTTTTTTTCCCCCCAAGGTTGAATCAAATGATGAAAAAGAAGCAACTTCTAGTGGGGCAGGAATGATGATGCAGCTTCGTAGAGCTGCTAACCATCCTTTGCTTTTGAGACGATTTTTTGATGATGATAAATTGTTATCAATGTCCAAAAAAATGTTGAAAGTAAGTATATGCCTGTGCTAAATTAAAATGTAAAAAATAAATCTTTATACCCCTTTATTAATATTAATACAATTCCTATGTTATTAGTACATTGTTCTCCAAGGGATAAGTTCTTTGTACTCCTTTGTTTTAGATTGTTTTACTACTCCTGTCTGATAAATTTGCAAAATATAAAAAGTGATCAGGCCTGCAATTCTGTCACTTTTCTCACCTTTAGTCGCTTTTTTTACAATTGATCACTTTAGTCACTTTTTTAAGTAAACAGTCACTTTTAGTCACTTTTTTCATGGTGTATCAGCAAAAGTCTGTTGTTGAAAAAAGAAAATCTGAATTAATAACAAAATATTTTAATAAAAGACCAAAAATGGGATGCTCTAATCTTATTTTTCTTATTAAAATGTAATTAGTTATATGATTTCCAGAATTTAGTGATTTTAAAAATGCAAAGAAGTTCCTGAAATCTACATTTGTACTGAAATGTACATTTAATACATTAAAGTAATTTACATCAAAGCCCACATTTCTTTTTTCTTTTTCTTCACAATTTTTGTTTAGATACTCTAATCTAGCTCTGTACATATTTCAAAACATCATTAATTTATGCAGAAAATTGTGATCATAAAATTAATGTATTGTATGTATTCAAATCTAATTTACAAATTTTCTTGAATAAAAAGCAATCTTAAGTTGTGTTAAAAAAAATTTTTAACCTTTTTTTTTTTGACGCTAAAATGATGTCTTGCATGAATCATTTGATTTCTAGTTAAAATAAATAGAAAAATCTTAATAGCATCTGTAAATCAAGAGAGAAAAAATATTTTTTTTATGTTTAGTCACATTCTGTATTATTCGTCACTTTCTCACCTTTTTAAAGTACTTCAGCAGTTGCAATGAGTGTTTGATAAAGATAAATGCTTGATAAAACCTTATGTATAATGTTCATAGCTGCTTGCCAATAATTAATAGGTACAGACTTTCTGAGAAAAGAGCCAGATTGCCAAAGAAATGAGATAACTGAGTTAACAGAGATCCACTTTTATGTATTATTTGCTATTAAAAATTTTTATTTCAATACATGTATGTGATACATTGAGCTTCTCTGCAATATCATGTGTTTTGCTATGATGATCTGAATTTATAATGGCCTTGATATGGGTTTCATCAACTTCAACAGGATGGTTAAATTGTTGAGCATTTATTTTTCAATGAAAAATCATCAGAACGAAATCTGGCTAACCAATTTTGACACTGCCTTTCTTTCAAGGTTTCATTTCCTTATATGCCACACAACTTTTTGTGTGCTTGTGATGTGTTTTTATCTTTTCAGAAAGAATACAATAAAATATGCCTGAAGTGCATGTCTTGTTCTTTCATTTTTAAATTGGGATTAAAATAAAACTAAAGAACTAATCAATATAATTTTTTTACTAAATGAAAGGTAGAAATCCAAACTATAAGAAAATATAGGTTAGGGACTTTGAACAAGTTAATGAAACAAAAGAAAGTGTAAAATCCATCTGTCAACAAAATCTGCAATCACTTTGTTGCCAACTTAATATTTAACCAGAAGCACATGATTATTACTGAAATTAACTTTTGATTTGTTAACTTAAAAAGAAAAGTTGCCAGAGGTTGATTTCTCTCAAAGTTAGTTTCAAATTCTTTAGGATAAATGTTTTGTGCATACTTGGGACTATACTGTATGTATATTCAAAATTTATAAAACTGTATACATTTTTATATAAATTATAATCAATAAGCTTTTAAAATTTTTATTAAATTTTGATAATTGAGTAATAATGCCATTCTGTTTTCTATTTTTCCACTTTAAAAAACATTTTCAAGTTTCTGTTTAATAAACTATTGAACTCCTCTGTACTTAATTTTTTATATTCTTTTATTCAGTTCTTTTTTTTTTAAATTTGATAAAATTTGTTTTATTTTAGGAACCTACACACAGTCAGTCTGATCCAAATGTTATATTTGAAGATATGGCTATAATGTCAGATTTTGAACTTCATAAACTATGTAAACAATATAAGGTAATTTTTTTAATCTTCTTATTTTAAAGCAATAAAATGAAAATAATCAAATTATTTAATATCTTTCTTGTGTGTGTCTTTCAGTCAATCAGTTCTTTTGCCCTTCCTGACAGTGCAGTTTTAAATTCTGGAAAATTTAAAGTTTTGGATGAACTTTTGCCTGCATTGATAAAAGAGGTAAAATTTTTATATTTATAATTTTATTTGTGTTTAGTGATTGAATAAGTTAATACATGTATTTTACTATAAACACCAATTGGATTAATCATACAGTAGTGTTAAGTTAAAAAAAATAGCATGTTTGTAATTCTGTTGCCTGTACATTTTTAAAGTTAAAATTTAGTATGAATGAAATAAATATATAATTTAAATCGAGACAATTGGTGTAAGAGTTATAGTTTAAATATTTGATACTTAATATGTATTTATTTTTAGGATCATCGAATTTTGTTATTTAGCCAGTTTACCATGGTTTTAGATATTGTTCAAGAATACATGAATATAAGGAAATACAAATTCTTAAGGCTTGATGGACAAGTACCAGTTTCTGAAAGGTTTGGTTTCTTTATGAATTTTTTAGTGATTCAATATCTCTTGCAAAATTATATTTCAATCTCAAAATATATATATTTTTTAATGTTTCCTTATAAAATTTTTCAAATCATAATGATGTGTAAATTAAAAAAAAAGATTTAAATTTGAAACTTCTGAAACATCATTGCTCATTTTATTTTTATTGTATAATGAAATTTTCTGCAAGTGCTTTAGTGGTAAATGAAATCGATTGAGATTAAATTTGGACGTAGCTTTTACATCAGAGCTTATAAAATCATGATTTTATTTTTAAAAAATTAAATATAAAGAAAGTAAGCATAGTTTTATAATTTTATGCATATTTATTACAGTATCTCTCTTTTATCTTTATTATTTATTTTTTATATATTTTTAAATGTATTCTATATTTAATAAAATTTCAATCAAGTATGTTCGCATATGTAAAATCTAATGAAATACTTTAATTTCAAGGCAATTTTCATATGGAAGATTGAACACACTCCTAAATAATATCTTTTAAACATTGACACTGAAAATTTCTTAATTATTGTTCAAAATTCTGGGGCAGGTTAAATAGAACTGTCAAAAATGGGCTGTAATTGACATATAAGCTGTAGTTTGCCTATTAGTTGTATAGAGCATAATGCAGTTTTGTTGAAAATACATTAAATTTTGATACTTTATCTCAAAGCACACAGTTATTTTTCTCAGGTTTCTTCAATGTTTTAAGTAAATATGTACAGTTTAAAACCAACATGATCATTTTTATTAAAATGAATTAAAAATCCTTGCGTGAGTAAAATATTCTGAAATATTTCTTTTTTGTCACTAATAGTTACTTTTCTCCACCATAATTACCACTATAGTAGTTTTTAGCATCTTTTTTGAGACATCTGACTACTTACCTGTCTCATGTTTGAACTTCTTGCTTTACAAAGAACCAGGAATTCTTTTTATCATCTTCGTCATACCATTTTAATTTGTAAGAATCTAATTTATGAAATATTTCTTTGGTAAATATGCTCTTTTGTTTAAGTTGAGTATTTATATTATAATCAAGTTTTTTAAAAATTCACTTTTTTTCTGTTTGTTTATAGAAAAAATTACAATATTTTTAATAAAGGTTTTTTGTGACAAGATCTGAGTAAAAGACTTTTGAAGATATTTAAGAATTCTGAAATATCTTTCAATAGTTAATAGTATTTTATTTTTTTTTTAATATTAAGTATATCATGTTTAAGAAAGTAGATACTGTTCTAAGATATGAAAGTATTAGTTATCTGCATATAATTATATGTAAGCTCACAAAACATGTTTTAAACTTTTAAAATGCTAATCAAAAGTATTAATCTGTTACGGATATTAAGATTATTTCCAATTCTAAAGTTCAATCTAGAACTGTAATCATGTTTTAAAAATTAATCGTATTATGTGAACAAATTTTATATTCTTTTTCAGACAACAGTTGATTGATGATTTTAATAATGATCCAGAAATTTTAGTATTTCTGCTTTCAACAAGAGCAGGTGGTTTAGGTATAAACTTGACAGCTGCAGATACAGTTATTTTACATGATATTGACTTCAATCCATATAATGACAAACAAGCAGAGGATCGATGCCACAGAGTTGGCCAAATTAGGTTTGTATTCTGTTTGTATGAATTAAAAGATAGTTTATGACAAATCTTTAAAATACAAAATTTAGATGCATTATATATTTTTTATAATTTATTAGTATCTTGGTTAAATGTTTTTAATTTTTAATTAGCAATTTTCTTGTGTGTTTTAGAGATGTTCGGGTTATCAGGATGATTAGTGAGAACACCATTGAAGAAGGAATTTTACAAAGAGCTAAAGAAAAATTAAAGTTAGAAAAAGATATTCATGATGAAGGAGGTGAGAGATAATTTGTATTTCTAATGATTAAAATAATGCTTTATTTCTTCCTTCCAAAGTAATATCAAATTTAGCTTTGTTGATTCTTAAAACACATATCTTGGGATGTGAAAAATGCTGTTATTCTTCTAATGTTCTTCAAAGAAAGAAACACATTACATGATGATTGTTTTAGTCCTTTACCACTTCATTTCTTCTACCCCCTTACACTTTTAACTTTTTTTTCCTTAAAAGCATTTTACTGTTCTCTCTCTCCCCCCTCTCTCCCTCTAAAAATAATTCTGATTTCAGTTGTGAAATATAGTTGATTATTTTTTGACATTACCTAGACTAAGTTTATGAATTACCTTAAGTAACTGCTAAATTGGAAAAAGGGAACTGTGTGCATTTAATTTCCATGTCCACAAGTCAAAACTTAAAGTAGAATAAAAAAAAAAATTACATCTCTCTAGACTCTTTTGAGCACCTTGCATTTCATTATATAATAAAAGTAATTTTCCCAGTATGTAGAGAGTAGCAAAAAATCCCAAAGGATGTCCTGTGTAGCAATGGATAGTCCTGTACATGGAAAGTGATGCTCCTAAGTCACTCGAGCAGATGTTTCACAACACATATTCAGGGGTGTCAACAAGAACAAATCTGAAAATATAAGTTTAAATAATCATGTGCTGTTTTAAATCTAAATCAAGTTGCATCAATAGCAGAGAAACATTAATCTGCTCACCCAATAAAGAAATTATTTTTTCTAATATCGATATCCCTGTAAAGACAGTGGTCTGGCCTTATGGGCATTCTGTCTAATAGTTCGCTTAATATTTTTAAGTCTCAAAAGTGAGTCAAATTGGTCAAGACCACAACCCTCTTTAGTTAGTGCATCTGCTTGCTCATTGTTAGGAACAGATCAATGACTAGGAATTCACAGCAATACAGTACCCTTCTTTAACTCTGAGGAAACTAATCAATAATTTGTACTCCAACTCAAGGGATGGGAGATCAAAATTATAGTTTGCAATTGTATGAATGACTACCAATAATCATAAATAAAACAATTTTTTCTTCAGATATATTTTCAGTGGCTCTAAGGGCAACCAAAGTTGCATGTAAACTCATCATTAAAATTATACTAAAAGTGCCCCAAAGCCTCCTTCATTTTAAAGAACTTTGAGAAAACTGTGGCACATGTCTGTCTGACCATTTATCACTGTGGACATGGAGCCAGAGTTCAATAGGATATCTCTCATATAGTTGTTAACCCAAAAGTCTCAAGTTCGGCAAGTAAAGAAGAACTTTTTGAGATGGGAATATTAAGTTAAAAACTGGTTTTGTAGAATGTGAAAAGCCCTGAAAACTATGAAATTTCAAACTAATCTAAGTTCAGGATGAGTCATCTTTCTTGGAATTTGATCATCTTAAGGAAAGCTCTCATTGTCTTTAATATAGGATTTGAGTTTGATCTTAAGTCAAAAATTGCCTTTGTGAAGAAATTTTTCACCGCGTAACAAAGCAGCTTTCTTTATATATATATACTAGCAAGTTTGCCCGTGCTTCGCTACGGTGAACTTAATATATTACTTTTAAACAAAGATTTATTTTTCGTGAATAACTCTCTAAATTCGCCACAGTTCAGTTCGAGTCATTGGCATGTTTATATATTTCTATCATAAGCGTATTATAACATTATTCAGTTTTTATAATCGAATTTATGTCTTATATTAAAAATTGCTCAAACTTTTTTTATTGTAAAATATAAGCTTAACCCTAAATTGCATTACTGTATTACTACTGTACGTTGATTAGCAAAGTTAACAGATCTTGCCATATTACGTGATAGAATAGGAAGCACAGGTTTTGACAGCAACAGTGCTAATTTTGTTGGTAGTAATAAATGTTTTCCAAAATTAAGGAAATTTATGACAAACCACATAGTTTTGTATGAAACAGAAACACACATTCATATCGCACATCTTGTTTGGCGCAGTTTGTCCCAAGAGGATTTAGCGGCATTAAACTTCGATCAACCAACCAACCATTCATATCGACAACCATATGAATATGAAGATAACTATATAAAATGATAGGTTTTATTTGGCCACGAGAGTCACTGAAATTTGTACTTTTTGTACTTAGAATATTGTTGATATGCATTTCATTGTAACGTAAAAATGAACCAAGAATTAAATTTAAAATTAGTTCTCATATAAAGATGCTATAATTTGCGTCACATAGAAATGAAAGTGAATCACTTTATATCTCAAATTTCAGTTCAAATCGAATAGATACTAAGCAGACGATTTTAAATAATATAAAATAAGAAATGAATAAATGAAATATTTAAAAGAATGATGTCATAATGATAGAAAAATATCATTTTCGCCTATTTATTATGTGATGAATTGAACATTTTAATCTCCTGCTTTTAACCGTGGAAAACTGTGTTTAAAACAATTACTTGGGATGACGTCACATTGCTAGAAATATTGCTTCTTTCACTTAGATATGATGCGATAAATTAAAAACTTAATCGTTTGGGTTTAACCGGGAAAAATAATGCTTGGAATAATGACATGAAATGCTGGAAAAAAAGGGAAGGAATGAATTTCGAACGTTGAAAATTTACAAAAACCTTCCCAGGGATATACCTAAACATTTCCCAAATTTTCACGGCGATTGGATGCATAGTTTTTGAGTCTATTGAGTACATATATACATACAGACAGACAGACACACACAAATTCATTTTTATATATGTAGAAATACTTGCACAGACATATACATATATATGTATATATATATATATATATATATAAATAATATACACATATATTCATACACATAGTAAGTACAAGTTTAGCATGTGATTATTTCATTGTTGAAAAAATGCATATTGGTTTGAAAATTGACAAAATTACAGCTCAAAACTAAATGCAGTAGTTTGTAAAAATAATATGAAATTAAATTTTCAAAATATTTGAAAGTTTTTTGACAACTTGTATATTTGAAGTTTTTAACACAATCAATAAAATTGTTCTTTGCACTCTAAATTTAATTTTTTTGTGTTGATAATTTTGTAAATCTTTCTCATGATCTATTTTCAGACAATGAAGAAAATGATACTGCAAGTGTTGCTAAGCTATTAAGAGATGCACTAAGCCTGAAACCTAACAAGAGCTGATCTGGCTTGAATTAGAGTAAAATAAACATTTTGTGAAAAAAATCTAGTTAATTCTGTGCTTGAATTTCTGGTTTAAATGCTACTATTTTCATCTTTTATTATATTCTTTAGGTTTAAACAATTTGGATGTATTAAAAATAGTCTGGTATTCTTTTTTTAAATTTTATAATGAATTTAAGTTTTTCCTTACAAAAGATAATTTTTTTTAGTGTATTCTTTATTAGTAAGAATTATGTTACTCTGCGTAGGTGTGTATGTATGTATGTATATATATTATATATATACGTTCATATCAAGAATGTTTTAAAATTAACCATACTCAAGTGTGATATTTTTAATTTGAAAGCAGCTTATTTAATTGCTGTTATTTAGAAAGTGCATTTAGTACCTTCTTTTCTGATATACATTGCTTAAAGTTTAAAAAAATAAAAAGAAAGTTGTAATGTATGATATTTATTTAATATGTACATTATATGGAAATTGAAATTTTGTATTGTTATCATGTGACCGAAATAATAGCAGTTGGAGTATTGTAAAAAAATAAAATAAAAAAATTGTTATTTTTGTTAAAACTCATCTTGTTAGTAAATTTGGGCATACTTTCTGTATCATGCACATCAACAATGCTGTAATGTAATGTAAATCAGTATTTTTCTGCACTTGTAACCAGTCTCGCATAACATTAGATCTGTATCTAGCCATTGTAAATATGACCTTCATTGGTGTTTTTTTTTTTTTTTTTTTAACATAGCAATTTATTGTGTTGCTAAGGCTCTGTTTAATTTCTAGTATGTTATAAACGAATCTATGTTGTAAGCAAATAAATTGTATTCTTTAAATGGAACAGAAACTGAGTTTCTGTTCATTTGAGATTGAAAAATGTATTTATGAGCTATTTTTTTTTTATTCTGAGACTGCACATAAATACATATGTGATACCTTAAAAAGACTCATTTTTCACATTTTACTGTTATGATTTTATGCATTTGTTAGAGTAGAACTCTATATTTCTAACATAATCAAATGTTAGGAATTACTCTTGTGGTAGAAACATGGTTTTGAAATGTAAAATTTGTACAGAGTTAACTTTGTGAGTTTTTTTAATTTCCCAATTTTGCATATAGCAGTCAGTTATTAGCTGTAAGTGTCAAATTAATTTTAAATTTCGGGCATCAGGCAATTTTTTAAAAAGAGATGTTTAAGATTTTTCTTAACTAGTTAAAATCCCTATTGTATGAAAGATTTTATAAAATTTGAAGTGTAAGCTTGTTCATAAGACTATTTTTTAAAGCTACTATTTTAATTCAATTATGAGTAAAATATCGCCCCCCCCCCTCCTGATTTAACTTGCGATGTTATTTTTAAAAATTTATATTGCAGAATTGTTTATTTTTTAAATGCAAAACTATTAAGTATGACTATGTCCTAATAACATTTGTACTTTAAAATAATTGTCTCTGAATAATTTTGTTTCCTCCTGTATTAGGAAATTGAAATAAAAAAAATTGACTTTAAAACATTCTGAAAGTAAATTACATGGTGGTAATAGACCTGAAAAACCAGGAAATTTAAAAAAGACAGTAATAATCAGGGAAAATATCAAGGAATTCTTACAAGATCCTGAGATTTTGTGATCTGATTAAAATCAGTAAATTGTACTCATAATCAATTTTATTTGGTCTTATATTCAGTGTTGGGATAAATTTGAACTACTTTGTGGTTTAGGTAATAAAAAGGCTATTTCTTTTTTTTTTTTTCCTGTTTAATCACTCTCAATTTATTTTGAAATCATTGAATTAAACAGTTGAATAGAGGACAGTCAAAGTGGTATATAATACTGTAATTTAATTCTTGTAACTGATTTTTTTATAGCTTATATGTATTTTCATTTTGTATTTTATTTTTGCTGAAAATATTCTCTTTGCTTGCATAAAATTTCTTATGTTTCTTAGATTTTACAAAGGTAGGAGGAGATAATATAGAAATTAAAGAATGGCTACACTATTGTTGGCAAGTACCTGGAATTAGAAAACTTGGAATTTTCAGAGAATTTGAAAATCATTTTTTTGTGGGCACCCTGAGCAGAGTCATATGCTATGCCAATCTAAAATTATATACTGCTACACTTTAATGTTATATATTAAAATTGAAGTATTTTATTTGTAATGAATTCATTGATAGTGGGGGCATTTGTTTGAATACAAAGATATCTCTTCAGTATCTTTGTCTTGTATGTCTCAATAAAAGTATAATTATTAATTGTATTGAGCACTTTAGTATGCATTTTTTAAAGTGCCCTTAAAGATGGTAATTTTATAAGCATTTTAAATAATATAAAAATGCAATACCTTCCTTTTACTGATTGTGTTATACCTCAAATGAATTTTTAAAATGCAGAGAGTAATTAAAAAAAAAATTTAACATAAGTTAATTTTAGACTTGCCAACTCTCCGGTTTTAACATGGCAATACTGGATTTTTCTGGGACAAATATTTGAATTTTTTGATGGGGAAAACATTAAACTTTCCATTTTTGTCCGTTTTTGCTACAGTGAGATGAAATTTTATTTTGGCTGTGTTAAATAATAAATTGGTGCTAATTGCACCAATTCAATTTTGCTGCCTGCAATAATCTGCTACTGCAGTTCTTGAAGTATGTGTTGATACCCAGTGGCATTTGATTGGACAAATAAAGAACAGGGATGGAATATTTTAAACATAACCAACTCTTGTACTTTATATTATTAATGTTAATAATTCCAAATAGTAATGCAGAAAGTGAATGGATTTGTTGCTGTGGACACACAAATAGCCCTATGTTTCTGTTCATCAATGCAAATAAAGCAATTGAAATCTCGTTGATTTGCGAAATAAGGCAAGAGGGATCATGTTTTAAATAAACATTTAATTATAATTTTTTAAGGAAAAATCAAAATGTGCAAGAGTAGTACAAAATATATAATAAGTTTATGTATTTTAAATAGGTAATATTGTCATTAGACAATTTTTCTTTTTAAAAATAATTTGTAATGTCATTTTCATTGTTAGTGTTGGCAGTCTGGTTAATCTGCTTTATAAAGTAATATGTAATACCTTTTATATATAACTTTCTGTATTAATTTATAATTCTGGAAATACTCAACAAAAAATTTTAAAGCTATTGATAATAGGTCTGAAACTCTAAACAATTGAAAAAATCAATATTTAATTAAATAATGTGTAGGTTTCACACATGCACATTGATTTGTCTTTTCATTACAACTAAAATAGCTTTTTTGAAAATTTAAAGATTTGATATATGTTTTATGGTGCTGTTGTTGAAATCTAAATGAGTGCTCAAATAGCTTTACATAAAATGTTATTTTTATTTACATTTGATGATTACTTACTGTAAACAAATTATATTTTCATTGTTTTAAATGTAAAAGATTACAATAGTTTCTGTCAAGTGGAATTTTTTACAGTGTAATAATAGACTATAATCTGTTTTCTGTAAAAATGGGACTATATAGATCAATACAACTGTAAATTTTTGAGAAACTGTGTTTTATAAAAATAGGAATAAAGTTTTAAAATACAAACACTTTTAACTGTGATTATTTTAGGGTTTCTAGTCAAGTTTGTTCGCTTTACACAAATTGTTCTATAAATGCATTGTTTTTTATGACCCAATATTTGTATGTTGTGGTTTGATAGTAGCTATAGTTTCAGCATGTAGTCTTCAGTATACAGCATGCTTCAATATTCTTCAGTATACTGCATTTGTACTGTGAAGTGCTTTTTTAACTTTTTCACAATGGCTGAGACTGCTGCTATCCCAGAGAAAGTTTGCTGTTTGATATCTCTATATTATTATATAATATAAATTTATATCTTGCTAGTTGATTAGGATGAAAACGATGCAGATGCAGCTTTATTTAATTAATCCCTTTTTTCATGTTTTTGTAATATAGTTACTTAGCTCTAAACTCTAAATCCAACAGTAGCAAACTATCCCTACTAAAGTTTTAATAAAGAACTAACATTGTTTCTTACTACAGAACCCGATAGTTTCTGTGGGTGTTGCTTAATATTATGACAAAAATAATTTTTAAATTTATTTTTTAAAGCCTTTCATGCATACACATATGTATTGGTGGTGTTGTATATGTGCATGTATATATATATATATATATATATATATATATATATATATTAGATATATTAGATATATATGTAATTATAACCAGCCAAAATGTTTGTCACCGATTGCATGGGAAATTAGCCTCTATTTGATTTGTATAAGCTTGCTAGAAAAAAATAACTCCTTATCAATTTGCAGTCATGAAGCCATCAGAATTTTTTTTTTATTGTTGTGGAACTTTGTGTTTATTGAACATCAAATAACATTGGTCTAACTGGCTGTCTGAACAGTGTAATTGCTTTGCATAGAATGCCAAAGGGTGTGCACATCTTTTCTCGTTGGATCTCAGAGCAAACAAGTCGTAGGGTTTTGTTCCCATGAGAATAAAAATTGTTGAACAATTTTTGGGATGTAACAGTGAACTTTGATCATTTAAGGTAGATCAAAACTATACAGGCAAAAATTTATTCATTGCAGAAGTAATACCATTTTCCTGGGACAGCTGAAACTGTGGACAGTGGACAGAAAAATAGCATTTATTTCAGCACTAGTCTGAAAGATGTGTAAAAAGATATTGTCCGAGAACACGTCTTTATCTGACATTTTACAGCTGAGAAATTAGGTATTAAAAAAAAAATCTTTCTTCCCAGTGCAGTCTGTTACAAGTCGAGACAGTCTCTAATAGTTGTTTTCATCTAAGCCTATCCATAGTGATGCTTCCCCAGTTTTCTTTATTTTACAAGACGAATATCCTTTATTAGACTAGTTTCCTTTTACAAGACCTCTCCACTTATTCAAGCCACCTAATTGGTGGTCTTTCTCTTCTGTTTCCCATGAAATTAGCAAAGTGAGCTATTTTACTGGGTTTGCATTGTCAGATTGGAATAAATGTCTGAGCCATTGCTTTTGCATTTTATAACTTTAAGAATATTAGGTTGCTTGTACCTTTGGTAAATTTCAAAGTTAAATAAGGATCTCCATCTATTAATCTCAAGAACTACACCAAAAATTTTTCTTAAAATATTAAAAAATAAGGAAGGGGGAAAAGGAGAATTTTAGAATCTATTTTAGGGGTAATAATTTTGATGTATTACATACACACATACTGCTGTGAGCCTTGGCTGGGGCAAATCCCCTTCACTTTTTTTTTTTCTCTACTTTGTATAGAAAAGGCTTAAAACAGCTATGTCATTTTAATCAAAGTTAATTTAAAAAAAAAAAAAAATGTGTTGACATCTCTATACAAATATGTATATTTTAAATTTCTTTATACTACATTTATTATATATATATGGGAAGCCATTTAAAATGAGTTGAATGGGTAAGAACTTCTCTTTGGTATTAGAGTTTGTGGGTTTGAAACCAACTGCTGGTATGGATGTTTGTAGCTGTTTGGAATTAGCTTTAAGTAGTAGGTCCCAATAAGTTCGTTATCCCTTAGGTGGCAAAAATAGTAGTCGTGTTCCAAACCAAACTGAATTTGGTGACTATATTTTTTCTCAAAATTTGGTGATTTGCTTACATTATTTGCATCTGTTCTAGGTTACTTCTGTAGCACAATTTTCATAATGGAAGTAAGTTTAAAAAATAATTCTGTTGTTAATAATAGAGGCATTTCTTTGAGATGGCATGGATCATTGTGTTGTTGTCAAGCAGCAAACCAACTCTAGGATAACAATAATCCTATATGTAGCAAAAAGGTTAATATCTTTTATTTTCTGTTTGCTCCTGATTGAAGCTTTTCGAAAGTTTGATATTATAAGATAAGAATCTAATCAAAGGCTTTTACCAAGTATTAAGTAGCATTTATTTAGGAATTTATATATATATGTATGTATATATATATATGTATGTATGTATATATATATATATATATATATATATATATATATATATATATATATATATATATATATATATATATATATATATATATATATATATATATATATATATATATATATATATATATATATTTAGAGAGAGCCTCAACTTTAAAACATTACTTTATCATGTTCTTAGTGTTTAGTTTTTACATGCTTTTTAAATAGATTTATCTATATAGAATGTCATGTGTTTTGTTATTGATAAAGCCACAATGAATCTGTATACCATCTTTTAGTTTGTAAGATTCTTGATCTTCATGTGAAATATCTAGTTGGGGCTTTAATAAAGACATATTTAAAGGTTTACATGATGATTGGTAGTGACTATATATATTTTATGCTGCATTATCAAATTTAAGCAAAGCAAAGTAAATCTAGTAAATCAAATTTACTAGATTATTTAATTGATTTTATTTTGTTTTTATAAGGGTTCAAGAAAGTTAGTGTGATAATAAAAATTTGTTGTCTTGAGTAATGGGTAAATGCAAAATTAGCATTTCATGTTTTAACGAATCTGCCATTGGTACTGAAAAGGATAATTTAGTTTTTTACATTAATTTTTATGTAAATAGCAATAATGTAGCACCTATTTAGTATTCAGGCAATATTTTATTTGATGAGACCTGATTAATAAAAAATTCTTTATACTCCTTCACAGTACATTTCACGAATACTAATATATTTAAAATTAAGCATAATTTTCAATATGATTCTTTTTGTATCTCACTGAAATTGTCATGCCCTAAATTCATGTTAAAAGTGGTCTTTCTTGACTGAGTATTTTAATCTGTGATTAGGGATGATGTTAGAACCAAGTGTACATAGTCATGGGTACCTATTGTATAAATGCAATTCATTTTAAGGCGTCACAAATTTCTGAAGTCAAAATTTGCTGCAACTGAAGATGTTATTCAGGAAAACGTATATTGTATGCTTATTAGTTAGTACAATGTTTGATTAATAAAACAAAATATTTTTTGTTTTATTAATCAGACATTGTGGATGAAAGAAACAGGGGAGGTCACAAACATTTTTTTTTAAAATACAAGAATGACTGTGGCAAAAAAAAAAAAAAAAAAAAAAAAGGTTGGAAACTGTTGATTAATTTTATATTTCTATAAAGCTTTATAAGGGTTGTTATATTTCCATAAAAAGGTATTAGGCCCTTTAATAAATAGTTAAAAAATTTTAAAAATTGATGGATGCATTTCATTATAATTCATTAAGTAGATAATGAGTTGATGAATAAGGAAACATTGCTGAAATGTAAAATTTTGTGATATGTTCAATATGATGAGCAGAAAATGTCTTGTTTTTCATATTTTGTCCACAATATAAAATTTATAAGTTACTTTTATTAAAAAAGAAAAAAAAGAAGAGTGCAATTACTTTTTTAAAAATTTAATTTCCATCATAAAATTTTATATGTTTCAGAAAGTATGAAAAATGCTTTAAAATCATGGAAATCTTTGAATGAGGAAATTTTTTTCTTATAATAACATATAAGGTTAAGTAGATATACTTTGTTTCCCATGACCCTTAATTCTGAAAACGAGTTTAAATAAAAAATGTACATATAAATAAATCCATATTAGAACAAAAGTTAGTTTGCATTTAATTATGTATATAGTTATAAGCAAAACTAAATTCTAAAAGTACTTACTAACAATCTATGTATAACTTGACATCTTTGCTTTATGTTTAAAAAATATCCTTATCTAAGTATTAATTAAATATTTATTAAGAATGAAACTTCAAAGTGTTTGTTCTAGACACTTTGGAGAAGTGTCGAACCTTTATTGTATATCATATCAGTGATGTAGGCTTTGTTAATACTTTTATCCATGCTCAAATGTGGAATTTACAGAGACTGTTTTTGTTGGAATTTACAGAAACTGTTTTTCTCAGTCTTTTACTTAAACAGATTTCATCTTATTTTATATTGCGAGTAAGGAGGATGTGCAGATTGATTCTATTATTTTATAGAATATCTTAGTATATAGTTAATTAATTTCATATATTAATAATTATGTATTTATTTAATTTAAATGTCTTCTGTAAATCGTATTATATTTGTATTTCATGTTAAAAGTAACTCCCCCCCTTCTCCCGGTGAATTATTCTTGTAAACTTTTGTTAAAAGTTACTTCAGCTTTTGTACTCAGCTCCTTTCAATGTATCTGTTGAAATATTTTGTAGTGTTTTAATTAACATAATTTACTCTTATCCTCACAATAGCATTTTTGTTTGCATCTTTCTCTGCTTCATGTACAGAATCATGTTAGATGTATATTGTAAAATTAAACTCATCCATGTTTGTAAATTTTGCCCATTATTTTGTATGATCAACTTCAGGTTGCAACATCTAAATTCTGTCAGTTTTCTGACAATAAAATTTAAGTTGATATATGGATGTTTATAATTTTTTTCGTATTAGCTTTAGTTTATAAACAGGAAGTTTGTTACATACAGGCTTATGAAATTAGCAAAAAGCCTTCACACTCTCAAATTTCAGTACTTTTTTTTTTTTTTTAAATCTCTTTTATGGATCTTTGTATAAAAGTAATTTTATTCTATAGGGTTATATAAAAGTTTTGGTTTTGTTAAACTGGTTTAACATCTCATGAACTTTTTAAGTAAATTATTAATTTCTTACTACAAGATTTCCGCGCACCTGGAAAGTCATGGAAAATCACGGATTTTGAAAATGGATAATTTTGTCATGGAAAGTCATGATTTTCTAAGTAAAATGAGTAAAAGTCATGGAAAGTTATGTATCTGCTGGGCTGCCAATTAAGAAAAATCAGGAAATGCCTCTGCAAGCGAATTTCCTTTCTGAACGGAAGCTGCTGCATACTTGTCCCTTTTGTCCATAGCGCAAGACTCCCATTCATCTATTTTTTGTACACCGAGACACGTGACATATTACTCGCTTATAGACTGCGTGGTGAGACAGTTGCTAGGGGCTGACCAGGGGGTGTAGTGATCCGATGTGTAGTGTCTCGTTACGAGTGATTTGCCGATGGTTGAGAAGAAAAAAAAAGTACTCATCGGCCTGTGAGGTGACAAAGGAGTAGGAGGGAAGGGGATGATATCGGAATGCCTTGACCGAGCCGGTGATCGTGTGTAATTTCGTTGTGAGAAGCGAAACCGTTGCAGATATGAGCGTAGAAAAACATACTCATTAGGGCAGAGTACACTGCACCGGAAGGATCGAATATTTCAATCGCAGCAGTACGATTCGATCAATCATCTTTTTTTTTTTTTTTTTTTTTTTTTTTTTAAATTTATTTATTTATTTTATTTTATTTTGTGTTAATGAGGCAAGACCAGGGTAGGCTTCTCTCTCACCCGTATATTCGGTCTTTTAGACCGCCCCCCCCACACATTAGTTTCCGATAATCTGATAAGGGTTGTAAAAAACCCCGGGTTTTTGTATTAAAATCGCAGCTCTGGCGAGTTTTATTAAAAAGCAATGTTTTTGAGAAGGGAGTATAAAATCCGGGTTTTTTTTTTTCGAAGTTAGGGGGTGAATTTTTTTTTTCTCAAACTAACAATATTAATATGTAACATACGTATGTTTTTATCTTTTGTTATGCTTGAAGATACACTGTTTAGAAAGCACCAGAAACATTAATTCGTCTCGTATACGCGACTCAGCGATTTCACTCTTATCAGTCCGGCGTCGCCTCCACGCGATGATCTCCGATTGTTATTGAGAGATCAGCGTTGCGTATGGAGTATCGGAGATCGGAACGTTTTATTTTAATTTTTAAATGCTAGATTTAATTATTAGATGCCGTTGCAGATATCTATAAGATATTTGCTTAAAATGTAAGGAACACAAATCAAGGTAATCAACATGGGTGAAGAGGGTGATCCCCTGGTATAAAATACAAGTTTACATAATATACAAGTAAACGTTAAGTGTATACCCGTGCAACCCCGCGTATGGAAAGCTATTATTTACATATACTTTTCAGAAAGAAACTATATTTGAATTTAAATATGGAAACAGAAAAGCAGGGTACTTTGGGGGTGTACTAATAAATTTTAGAATTAATACAAATTTTACTATAATTAATTAAATTATTATTTTTGCTTTTAATTTCCATTTAAATGTCATCATAGCTTATCTAGCTCACTTAAAATATTGAGGGAGAAATTTGTTAAGTATGGAAGAACTGGCTTTAGAATGGTAAAGCAGCAGTAACAATGATGATGTGATGATAATCCCATAACAAATATCAGGCCGCCCGAAGAGCAATGCCATACCCATTCGGCCGATCGATGGCTAAATGGGTAGGGCGCTGCTCTTCGGCACGGAAGTTCGTGGGTTTGAATCCCACTGCTGGCATGGATGTTCACAGCCGTTCGAAAATTCACACTCTGGAGGAAAAGAAATTTTTACTGTAAAGAGTTACTAGGAGTTTCAGTAATTAAGAGATTTTTAATTTAAGGCATTAAATTTTGAGATTTATATAGAAATGTTAATAATTATTATGGATTTTGAGACACGAAATATTTTGGCAAAATTATTGCATTGAATTATTTAATTCTATTTTTACTTGTCATTTGGCTGAAGTTACTGAGTTTGATACTTATGTATTATTCTATTGACCATATTGCCAAGTAAAACTTGTTAGCCAAGGAAACTCAAAACAAGCAAGCTTAATAGGTGGGTAAATGTATAAGTATATTATTCTGTTTTTTTTCTTAAATTATCGATTAAATTTTTATTAATATAATAATAATTATTTAATAAAAATTAGTTAAGATTTTTGTACAAAATATAAGCTTATCTTTAGGGCTATTATATATAAACATTATAGGGTTATCGTGTTTGGCCATTATTCATGGTCACCTAAGTGCCCTGAATTCAAATTGGAAATTTTTTGATCGCATTCAGAAAATTACTATATGATTAAACTAAGGTATGTAAGTACTACAACAATTTATTTATATATATGAGTTTATAAACATTTATAAAGTATTTTTTATCATAAATTCTTGTAATTTCTCTAAAAGCATACATTTTGTTTGTATGTACATCTGAATTTTTATTCGTGTATACTTAAACAAAATATTTTTAAAGTCATGGAAAAGGATCTGCTAAAATCAGGGAAAGTCATGGATTTGAAAAATTTTATTTTGGCAGATAACCTGTTACTAGTTTGGCTTCATTCAGAAGCTATAACTGGTTTCTTTGTAACTTTAGATCAGACAACTTTCACAGGACTATAGGTCTGATCAGAAATTTGAAATGTTATGTATGCAACAGTACTTCAGGGTCCATATACGTAAAAATATTAACGAATGAACACAATTTTAATTTCTTGATTATTTCATATAAACCCCTATCATAAAGATACAAAAATAATATAGATTTCACATAACTTCTTTTTAAAAAATTATACGGTTTTTTTAGTGGTTTGTCACCAGAATTATTTGAACATTCTGTACAAGACTCAAGTTAGTTTTATTTCTAGTCAAGTTACTTTTTAATGTTATTGCCAACAAAGTACTCATAGATTGAAGCATTATTATTGACAGCAAACCCAGTACTAGAGGGCTTGGCCCAGGGAGTACTGTTGCCAATTCGTCCTATGTGGCTCTAATCAAGTTAGTGACAAAAATTGATAAGGTATTTGAATTCCAAATTCCAAGAATTTTCTTGATCATTTTAGGCAGGGATTGGTTATTAGATTAATCACAGTAATGCGAGGTTGAAATGCCTGTTTTATGGCAAAAGGAGGGTTACATGTTTGTGCGAGGTTGAAATGCCTCTTTTATGGCAAAAGGAGGGTTACATATTTGTAAACTGGTGGTGAATCCATAGTAAAGTAATTAGATACTATATTTTCCAGACAAAATAACACCTTTTTTTGCCGTAAAAGCAACTTTGAAACCTGATTTTAAACTTAAATTAGAGTAATTATTCTATAAAGCCCATAGAAAGAGAAAAGAAATCTCAATTTTCACAAATTTTGAATTTGAAATTTTTGCTCCAGAGAAGTAGAATTTTTTGGGTTACGTTTCTTGAGATGTTTCAGGATTTATTATATCTAAGGATAGAAAACGTAGAAACATATAAAAATTTAGGATTTGTAAATTAAACAAACATTTGTACCATAAAAGAAATATCTTGAAATAATTTTGCTATCGGAAGTATATCTACCACCAACGGTTGCAGAGGAAAAGGTTGGTCGAGGACTTACTATGAATTCCGTACAAACATCCATCCACGTATGATAGTTTTTGTAGCATAGCGTTTAATTATCGGGAAAAATATTTTTAAGTTGGTAAGCATATTTTTTTTCTGATATCATTATTTTTAATTTATTGCTATTCTTTTCGCTGAGAATAAGTGATACTGCATTAAGTGTCGACCAGTGTATAAGTAGTATGGTAATAGAGGTAATATCTTTGTTTCGTCACCGGTATTTTTGGCTCTTAGGAACGTTGATTTATTTATTATAGTTTTCGTCGATTAATGTTTATTTCTTCGTACTTACAACATAAACGTGTAATATAATATTGTGGTATGGGATTTTCAGTCGGTTAATTACGATGTTTACAATATCCTCAAATCGCTTTAGTTAATTTTTATGGGATACAAGTTTACGAGAATGTTATCTTTTTTTCTATTAATCGCAACAATATCTTTACTTGAAAAAGTATTGAGTAAATGAGATTTCAAGAAATTATGTAACTTCTAAAAATGTTAGTGTCATAAATATGAAGTAAATGTGCATTCCGTGACTTCATTTGAAATTTTGAAACTACGTTTCCTAGCTATTTTATTTTCAGCTAAATTATGTCGTCATAAATTATCAACGACAAATTTATCGTCTACTGTGAAAATGTGAAAACAATGATAAAGTCGTTTATATATATGCTCTTACATTTTCAAATTAAAAAAAAAAAAAAAAAAAACCCGAGATCGGGAGAAAAAAAAAAAGGAAGACCTATTGAAAAGGGGGTAAAGGAATGCTTTTATGAGTACAGTACTGATTTAAATTTCTTAACCTTTATACCAAATTTCGTTCATATTGTCAAAAATTTTGGATTTGTATAACCAAACTTTTCATATATGTATATATATATATATATATATTTATTTAAGAAAAAATAGAACTAATGTACAGATTTTGTATAAAACCCCGAAGACGGCCTTGTAAGGTATATACTGTCAGCATGCATCCGCTAATTGGGTTGTTCAATTCTGCCGAAGTAAATTTATAGCTGAAAGCGCTCATTACGGCTCTAGAAAATTCTCGAGGGTTTTCAAATCTGAAGTCAAGGGCAAATAACCCGCGTCTCTTTGCTTTCTCCATTTTAACCCCCTAATCTAAATCGACCACTGGGGCTACTGTTCACGCTCTCAGGCAAGGGGTCTAACCCAATTTAAAACTTTATAGTACTCTAGCGACCAATTTAAAAAATTCTGAACAAAAGGGGCCGATTGGTTAGGGCGCTGATCGTCGGTACCAGAGTTCATGGGTTCGAATCCCACTATGACATGGATGTTCGTAGCCGTTCGGAATCGGCTTTAAGCTGTAGGTCCCGGTCTCATTAGCCCTCGTGTGCAAAACAGTAGACCGTAGCGCTCCAAACCAAACCAAACCAAACCAAACCTGAACAAAAGGGAAATACATGCTATCGCAGATAGATTTTTACTTGAATATTTTTTTAGATGTTCCCTTAAAACCTTTGGAAATTCTTTCTTAGATTTTTCATGTTAATTGGTCTCTCAGTTTGTCCCCTCCCCTATAATGAAGTGGAAATCCATCCAACCGATGCTCTGCTAATAATGATCTATCGTGACCAGGAACGCTGTCTTGTTTCTGGCCATGACTCCAAACAACCCGTCGTTACACCGTTTTACGACACACACACACACACACACACACATATATATAATATATTATATGGCTAACTGTATTCTCGTGCTTCGCTAAGGGGATTGTTTTTTCAGAGTGTTTTCAAAGACTCGTCTTCTTTTTTACATTTTTTTATTGGCATAACTCTGATTAAAGAGAAAAAAACATTTATTTGACACGCATCCGTTTTATGGTATTCTCCCGTCGAGAGATTTCAAAAACAATTGAAATAGTAAATAATTAAAACTGAATGGTATATGAGGCGTGGCATCACAAATGCTTTACACTTGTCAAATTAAGTAGCCCGTTGAGAAATATCAAAGGTATTTCAATTTCAGATTTATGTATTGAGATCAGTGATTTTCAGAGTTTTGTTTTCTACTTCACAAGCCGTACGCCTTCAAAATTTTTGATTGGGTTTTTTTTTAAATCTTCGATGACACGATGCATTTTTATCTGCCCAATGTTATAGTTCGAAAAGGAATTGCATGTCTCTGTTATAATGAGGTGTCAAAGTAAGACTCTGGAATTTTACTTTTATAAATGGGTAAAATATCAGAAAACAGCAATAAATGGGAAAAAATTCATTTGAAATGAATGTCACAGGATCTTTAGTTAGTTTAGTTTATTAGATATAAATGTCTGACGAGTTCAGTACTTTATGCCAAATTATGGCTGAACGGGTACAGTGTTGCCTGCTGTATTGGATTCGAAACTTGTATGGATATTCATGTTTATTAAAATTGACTTTAAGCGAGGGTAAAATACATTTGCAGTGCTTCACAGTCAACCAACTATATCAGCAGTCGTCAAATTTAAAATCACTTCAAGGACCAGTACACATATAATTTTTATTTTGAGGACCACTAATTATATGGATTTAAAATAAAAAGGCAGTGAATATATTTATAGAATAATAATCAGCAACTTTTATTAATACAAAATGCATTTCTAATTAAAAAAACTTATGCATTACACATTTTTAGTGTTGTTGAGGTTCACGCCGACAGATGGCGTTTTTGTCATGTTCCACGAAAAAGAAAGAATTCTTTCTGTGTGGGTGAGAAGTGGCACCTGAGTGAGATGGTGTCCTACACTGTAACAGCCACAATGATTATAAATGTGCATTAAAATGAACGAATGTATATCAAGAGAAGTATTTTGTGTGACATTCAACAAGTGTCATCTATGTTCTTATTTATCGACTATCCTTATGTGGTATTTTGGTTCCAAAGAATTCACTGCAAGACCAAGGGCTGCGTTTGTTTCAAGCCGAGAGCGATATCGAGTTTTAATTGCTGTGAAAGAAGAAAATATTTTTTTCGTACAAATATGTTGTTGGAAACTGAATTTTAGTGCTTTCTCACTCAGTAATGGGTATTCATATTTTTATAAAAAGTTAAGAAAGTTTTAAACAATAACTAAGATTAAAAAAATAAAAAGCATAGTTCATCATAAGTTCTGTTAGTTTTCATTTTTTAATTTTAAAGTTAATGAAAATTATTGTTAGTTGTGCTGCAGCCTGCAATAAATAATCCTCCAATTTTCCTGCAGACTATCAAAAATTTTTTACGGACCACTGGTGGTCCGTGGATCACCATTTGGCGACTTCTGAGCTATATCACTTTACAAGATATTCCACAGTTGACTGTTATCAGCACATATGTGCAAGTTAAGTTACATCGGTTAACGCTTTCTACCCTTTTGCTGCCGATTGTAAAATTCACCGACTTGATTCTTTGAAATGGTGTCAAGAGTCGTTTAAGAAATTATTTCAAGTGCTTTAACGCTCTGCAATTATTAATGTAAAACAATTTTAACAGTTAGACACTGCCAAGGCAACAAGAGTATGATTAAGAGGAATTAATAAGGTTAATTAGCCTCTTTCGCACGTCTTTTATAATTATGATTCAAGGACTTTCAGACACGCAAAGCAAATTTTTTTCAATAGACATTGTTTGTATTTTTGCAGCTCTGTCTTCCCCTGTAGCCTAAATATGACCATATCTTCATGCTTTGTTTTATTTTCTTTTATTTTCTGCAACCATCAGTCCTCCGCGATTTAAAATTATCCAAATTTATTGTTCTTAATTTCACTGGTTTCCCCTCAACACAACTTTGAATAGGTATATTTTATTTTGAATAACCAGATATGTTTTCAAACCTTTTCAAATTATTTTCTGATTATGATTAAATAATTAGAGGTGCTTAGCATACATGCATTGAATAAGGTAGCCAGTTTAATATCGAACTATGATTAAAATGACTTTCATGTCAATCATTTGTGAAAATCGCTCTGGAATTCTAAACTCTTGTCTAATCAAATAGTTTGAATTATATTGAACAATTACATACGAAACGAAATTAATTACGGAAATTAATTTTTTCTCCTTCGTTTGAAATAAAAGTGATCAGAGCTTTAGGACATAAGTTATATAATATTTGGATATAAAACAAGGTTTATCAAAAGGATATGTATTCATAGAATAGTTCCGACAAAAAGGAGTGTTCGATATCATTACTGGTTATATTGCACTTCAAAGACCGTGAGCTTGTAAATATTTGCATAATACTACTCAGATACAAACAGGACCCGACTAAGATACTTTTGTGCCTAGGGCATAATTCATTTTTGTACTATCTTCCTAATTCATAACGATGAGATAATATAATCAGATTCATCTAAAAATGATAACATTAAATTAGGAAACATATTTTAAATATTTTGTTCCTACTTTCTTTGTTATTTACAAATATAAAACTGTTCATAGAATTAAAATTTAAATAAAAACAAATATAAGTAAAAATACACTTATTGAGATTTGATGGCAAAGTATCGACAAAATTATCATCTATCACCTTCTTTCTGTAAAATGTTTTGATGAATTTATGGAAAAAGAAAACACATGCATTATACACTTGCCATTAAAAAAATTACAATCGCAAATTCAAATGATATACTTAATCTTTTTTTTATCCTTTTAATCAAAAGCACAAACCTACATGTTTTTTCATTTCTCCGACGTAGGAAGTACTGGTTGAACTAAGAAAATCTTTATTATCACCACAAAAAAAATATGCTGAAATAAATTTTATTGCCTCTTATAGTTTTTGTGCCCCAGGCATGGACATCGGGTGCCCAGGCTATAATCAGGTTCTGTATACAAACAACAGTAAACAACATATATACTATTATGCTATACAAATTTTTGAATATGTTAAAATTTTGAAAATCAGATTCATGGGCATCCAAAATCTTGAGCCCAAGTGTTATGGTACTCGTATCACTTGGTATCCTGGAAATTCGATGCTATTGTTCCAGAACCAAGTAGATTTATCAAAATTTTTTAACAGGAATTCATCCAAATTATTCTTTTGAATCCTGTTAATGTTAAGAGATACGTTCTTTAACACTCTAATACTCGAGTCGTAATTAGTTACATTGATCACCGTATATTTGGGAGATATACGATTGACTTTTCACAACTACCTATTATTATTTCAGATGTTGGTGGTGAATAAATATTCGACTCAAAATAGAATAAATATGTATTTAGATAAATTGTTAATGGAACATTTATTTGATTAAAAAAACATGTGGGTAACATATAAAAGTTTTATTTTTTATTATTTTATTTTTTTTAACAACTTTTCACACCGTTCGGAGAAATTTACACTGAAGGTTTCTGTTTAAAACCTTAAAAACAATAACTTTATTTCAACTAAAAAAATTGTGAATTTATTTGGATTGTTATTGAAACAGCACCAATATTGCATTCGCAGCTTACATACTTCGACGTTTCTAACACCACGAGGCTGAGAGCTCAGTGAGTGGCAAAAGATAAGACAATTTTATGTAGTATCAATTACTACGTTAATGTCATTCCCTGCTTATACTTTTATAAAAGCCCGTAGGTAACCTATATCCTGTCCTGTTTCAAACAAAAGTCAAACTTTTCATGAATTTAGATGTCTCATGCTGAATGAAATTGCCTTATTGGTAATTGACTTGACTTGACCTTCGAGGAAACCAATCACAGAGAATAGCAAAAAATAGCCTCTGGGCTCACAAGCCTATTGCACAAAAACGATGCCATGAATGAGATATCTGACTGTCTCAAAATATTATTTTTCTCTGTTTGGTTAATAACTAACGTTTCTTGACGTTACGAAGCGTAGATATTCATAACGATCTTAACATTCCATCGATGTCAATATTTTTTCAAAATATTTCCCCTAAATTTCCCCAAAATCTCAGCAATGAATCATTAATAATCTAGTGAATTACGATCACACATATACTGCTAATTAAAGAAGACATAAGGTATTTCTAGCTAAAGTATTTTAGCTCATGTGTTTATAAAACATTTAAAAATACCCAAATACATAAAAAATGTAAAAAGAAATAAAAATATAAAAATCTAAGAAGAAAGTATAAAATTTGTGTTAAAATGACCATTTCATCCTTCTATTGCTTTCATTCCGTCAGAAAAGCTTGCTGAACTCTGATTGATTATGCAGAAATAATTTGATTGGCTCTAAAACCCGGGTTCAGGTCTCCCGTTCTTGAAAAACTATTCATTTCAGATCGAATCGCTGCCGTGCATGAGTCTCTGGTCAAATAAAAATTTTGTTTTCTATCTCTAAATCTCCTACTCTCTAGTTTATTCTTTGGCTATGGACTCACGAATCTATAGAGCAATTTGTCGCTACGTCACGAACTACTATAATGCCCTCCTATTCATTTTTATGTGTACAACAGTCAATAGACAAACAATAAACTTTCGTTCCGTTTGAAAATAAAGCCAGAATTGTCATAAATTGAGATTTGCTCTACTGCGTGAAATAGCCCTATATTCATATATCCTTTTTTACGCTTTTAGTTGTTAATTCTCCCGTTCTTTGTCATTTCTTGCTTACTGAAAGAAATCTCAGGATTTGGCGGGCTAGACCCATAAAATCCTACTGACGGATATTCTGAATGAGAGATTAGACGAAAGTATTGGAGGATTAGGCAACTTAAAGGTCAATCAGTGTATGTGGGAGTTAGGATAAAATATAATTATCCTGATTGAACACTTCAGAACAGGTGTTGATAACGGCAGCTTGTGGTCTCCAGAAGAATTTTGTGAAGCCCCTTCTAGTGAAATTATAATGATTTCGTATTTTGACTAATCTTCTATAAAGACATAAGACATATTTACCAGAATTTTTCCACACACAATGCCGCTGTCTGGAAGGGGGAATACGAGCACCATAACACTTGGGGTCAGGCTTTGGTGCCCATGAATCTGATTTTCAAAATTTTAACATATTCAAAAATTTGTATCTCGACAAAAAATTTCTTAAGAAACAAATTTTATTCTATTCCTCCTGCACTCTAAGCCCTTATGAAAGGAATTCTCTACGTTTCAGCCCATCCCAATACTCCCACACTTGTGACATTATTCTGTCATTATCGAACTAACCGCTAATAAGTTTAGTCCTTCATCTCCTCATTCTCTCTCATTTAATTTATCTCAAGCATCATATTGTTGTCAATGAGGACCAGTTTCGCCTCTCACTTGCATTTTTGTTGCAATACTCCGTCCTTGGTTGTTGATGCCAAGATCTCAACACTGTTTGGTGTCTTTTGTCCTCGTGTGCTTTATTTAGTTGGTTTTTTGGTGAGTTAATTTTGTTGTTACGACGAAACCTTTTATTTTTGTACGTACCTGCTCCTTTTCTGGCTGAACGTTGGCCGAATGGTTAGTGTGTTGATCTTCGGTACCACAGTTCGTGGGTTCGAATCAGACTGTCACATGGTTGTTCGTAGCCGTTCGGAATCGGCTTTAAGCTGTAGGTCCCGGTCTCATTATCCCTCGTGTTGCTAAAGAGGAGACCATAGCTCTCCAAAGCAAACCAAGCCGCCTCTTCTGTATGAACTTACACATCGCTAACACCTGCTACTCTTTGAATGAAGAAAAACATAGGTAATGTTCTTATTTTGTACTTTATACTTACTACTTGACAGAATTAACAAGGTGATCTTCCCAAAAAAATCCATTTTAATCTTCCCCGATATTTCCCTGTCAATCACTAATTTTTTTCTTGATCATGATTTTTTCAAATTTATTTTTAATTTTAAAATTTTTTTTAAAGTAGAATATAAGCATTCGAACTTCCCTCCTCAAAATTACCTGAATGTAACTAAAAATTGAAAAATGAGACAAAATAAAGCTTTTAATGCTGATATAAGTAAATTTATTTTTCGAGTCACAGTTGCTATAAAAAGTTATTAAAAAATTTTCATCCAATGCCTCAATTTACTCTTGTGTGGGTCTTATGATTAGATGATTAGGTGATATTTGGATCAGGATGTTCTCGTTGGGGTACCTTTGTACAAAACGACGGTAGCATTAAGAGCTGTTTGGATCATTTATTAATGTTTTGCCTTTTGTTTTCTTGTTTATCCTCGAACTCAATGTTTTACATTTTGTACTATTATATTTCATGCTCAGTGTACTGTGTTTTGTTTCATAGTTTAATTTGGTTGCATTTTTTTGTGGCAACGAGAACAACTTGTATGAATGATGGCCGCCCGTGGCTGCTGGCTTTCTGATCGTTAAATAATTTTAAGAGACAAATGTTATTCTTGTCTAAATTTGTGTATTTGTTTATGGTTGTTTATGGTCCACGTCGACAAGAACTACGTCCGACCGCTTGTGTTAGCCCTCGTAAGCAAAACAGTAGACCGTAGAGCTCCCATAACCAACCAACCGACTGCTTCAGGAGATTCTTGTAGCGATACGTAATGTGTACTTAACTTCATTTGCTATCATTTTTTTTTCTAGCTCCATAGAAAATCATCATTTTTTTTCTAGCTGTATAGAGAAGCGCGAAAAAATGTGAATTTGCGATTTATATATATATATATATATATATATATATATATATATATATATATATATATATAAATCGCAAATTCACAACACTGAACTGAACACAGGACTTTATTTTTTAAATTTCCAACTTGGCTTTTAACAACGTACCAAAGTCACCACACAAAAAACTACTCTTCTGCGAAGAAACCATCAGTCGCCTTATGCAAAATTTTTTGCCACTAATTCTTGCACGTTCTTCTTCGATTAGATAGGCTAATTCACCCTACGATCCTTCCGAATTACGAATGAGTTCTCTCTATTTTTATTAATTTTACTATTAATTTTGATATTTAATTTTCAAAACCTGACACACACACATATAATATATCAAAATAATTATCCCTAAAATAGATATCTGAAATTCTTTTTTTCCCCTTCTCCTTTTTTATTCTTTTGATCCTTTTTACTCCTTTTAATTTCCAAGCCGTAAAATGTCAGATAAAGTCGTGTTCTCCGTCTTAAATTCTTTTTAATCATATCTCAAAATTAAAGCTAAATTAAATGCTAATTTTCTGTCCATTGGCCACATTTTTCAGATGTCCCATTAAAACGGTATAGCTCCTGAAATATCAGAAGTGTTACCTGTGTAGTTTTCAAGCTAGATTAAAGGATCTCTTGCCTCCCAAAATTTGCTGAGCAATCTTTAGTCCCATGGAAACAAACTTATGTGATTCTCCACCTGGGGCTGACAAAGTGTATTATTCTTGGGTATTTGATTGAAAGAAGTTGCTTCATTCAGAAGCTCCGTTGACCGATACTTTTTTATCCTCAATAAATTCCAGAGTTCTGGACTTGTATTTTGGATGGCTTTAAGACTGCAACTGTACTTGAATAGTAATTCCTTTTGCCTTGCAAGGATCTGTGAGATATATTTTGAAGGGTTACACTCACACACTCACACGTATAATCTTGATTTTTCCTTGACTATTCTAGATTGTTGAATTTCCCTGACTTTTCGATATTTTTCCGGTCTGTCGACAACTTGATTAATTAATTATACAATTCCTACTACATACCGATAATGATAATAGTTTTAAATTTTTATACAAACTTGAAACTACTGTTTAAGTAGGGAACGTTAAAATTTAAAAATTCAATAGTTAAGTAATCTCAAAATCATCCCTGCATATATGCAATTTAAAAAGATTCATTTTAAAATGCATGTGGCGAAAAGGGGGGGGGGAATAGGGAAGAACTGGGATGAAAATCTGTTTTAGCTAGCCGCATTTTTGCTAATAGTGGCATTTATTAGTGAAAAAGTTAAAAAGTATATAAAATTGTGTCTATTATTTCAGATATTAAGGTTTGTGAATCGTTATAAGTTTTTTAAATGACTTAAATAAGTGTCTTAATTTAAATATCTTTTCATGTTGCAGATGTAATTTTATATAGAAAGAACAAACTTCAATTGAAGAGACGATACAACTTCAAGACGTCACCATCAGCTACTCAGATGTCGACTGGATTAACACCTGTAGATCTACTACCTTGGGACGACACTGACTCTACAGTGAAGACAATGTGATCGAAATCAATGATGATCAACACAGAGATAATGATGATCAATCGACACTGCACAATCAAGTCTGTTTCGTCTACCTGTTACTCCAAGACAGCACCATCACCAAAGAAACTACTTTCCGACTAAGTGACAACTCCAGGGTCTTCCAAGCTGATTACTGGCCATCTACTTTAAACAGCGACCTTAACACTAGATTGCCCGAGATTTCTTGTATACCTATATTGCCCCAAAACAGTCAAAATGACTGCATTGTGAAAAAATAACAAATATGTAAAGAAATTTGTTTAAAATTGATTTTTAATATTTCTTATATTATTTACAATTAAACAACAAGTTATTAGTAAATATTAACAATAAAAATTTACCTTAATTTAAAAAAAAATAATTTATGCATTATTATTTGTACATTCGACCTCCTGAAACGTATTTTCAGTTTCTTCATCAGAATCTGAACTAGTTAGCACCTTACACCTTTTCCTGGGCATATTGATGACACTTTCATTTTCATCATTGGTGATCGACTCTTCATCACTATCTTTAGCGTTAGATGTTTCACTTTGAATATAATCCGCTTCATCTTCAGATGATAGTTCAGAATTTGTTGCATTTGATTCTATATCGGAACACTCTTCACTTATGTTCGTTAGCTTTTAAAATAACTCATTTCTGTTCGACCTATTTTTTCATAAAGTTAGGGCGTAAAAGAAATAAAATAAACAAGTTGTTAGAACAACACTTTATAAAGATTCGAATAACTAGTACTAATTTAGTTTATTGAGCAACTGACACTTATCAAGCATATGCCGAAATTGACAATTTATCATGCATCGGTATGTTACCGTAATGGAAAAAAAATGTTATTTCAATACAAAGCCGGACAGGTCATATAAGAAATTTACTCAATTCAATAAATAAAAATCTTTTGATTATTTAAAATTCCCACAGTCAAAATGACTGCTTCTGGGCAATATAGGTTTAAACACACACACACACACACAACACACACACACACACACAAATATATTATATATATATAAATATATATATATATATATATATATATATAATTTTATATATACGAAATAAAGGAGGGCGGAAGTAACTACAATTATTCATAAACCCATTTATATGTTATAGAAAAGTCACCAAATTCTAAGAAATTGTGTCATTATATTTCATAATTGTTTTCTAATTGGAATTAAAAAACAGTCAAAATGACTGCCTTGGGCAATCTAGTGTTAAGTAGGACAGCCGGAGAGCTACTGTGGCAACCTATCATCAAATGTCGTAGGGCTTCGACAAGGAAAACATAGGAATTTGACTTATATCAGAAGAAAAGAATATTTTCACTCTTTCCCCTAAAATGAATCCGGCTTACATGCTTTTATACGAAGTGAATCTCAGTGGTTAAAAAGTTGCATACTTCAGTTTTGAGAGAAAGAGCCACCTATTTCATAGTAGTTATAGTATACGCCTACCATGCTGGAGATTGAGGTTTCAAATTCTGAATAAGACTTTGTCAGCATAAGGCTTATTTTCAATGTTAGCTAAAACGTTTGTTTTTGCTCAAGTCTCAGCTAGAGAGTGTGGCCACCAGACTTAAACTAGCTAACCAGACTAACCAAACTAAACTAGCTAAAGTAGCATTTCTTTCAATTGAGTTAAGGCCTTATCACATGTCCACATGTGCTTGTTGGAAAAGGAACAGATCCAGTTTACGATTCCTTTTCCGGATGAAGAATACGCGAATTTCTCGTATGATACCGAAACATTTTCAAGCGATTAAAGGCTTTATTACATGTACACCTGAGCTACAATAAATCGGTTGAAATTTTTTTGTTAGCACACGAGAAATCCCTGCATTCTTCATCAGAATAATAAATCGTAAACTAAATCCATTATTTTTTCAACGCGCACAAGTTGATCTGTTGTTTTTTATCTTCTTTAAGGTAAATATTTTATTTTCATTAAAAAGTAAAACCTTTATTTTGTTAATTTTTTTTGGCGAAATTTAAATATTAGTGCCCTTACTACATTTCTATTACCATTATTTTTGTAATAGCGCACACATGCAAAAACGAAGGTATGCCAAATTTAGAATCGTCAGATGGGTATTAGAGGAAAGGTTCAAGACCACAGTTTTCCCAAAAAACAAATAAATAGAGAAAGAAAGAAAAAAAAAGGAGAATGGGATAAGATGAAAACTAAATGTTTTACTGGTAGAAAAACAAACACGGACGAAAAATCTTTTACAGCTGGGTTTGTATGTAAAAGATTAATTCTTATTTTAATGTGTTGATAAAAAAGAAATAGAATTTAACATTGTTTTTTTTATTTAACTTGTTAGAGAGCAATATAATTTTGTTTACTAAATCACTATATTTAGGGCCTACTGGAAATTTTAATCAGGTATTAATAGAATGGTCTTATGACAATGGTGTTAAATAGAATAATGAATTAAATGACTAAAGCTAGAGTTATATATACTCTGCTGATTTTACGGTTTTAATTTTTGTTTTCTATGAAACGACAAAATTTTAAATATTACTAATCCAGAATTTTATCTGAGAATGTTTCCGTTAGTAATAATTAAATTACAATATTAAATTATTTTTGTTTCATTACCTTTCAAATGTTTGGTATTTTCTGGAAATATAAAGAAAAGCAGCTTCTTTAAATAAAGATCGCAACTTTTCTTCTTTATGTTCGGTTTTATTTATTTATATTTTTTGATATATTCGACGTACATGCTGAAGTTTTACTTTAGAAATTTCTTGAAATCTATATATTAAATGACTAAAGCTAGAGTTATACTCTGCTGATTTTAAGGTTTTAATTTTTGTTTTTTATATGAGACAACAAAAATATAAATATTACTAATCCAGAATTTTATCTGAGAATATTTCCGTTAGTAATACTTAAATTACAGTATTAAATTATTTTTGTTTCAATACCTTTCAAATGTTTGATATTTTCTGGAAATATAAAGAAAAGCAGCTTCTTTAAATAAAGATTGCAACTTTTCTTCTTTATGTTCGTTTTTATTTATTTATATTTTTTGATATATTCGACGTACATGCCGAAGTTTTACTTTAGGAATTTTTTGAAATCTATATATTAAATGACTAAAGCTAGAGTTATACTCTGCTGATTTTAAGGTTTTAATTTTTGTTTTCTATATGAGACAACAAAAATATAAATATTACTAATCCAGAATTTTATCTGAGAATATTTCCGTTAATAATAATTAAATTACAGCATTAAATTATTTTTGTTTCATTACCTTTCTAATGTTTCATATTTTCTGGAAATATAAAGAAAACAATTTTCTGTTAATAAAAATCGAAACTTTTCTTCTTTATGTTCGCTTTTATTTATTTATGTTTTTTGATATATTCGATGGACATGCTGAAGAAGGAATTTCTTGAAATCTATATATTTTCAGGAGAAAGCAGTATTTTTCGCTTTTTTTTAAAAGAGTATTACTGTGTTTTAAACACGTATTTTCAATAAAGAGAATATTTTATTTCAATGCTCAAAATTCCCGTGCCTACATGTATCCAAACATTTGTTGCTTCTAGAGCTTTAAAGTTGACAAATACACCTTCTGTTATAAGACGTATATTACTTCGATTCTCTTAGGAGTAATCCTTTATTTAATATAGAAGACTTGCAGTTTTATATCCTTTTTACGTTACGTTTCCGACTACCATATTTTACTGACAGATTAAAATAAATTTTGTATGATGCCTGGATGAATAGCCTTTTATTGAAGAGCTTTAAAGGGGGAAATAGATATTTAAATATATGTTATGACTTAAAAATGATTAGGCTTAAGGGGACACATTATTAATATGACCATTTATTTTTTGACTCAAAACGAGGACATTGGTTTATTTAGATCAAATAATAGGTAGTCAATGAAAAAAAACACACCTCTCTGCTCTCCTAGATTCTACTCCACTACCGAACACCCCTCTCTTTCTAGACTTTTTCTTATTTTATATTAATTTCATCTTTGTCACCTCTTCCTTTTTTCAGTCCAATCGGGATCGTTGTAAAAATCTAATTGGTCTCCTTAACCCAGCATTGAAACCGCCAACGTGGAAAAACCTTATCCCTTCAGATTGGGCACTGTCCCTCAGAGACTCATTTATGAGTCCCTAAGGGACAGTGCCCAACTCCACAAAGGTACATTCTTATTTAGTATCCTGTACGGAGACGTGATTCTAATCTGGGTCTGGGATCAGAACCCCGCCCGAGTATACCGCACAAGACGAAAAAACCGTTGAAATACTTTTTATTGTCCTCTCCTTTTATAAAAGATGTGATGAGGTTAGATCCCAAATATTTTACTTCTCGTATGAATTATTCAATTATATTACTGATCTAAATCGCCTCATCACACTGAGCAAAAGATGACCGGAAGGTGACCTTTCGCAGAGGACAATTATGGTTAGAGGTAAGTAGACACGCGTGGTCCGGACAAAGCCGTTTGTGTACTAGGCTTCCGACACAAAGCCGAGACAGTCGCTTAAGCGGAGGTAAATAAAGAACTGTCAGTACGCCTAAGCCAGTGTTTCTACGCCTTTATGATGCCTACTGCTGTCAAAAGATTGGGATAATAATTATAAATCAAGTGACGGTGGGTCCCCAAGTTAACTGCCGCTAATGGATTTAGGATGCTTGGTTAAACTTAAAGAACTTCGGTCACATTTGGAAACGCTTCAGCTGATCCAAGCGGGTCGGTTGACCGCATAATTACGTCACCCCGTTCTGTAAGGTTCCGGAAGAATCATGCGAGGGGCAACCGGGACTCCTATATAAAGAGTTTGGCTGAGCCCAGATAGAAGAGTTTTGAGTTGTCTTTTGTTTTGGTGGCGCTCGAGAAGAGTCCACCTGTCTCTCCGAGTCGCCGGAGCTTGCTTTCCTTCAGAGACCGCCAGCATCTCTGCTTTCTGCTAACAAGTTGACCTCCGATTTAGGGATCTCATTCCCTCTACCTGTAATATTTTATTTTTACTTCGTGGTTAGAAGTAGATCGCCGAAAGTGACACTTGCTCTCATTTTGGATCATCCTGCATCCTTCGATTCCCCACGAACTACAGCGATATACGTATTCTTAGCACTTCGAGCCCAGTTAACTGTTCGAGTCATCAGACAGGGAGATTATAGTGTCCGTGTCCCGTACGGGCACTCTGCAGCGAACTGTTCCTGTGTTACTAGCTTCACTGTACTCACGTAAGGTATTCTTTATAACGTTTATCTCAGCACGAGATCCCAGAAGAAATTGAATTAACCCTTTAGAGGACAGTGGTTTCACAGCGAAACCCATTGTTAAACATTTTTTTCTCTAATTTTTGGAGAAATATGAATGGTTCTTTTCGATTTAATATTTTTGTCATTTAAAACTTACAATAGATGATAGTACTGCATTTAATTTATTCTTTATTTTTTCTGAATTTAATTTATTTTTCTTTTTGTATTTATACTTGTTATGCCTGGAAAGTTAGTAATTAGATTATTTTGCTTATGACCCCAGACAAAAATATCTATTCAAACAACACTTATAAATTGTTAAAATATTTATTTATTATACTTTTTTAAGAACACTTTTTTATTATTCTTCCAATATAATTAAAATTTAAAAAAGTATTGTGTTCGCGTAGTACAAGGGGATGGGTTTGTCAGTTAACCACCCTCAATCCCTCCTATGGTATCCTCTAAGGCAACCCCTTCTATAAACTGGAAAAAAAAAGAAAAAAAAAAGCATTTATAAGTTTAATAGATAATATTTATAAAGCAATTTCATTAAATTACAAAGAATTTATGTAAGTGACCTCTAAAAGGTTAATGAATTCATGCACATAAATGTATATAGTTATTCCCATGAATAAAGCATTTATTGAAGAGTAAATCGAGTTTCAGCCTGTATCTTTGACGGCCTCGCCTCACCTTATTCCAATACGTCACAATACATAAGAAAACCCGTAGTTTTATTGAAGTATCCTTCACAAAAAAAAACAATGCCGCCACCGAATATAATTTCTGGCTACGGCCCTGGTGAATTCACTTTTTTTTTTTTTTTTTTTTTTTTTTTAATAAGAGCTTTTTATATAAAGAGAAAAAACGAGAGATTGTCTAAAAAATTTTAAAAATTTTCTGACACACTGTACGCAGGCTTACAACAACATAAATTTAATTTAATTAATATTTTTCACTTTTTTGTAAAGAATAGTTATTAGGTACAATTGTCCACCTATTTTATTTTTTATATAGTATCAGAAATATTACAACAGGGGATTGAATTTTTATAAAAGCTAAAGTAATGTTTGAAAAATTTCATTTTAAATCCCCTATATGATAATAGCCTAAGTTATCTATCCGTCTCTCCTCGAATTAATGAAACGGTTTGACCTGGAATGAATAGAGGCATCCATGTTGGATTCTTGGTGAATTAGGGTTAGCAAAATTCAAAGAGAGTAAAGTTTAAAACAAATAACTTTTAGTCAGCATAATTTTAAAATGAAACAATATATATTAAATTTAAAAGGGGAAATGGTTTATCATACGGTCGGTCCAATACCCAGTTAGCAACGTTACGTTGGGCCAACGTTGTACTGCATACGTTGGGGCAACGTTGATATGGCATGTTGACCAACCGTTGGCCAACGGTTGGCTAATATTTGTTTACATAATGCCAAGAAAATACTAAGATGGGCCAACTGAATTCCAACGTTTATTATTTTTGTTTATTATTTTGCTATAGTGTATAATATAGAATGGGCATGTGCTATTACTTTGAAATAAGCTAAAATCTCCAACGTTGGGCCAACGGTTGGCCAACGTTTCAGAATTACTGAAGGCCAACCAAACATTTTGCTAACTAAATACCATCATTTCATTTCCCCTTTTCAACGTTTACCCAACCAAAGGCCAACAGCCAACTTGTAGCCAACGAAAATCCAACGTTTCCGTGCTAGCTGGGTAGTTTGGGACGGAGCTTGTTTATTTCGATCACTTTCGTATCTTATGTTTGAAACACAGTCTTTAAGCAGTGAACTGTAATGACTTATAATCTGTATTTTCAATCTTAAAGATTTCTTTGATCCAATCAATGTACATTGAACTATTGCGAGTATTCAAACAGCCCCATCGCTGATCGCTGTTTGGGATTTAACTGTACCCCTCGCTATAAGACATCGCTTCCCGAGTATCACTGTTGAACTTTGGAAGATTCTCCCCGAATCCACATCTTTGAACCAGTTACATTCCATGGTAGTCAAAAGACCTTTAATGGATAGATGCATCCATATTGTATTCTTGATGAGTTAGGATTAGCAAAATTAAAGGTGAGCATAGTTTAAAACGAATAATTTTTAGTCTGCATAGTTGTAAAATGGAACAACATTTATTAAATATCATTTTTTTTACCGGGCTCATAGAGTACTTTACAATTCTGAAAAATTAAAAACTTTTCTGATCCCGTCATATGACAGGCTATATGCTAGTACTATAAATACTAAATGATATAAACAATAACGAAAACAGTAGGTACAGTTTCAGTGTAAATTTACAGTGTATTTACTGTGAAAATGTAAAATCAATTTGTACAATAGTGTTATATTTATAATTTGCGCAAGTTGAAGAAATACCATTTTCAACAAAATGCATTTAAGGTTTTTATAGTTTACTTTTAAAAGCTATGATATTACATTCAAAGATTGTATAATTTTACTGGTTCTAATTCGAATATTTTAATGGGGTTTATTTTAAAAGAATCAAAAATATCCAGAAATCTTAAAAATTGAAGAAAAAAAAATAAAATTTTTAAAGGTTTAAAAATGTGTCCCCTTAAAAATCGATTTAAGTCGATTTACATTGAAACATTTCAGCTTCTTTAAAATTCAAGCCTTTTTTCCAGTACAGTTAAGAGAAAATATTCTTTCCGAAGATTTGTCTTTTGGAATACAAGTACTCCTCACTTTACGACCGCTCCCTTAACGACTACGTCGTTAAGTGTATAGGTCGATAAGCGAGAATCTTGTACCGGAAATATAGAAGCTTGATAAAATTATAAAAATTATGCAATAAACTTGAAATTTATTTATAATTTCATTTTTTTGTAATCTTTTTTACTTTCTGGTACACATAGTATGAAAAAAAGTACTAGAATCGTTCAAAAATTCAACCTCGAGATTTTGATTGACCTTTACGTTTTGGACTTCCCCGAGAAGCCTTCAGAAGAACTATTTGTAGTATTATAATTGTGTCTGCGTGTGTCTATGTCAACATGATACATCGAGTACGTTTTGATTTAAACAAGCTAAAATTTGAATTCTTACCCTTTTAACAAAATCACAGTTTCCTGATCACAAGTACCGAAATCCAAATTAATTACCGAGATACAAAAAGAATGTAAAAACATGAATAGGCGAACAATTAATATAATTTTGATCAAAGCTCATACTGGGAATACCGGTAATGACTATGCAGATATTTTAGCAAAGAAAGCCACGAAATCAATAAATTACAAACCAATACAGCTCCCGGTATCAATACTTAAAAAATATATGAAAGAAAACATAAATAAAGATTGGCAAGATTATTGGGATAATAGTGAAAAAGGAAGAGCAACCTATACTAAAATATCTAAAGTAGAACAAAAGTTAAAATTCGAAAATAACATATTAAATTATTTCATAACCGGTCATGGAAGTTTCCCAACTTACTTGTACAGAATTGGAAAACTAGATTCACCAAACTGTAAATGTGGAATGATAGGCAACCCTCAGCATTACATGAAAGCAAGATGTAATCTCGTTCAGATGTTTATTAAAAAATACGAAAACGAAACACAGATCGAATATTTAAAAAAAAAGATAATAATCATGATCATATTAAAAAGTTAAAGGAAATCTATAATATATTAAATTCAAACTACTCTTATATACAAAATATATTTAAAAATTTTAAAATGAGGGAAAATACTTCGTAAAAATAGTGATAGTGATAAAAAAAAGTTTTTTCTTCTCAATGATTCAGTGTATAACATTAATATGAATAATGTCGAAAGGTTCTCCCCACCCACTTAGGCTTTTGCATCCATAAACTCTTCAGTTGGATGTGGGTGTGGCTCATCTAAGTTTCCTGATCACAGTCTTTTGGATTGCTTCCGGTAACCAGAAGCAATAATCTACATGCTACTACCTGTTACTATATATTAAAATCTGATTGTATCTATGTGTATTTATCTTCTCACAAACTACTGGACGTAGAAAAGAGACAAAAGTACCACATGAAGGTGAATGATCCTGGAAAGACATTTCGGTTATTTACATTCCGAAATTCCAATTAATTCAAACGATATTTGTTAACCCCCTCAAAACTCCGTTTAATTTCTTGCTAAATTTCTTTATACAGCCGTATAAAATTTTACTCATCCCACATTCACCTTTTTATTTTTTCAGCTTTTGGATCCATACTTCAAGTTCCAACATCGCAGCATTAATTTTGGAGAAAACACAAACTAACCCTTATACAGTGAGCATCTTTTGTGCTTCTTTTGTCTTTCAGTTCTTTCCTCTTTTTCCTCTTGAAAATACTGTAGCTCTTTTAACTCTATTAGATTCTCAATTGTTAGCTCTCCATCGACTTAATGCACTAAATCAGCACTGTCTTCTGCTTCAATATTCTAATTAAGGTTACAGTGGACGAAATTTTCGATGGGTGAAACTTTTCTGAAAATTCAAAATTTCTATCTCATTTGTAATATGTCACCAAGAATAAGAATCAAAGATGGTATTTTAATATCCGTCGCCTTATAACTAGTACAATTACTACCACACTAGGCATTTCACTTATTAGTAAAAATAACTTTAAACAGTTTTTAAAACAGTGATTTTCGAATCTTACAAATATTTCAAACACTTCAGGTGTATTTGTAACCGTCACATACCTTCGAAATGTATCGACAATTTATCTTGATGAGTATAAAATTAAAGTTAGTTAAAATTAATATTTTTCGAACAGCAAAAATTTACCTTTTCTGGAAGCAAAAGAATGATGTATATTTTTTACGAGAAAAATAAATTTTTTAACTATTATTATTTTTTCAACTATATTTTCAGGGAATGATTACGATTACGCCTAAGTTTTATTCTAAGTCCTAAAAGGTACCGTATGAATAAAAATGATTTAGGTAAAAGAATAATGTAGGTAAAAAATGGGCATGAAACATTTTCAATAATGATCATTTTGAACTATAAATATTTTACCTGGAAATAGTAAGCATTTTCACATACATATATAAGCATCGGTGTTTCAGTGGTAAAATGCTCGCCTGCCACGTGGGCTGCCCGTGTTCGATTCCTGCCGATACAGAGACTAGCATATGAACCGCGGTAGCTCATTTGGCAAAGGCAACGGTCTCGTAACTGAGAGGTTGCGGGTTCGGAACCCGAGACGGCCTAAGATCAGCCGTGTTCGTTAAAGGTGACTGGGGAAAGTAAAATATGTTTGTGGTCGCAATGTCCTCCAAGTTCTCAGTCAATACCTCTGGAGGTGGCAGGCCAAGCCTATGGGTCTACCGCTTGGTCCTTGCTTCTAAATTACGAGGACCCACTTGAGCACGAAGTCGTACTTTCACCCTTGAGGTGCTCGTTTAAACGAAAGGTGCACTTCTTTGCCTTAATAAGAGTAGCATATGGCTCAATCGTGTTTGGTTTGACCAAGTGGCATACCACAACAACATACATATATTGCTAATAGACTATTAAAATTTCAAGTAGCTTTGTCAGAAACAAAATAAATTGATTTTCAAACTCCAGTATCCCTGTACGTGCATTAACAAGTCCCGAGGTTCCTTAATTAAATCAGTTTATTCAAGGTTTTTCAAAGATTTTCGCCATATCGCACGTCAATCTGTACTTGTTGAAAAGTAACACTTTCAGTTTATGGTTCATTTTACTGATGAATTCTTATGGCTTAAGGATGCTAAAGCCAAAAAAGGAATTTTTGAAGGTCCCCTGATGACCTCTGATTAGAGATGCCAATTGTTTAGATCCATTAAGCCAAGTTCGAAAATCAGCATGGAGTTCGTTGAAAAGTGTTAGTAAAATGTTTTTAAAAAATCCCAATGAAGCAAAACATCGTGAGATTAAGTATGAATCCATTGCTAGAATCATATAAAAATATGGGTTATAGTATTATCTTAAGATACATTTCTTGGACTCTCATCTAGATTTCTTTCCAAATAATTTTGGGGAAATTGGATCACCAACGTGGTTGGAGCAATGAACAAGGTGAGGACTTTCTCGAAGACATCACAGTTATGGAAAAGATGTACTAAATGCAATATATTGCAAGAATGCTTGCTGATTACTGTAAGACATTGAAAAGGGATATTTCAAATGCCGGACATCAAACAAAATTACTCTTAACATTTTATGTAAGCTGATTTATACTTTGTATGCGTGTAATTATACTTATTTCTTTCACAATAAATCTACGTGGTACGAAAATCTAAACGTGACAGAGGAAAAAAGCTACTTAATATTAGACATCAGTGTGAAACATTCTATCAGAAATACATTATATTACTTAGTGCTCGAGAAAAAAAGGATTTAATTTGGGTTTTTAAGCTTAATTGATGCTACAAACACTGTTGTATAAAAGAGGTATAACATGAATGAGATATACATGTGTAGTAATATTTCCTTTGAGCAAGATTTTTACCTTTTAATTTTTTTGCCTTGAATATCTACTTTTATGCATACATATATTGGGTGATTACAGGAAGAAAAAATTATTAAGGACATAACGTGCACCCTGAGTTTGTGCCCTAAATTTTTGAAAGAAATAAAAGCAATAAGGCAACTTGTCGCAACGTCATGGACTACTATAATGCCCTTCCCATTTATTTTAATGTTTACAACAGCCAATAGACAAACAATAAACTACCCTTCCGTTTGAAACTAAAGCCATAATTGTCATAATTTGAGAATTTGCCCTACTGCGTGCAATCGCCTTCTAGGGTGATTTTACGCTGCAGTGCAAATTAGCTGCAGTCAACTTATGACGATTCTGGCTTTAATTTCAAACGGAAGGAGAGATTATTGATTGCCTATTGGCTATCGTAAACATAAAAATGAACGGGAAGGGCATTAAAGCCGTTCATGACGTTGCATAAAATCACTCTATAAAACACAGTTTATTTTCTATGCAAGTAAATACAGCAGTATAGTTTAATTTGGTTTAGCAGGATGCAAAGAAATTTTTGCTTTTCAAAACATAATTAGATCAGTTTAGAATAGAAATACAATTCGGAAAGTTGAGTTCATATTTGCAGTCTTAACTCTTCTAGTTAACATCCTACAAAAAATCCTCCAATGTAATAATTCTTTTTGAAATCTGAGACGTGATGTTAAAGAAAAAATTAATCAGTCATTCTCAGTTTAATCTTATTTGTGCGTTTGGATATCACTACAAGTGCATTAATTATGGGTTGATATAAAATGGCGTTACTATACTACTTCACCTTAATATAAAACTCAGTGTATCACTTTATGCAGAAAGTTTATAACTACACCAAAATTCTCATAAGATCTCAACTGTTTCACATGAATGAAATCGGGCTATTTTGTAATATTGATACATAAAGTCTAGTGTATCGATTCATATACCCCCAAATTTCGTTCATACGAACGAAAATGTTCAGCATAATGGAAACAATTTGCCGCAGGGTCAGCATATTTTATGTTGTCACATAGCTGCAATTAACAAGTTCTAAATTTTATGAGTGTATGAAGAGTCATATTAAAATTCGTTTGGTACTGATGAGAAAAATTATCTCGTATGTTGAAGTTATAAAATTATTTCATCTTATTATGACTAGCTCTCCGGAACGATAAATGCAAGTTTTCTTTAATAATGCTGCATTGCATTACTGCCTAGAAAATTTAATTTCACTCGACTCTCGAAAAAAAAAAGTTTGGTATTCTCAGATTACAAAATCACAAACCCTGGTAACTGAAATGAAGGTTTTGAAAATTTTGGGAAGTTGAATAAAGTAATGAATACCGCTCAGTCAGTTTTTTTGTTTAATGAACTGTCCCTTTTCTTGTTTAAGTTATAGTTATATCAACTGAGATATTTTAAGCATGTAACTGAAGCTCTTTTATGTCTTTAATCAAGGAATTCTTTCATATTTCATCCTCAATACAACTTAATTAGATGATTTTATATTACTACCAGTATAAAATTCAGCGATTTCAAGTGAAGTCTTTTGGCATTCTAGATTAAGGGGACATATTATTTCTTGAGACTTATATTTTAAAATTTTCAACAAATCTTTTAACAATTTTTTTTCGATTCATCATCTTAAAAGTAAGAAGTTCTGTTCCTTTTCAGAATAAATAATTTTTCATAACGCTTTATAGGCTAGTGGCTGAGGAGTTCACTACAGAATTAATTAGGGAAAAGTTGGATATTATTTTAAACCCTTCAGGTTAGGTCTAATGTATATACTAAATATTCCCCTTTCAGTTAAGTGAGCTTTTGTAGGATTGTCAGATCAATTACCTCGTTTAATTGTGTGCATGTAACCAGATGATTAACTAACAGTGATTATGTATGAATTTATAAGTATTCTTATATATACCTCTCTAAGGTTTTTGAGGTGTGTCCCACTACTGTTGGAAATTGAAATGATGAATCAGTGGCGGGAGAAGGAAAGTATTAACTCACGCAAAAGTTGGTACTTTAGAGTTACAGCTGTCGTTAAGGCTTCACACGGAAAATAAAGCGTTGTTAACATATTGTATGCGGGACACGTACTAGTACGTTTTCTGACGATTGATACTTGAGCGCAGGTCACATACTAGTACGGGTTAGTGTAACAACATGGTTTGTTTGTGGGTACAAAAATAACGGTATATATAGGAAAACGAAGCTGAATGTTCTTGTCTACTACATAGAATCTGGAAAAATTTGGACGTCGTATACAATTCCACAAAGACGAAAAAAATTAAATATAAAAATGATGTCGCGTTGGAATGGGTAACAGATCAATTACCTGAAACTAACATTCCAGTTCCCGGGGCCTCCCACATCTAGTACACAAAGGACACCTAAATATGACCCTCCTGGAAGATTATCATTGGATATGCGGAAACATATTTTAGAGAAAATTGTTACTACTGGAAAGAAGAAAAAGCCGCAAAGACAATGTCGTGTGTGTGCTGTGAAAAAAGTGCGGAGTGAAACATCTTACACATGCAAGTATTGCTCTTCATAGATGAAAACGCTTTGAACATTACCACACTTTAAATCATTATTAGTCTTATGATTGCTCTTTTCATTTTTTTATAATGTAAAAATGTTTATATATAACATAACTCTAAAAAAATAAAACTATATACTACTATTTCTATTTGATTTTTCATATTTACGATACTATTATAAATTTATCCACTAAAAATGTATTTTTTGCTTACAAAAATTTTATGGTTCTTATTTATATATTTTTATTTATATATTTGTTTATATATTTCAGTATAAAATATGAAAAGTTGGTTAAAATTTAAATAATTTTTGATCTACTGAGATTTAACTGAATAACTAAATTTACGCTCAAAACGCCTGCTCTCGGTACAATTCCGCTGCGAAATGTACCGCACACAATGTGTTAAGTTCAGGTGAAGGGAAACAAATTTCGTTTTGAAGAATACTGCTAGGGTGCAAGAACGACTTTGCTAAAGGGAGACCTCGTATTTTAGATGCAGGGACCAAGCAGACGACCCCTCAGGTTTGCCCTACCACATGCACAGGTATCGTTTGAAAACTTAAAGGACATTGCGATCACGTACCTATTTTATGTGCCATAGCTGCCATTAATATACATGGAGGATGTATTGCTGGCTCGAGCTTCGATATCACAACCCTCTGTTTACTAGATCGTTGCCATTTCCGACTGAACTATTGCGACTGACTATATTTTTGCTGAATGTCAGCAGCAGAATCGAAAAAAAATGTTTTTAATACAAACATTTAAATGCTTCGATTCTATGGACAGTGTAAGGAATTTGCACCCACGACTCATGTATGCCTTTCTTGATTTCGGCAAAATCGCCCCCCATTGACCCCTTCCACTCGGAGTTTTTTGAAATTGGAGATGTTCGGCTAAAGGGGAGGCTGATAAGGTTCTTCGGATGCGCTCGGTCATGTTTTTGCAGGCCAGCAGTACATCTAGCCTAGAGAACTTCTCTTTTCAGCAGGGATCAAGTTGCGAGAAATGCGGACCCCCCCATTCGAGGAAAGAGAAAGAAAATGTGAAAAAAGGCAGTTGGATTCGGGCTTGCGACTTGGAGACATATCTCGGTTCGATGTGAGAGAAGAGGACGACGGTTTTATGTTTGGACTTGGGAAGAAACTTTTGACTTTCTCACCCACGCAGGCTCCGAGGTTCTAAATATCACATTTTGTTTTACTCTAATGTTTCATAAATCTTGTAAATAAAATATGTGTTGTTCGTCTAAGCTTTTGGAGGAATTATTTTAATTCCATGGATCCCAGCGGCGATCTATGAACATACCTGCCCCAGTAAAGTAGGCGGGCAGGTCCCACGCAAGCATAACGCACCAGAACAGGGTGGTATTACAACGTGGCCTCCGTAAGTAAGGGGGTGGTTGTTACAGACAGCATTTCTACTTCGAATTTCTAATTAGAAATGTCGTCGAAAAATTGTTCATTAGACTTGAGGCAAACTATCAAGCAATTTAATTTCTCAAGCGTTTATTACGGTTTATCGTTTGAATTTATAAGCGTGTTTTACGCTGACCCATCCGAAGACATACAGCAGCAATTAATGATGACCGTATCGCAACAGTGACCCATAAATGGCTACCAAGCCACCGCTGACCTACGAGAGGCCCGTCATGTTCCAATTTTAATGTGGTCCAACCCGGTAAGGAGCAAACACTACAGAGGTAAGCTCGTGACTACCAGGAAGAACGCTAGAAAAGATCACTCAGGTACCACGGGATCGTGAACCGCGTACACATCTAAAGAAGGGGGTGCTCCTGGGAGCGTTTTAATTTATAAATCTAATTAATCGAAAAACACCTTTTTTTTAAATCTATGCATAGTGAGATATTATGTGTGAGTAGGCACACAATACTGTCACGAAGATTCGAATGAACACACCGTTTAACTTAACAGATGAATTTATTGAAGCTAAGTAGCTACTCGCAACTTTACAAGATCGAGAATTTGCCTACAACTAGTGGGTATCAGCTTTTATACCCGAACAGAATATTCGAGAAATAACTAATTTACATATTAAAGAAAGATCTAGAATATTCAAGAGCATAAGGAAACAATAAATAACATTTTTAAATTAAAAGTCCGTGATTTGGATAAACCGTCATGACAAGCATCGAACCCACAGCCTTCGGGTCTAGATCGCGTGCTTTGACCATTCGGCCACTGAGCTCGCTGCTAATCTTCTTTATGCGGCATTACTACTACTTCGATTTATTTGTCAAAAATTAAAAATATTGTTAAAAATAGCGAAATTCTTTTTCTTGGTCCCTCCAATAGAGACTTTTTTTCTATTAAACGTTCAGAAAATTGTCATACGCGTCCTTTATTATCCACATTTATAATTCTTTAACACCATACTTCCCCTCACAATGAATAAAATTAATTAAATTTAATATTTTTTTCAGTTACAGAAAATGAAAATGTGTCTTTTATTCTGTATCAATTAACATTTCAAAAATACATTTAAACCACAAAGATGTATCACTTCAAATGTTTTTCAAATCTTCTTTTGATCGGAGAAATAATAAATACTTTATGGAAATCTAAGTTTTCCCAAAGGAAATGTGTAAATTAAAGAAAGTCATCTTTATGCACTTAATGAATTTTAATTGGATTTCATTTTAAATAAATACCATTAAAAACAAATATGAAAAGCTTTTTCCTTTACATGTAAAGGAAAAGAAATTAAATTTTCAAATAATGCAGCTTCTCAAATTTTTAAGTAGTACTTTAAGAGTAGTAGAGATTAGATTTAATCAACAGTGATAAAATTTTTCAAGTATTGTTTTAAAAATTTTCTTATAAAGGAAATTAAATGTTGAAGATTTTAAAGCCGTAGAAATGAATGGAACAAAATGACATACGTAAAAATTTAAGAAGGGTATAAAATTAATCGCCATATTTTTCGAAGAGCTTTACTTTTAGCATTAATGTCATGTATAAAAGTAATTATCCTAGGTTTAAATAATGGTGTGCGTGTTAATATTTAATAGAATGTATTGAAGTTGGATTTTCTTTGAAAGAAAATACTCCTAAGTTTGAGCAAAACTTAAAATAAATACTGTAATCATAACAAGAATCATAATAAACCCTTTAAACCATAAGATAAAAAGCTGTAATTTCTACCAAATTTTAGTCAATCGGAGAAATCCTTTAATCATCGCGTCTGTTTTAAAGGAAAAGACGATATGTCGGATTTAATTTCACAAGAAAACAGAGGAGTAGTTTTAGTAATTCAAAAAATGGTAGAGTAGTTCACTGAAATTTAAAGAAATGGGTCTTAAAATACCAAAGGTATTTTTGTGTTATATAAATTAAAAATACAACTTTCGAATTAAAGAGATGTAATAGATTAAGGAATACAACCAAGAAAGCAGATTAGATAGATGTTTTGAAATACTTATCCGGTACAGTTGTATTATAAGCCCCCATGATGTGCTATCCTGATTTGATGCTCTATTGTTATTTTAGCGAGATTTTTGTATGATTCTTTTTTTTTTTCTGTTTATTGTTAAATTTGGCATGTACTGATTTGGGATAACTCTTTTTTTTTTCTGCTGTTTTTGTCAGAATTATAAAAGAATGTTTTTCTTCTATGATTGTTTTCTATAAAAACCATTTTAATACTGAAGAGTTAAGTACAAATATATTCAAGATCAACTAGATATTTCCCAGGTAAGACTCATTATATTTTTCTTATTTAGGTGATTTCTAATCCACAAATCTTAGGGATATTTTCGAAAGGGGCGAATTCTTCCCCCAGTGATTGCAGGAATTAAGTCTCTAGATAACAACTATTTCATTCTATGGTTTTCCTAAATTCCAATTCCCGTCAAAGTGGTGTTACGTGTAAATTTAAAACAGTATTTAATTTGACTATAATGCTAAAAATTATTTTTTATTGTACTTAAAGTGTTATAAAAATGTAAAGTATATCACTATTTTGTTTTTAAACTTTTATAGATATGTTCAGTACCTGCCATTTGCCGTTGGCAACAAAAAGTCGCCATCGGAAAAACAGTGCTAATGGAGTCGTACAAGACACAAGGATATAGATGCCACTTTAATATAGAATGCGGTAGATATGTCATGTGTTGGACTCTCATGCATGTGTCAGAAATTCATATCGTATTATTAAAAGTCCTATACTTTAATTAACTATTATGCTTGACTTTTATTTTTGACTTTAAATTTATATTTATTCGTGGTTTCCTTTGATTTTTAAAAGTTCTCACTTCCTTTGTTGATCCTGGCTTCTTTTTGCTTCGATAATTGGTCCCATTTCTTCAATAGGTTTTCCTTTTTTTATTCCTTAATGTTTTGTTTGTCTAGGGTTACATACTCGTAAGTCTATTTATTGGAGTGAATTATCTGTAGACCCATACATTTGCAGTTACTGTCAATGAACTTACATGAACTTACATTGATCTCTCCTCCAGGTATCTTGGAGGAAGAAGACAAATAAAATATTTTTGTGTTTGAAATGTGTAATACTGTGAATAAAATTAACATTTAAGTGAATTAGTCTCTCCATTTATTTATTTAAATTGCCCTATTTTTTAATTTACGACTATTTGAAATAAAATACTTAAAACGTTGACAGCTGTTGCTAACAAAATTAAATGTTTGGAGTGCAAAGTGTTAATTGTTTGTTAAGTTCGGTTTGTGCTCCATAAGAAATCTTAGACGTCCTGGGGATAAAATGTGCTTTTATCACAACTTAACATCCATAACACTATCTCTTATAGGGATACATAAAACAAAATACATTTAGCGACGGTGGTTTCATACGCTTCTGTCAGGGATAACTGTT
>CM063508.1:158432894-158435394 GCA_032207245.1 Pardosa pseudoannulata
TTTAATAAGAACAAAAAATTTAACCCATTACTTCTGATTTCGAATACAACATTTGTAGCTATTCGGCAATCATCAGCCAATCATGAAGTACTACGAAATACTGCAAATACTATGATAAGAATAGAACTCATCCAAAATTTTCATTACAAATACGAGCTCAGCAACTATTCGATAATCATCAGCTAATTATGAAATACTACGAATTTCTGATAAAAAAAAATAGAACTCACACCCACAAATTCGGATTTTGAATACGAGCTTTATAGCTATTCGACTATTATTAGCTAATAGTGATTTGAAGGGTTTTAAGTGCTAAGGCATACTTTTTTGCTGAACGAAGACTAAAGAAATTAGAATGTACTGCTTAAATACCAATTCTGAAGGACTACGAAATCCATGCCATAGGTTTCGAACCCATAAACTTCGATATCGAAGAGCAGCACCCAGCATCCTACAACTTCAGCCTTCATTCAGGAGCTAATTCTGCAATAGTACTAATATCTATAATAAGAATAAAAATTTTAACCCATAACTTCTGATTTCGAATACAAGATTTGTAACTATTCGACTATTATCAACCAATCATGAAGTACTTCGAAATACTACAAATAATATGATAAGAATAGAACTCATCCAAAATTTTCATTTCAAATACGAGCTGAGTAGCTATTCTACAATCATCGGCTAATTAAGAAATACTACGAATTTCTGATAAAAAAAAATAGAACACAAACCCACAAATTCGGACTTTGAATACGAGCTTTGAAGCAATTCGACTATTATCAGCTAATTAAGAAATACTACGGATTTCTGATAAACAAATAAAACTCAAACCCACAAATTTGGACTTTCAATATGAGCTTTGTAGCTATTCGACTGTTATCAGCTAATTAAGAAATACTACGAATTTCTGATAATCAAATAGAACTCAAATGCAGAAATTCGGACTTTGAATACGAGCTTTGTAGCTATTCGACTATTATCAGCTAATCATGAAATATTCCAAAAATCAAAATACTTTGAATATCTACGATAAGAATAGAATTCAAATCCTAAAATTCTGATTTCGAATATGAGTTTTACAGATGTTTGACTATCATCATCTAATCTGGAAATATTTCGAATATCTATGATAAGAATAGAACTAAAACCAAAAATTTCTGAGTTTGAATAGGGCTTTCTAGCTATTTGGCTGTCATCCACTATAAACCGAAACCGATAGAAATTGTAGAAGGAAAAAAATAATCAAGGAGCAAGGTCTGTAAGTTTTATGTTTCTGTTTTTTAACGCATCCCATATATAATATACATATTACAATGTATATATATATATATATATATATATATATATATATATATATATATATATATATATATATACATATATATATGTATGTATATATAAATATGTATATATATAAATATGTATATAAATATAAATATGTATATATATATTATATATATAATATGTATATATATATTATATATATAATATATATAATGTATATTTATATATATGTATATATATGTATATATATACATACATACATATATATATATAAATATATATATATGTATATATAAATATAAATATATATATATATATATATATATATATATATATATATATATATATATATATATATATATATATATATATATATATATATATATATATATATATATATATATATATCACAATGCTTTTATAGCACAGCACATGTCAAAAGTAGGGGTAATATAAACAATCAAGCATAATTAAAAATTTTATACTTGATTAGCCCCTATTATTTAATTTGCCTGCGCTTGTAGGGCAAAAACACTTTTTAGAATTGCAATCGTGGTATAATAAAAACGAAGAATTCATGGTGAACTTCAAAGATTAATAGAACTTCATATTTACTTTAAACTAAAAACTCATCGGTCTACCTACTCTTTACAGTACAAATGCTTTGAGGTTATACACATTTGTGGCCGATGGCATCCCCACAGGGAGCGAATCATATGATTTTGTCCTCATGAAAAATGATCTTGATCAGCAATTTTGGGAGGCAAGAGTGAACAGTGATTATTTAAGATAGCTCAAAAAACACATGCATCATTTTAATTATTGCAGAAGCAGTACTATTTCCCTAGGATAGCTGAACGCCTTAGTGAAAAATGTGGCCAATGGATATCAATTAGCATTTATTCCTGTCTTCGTTTTCAGAGATGGATAAAAAGAATTTTAGTCGGAGAACCTTTTCTTTACATTTTATAGTTCAGAAATAGGATATAAAAATGAGACGGGGGAAAGATGAAAATTTTGGATAGCTATTTTTGCGGTAATGATTCGGATACACACACAGACACACCTACACACACACACACATACACACACACACACACACACACATATATATATATATATATATATATATATATATATATATATATATATAATATATGTATATATATATATATATATATATATATATATATATATATATATATATATATAT
>CM063508.1:158440394-158477674 GCA_032207245.1 Pardosa pseudoannulata
CGCCAGCCGAGGAAGCCTGCAAAGTGGGCTGTGAGTTTCTTCTACAAGCCAAGCTGCCCTGCAAGAATGTTACTGCTCCCCAGAGCCCCAGCATAAGATACAACATGTAATATCCATCTTCTGTCTACGAATCAAGGCCTCACCTGCTAATAAGCTACGAGTTGCTTCCATTTGCAAGTATCAGATTTCTTTTTTTATTTTTTATTTGAATTTTTATGAAATTATCAGGGTCCTCCCTTCGGAAGTAAAATTTTGAATTATAGCAAATTATAGTTCATGATTATGTGTGTTTGTGAGTAATTTCACAAATGAAATTGCTAACGTTCATTGATGAGTATAAATTAAAGTGTAAATAATGGTGTAAATAAATTTTGTTAATTGGTAATTATTAAGTCAGTCTTTTATTTTTTCGATGTCATTGTTCCTTATATCATAAATGTCTATAGTCTCTCAAGAACCTGTGGTTAAATTTTAATTCAAAATAATTTACACAACGCAAACCAAATGATTATTAGTCTTGCATTAATCAAATAATTTCCACTATATTTGATCTCAGGTAAATACCTAAATTTCGAGAGGACTATACGACAGCATAAACAAGAGTTTTACTTTCACTGACTGCAGTTTATTACTGTTCATTATCCCAACACAGGTCACAATTACTGATGCGGAATTTGGGTGTACGATGAATATGATAATATTATACACCATCTCTGACAACTAGATACACGTGGGCAATAGGGAAGAAGGTCAACACAATAAATTATAAACTTAAAAATATTTAATCAGAAATAAAGATAAGCGTGCACGAAGTATCGTGTTACAGATAGAATTGCATACGGTACACTAGATTACCTTAACAAAGCGGGGTGATTCCTTGACAAGTCAGTTACGGTTGCCGCACCGAGAGTACAGTCAAGCTGCGTATCGCGCAACCGTGTTTTGCAATTCCGTCAGGTCAGGAGTTGCGATAATGTAATTGTTCATAGCCACCGCACTGATGACCATTTTCAAGCAACGTTGATCATAAAAATCACTAGCTTCTTATAATGTAGCAGAAGAAGCAATTTATTATGTTAGTACATACTTTCAACATTTTATAATTTAATTAAAAATTTTCTCATCTGTTTTTATGCATCAGTAATGATGCATATAAATATTATTAAACAAAATATAATTTCCTAATAAAATTTCTGATGAAATTTCCTTTTTAATTTAGCTTTTAGAGTAGAACTACCTATTAGAATATACCTACTCGAGTTTGCAAACTGACCCTCCGAAACTTAGCTTTTTATTATCTGGACTTTACTTAAAAAATTTGCTGATCTAGAATAAATGATGCGGAGAGAATAAAAAATTACTTTATTGAAAAACTTGTCTTAGAGCTAGAGAAAGACTTAAAAAGTGATGGTTGGATGTTTTGGATGATATTAAATCATTAAGAGTTAATAACTGATAAAGAGGAATAGAGATAGGATTATCCAGACGGAAATTGTGTAGCAAACCCAGGGGATTATTGAAACATACATTGGGTCCGCTTTACAGTCCTTTCACAAAATGCGGTATCGAAAAAGTGGTTTTATTAGCAAAATTCAGTACAGCAAAAGCGGTCCCTTCACAAAACTGGGTAAAGTAATAGTGGCTCCTTTATAAAATTTCGTATTATAAAATCGGTTTTAGGGAATTAGCCCTTTCATAACTTAAAAAAAATTGTCATTTTTGCAATTAACTAAACACGAGCATGCGGGGTTAGTACTAATGCGTTCGCATTGTCAGATGTCCCTGCTCGTCTTACTTTTTAAATTTTAATCTTCAATTTCATCCAACTCAAGAAAAACATCTAATTAAAGGTAAGTGGGATTTTTAGTGCTTCGCTATACACACACTCATAGATATATATAATATAATTCGATCTTTTTTATACCTTTGTGAGGCTTCAAATATAATTGTGATAACTAAAAATGGTCTTTAATCATAAGGCAGAAATATATATTTTTCACGAAAATAAAGAAATTTTACAAAAACATGTTTTCCACAAAAGGGGTGCCCAAAATAAAGATGCTGGTTCAACCCCTGAAACCAAAGATGAAGAGAAGTAGTCCTAGAGAAGTAAAAATACTGCTGCCGTACTGGCGGTAATAAGCTTGAGCTTACTTCATAATAGTTATCTAGGGATTAGCAAACTATGACCTGCGGGCAAGCTCTGGCTCGAAGATTCTAGCCCACCTTCCGTAAATTAAAAAAAAAGTATGACTTTTATATAATACAATATATTACAAAAACAAAAACACAAAATGATTTGTAAAGCACCAGTGCTATGCTATGAAACCTACTTACCTGGTGCAGGTATGTTCGGTTGTCTCTGGGATGCATAAACAACTAATCCTTCCAAAGCTTAATGGACAACACAAGAAAATTTGTTTACAGGATTATAAAATTAAATGCAAGACAAATCATAATCAGAGTCTTGGAGCCTTATTTATCTGCAACTGTGATCAGGTGAACTAGCAGACTCCACACATACGACAGGCGTTGCGTCTTCTTTTTCCTTATGCGAGAAAATACTCCCTCCAATGAGAGATGTGTTCGGGTCACAGGCTCTCAGGGGACTCTTCTCTCTCGACTCCACTGTCGTCAGATTCTCCCTTCTCCCTTTATTCTGCGGTCAGCTGCTAGAAACCTGATTCCTTCCCAAAAAGGAATCCTCTACACCGAAAATTTTTAATGAGCCCCTTAGCCGGCATAGGTCCTATTTTCCAAAAGACGCGGGGTTGAGGGGTCAATGGGATCGACTTCCATAAATAGGAAAGAGTGTACAGCTGCAAAAACTGGTCGTGGGTCCAAATTCCTTATGTAGCATCCACACTATGGCCAAATGTTCACCCTGATGGCGATCTTACGATGGTTTACGGGTTGCATCCACACACTGGGCCACTAAATGAACTGAGCTCATGGATTCGTCCATAGGGTCTACTTAACGCTTTAGTTGCGCATCTGGCTACGTTTGGTTTTTAGAGAAAAACCGCTTAAGAAGTCATCTTCTGCCAAAGCCGTCGTTTTATCGCCTGTCATCGTCGACCTCGATAAGCCATACCCCCTCCAGATGTGGTAATGGCTTGCAGTGGACCACAGTGGGGAGGAGCCTTTACATGATTATGTCCAAGAGTACTTTGAACCCCTTTTCAGTCTGGTTTATTACATTCATGATGATGGTTCAATTTCAAATTGGGATATAGAGATATGTGACTACTTTTACCCCATTTATTAGAAGTATCCAATGTAGTTGATTAGAGCTCGTATTTAAGATAATATTTATTTTAAGAGTTACATAAAGCCTTTCGGAACAAGTTTTAATATGAATTGTTTCATACAGAAAAAGGGCGGACAGAAAGCGTCAATGTGACATTGAGTTCATAATTAAAAAAAATAAAGTGTTTTTTTGGATTATTGTGGTATTTGTTAACTATTACAAACCCAAAATGACTACTAAAAATGTAAAGTTGATTCAGTATTCCAATCTTACAGATAAAGGGATATAGAAATATTTTTTGTTGTTCTTAATATTTTAAAATAAAGAAACTATTGTTCCACTCAAAAAACTGTTTGATCATCACTGAATTGGACTACATCTTTAATGTATGAAATACACTTTGTTTGTAATACTGGTGTATTCCATATGTAATTATGAATATAATGACAGTCCTAAATGTATTACAGTGGGGCTATTATCACTGGTAGACACAATAGGTATCATACAATGAATAATTGAAAATACATTGAATGTACGAGAAGCATTTCTTTGCCAAAATACAAACTAGATAAATACATCTAAAAAAACAGAAACAGCGTCAGGAGAATACAAATTAAGTTTCAAATGGTAATTTTTATTTATTTACCCGCTTCGGATAAACCGGAATCAAAATAAGACTCACTAATTAACCTAAGACTCACTTTACCCGCTTCGAATAAACCGGAATTAACCTAAGACTCACTTTACCCGCTACGGATAAACCGGAATTAAACTAAGACTGACTTTACCCGCTTCAGATAAACCGGAATTAACTTAAGACTCACTTTAACCACTTCGGATAAACCGGAATTAACCTAAGACTCACTGTACCCGCTTCGGATAAACCGGAATTAACCTAAGACTCACTTTACCCGCTTCGCATAAACAGGAATCAAACTAAGACTCAGGAATTAAACTAAGACTCACTTTACCCCATTCGGATAAACCGGAATTAACCTAAGACTCACTTTACCCGCTTCGGATAAACCGGAATTAAAATAAGACTCACATTACCCGCTTTGGATAAACCGGAATCAATCTAAGACTCAGGAAATAACCTAAGACTCACTTTACCCGCTACTGATAAACCGAAATTAACCTAAGACTCACTTTACCCGCTTTGGATAAACCGGATTCAACATAAGACTTACTTTACCCGCTTCGGATAAACCGGAATCAAATTAAGACTCAGGAATTAACCTAAGACTCATTTTACCCGCTTCGGATAAACCGGAATTAACCTAAGACTCACTTTAACCACTTCGGATAAACCGGAATCAACCTAAGACTCACTTTACCCGCTTCGAATAAACTGGAATTAACCTAAGACTCACTTTACCCGATTCGGATAAACCGGAATCAACCTAAGACTCAGGAATTAACCTAAGACTCACTTTACCAGCTTCGGATAAACCGGAATTAACCTAAGACTCACTGTACCCGCTTCGGATAAACCGGAATTAACCTAAGACTCACTTTACCCGCTTCGCATAAACAGGAATCAACCTAAGACTCAGGAAATAATCTAAGACTCACTTTACCCCATTCGGATAAACCGGAAGTAACCTAAGACTCACTTTACCCGCTTTGGATAAACCGGAATCAATCTAAGACTCAGGAATTAACCTAAGACTCACTTTACCCGCTACGGATAAACCGAAATTAACCTAAGACTCACTTTACCCGCTTCGGATAAACCGGATTCAACATAAGACTCACTTTACCCGCTTCGGATAAACCGGAATCAAAATAAGACTCAGAAATTAACCTAAGACTCACTTTACCCGCTTCGAATAAACCGGAATTAACCTAAGACTCATTTTACCCGATTCGGATAAACCGGAATCAACCTAAGACTCAGGAATTAACTTAAGACTCGATTTACCCGCTTCTGATAAACCGGAATTAACCTAAGACTCACTTTACCCGCTTCGGATAAACCGGAATCAACCTAAGACTCAGGAATTAAACTAAGACTCACTTTTTCCGCTTCGGATAAACCGGAATTAACCTGAGACTCACTTTACCCGCTTCGGATAAACCGGAATCAACCTAAGACTCACTTGAACCACTTCGGATAAACAGGAATTAACCTAAGACTCACTGTACCCGCTTCGGATAAACCGGAATCAACCTAAGACTCAGGAATTAACCTAAGACTCACTTTAATCGCTTCGGATAAACCGGAATTAACCTAAGACTCACTTTACCCGCTTCGGATAAACCGGAATCAACCTAAGTTTCAGGAAAAAACCTAAGACTCACTTTAATGGCTTCGGATAAACCGGAAGTAACCTAAGACTCACTTCAACCGCTTCGGATAAACAGAAATTAACCTAAGACACACTTTACCCGCTTCGGATAAACCGGATTCAACCTAAGACTCACTTTACCCGCTTCGGATAAACCGGAATCAAAATAAGACTCAGGAATTAACCTAAGACTCACTTTACCCGCTTCGAATAAACCGGAATTAACATAAAACTCACTTTAGCCGCTACGGATAAACCGGAATTAAACTAAGACTGATTTTACCCGCTTCGGATAAACCGGAATTAACCTAAGACTCACTTTAACCACTTCGGATAAACCGGAATTAACCTAAGACTCACTGTACCCGCTTCGGATAAACCGGAATTAACGTAAGACTCACTTAACCCGCTTCGCAAAAACAGGAATCAACCTAAGGCTCAGGAATTAAACTAAGACTCACTTTACCCCATTCGGAGAAACCGGAAGTAACTTAAGACTCACTTTACCCGCTTCGGATAAACCGGAATTAACCTAAGACTCACTTTACCCATTTTGGATAAACCGGATTCAAAATAAGACTTACTTTACCCGCTTCGGATAAACCGGAGTCAAAATAAGACTCAGGAATTAACCTAAGACTCACTTTACCAGCTTCGCATAAACAGGAATCAACCTAAGACTTAGGAATTAAACTAAGACTCACTTTACCCGCTTCGGATAAACCGGAATTAACTTAAGACTCACTTTACCCGCTTCGGATAAACCGGCATCAAACTAAGACTCAGGAATTAACCTAAGACTCACTTTACCCGCTTCGGATAAACCGGAATTAACCTAAGACTCACTTTACCCGCTTTGGATAAACCGGAATCAACCTAAGACTCAGGAATTTACGTTAGACTCACTCTACCCGCTTCGGATAAACCGGAATTAACATAAGACTCACTGTACCCGCTTCGGATAAAACTTAATCAACCTAAGACTCACTTTAACCACTTCGGATAAACCGGAATTAACATAAGACTCACTGTTCCCGCTTGGGATAAACAGGAATCAACCTAAGACTCAGGAATTAACCTAAGACTCACTTTACCCGATTCGGATAAACCGGAATCAACCTAAGACTCAGGAATTAACCTAAGACTCACTTTATCCGCTTCGGATAAACCGGAATTAACCTAAAACTCACTGTACCCGCTTCGGATAAAGAGGAATTAACCTAAGACTCACTTTACCCGCTACGGATAAACCGGAATTAAACTAAGACTCACTTTACCCGCTTCGAATAAACCGGAATTAACTTAAGACTCACTTTAACCACTTCGGATAAACCGGAATTAACCTAAGACTCACTTTACCCGCTTCGGATAAACCGGAATTAACCTTAGACTCACTTTACCCGCTTGCGATAAACCGGAATCAACCTAAGACTCAGGAATTAACCTAAGACTCACTTTTTCCGCTTCGGATAAACCGGAATTAACCTAAGAATCACTGTACCCGCTTCGGATAAACCGGAATCAACCTAAGACTCACTTTAACCACTTCGGATAAACCGGAATTAACCTAAGACTCACTGTACCCGCTTCGGATAAACCGGAATCAACCTAAGACTCAGGAATTAACCTAAGACTCACTTTACCCGCTTCGGATAAACCGGAATTAACCTAAGACTCACTTTACCCGCTTCGGATAAACCGGAATCAACCTAAGACTCACTTTAACCACTTCGGATAAACCGGAATTAACCTAAGACTCACTTTACCCGCTTCGGATAAACCGGATTCAACCTAAGACTCAGGAATTAACCCAAGACTCACTTTACCCGCTTCGGATAAACCGTAATCAACCTAAGACTCAGGAATTAACCTAAGACTCACTTTAACCGCTTCGGATAAACCGGAATTAACCTAAGACTCACTTTACCCGTTTTGGATAAACCGGAATCAACCTAAGACTCATTAATTAACCTTAGACTCACTCTACCCGCTTCGGATAAACCGGAATTAACCTAAGACTCACTGTACCCGCTTCGGATAAACCGGAATCAATTTAAGACTCACTTTAACCACTTCGGTTAAACCGGAATTAACATAAGACTCACTTTACCCGCTTCGGATAAACCGGAATTAACCTAAGACTCACTGTTCCCGCTTCGGATAAACCGGAATCAACCTAAGACTCAGGAATTAACCTAAGACTCACTTTACCCGCTTCGAATAAACCGGAATTAACTTAAGACTCACTTTACCCGATTCGGATAAACCGGAATCAACCTAAGACTCAGGAATTAACCTAAGACTCACTTTACCCGCTTCGGATAAACCGGAATTAACCTAAGACTCACTTTACCCGCTTCGGATAAACCGGATTCAACCTAAGACTCAGGAATTAACCCAAGACTCACTTTACCCGCTTCGGATAAACCGTAATCAACCTAAGACTCAGGAATTAACCTAAGACTCACTTTACCCGCTTCGGATAAACCGGAATTAACCTAAGACTCACTTTACCCGTTTTGGATAAACCGGAATCAACCTAAGACTCATTAATTAACCTTAGACTCACTCTACCCGCTTCGGATAAACCGGAATTAACCTAAGACTCACTGTACCCGCTTCGGATAAACCGGAATCAATTTAAGACTCACTTTAACCACTTCGGTTAAACCGGAATTAACATAAGACTCACTTTACCCGCTTCGGATAAACCGGAATTAACCTAAGACTCACTGTTCCCGCTTCGGATAAACCGGAATCAACCTAAGACTCAGGAATTAACCTAAGACTCACTTTACCCGCTTCGAATAAACCGGAATTAACTTAAGACTCACTTTACCCGATTCGGATAAACCGGAATACACCTAAGACTCAGGAATTAACCTAAGACTCACTTTACCCGCTTCGGATAAACCGGAATTAACCTATGACTCAATTTACCCGCTTTGGATAAACCGGAATAAACCTAAGACTCAGGAATTAACCTAAGACTCACTTTACCCGCTTCGGATAAACCGGAATTAAAATAAGACTCACTGTACCCGCTTCGGATAAACCGCAATCAACCTAAGACTCACTTTAACCACTTCGAATAAACCGGAATTAAACTAAGACTCACTTTACATGATTCGGATAAACCGGAATCAACCTAAGACTCAGGAATTAAACTAAGACTCACTTTACCCCATTCGGATAAACCGGAATTAACCTAAGACTCACTTTACCCGCTTCGGATAAACCGGAATTAAAATAAGACTCACTTTACCCGCTTTGGATAAACCGGAATCAATCTAAGACTCAGGAAGTAACGTAAGACTCACATTACCCGCTACTGATAAACCGAAATTAAACTAAGACTCAATTTACCCGCTTCGGATAAACCGGATTCAACCTAAGACTCACTTTACCCGCTTCGGATAAACCGGAATCAAAATAAGACTCAGGAATTAAACTAAGACTCACTTTACCCGCTTCGGATAAACCGGAATTAACCTAAGACTCACTTTACCCGCTTCGGATAAACCGGAATCAACCTAAGACTCAGGAATTAACCTAAGACTCACTTTACCCGCTTCGGATAAACCGGAATTAACCTAAGACTCACTGTACCCGCTTCGGATAAACCGGAATTAACCTAAGACTCACTTTACCCGCTTCGCATAAACAGGAATCAACCTAAGACTCAGGAATTAAACTAAGACTCACTTTACCCCATTCGGATAAACCGGAATTAACCTAAGACTCTCTTTACCCGCTTCGGATAAACCGGAATCAACCTAAGACTCAGGAATTAACCTAAGACTCACTTTACCCGCTTCGGATAAACCGGATTCAACCTAAGACTCACTTTACCCGCTTCGGATAAACCGGAATCAAAATAAGACTCAGGAATTAACCTAAGACTCACTTTACCCGCTTCGAATAAACCGGAATTAACCTAAGACTCACTTTACCCGCTTCGGATAAACCGGAATCAACCTAAGACTCAGGAATTAACTTAAGACTCCATTTACCCGCTTCTGATAAACCGGAATTAACCTAAGACTCACTTTACCCGCTTCGGATAAACCGGAATTAACCTAAGACTCACTTTACCCGCTTCGGATAAACCGGAATCAACCTAAGACTCACTTTAACCACTTCGGATAAACCGGAATTAACCTAAGACTCACTTTACCCGCTTCGGATAAACCGGAATTAACCTAAGACTCACTTTACCCGCTTCGGATAAACCGGAATCAACCTAAGACTCAGGAATTAACCTAAGACTCACTTTACCCGCTTCGGATAAACCGGAATTAACCTAAGACTCACTTTACCCGCTTCGGATAAACCGGAATCAACCTAAGACTCACTTTAACCACTTCGGATAAACCGGAATTAACCTAAGACTCACTTTACCCGCTTCGGATAAACCGGAATTAACCTAAGACTCACTTTACCCGCTTCGGATAAACCGGAATCAACCTAAGACTCAGGAATTAACCTAAGACTCACTTTACCCGCTTCGGATAAACCGGAATTAACCTAAGACTCACTTTACCCGCTTCGGATAAACCGGAATCAACCTAAGACTCAGGAATTAACCTAAGACTCACTTTACCCGCTTCGGATAAACCGGAATTAACCTAAGACTCACTTTACCCGCTTCGGATAAACCGGAATCAACCTAAGACTCACTTTAACCACTTCGGATAAACCGGAATTAACCTAAGACTCACTTTACCCGCTTCGGATAAACCGGAATCAACCTAAGACTCAGGAATTAACCTAAGACTCACTTTACCCGCTTCGGATAAACCGGAATTAACCTAAGACTCACTTTACCAGCTTCGGATAAACCGGATTCAACCTAAGACTCACTTTACCCGCTTCGAATAAAGAGGAATTAACCTAAGACTCACTTTACCCGATTCGGATAAACCGGAATCAACCTAAGACTCAGGAATTAACCTAAGACTCACTTTACCCGCTTCGGATAAACCGTAATCAACCTAAGACTCAGGAATTAACCTAAGACTCACTTTACCCGCTTCGGATAAACCGGAATTAACCTAAGACTCACTTTACCCGCTTCGGATAAACCGGAATCAACCTAAGACTCATTACTTAACCTAAGACTCACTTTACCCGCTTCGGATAAACCGGAATTAACCTAAGACTCACTTTACCCGCTTCGGATAAACCGGAATCAACCTGAGACTCACTTTACACGCTTCGGATAAAACGGATTCAAATAAGACTCACTTTACCCGCTTCGGATAAACCGGAATCAACCTAAGACTCAGGAATTAACCTAAGACTCACTTTACCCGCTTCGGATAAACCGGAATTAACCTAAGACTCACTTTACCCGCTTCGGATAAACCGGAATCAACCTAAGACTCAGGAATTAACCTAAGACTCACTTTACCCGCTTCGGATAAACCGGAATTAACCTAAGACTCACTTTACCCGCTTCGGATAAACCGGAATAAACCTAAGACTCAGGAATTAACCTAAGACTCACTTTACCCGCTTCGGATAAACCGGAATTAACCTAAGACTCACTTTACCCGCTTCGGATAAACCGGAATCAACCTAAGACTCACTTTACCCGCTTCGAATAAACCGGAATTAACCTAAGACTCACTTTACCCGATTCGGATAAACCGGAATCAACCTAAGACTCAGGAATTAACCTAAGACTCACTTTACCAGCTTCGGATAAACCGGAATTAACCTAAGACTCACTGTACCCGCTTCGGATAAACCGGAATTAACCTAAGACTCACTTTACCCGCTTCGCATAAACAGGAATCAACCTAAGACTCAGGAATTAAACTAAGCTAAGACTCACTTTACCCCATTCGGATAAACCGGAATTAACCTAAGACTCACTTTACCCGCTTCGGATAAACCGGAATTAACCTAAGACTCACTTTACCCGCTTTGGATAAACCGGAATCAATCTAAGACTCAGGAATTAACCTAAGACTCACTTTACCCGCTACGGATAAACCGGAATTAACCTAAGACTCACTTTACCCGCTTCGGATAAACCGGAATCAACCTAAGACTCACTTTAACCACTTCGGATAAACCGGAATTAACCTAAGACTCACTTTACCCGCTTCGGATAAACCGGAATTAACCTAAGACTCACTTTACCCGCTTCGGATAAACCGGAATCAACCTAAGACTCAGGAATTAACCTAAGACTCACTTTACCCGCTTCGGATAAACCGGAATTAACCTAAGACTCACTTTACCCGCTTCGGATAAACCGGAATTAACCTAAGACTCACTTTACCCGCTTCGGATAAACCGGAATTAACCTAAGACTCACTTTACCCGCTTCGGATAAACCGGAATCAACCTAAGACTCAGGAATTAACCTAAGACTCACTTTACCCGCTTCGGATAAACCGGAATTAACCTAAGACTCACTTTACCCGCTTCGGATAAACCGGAATCAACCTAAGACTCAGGAATTAACCTAAGACTCACTTTACCCGCTTCGGATAAACCGGAATCAAACTAAGACTCAGGAATTAACCTAAGACTCACTTTACCCGCTTCGGATAAACCGGAATTAACCTAAGACTCACTTTACCCGCTTTGGATAAACCGGAATCAACCTAAGACTCAGGAATTAACCTAAGACTCACTTTACCCGCTTCGGATAAACCGGAATTAACCTAAGACTCACTTTACCCGCTTCGGATAAACCGGAATCAACCTAAGACTCACTTTACCCGCTTCGGATAAACCGGAATTAACCTAAGACTCACTTTACCCGCTTCGGATAAACCGGAATTAACCTAAGACTCACTTTACCCGCTTCGGATAAACCGGAATCAACCTAAGACTCAGGAATTAACCTAAGACTCACTTTACCCGCTTCGGATAAACCGGAATTAACCTAAGACTCACTTTACCCGATTCGGATAAACCGGAATCAACCTAAGACTCAGGAATTAACTTAAGACTCACTTTACCCGCTTCGGATAAACCGGAATTAACCTTAGACTCACTTTACCCGCTTGCGATAAACCGGAATCAACCTAAGACTCAGGAATTAACCTAAGACTCACTTTACCCGCTTCGGATAAACCGGAATTAACCTAAGACTCACTTTACCCGCTTCGGATAAACCGGAATCAACCTAAGACTCACTTTACCCGCTTCGAATAAACCGGAATTAAACTAAGACTCACTTTACCCGCTTCGCATAAACAGGAATCAACCTAAGACTCAGGAATTAAACTAAGACTCACTTTACCCCATTCGGATAAACCGGAATTAACCTAAGACTTACTTTACCCGCTTCGGATAAACCGTATTTAACCTAAGACTCACTTTACCCGCTTCGGATAAACCGGAATCAAAATAAGACTCAGGAATTAACCTAAGACTCACTTTACCCGCTTCGGATAAACCGGAATTAACCTAAGACTCACTTTACCCGCTTCGGATAAACCGGAATCAACCTAAGACTCAGGAATTAACATAAGACTCACTTTACCCGCTTCGGATAAACCGGAATTAACCTAAGACTCACTTTACCCGCTTCGGATAAACCGGAATTAACCTAAGACTCACTTTACCCGCTTCGGATAAACCGGAATCAACCTAAGACTCAGGAATTAACCTAAGACTCACTTTACCCGCTTCGAATAAACCGGAATTAAACTAAGACTCACTTTACCCGCTTCGGATAAACCGGAATCAACCTAAGACTCAGGAATTAACCTAAGACTCACTTTACCAGCTTCGGATAAACCGGAATTAACCTAAGACTCACTGTACCCGCTTCGGATAAACCGGAATTAACCTAAGACTCACTTTACCCGCTTCGCATAAACAGGAATCAACCTAAGACTCAGGAATTAAACTAAGACTCACTTTACCCCATTCGGATAAACCGGAATTAACCTAAGACTCTCTTTACCCGCTTCGGATAAACCGGAATCAAAATAAGACTCAGGAATTAACCTAAGACTCACTTTACCTGCTTCGGATAAACCGGATTCAACCTAAGACTCACTTTACCCGCTTCGGATAAACCGGAATCAAAATAAGACTCAGGAATTAACCTAAGACTCACTTTACCCGCTTCGAATAAACCGGAATTAACCTAAGACTCACTTTACCCGATACGGATAAACCGGAATCAACCTAAGACTCAGGAATTAACATAAGACTCACTTTACCCGCTTCGGATAAACCGGAATTAACCTTAGACTCACTTTACCCGCTTCGGATAAACCGGAATCAACCTAAGACTCAGGAATTAAAATAAGACTCACTTTACCCGCTTCGGATAAACCGGAATTAACCTAAGACTCACTTTACCCGCTTCGGATAAACCGGAATCAACCTAAGACTCAGGAATTAACCTAAGACTCACTTTAATGGCTTCGGATAAACCGGAAGTAACCTAAGACTCACTTTACCCGCTTCGGATAAACCGGAATTAACCTAAGACTCACTTTACCCGCTTCGGATAAACCGGAATTAAAATAAGACTCACTGTACCCGCTTCGGATAAACCGCAATCAACCTAAGACTCACTTTAACCACTTCGAATAAACCGGAATTAACCTAAGACTCACTTTACCCGCTTCGGATAAACCGGAATCAACCTAAGACTCATTAATTAACCTTAGACTCACTCTACCCGCTTCGGATAAACCGGAATTAACCTAAGACTCACTGTACCCGCTTCGGATAAACCGGAATCAACCTAAGACTCACTTTAACCACTTCGGATAAACCGGAATTAACATAAGACTCACTTTACCCGCTTCGGATAAACCGGAATTAACCTAAGACTCACTTTACCCGCTTCGGATAAACCGGAATCAACCTAAGACTCAGGAATTAACCTAAGACTCACTTTACCCGCTTCGAATAAACCGGAATTAACCTAAGACTCACTTTACCCGATTCGGATAAACCGGAATCAACCTAAGACTCAGGAATTAACCTAAGACTCACTTTACCCGCTTCGGATAAACCGGAATTAAAATAAGACTCACTGTACCCGCTTTGGATAAACCGCAATCAACCTAAGACTCACTTTAACCACTTCGAATAAACCGGAATTAAACTAAGACTCACTTTACCCGATTCGGATAAACCGGAATCAACCTAAGACTCAGGAATTAACCTAAGACTCACTTTACCAGCTTCGGATAAACCGGAATTAACATAAGACTCACTGTACCCGCTTCGGATAAACCGGAATTAACCTAAGACTCACTTTACCCGCTTCGCATAAACAGGAATCAACCTAAGACTCAGGAATTAACCTAAGACTCACTTTACCCGCTTCGGATAAACCGGAATTAACCTAAGACTCACTTTACCCGCTTCGGATAAACCGGAATTAACCTAAGACTCACTTTACCCGCTTCGGATAAACCGGAATTAACCTAAGACTCACTTTACCCGCTTCGGATAAACCGGAATCAACCTAAGACTCAGGAATTAACCTAAGACTCACTTTACCCGCTTCGGATAAACCGGAATTAACCTAAGACTCACTTTACACTATTCGGATAATCCGGAATCAACCTAAGACTCAGGAATTAACCTCAGACTCACTTTTCCGCTTCGGATAAACCGGAATTAACCTAAGACTCACTTTACCCGCTTCGGATAAACCGGAATCAAACTAAGACTCAGGAATTAACCTAAGACTCACTTTACCCGCTACGAATAAACCGGAAATATCCTAAGACTCACTTTACCCGCATCGAAAAAACCGGAATTAACCTAAGACTCACTTTACACTATTCGGATAATCCGGAATCAACCTAAGACTCAGGAATTAACCTCAGACTCACTTTTCCGCTTCGGATAAACCGGAATTAACCTAAGACTCACTTTACCCGCTTCGGATAAACCGGAATCAAACTAAGACTCAGGAATTAACCTAAGACTCACTTTACCCGCTTCGGATAAACCGGAATTAACCTAAGACTCACTTTACCCGCTTTGGATAAACCGGAATAAACCTAAGACTCAGGAATTAACCTAAGACTCACTTTACCCGCTTCGGATAAACTGGAATCAAAATAAGACTCAGAAATCAACCTAAGACTCAGGAATTAAACTAAGACTCACTTTACCCCATTCGGATAAACCGGAATTAACCTAAGACTCTCTTTACCCGCTTCGGATAAACCGGAATCAAAATAAGACTCAGGAATTAACCTAAGACTCACTTTACCTGCTTCGGATAAACCGGAATTAACCTAAGACTCACTTTACCCGCTTCGGATAAACCGGAATCAAAATAAGACTCAGGAATTAACCTAAGACTCACTTTACCCGCTTCGGATAAACCGGAATTAACCTAAGACTCAATTTACCCGATTCGGATAAACCGGAATCAACCTAAGACTCAAGAATTAACCTAAGACTCACTTTACCCGCTACTGATAAACCGGAATTAAACTAAGACTCAATTTACCCTCTTCGGATAAACCGGATTCAACATAAGACTTACTTTACCCGCTTCGGATAAACCGGAATCAAAATAAGACTCAGGAATTAACCTAAGACTCACTTTACCCGCTTCGAATAAACCGGAATTAAACTAAGACTCACTTTACCCGATTCGGATAAACCGGAATCAACCTAAGACTCAGGAATTAACCTAAGACTCACTTTACCAGCTTCGGATAAACCGGAATTAACCTAAGACTCACTGTACCCGCTTCGGATAAACCGGAATTAACCTAAGACTCACTTTACCCGCTTCGCATAAACAGGAATCAACCTAAGACTCAGGAAATAATCTAAGACTCACTTTACCCCATTCGGATAAACCGGAAGTAACCTAAGACTCACTTTACCCGCTTTGGATAAACCGGAATCAATCTAAGACTCATTAATTAACCTAAGACTCACTTTACCCGCTACGGATAAACCGAAATTAACCTAAGACTCACTTTACCCGCTTCGGATAAACCGGAATCAAAATAAGACTCAGGAATTAACCTAAGACTCACTTTACCCGCTTCGAATAAACCGGAATTAACCTAAGACTCACTTTACCCGATTCGGATAAACCGGAATCAACCTAAGACTCAGGAATTAACCTAAGACTCACTTTACCCGCTTCGGATAAACCGGAATTAACCTAAGACTCACTTTACCCGCTTCGGATAAACCGGAATCAACCTAAGACTCAGGAATTAAATTAAGACTCACTTTTTCCGCTTCGGATAAACCGGAATTAACCTAAGACTCACTTTACCCGCTTCGGATAATCCTAATTATATACTTGATAATATTCGATAAAACCGGAATTAAAATTAGACTCACGTACCCGATTCGGATCCAACTGGAATCACCTAAGATTCCGGAATGAATATTTGAATAACTTGTTACGAGTATGTGTATAAGTATTTTAAATAAGATTCAACTTACACCGCTTCGGAGAAAACCGGTTCAAACTAAGACTCACTTTATTACTCCGCTTTGACATAAACGGGGAATTAACCTAAGACTCACTGTACCCGCTTGCGATAAACCGGAATCAACCTAAGACTCAGGAATTAACCTAAGACTCACTTTTTCCGCTTGGGATAAACCGGAAGTAACCTAAGACTCACTTTACCCGCTTCGGATAAACCGGAATTAACCTAAGACTCACTGTACCCGCTTCGGATAAACCGGAATCAACCTAAGACTCAGGAAGTAACCTAAGACTCACTTTAATCGCTTCGGATAAACCGGAATTAACCTAAGACTCACTTTAACCGCTTCGGATAAACCGAAATTAACCTAAGACTCACTTTACCCGCTTCGGATAAACCGGATTCAACCTAAGACTCACTTTACCCGCTTCGGATAAACCGGAATTAACCTAAGACTCACTGTACCCGCTTCGGATAAACCGGAATCAATTTAAGACTCACTTTAACCACTTCGGTTAAACCGGAATTAACCTAAGACTCACTTTACCCCATTCGGATAAACCGGAATTAACCTAAGACTCACTTTACCCGATTCGGATAAACCGGAATCAACCTAAGACTCAGGAATTAACTTAAGACTCACTTTACCCGCTTCGGATAAACCGGAATTAACCTTAGACTCACTTTACCCGCTTGCGATAAACCGGAATCAACCTAAGACTCAGGAATTAACCTAAGACTCACTTTTTCCGCTTCGGATAAACCGGAATTAACCTAAGACTCACTTTACCCGCTTCGGATAAACCGGAATCAACCTAAGACTCACTTTAACCACTTCGGATAAACCGGAATTAACCTAAGACTCACTGTACCCGCTTCGGATAAACCGGAATCAACCTAAGACTCAGGAATTAACCTAAGACTCACTTTACCCGCTTCGAATAAACCGGAATTAACCTAAGACTCACTTTACCCGCTACGGATAAACCGGAATTAAACTAAGACTCACTTTAACCGCTTCGGATAAACCGGAATTAACCTAAGACTCACTTTACCCGCTTCGGATAAACCGGAATCAACCTAAGACTCAGGAATTAACCTAAGACTCACTTTACCCGCTTCGGATAAACCGGAATCAACCTAAGACTCAGGAATTAACCTCAGACTCACTTTTCCGCTTCGGATAAACCGGAATTAACCTAAGACTCACTTTACCCGCTTCGGATAAACCGGAATCAACCTAAGACTCAGGAATTAACCTAAGACTCACTTTACCCGCTTCGGATAAACCGGAATTAACCTAAGACTCACTGTACCCGCTTCGGATAAACCGGAATCAACCTAAGACTCACTTTAACCACTTCGGATAAACCGGAATTAACCTAAGACTCACTTTACCCGCTTCGGATAAACCGGAATTAACCTAAGACTCACTTTACCCGCTTCGGATAAACCGGAATCAACCTAAGACTCAGGAATTAACCTAAGACTCACTTTACCCGCTTCGAATAAACCGGAATTAACCTAAGACTCACTTTACCCGATTCGGATAAACCGGAATCAACCTAAGACTCAGGAATTAACCTAAGACTCACTTTACCCGCTTCGGATAAACCGGAATTAACCTAAGACTCACTTTACCCGCTTCGGATAAACCGGAATCAACCTAAGACTCAGGAATTAAACTAAGACTCACTTTACCCGCTTCGGATAAACCGGAATTAAAATAAGACTCACTTTACCCGCTTCGGATAAACCGGAATTAACCTAAGACTCACTTTAACCACTTCGGATAAACCGGAATTAACCTAAGACTCACTTTACCCGCTTCGGATAAACCGGAATCAACCTAAGACTCAGGAATTAACCTAAGACTCACTTTACCCGCTTCGAATAAACCGGAATTAACCTAAGACTCACTTTACCCGATTCGGATAAACCGGAATCAACCTAAGACTCAGGAATTAACTTAAGACTCACTTTACCCGCTTCGGATAAACCGGAATTAACCTAAGACTCACTTTACCCGCTTCGGATAAACCGGAATCAAGCTAAGACTCAGGAATTAAAATAAGACTCACTTTAATCGCTTCGGATAAACCGGAATTAACCTAAGACTCACTTTACCCGCTTCGGATAAACCGGAATCAACCTAAGACTCACTTTAACCACTTCGGATAAACCGGAATTAACCTAAGACTCACTTTACCCGCTTCGGATAAACCGGAATTAACCTAAGACTCACTTTACCCGCTTCGGATAAACCGGATTCAAACTAAGACTCACTTTACCCGCTTCGGATAAACCGGAATTAACCTAAGACTCACTTTACCCGCTTCGGATAAACCGGAATTAACCTAAGACTCACTTTACCCGATACGGATAAACCGGAATCAACCTAAGACTCAGGAATTAACTTAAGACTCACTTTACCCGCTTCGGATAAACCGGAATTAACCTTAGACTCACTTTACCCGCTTGCGATAAACCGGAATCAACCTAAGACTCAGGAATTAACCTAAGACTCACTTTACCCGCTTCGGATAAACCGGAATTAACCTAAGACTCACTTTACCCGCTTCGGATAAACCGGAATCAACCTAAGACTCACTTTAACCACTTCGGATAAACCGGAATTAACCTAAGACTCACTGTACCCGCTTCGGATAAACCGGAATCAACCTAAGATTCAGGAATTAACCTAAGACTCACTTTACCCGCTTCGGATAAACCGGAATTAACCTAAGACTCACTTTACCCGCTTCGGATAAACCGGATTCAAACTAAGACTCACTTTACCCGCTTTGAATAAACGGGAATTAACCTAAGACTCACTTTACCCGATTCGGATATTCCGGAATCAACCTAAGACTCAGGAATTAACCTAAGACTCACTTTACCCGCTTCGGATAAACCGGAATCAACCTAAGACTCAGGAATTAACCTAAGACTCACTTTACCCGCTTCGGATAAACCGGAATTAACCTAAGACTCACTTTACCCGCTTCGGATAAACCGGAATCAACCTAAGACTCAGGAATTAACCTAAGACTCACTTTACCCGCTTCGGATAAACCGGAATTAACCTAAGACTCACTGTACCCGCTTCGGATAAACCGGAATTAACCTAAGACTCACTTTAACCACTTCGGTTAAACCGGAATTAACATAAGACTCACTTTACCCGCTTCGGATAAACCGGAATTAACCTAAGACTCACTTTACCCGATTCGGATAAACCGGAATCAACCTAAGACTCAGGAATTAACCTAAGACTCACTTTACCCGCTTCGGATAAACCGGAATTAACCTAAGACTCACTTTACCCGCTTCGGATAAACTGGAATCAACCTAAGACTCAGGAATTAACCTAAGACTCACTTTACCCGCTTCGGATAAACCGGAATTAACCTAAGACTCACTTTACCCGCTTCGGATAAACCGGAATCAACCTAAGACTCACTTCAACCGCTTCGGATAAACCGGAATTAACCTAAGACTCACTTTACCCGCTTCGGATAAACCGGAATCAACCTAAGATTCAGGAATTAACCTAAGACTCACTTTACCCGCTACAGATAAACCGGAATTAACCTAAGACTCACTTTACCCGCTTCGGATAAACCGTAATCAACCTAAGACTCACTTTACCCGCTTCGAATAAACCGGAATTAACCTAAGACTCACTTTACCCGATTCGGATAAACCGGAATCAACCTAAGACTCAGGAATTAACCTAAGACTCACTTTACCCGCTTCGGATAAACCGGAATCAACCTAAGACTCAGGAATTAACCTAAGACTCACTTTACCCGCTTCGGATAAACCGGAATTAACCTAAGACTCACTTTACCCGTTTTGGATAAACCGGAATCAACCTAAGACTCATTAATTAACCTTAGACTCACTCTACCCGCTTCGGATAAACCGGAATTAACCTAAGACTCACTGTACCCGCTTCGGATAAACCGGAATCAATTTAAGACTCACTTTAACCACTTCGGTTAAACCGGAATCAACCTAAGACTCACTTTACCCGCTTCGGATAAACCGGAATTAAACTAAGACTCACTTTACCCGATTCGGATAAACCGGAATCAACCTAAGACTCAGGAATTAACCTAAGACTCACTTTACCCGCTTCGGATAAACCGGAATTAAACTAAGACTCACTTTACCCGCTGCGATAAACCGGAATCAACCTAAGACTCAGGAATTAACCTAAGACTCACTTTACCCGCTTCGGATAAACCGGAATTAACCTAAGACTCACTTTACCCGCTTCGGATAAACCGGAATCAACCTAAGACTCACTTTAACCACTTCGGATAAACCGGAATTAACCTAAGACTCACTTTACCCGCTTCGGATAAACCGGAATCAACCTAAGACTCAGGAATTAACCTAAGACTCACTTTACCCGCTTCGGATAAACCGGAATTAACCTAAGACTCACTTTACCCGCTTCGGATAAACCGGATTCAAACTAAGACTCACTTTACCCGCTTTGAATAAACGGGAATTAACCTAAGACTCACTTTACCCGATTCGGATAATCCGGAATCAACCTAAGACTCAGGAATTAACCTAAGACTCACTTTACCCGCTTCGGATAAACCGGAATCAACCTAAGACTCAGGAATTAACCTAAGACTCACTTTAATCGCTTCGGATAAACCGGAATTAACCTAAGACTCACTTTACCCGCTTCGGATAAACCGGAATCAACCTAAGACTCATTAATTAACCTAAGACTCACTTTACCCGCTTCGGATAAACCGGAATTAACCTAAGACTCACTTTACCCGCTTCGGATAAACCGGAATCAATTTAAGACTCACTTTAACCACTTCGGTTAAACCGGAATTAACATAAGACTCACTTTACCCGCTTCGGATAAACCGGAATTAACCTAAGACTCACTGTTCCCGCTTCGGATAAACCGGAATCAACCTAAGACTCAGGACGTAACCTAAGACTCACTTTACCCGCTTCGAATAAACTGGAATTAACTTAAGACTCACTTTACCCGATTCGGATAAACCGGAATACACCTAAGACTCAGGAATTAACCTAAGACTCACTTTACCCGCTTCGGATAAACCGGAATTAACCTAAGACTCACTTTACCCGCTTTGGATAAACCGGAATAAACCTAAGACTCAGGAATTAACATAAGACTCACTTTACCCGCTTCGGATAAACCGGAATTAAAATAAGACTCACTGTACCCGCTTCGGATAAACCGCAATCAACCTAAGACTCACTTTAACCACTTCGGATAAACCGGAATCAACCTAAGACTCACTTTACCCGCTTCGAATAAACCGGAATTAAACTAAGACTCACTTTACCCGATTCGGATAAACCGGAATCAACCTAAGACTCAGGAATTAACCTAAGACACACTTTACCAGCTTCGGATAAACCGGAATTAACCTAAAACTCACTGTACCCGCTTCGGATAAACCGGAATTAACCTAAGACTCACTTTACCCGCTTCGCATAAACAGGAATCAACCTAAGACTCAGGAATTAAACTAAGACTCACTTTACCCCATTCGGATAAACCGGAATTAACCTAAGACTCACTTTACCCGCTTCGGATAAACCGGAATTAAAATAAGACTCACATTACCCGCTTTGGATAAACCGGAATCAATCTAAGACTCAGGAATTAACCTAAGACTCACTTTACCCGCTTCGGATAAACCGGAATTAACCTAAGACTCACTTTACCCGCTTCGGATAAACCGGAATCAACCTAAGACTCACTTTAACCACTTCGGATAAACCGGAATCAACCTAAGACTCACTTTACCCGCTTCGAATAAACCGGAATTAATTTAAGACTCACTTTACCCGCTTCGCATAAACAGGAATCAACCTAAGACTCAGGAAATAACCTAAGACTCACTTTACCCGCTACTGATAAACCGAAATTAACCTAAGACTCACTTTACCCGCTTTGGATAAACCGGAATCAATCTAAGACTCAGGAAGTAACGTAAGACTCACTTTACCCGCTACGGATAAACCGAAATTAAACTAAGACTCACTTTACCCGCTTGCGATAAACCGGAATCAACCTAAGACTCAGAAATTAACCTAAGACTCACTTTTTCCGCTTGGGATAAACCGGAATTAACCTAAGACACACTTTACCCGATTCGGATAAACCGGAATCAACCTAAGACTCACTTTAACCACTTCGGATAAACCGGAATTAACCTAAGACTCACTGTACCCGCTTCGGATAAACCGGAATCAACCTAATATTCAGGGATTAACCTAAGACTCACTTTACCCGCTACAGATAAACCGGAATTAACCTAAGACTCACTTTACCCGCTTCGGATAAACCGGATTCAAACTAAGACTCACTTTACCCGCTTTGAATAAACGGGAATTAACCTAAGACTCACTTTACCCGCTTCGGATAAACCGGAATCAACCTAAGACTCAGGAATTAACTTAAGACTCACTTTACCCGCTTCGGATAAACCGGAATTAACCTAAGACTCACTTTACCCGCTTCGGATAAACCGGAATCAACCTAAGACTCATTAATTAACCTAAGACTCACTTTACCCGCTTCGGATAAACCGGAATTAACCTAAGACTCACTTTACCCGCTTCGGATAAACCGGAATCAACCTAAGACTCAGGAATTAACCTAAGACTCACTTTACCCGCTTCGGATAAACCGGAATTAACCTAAGACTCACTTTACCCGATTCGGATAAACCGGAATCAACCTAAGACTCAGGAATTAACCTAAGACTCACTTTACCCGCTTCGGATAAACCGGAATTAACCTAAGACTCACTTTACCCGCTTCGGATAAACCGGAATCAAACTAAGACTCAGGAATTAAATTAAGACTCACTTTTTCCGCTTCGGATAAACCGGAATTAACCTAAGACTCACTTTTCCCGCTTCGGATAAACCGGAATCAACCTAAGACTCACTTTAACCACTTCGGATAAACAGGAATTAACCTAAGACTCAGGAATTAACCTAAGACTCACTTTACCCGCTTCGGATAAACCGGAATTAACCTAAGACTCACTTTACCCGCTTCGGATAAACCGGAATCAACCTAAGACTCAGGAAGTAACCTAAGACTCACTTTACCCGCTTCGGATAAACCGGAATTAACCTAAGACTCACTTTACCCGCTTCGGATAAAACGGAATCAACCTAAGACTCACTTTAACCACTTCGGATAAACCGGAATTAACCTAAGACTCACTTTACCCGCTTCGGATAAAGAGGAATTAACTTAAGACTCACTTTACCCGCTTCGGATAAACCGGAATTAAACTAAGACTCACTTTACCCGCTTCGGATAAACCGGAATCAAACTAAGACTCACTTTAACCACTTCGGATAAACCGGAATTAACCTAAGACTCACTTTACCCGATTCGGATAAACCGGAATCAACCTAAGACTCAGGAATTAACCTAAGACTCACTTTACCCGCTTCGGATAAACCGGAATTAACCTAAGACTCACTTTACCCGCTTCGGATAAACCGGAATCAACCTAAGACTCAGGAATTAACCTAAGACTCACTTTACCCGCTTCGGATAAACCGGAATCAACCTAAGACTCAGGAATTAACCTAAGACTCACTTTACCCGCTTCGGATAAACCGGAATCAACCTAAGACTCACTTTAACCACTTCGGATAAACCGGAATTAACCTAAGACTCACTGTACCCGCTTCGGATAAACCGGAATCAACCTAAGACTCAGGAATTAACCTAAGACTCACTTTACCCGCTTCGGATAAACCGGAATTAACCTAAGACTCACTTTACCCGCTTCGGATAAACCGGAATTAACCTAAGACTCACTTTACCCGGGAATTAACCTAAGACTCACTTTACCTGCTTCGGATAAACCGGAATCAACCTAAGACTCAGAAATTAACCTAAGACTCACTTTTTCCGCTTGGGATAAACCGGAATTAACCTAAGACACACTTTACCCGCTTCGGATAAACCGGAATCAACCTAAGACTCACTTTAACCACTTCGGATAAACCGGAATTAACCTAAGACTCACTGTACCCGCTTCGGATAAACCGGAATCAACCTAAGACTCAGGAATTAACCTAAGACTCACTTTACCCGCTTCGGATAAACCGGAATTAACCTAAGACTCACTTTACCCGCTTCGGATAAACCGGAATTAACCTAAGACTCACTTTACCCGCTTCGGATAAACCGGAATCAACCTAAGACTCAGGAATTAAATTAAGACTCACTTTACCCGCTTCGGATAAACCGGAATTAACCTAAGACTCACTTTACCCGCTTCGGATAAACCGGAATCAACCTAAGACTCACTTTAACCACTTCGGATAAACCGGAATTAACCTAAGACTCACTTTACCCGCTTCGGATAAACCGGAATTAACCTAAGACTCACTTTACCCGCTTCGGATAAACCGGATTCAACCTAAGACTCACTTTACCCGCTTCGGATAAACCGGAATTAACCTAAGACTCACTTTACCCGCTTCGGATAAACCGGAATTAACCTAAGACTCACTTTACCCGCTTCGGATAAACCGGAATCAACCTAAGACTCAGGAATTAACATAAGACTCACTTTACCCTCTTCGGATAAACCGGAATTAACCTTAGACTCACTTTACCCGCTTGCGATAAACCGGAATCAACCTAAGACTCAGGAATTAACCTAATACTCACTTTTTCCGCTTCGGATAAACCGGAATTAACTTAAGAATCACTGTACCCGCTTCGGATAAACCGGAATCAACCTAAGACTCACTTTAACCACTTCGGATAAACCGGAATTAACCTAAGACTCACTTTACCCGCTTCGGATAAACCGGAATCAACCTAAGACTCAGGAATTAACCTAAGACTCACTTTACCCGCTTCGGATAAACCGGAATTAACCTAAGACGCACTTTACCCGCTTCGGATAAACCGGATTCAATCTAAGACTCACTTTACCCGCTTCGAATAAACCGGAATTAACCTAAGACTCACTTTACCCGCATCGAAAAAACCGGAATTAACCTAAGACTCACTTTACCCTATTCGGATAAACCGGAATCAACCTAAGACTCAGGAATTAACCTCAGACTCACTTTACCCGCTTCGGATAAACCGGAATTAACCTAAGACTCACTTTACCCGCTTCGGATAAACCGGAATCAACCTAAGACTCATTAATTAACCTTAGACTCACTCTACCCGCTTCGGATAAACCGGAATTAACCTAAGACTCACTGTACCCGCTTCGGATAAACCGGAATCAACCTAAGACTCACTTTAACCACTTCGGTTAAACCGGAATTAACATAAGACTCACTTTACCCGCTTCGGATAAACCGGAATTAACCTAAGACTCACTGTACCCGCTTCGGATAAACCGGAATCAACCTAAGACTCAGGAATTAACCTAAGACTCACTTTACCCGCTTCGGATAAACCGGAATTAACCTAAGACTCACTTTACCCGCTTCGGATAAACCGGAATCAACCTAAGACTCAGGAATTAACCTAAGACTCACTTTACCCGCTTCGGATAAACCGGAATTAACCTAAGACTCACTTTACCCGCTTCGGATAAACCGGAATCAAACTAAGACTCAGGAATTAACCTAAGACTCACTTTACCCGCTTCGTATAAACCGGAATTAACTAAGACTCACTTTACCCGCTTCGGATAAACCGGAATCAACCTAAGACTCAGGAATTAACCTAAGACTCACTTTACCCGCTTCGGATAAACCGGAATTAACCTAAGACTCACTTTACCCGCTTCGGATAAACCGGAATCAACCTAAGACTCACTTTACCCGCTTCGGATAAACCGGAATTAACCTAAGACTCACTTTACCCGCTTCGGATAAACCGGAATCAACCTAAGACTCAGGAATTAACCTAAGACTCACTTTACCCGCTTCGGATAAACCGGAATCAACCTAAGACTCAGGAATTAACCTAAGACTCACTTTACCCGCTACAGATAAACCGGAATTAACCTAAGACTCACTTTACCCGTTTTGGATAAACCGGAATCAACCTAAGACTCATTAATTAACCTTAGACTCACTTTACCCGCTTCGGATAAACCGGAATTAACCTAAGACTCACTGTACCCGCTTCGGATAAACCGGAATCAATTTAAGACTCACTTTAACCACTTCGGTTAAACCGGAATTAACATAAGACTCACTTTACCCGCTTCGGATAAACCGGAATTAACCTAAGACTCACTGTTCCCGCTTCGGATAAACCGGAATCAACCTAAGACTCAGGAATTAACCTAAGACTCACTTTACCCGCTTCGAATAAACCGGAATTAACTTAAGACTCACTTTACCCGATTCGGATAAACCGGAATACACCTAAGACTCAGGAATTAACCTAAGACTCACTTTACCCGCTTCGGATAAACCGGAATTAACCTAAGACTCACTTTACCCGCTTTGGATAAACCGGAATAAACCTAAGACTCAGGAATTAACCTAAGACTCACTTTACCCGCTTCGGATAAACCGGAATTAACTAAGACTCACTGTACCCGCTTCGGATAAACCGGAATTAACCTAAGACTCACTTTAACCACTTCGGATAAACCGGAATTAACCTAAGACTCACTTTACCCGCTTCGGATAAACCGGAATCAACCTAAGACTCAGGAATTAACCTAAGACTCACTTTACCCGCTTCGGATAAACCGGAATTAACCTAAGACTCACTTTACCCGCTTCGGATAAACCGGAATCAACCTAAGACTCAGGAATTAACATAAGACTCACTTTACCCGCTTCGGATAAACCGGAATTAACCTAAGACTCACTTTACCCGCTTCGGATAAACCGGAATCAACCTAAGACTCAGGAATTAATATAAGACTCACTTTACCCGCTTCGGATAAACCGGAATTAACCTAAGACTCACTTTACCCGCTTCGGATAAACCGGAATCAACCTAAGACTCACTTTAACCACTTCGGATAAACCGGAATTAACCTAAGACTCACTTTACCCGCTTCGGATAAACCGGAATTAACCTAAGACTCACTTTACCCGCTTCGGATAAACCGAAATTAACCTAAGACTCACTTTACCCGCTTCGGATAAACCGGATTCAACCTAAGACTCACTTTACCCGCTTCGGATAAACCGGAATTAACCTAAGACTCACTTTACCCGCTTCGGATAAACCGGAATCAACCTAAGACTCAGGAATTAACCTAAGACTCACTTTACCCGCTTCGGATAAACCGGAATTAACCTAAGACTCACTTTACCCGCTTCGGATAAACCGGAATCAACCTAAGACTCAGGAATTAACCTAAGACTCACTTTACCCGCTTCGGATAAACCGGAATTAACCTAAGACTCACTTTACCCGCTTCGGATAAACCGGAATCAACCTAAGACTCACTTTAACCACTTCGGATAAACCGGAATTAACCTAAGACTCACTTTACCCGCTTCGGATAAACCGGAATCAACCTAAGACTCAGGAATTAACCTAAGACTCACTTTACCCGCTTCGGATAAACCGGAATTAACCTAAGACTCACTTTACCCGCTTCGGATAAACCGGAATCAACCTAAGACTCACTTTACCCGCTTCGACTAAACCGGAATTAACCTAAGACTCACTTTACCCGCTTTGGATAAACCGGAATCAATCTAAGACTCAGGAATTAACCTAAGACTCACTTTACCCGCTTCGGATAAACCGGAATCAACCTAAGACTCAGGAATTAACCTAAGACTCACTTTACCCGCTTCGGATAAACCGGAATTAACCTAAGACTCACTTTACCCGTTTTGGATAAACCGGAATCAACCTAAGACTCATTAATTAACCTTAGACTCACTCTACCCGCTTCGGATAAACCGGAATTAACCTAAGACTCACTTTACCCGCTTCGGATAAACCGGAATCAATTTAAGACTCACTTTAACCACTTCGGTTAAACCGGAATTAACCTAAGACTCACTTTACCCGCTTCGGATAAACCGGAATTAACCTAAGACTCACTTTACCCGCTTCGGATAAACCGGAATCAACCTAAGACTCAGGAATTAACCTAAGACTCACTTTACCCGCTTCGGATAAACCGGAATTAATCTAAGACTCACTTTACCCGCTTCGGATAAACCGGAATCAACCTAAGACTCAGGAATTAACCTAAGACTCACTTTTTCCGCTTCGGATAAACCGGAAGTAACCTAAGACTCACTTTACCCGCTTCGGATAAACCGGAATCAACCTAAGACTCACTTTAACCACTTCGGATAAACCGGAATTAACCTAAGACTCACTTTACCCGCTTCGGATAAACCGGAATCAACCTAAGACTCAGGAATTAACCTAAGACTCACTTTACCCGCTTCGGATAAACCGGAATTAACCTAAGACTCACTTTACCCGCTTCGGATAAACCGGATTCAATCTAAGACTCACTTTACCCGCTTCGAATAAACCGGAATTAACCTAAGACTCACTTTACCCGCTTCGGATAAACCGGAATCAACCTAAGACTCAGGAATTAACCTAAGACTCACTTTACCCGCTTCGGATAAACCGTAATCAACCTAAGACTCAGGAATTAACCTAAGACTCACTTTACCCGCTTCGGATAAACCGGAATTAACCTAAGACTCACTTTACCCGCTTCGGATAAACCGGAATCAACCTAAGACTCAGGAATTAACCTTAGACTCACTCTACCCGCTTCGGATAAACCGGAATTAACCTAAGACTCACTGTGCCCGCTTCGGATAAACCGGAATCAACCTAAGACTCACTTTAACCACTTCGGATAAACCGGAATTAACATAAGACTCACTTTACCCGCTTCGGATAAACCGGAATTAACCTAAGACTCACTGTACCCGCTTCGGATAAACCGGAATCAACCTAAGACTCAGGAATTAACCTAAGACTCACTTTACCCGCTTCGAATAAACCGGAATTAACTTAAGACTCACTTTACCCGATTCGGATAAACCGGAATACACCTAAGACTCAGGAATTAACCTAAGACTCACTTTACCCGCTTCGGATAAACCGGAATTAACCTAAGACTCACTTTACCCGCTTTGGATAAACCGGAATAAACCTAAGACTCAGGAATTAACATAAGACTCACTTTACCCGCTTCGGATAAACCGGAATTAAAATAAGACTCACTGTACCCGCTTCGGATAAACCGCAATCAACCTAAGACTCACTTTAACCACTTCGGATAAACCGGAATCAACCTAAGACTCACTTTACCCGCTTCGGATAAACCGGAATCAAAATAAGACTCAGGAATTAACCTAAGACTCACTTTACCCGCTTCGAATAAACCGGAATTAACCTAAGACTCACTTTACCCGATTCGGATAAACCGGAATCAACCTAAGACTCAGGAATTAACCTAAGACTCACTTTACCCGCTTCGGATAAACCGGAATTAACCTAAGACTCACTTTACCCGCTTCGGATAAACCGGAATCAACCTAAGACTCAGGAATTAACCTAAGACTCACTTTTTCCGCTTCGGATAAACCGGAATTAACCTAAGACTCACTTTACCCGCTTCGGATAAACCGGAATCAACCTAAGACTCACTTTAACCACTTCGGATAAACCGGAATTAACCTAAGACTCACTTTACCCGCTTCGGATAAACCGGAATTAACCTAAGACTCACTTTACCCGCTACTGATAAACCGAAATTAAACTAAGACTCAATTTACCCGCTTCGGATAAACCGGATTCAACATAAGACTTACTTTACCCGCTTCGGATAAACCGGAATTAACCTAAGACTCACTTTACCCGATTCGGATAAACCGGAATCAACCTAAGACTCAGGAATTAACCTAAGACTCACTTTACCCGCTTCGGATAAACCGGAATTAACCTAAGACTCACTTTACCCGCTTCGGATAAACCGGAATCAACCTAAGACTCAGGAATTAACCTAAGACTCACTTTTCCGCTTCGGATAAACCGGAATTAACCTAAGACTCACTTTACCCGCTTCGGATAAACCGGAATCAACCTAAGACTCACTTTAACCACTTCGGATAAACCGGAATTAACCTAAGACTCACTGTACCCGCTTCGGATAAACCGGAATCAACCTAAGACTCAGGAATTAACCTAAGACTCACTTTACCCGCTACAGATAAACCGGAATTAACCTAAGACTCACTTTACCCGCTTCGGATAAACCGGAATTAAACTAAGACTCACTTTACCCGCTTTGAATAAACGGGAATTAACCTAAGACTCACTTTACCCGATTCGGATATTCCGGAATCAACCTAAGACTCAGGAATTAACCCAAGACTCACTTTACCCGCTTCGGATAAACCGGAATCAACCTAAGACTCAGGAATTAACCTAAGACTCACTTTACCCGCTTCGGATAAACCGGAATTAACCTAAGACTCACTTTACCCGCTTCGGATAAACCGGAATCAAAATAAGACTCACTAATTAACCTAAGACTCACTTTACCCGCTTCGAATAAACCGGAATTAACCTAAGACTCACTTTACCCGATACGGATAAACCGGAATCATTTTAAGACTCACTTTAACCACTTCGGTTAAACCGGAATTAACATAAGACTCACTTTACCCGCTTCGGATAAACCGGAATTAACCTAAGACTCACTTTACCCGATACGGATAAACCGGAATCAACCTAAGACTCAGGAATTAACAATAGACTCACTTTACCCTCTTCGGATAAACCGGAATTAACCTTAGACTCACTTTACCCGCTTGCGATAAACCGGAATCAACCTAAGACTCAGGAATTAACCTAATACTCACTTTTTCCGCTTCGTATAAACCGGAATTAACTTAAGAATCACTGTACCCGCTTCGGATAAACCGGAATCAACCTAAGACTCACTTTAACCACTTCGGATAAACCGGAATTAACCTAAGACTCACTGTACCCGCTTCGGATAAACCGGAATCAACCTAAGATTCAGGAATTAACCTAAGACTCACTTTACCCGCTACAGATAAACCGGAATTAACCTAAGACTCACTTTACCCGCTTCGGATAAACCGGATTCAAACTAAGACTCACTTTACCCGCTTTGAATAAACGGGAATTAACCTAAGACTCACTTTACCCGATTCGGATATTCCGGAATCAACCTAAGACTCAGGAATTAACCCAAGACTCACTTTACCCGCTTCGGATAAACCGTAATCAACCTAAGACTCAGGAATTAACCTAAGACTCACTTTAACCGCTTCGGATAAACCGGAATTAACCTAAGACTCACTTTACCCGTTTTGGATAAACCGGAATCAACCTAAGACTCATTAATTAACCTTAGACTCACTCTACCCGCTTCGGATAAACAGGAATTAACCTAAGACTCACTGTACCCGCTTCGGATAAACCGGAATCAATTTAAGACTCACTTTAACCACTTCGGTTAAACCGGAATTAACATAAGACTCACTTTACCCGCTTCGGATAAACCGGAATTAACCTAAGACTCACTGTTCCCGCTTCGGATAAACCGGAATCAACCTAAGACTCAGGAATTAACCTAAGACTCACTTTACCCGCTTCGGATAAACCGGAATTAACCTAAGACTCACTTTACCCGATTCGGATAAACCGGAATACACCTAAGACTCAGGAATTAACCTAAGACTCACTTTACCCGCTTCGGATAAACCGGAATTAACCTAAGACTCACTTTACCCGCTTTGGATAAACCGGAATAAACCTAAGACTCAGGAATTAACCTAAGACTCACTTTACCCGCTTCGGATAAACCGGAATTAACCTAAGACTCACTGTACCCGCTTCGGATAAACCGCAATAAACCTAAGACTCACTTTAACCACTTCGGATAAACCGGAATCAACCTAAGACTCACTTTACCCGCTTCGAATAAACCGGAATTAAACTAAGACTCACTTTACCCGATTCGGATAAACCGGAATCATTCTAAGACTCAGGAATTAACCTAAGACTCACTTTACCAGCTTCGGATAAACCGGAATTAACCTAAGACTCTCTGTACCCGCTTCGGTTAAACCGGAATTAACCTAAGACTCACTTTACCCGCTTCGCATAAACAGGAATCAACCTAAGACTCAGGAATTAAACTAAGACTCACTTTACCCCATTCGGATAAACCGGAATTAACCTAAGACTCACTTTACCCGCTTCGGATAAACCGGAATTAAAATAAGACTCACATTACCCGCTTTGGATAAACCGGAATCAATCTAAGACTCAGGAATTAACCTAAGACTCACTTTACCCGCTACTGATAAACCGAAATTAACCTAAGACTCACTGTACCCGCTTCGGATAAACCGCAATCAACCTAAGACTCACTTTAACCACTTCGGATAAACCGGAATCAACCTAAGACTCACTTTACCCGCTTCGAATTAACCGGAATTAATTTAAGACTCACTTTACCCGCTGAGCATAAACAGGAATCAACCTAAGACTCAGGAATTAAACTAAGACTCACTTTACCCCATTCGGATAAACCGGAATTAACCTAAGACTCACTTTACCCGATTCGGATAAACCGGAATCAATCTAAGACTCAGGAATTAACCTAAGACTCCCCCCCCCCCCCCCCCCCCCACCCCCCCCCCCCCCAGTCCCCCCCCCCCCCCCCCCCCCCCCCCCCCCCCCCCCCCCCCCCCCCCCCCCCCCCCCCCCCCCCCCCCCCCCCCCCCCCCACTTTACCCGCTACGGATAAACCGAAATTAAACTAAGACTCACTTTACCCGCTTGCGATAAACCGGAATCAACCTAAGACTCAGGAATTAACTTAAGACTCACTTTACCCGCTTCGGATAAACCGGAATTAACCTAAGACTCACTTTACCCGCTTCGGATAAACCGGAATCAACCTAAGACTCACTTTAACCACTTCGGATAAACCGGAATTAACCTAAGACTCACTGTACCCGCTTCGGATAAACCGGAATCAACCTAATATTCAGGGATTAACCTAAGACTCACTTTACCCGCTACAGATAAACCGGAATTAACCTAAGACTCACTTTACCCGCTTCGGATAAACCGGATTCAAACTAAGACTCACTTTACCAGCTTTGAATAAACGGGAATTAACCTAAGACTCACTTTACCCGCTTCGCATAAACAGGAATCAACCTAAGACTCAGGAAATAATCTAAGACTCACTTTACCCCATTCGGATAAACCGGAAGTAACCTAAGACTCACTTTACCCGCTTTGGATAAACCGGAATCAATCTAAGACTCATTAATTAACCTAAGACTCACTTTACCCGCTACGGATAAACCGAAATTAACCTAAGACTCACTTTACCCGCTTCGGATAAACCGGAATCAAAATAAGACTCAGGAATTAACCTAAGACTCACTTTACCCGCTTCGAATAAACCGGAATTAACCTAAGACTCATTTTACCCGATTCGGATAAACCGGAATCAACCTAAGACTCAGGAATTAACTTAAGACTCGATTTACCCGCTTCTGATAAACCGGAATTAACCTAAGACTCACTTTATCCGCTTCGGATAAACCGGAATCAACCTAAGACTCAGGAATTAAATTAAGACTCACTTTTTCCGCTTCGGATAAACCGGAATTAACCTGAGACTCACTTTTCCCGCTTCGGATAAACCGGAATCAACCTAAGACTCACTTGAACCACTTCGGATAAACAGGAATTAACCTAAGACTCAGGAATTAACCTAAGACTCACTTTAATCGCTTCGGATAAACCGGAATTAACCTAAGACTCACTTTACCCGCTTCGGATAAACCGGAATCAACCTAAGTTTCAGGAAGTAACCTAAGACTCACTTTAATGGCTTCGGATAAACCGGAAGTAACCTAAGACTCACTTCAACCGCTTCGGATAAACCGGAATCAACCTAAGACTCACTTTAACCACTTCGGATAAACCGGAATTAACCTAAGACTCACTGTACCCGCTTCGGATAAACCGGAATTAACCTAAGACTCACTTTACCCGCTACTGATAAACCGAAATTAAACTAAGACTCAATTTACCCGCTTCGGATAAACCGGATTCAACATAAGACTCACTTTAACCACTTCGGATAAACCGGAATTAACCTAAGACTCACTTTACCCGATTCGGATAAACCGGAATCAACCTAAGACTCAGGAATTAACTTAAGACTCACTTTACCCGCTTCGGATAAACCGGAATTAAACTAAGACTCACTTTACCCGCTTGCGATAAACCGGAATCAACCTAAGACTCAGGAATTAACCTAAGACTCACTTTTTCCGCTTGGGATAAACCGGAATTAACCTAAGACACACTTTACCCGCTTCGGATAAACCGGAATCAACCTAAGACTCACTTTAACCACTTCGGATAAACCGGAATTAACCTAAGACTCACTGTACCCGCTTCGGATAAACCGGAATCAACCTAAGATTCAGGAATTAACCTAAGACTCACTTTACCCGCTACAGATAAACCGGAATTAACCTAAGACTCACTTTACCCGCTTCGGATAAACCGGATTCAAACTAAGACTCACTTTACCCGCTTTGAATAAACGGGAATTAACCTAAGACTCACTTTACCCGCTTCGGATAAACCGGAATCAACCTAAGACTCAGGAATTAACCTAAGACTCACTTTTTCCGCTTCGGATAAACCGGAATTAACCTAAGACTCACTTTACCCGCTTCGGATAAACCGGAATCAACCTAAGACTCACTTTAACCACTTCGGATAAACCGGAATTAACCTAAGACTCACTTTACCCGCTTCGGATAAACCGGAATCAACCTAAGACTCAGGAATTAACCTAAGACTCACTTTACCCGCTTCGGATAAACCGGAATTAACCTAAGACTCACTTTACCCGCTTCGGATAAACCGGAATTAACCTAAGACTCACTTTACCCGCTTCGGATAAACCGGAATCAACCTAAGACTCAGGAATTAACCTAAGACTCACTTTACCCGCTTCGGATAAACCGGAATTAACCTAAGACTCACTTTACCCGCTTCGGATAAACCGGAATCAACCTAAGACTCACTTTAACCACTTCGGATAAACCGGAATTAACCTAAGACTCACTGTACCCGCTTCGGATAAAGAGGAATTAACCTAAGACTCACTTTACCCGCTACTGATAAACCGAAATTAAACTAAGACTCACTTTACCCGCTTCGGATAAACCGGATTCAACATAAGACTCACTTTAACCACTTCGGATAAACCGGAATTAACCTAAGACTCACTGTACCCGCTTCGGATAAACCGGAATCAACCTAAGACTCAGGAATTAACCTAAGACTCACTTTACCCGCTTCGGATAAACCGGAATTAACCTAAGACTCACTTTACCCGCTTCCGATAAACAGGAATCAACCTAAGACTCAGGAATTAACCTAAGACTCACTTTACCCGCTTCGGATAAACCGGAATTAACCTAAGACTCACTTCAACCGCTTCGGATAAACCGGAATCAACCTAAGACTCACTTTAACCACTTCGGATAAACCGGAATTAACCTAAGACTCACTGTACCCGCTTCGGATAAACCGGAATCAACCTAAGACTCAGGAATTAACCTAAGACTCACTTTACCCGCTTCGGATAAACCGGAATTAACCTAAGACTCACTTTACCCGCTTCGGATAAACCGGAATCAACCTAAGACTCAAACTAAGACTCACTTTACCCGCTACAGATAAACCGGAATTAACCTAAGACTCACTTTACCCGCTTCGGATAAACCGGATTCAACCTAAGACTCAGGAATTAACCCAAGACTCACTTTACCCGCTTCGGATAAACCGTAATCAACCTAAGACTCAGGAATTAACCTAAGACTCACTTTACCCGCTTCGGATAAACCGGAATTAACCTAAGACTCACTTTACCCGTTTTGGATAAACCGGAATCAACCTAAGACTCATTAATTAACCTTAGACTCACTCTACCCGCTTCGGATAAACCGGAATTAACCTAAGACTCACTGTACCCGCTTCGGATAAACCGGAATCAATTTAAGACTCACTTTAACCACTTCGGTTAAACCGGAATTAACATAAGACTCACTTTACCCGCTTCGGATAAACCGGAATTAACCTAAGACTCACTGTTCCCGCTTCGGATAAACCGGAATCAACCTAAGACTCAGGAATTAACCTAAGACTCACTTTACCCGCTTCGAATAAACCGGAATTAACTTAAGACTCACTTTACCCGCTTCGGATAAACCGGAATTAACCTAAGACTCAGGAATTAACCTAAGACTCACTTTTTC
>CM063508.1:158477774-158515274 GCA_032207245.1 Pardosa pseudoannulata
GGGAAATTAGCTTAATACACCGTTCTACACTATCCCACAAATTTTCATTAACGTAGTTTAAGTTGAATCTAAAATATCTTCGGGATCGCTTATTACATACTAAAAATCAATTTTGAGAAACGAACGATATTAAGCGGACTACAGGAGCAATCGTCTTTATACTTCTTAAAATAACTTAAGACTTTGCATTACACTATCCTACAAAGTTTCATTAACGTAGTTTAAGTAGTACCTGAAATATCTTCGAAATTGTATATTTGGCCATTATAGTGGAAACGCTGTTTACATACTAAAAATCAATTTTGAGAAACAAACGATATTAAGCGTACTGAAGCTATCCTCATTATACTTGTAAAGTATCTTAATACACCGTATTACACTATCGTACAAAATTTAATTAACGTAGTTTAATTTGAACCTAAAAAATCTTCGGTATCGCTTATTTTTTCACGAGAGTGGCATTGCTTATTACATGCTAAAAATCAATTTTGAAAAACGAACGATATTAGGCAATCTACTGGATCAATCGTCTTAATACTTGGTAAAATAATTCAATACAACGTATTACTTTCTCCTACAAATATTCATTAACATAGTAGAAATATTACCTAAAATATCTTCGGAGTCGGTTATTTGGTCTTTACAGCTATGCTGCTTATTACATGCTAAAATCAGTTTTGAGAAACGAACGATATTAAGCGAACTACTGGAACAATCGTCTTTATACTTCTTAAAATACCTTAATACACTGTATTACTTTATAATACAAAGTTTCTTTAACGTAGTTAAAGTAGTAATTGAAATATCTTCGAAATTGTATATTTGGCCCTTATAGGAAAATCGCTGTTTATTTGCTAAAAATCAATGTTGAGAAACAAACGATATTAAGCGAACTACTGAAGGTATCATCATTATACTTAGTAAAATACTTTAATACACCGCACTACACTATCCTACAAAGTTTCATTAACGTAATTAAAGTTGAACCTAAAACATCTTCGATATCGCTTATTTTGTTATTACAGTCCTATTGCTTATTACATGCTAAAAATCAATTTTGATAAATGAACGATATTAAGCGAACTACTGGAGGAATCGTCTTTATACTTGGTAAAATAGCTTTATACAACTTATGACACTATCTTACAAAGTTTCATTAACGATGTTTAAGTAGTACCTGAAAAAAAGCCCACTGCACGCATAATTTGACGGTGAAGTATACCCACATGCCAAGTGTTAAAAAATAAGATTTTCATCATTTGTTCTCTACTATTATTTAGTTCGTTTTACTGAACTTATTTTAATTATGCAGAATAAAAATTCTCTCTATAAAGTTAAATGTGAGAGATTCTTAAATTTTAAAATTTTTTCTGACGGACTTATAAAAACAAAATTATTTTCATTAATAATTTTAGATTTTTGTAAACAATTCTTACATTAATTCACCACCTATTTAATTTTTTAGAAAGTATCAGAATTATTTGGTACTTGGTAAAATAAGCTATTTTACCAAGTTTAAAGACGATTGCTACAGTAGTTCGCTTAATACCGTTCGTTTCTCAAAATTGAATTTTAGCATGCAAACAGCGTTTCCACAATACTGATGAAATATCATATTCCGAAGATATTTCAAGTACTACTTAAACTACGTTAATGAAATTATATAGGAAAACGCAATACCTAGTATAAAGCTATTTTACCAAGTATAAAGACGATTGCTCCAGTAGTTCGCTTAATATCGTTCGTTACTCAAAATCGATTTTAGCATGTAATCAGCGTTTTCACTATCAGGACTAAATATCCAATTAAGAAGATTTTTCAGGTACTACTTAAACTATGTTAATCAAACTTTATAGATAATATAATATGGTGTATAGAGCTATTTTTCCAAGTATAAAGACGATTGCTAAAAAGGTTCGCTTAATATCATTCGTTTCTCAAAATTCATTTTTAGTATATAATAAGCGATTCCACTGTAATGACCAAGTATTCAATTCCGAAGATATTTTAAGTACAACTCAAATTAGGTTAATGAAACTTTATAGATAGTGTAATACGGTGTATAGAGCTATTTAACCAAGTATAAAGACCATTGCTCCTGAAGTTCGCAAAATATCGTTCGTTTCTCAAAGTTGAATTTTGGCATGTAAACAGCGATTCCATTATAATGCCCAAATATACAACTGCTAAGATATTTCATGTACTACTTAAACTACGTTAATGAAAATTGATAGGATAGTGTAATACTCGGTATAGAGCTCTTTTACCAAATATAAATACGATTGCTCCAGTAGTTCGCTAAATATCGTTCGATTCTAAAAATTTATTTTTAGCATGTAAATAGCGATTCCATTATATTGACCAAATATCCAATTACGAAGTTATTTCAAGTACTAATTAAACACCGTTAATGAAACATTATAGAATAGTGTAATACGGTGTAAAGAGCTATTTTATTAAGTATTAAGATGATAGCTAAAGTAGTTCGCTTAATATCGTTCATTTCTCAAAATTGATTTTTATCATGCTAACAGTGTTTCCACTATACTGACGAAATATCCAATTCCAAAGATATTTTACGTACTACTTAAACTACGTTAATGAAACTTTATAGAATAGTGTAATTCGGTGTATAGAGCTATTTTATCAAGTATAAAGAAGATTGCTAAAGTAGTTTGCTTAATATCATTCGTTTCTCAAAATTGATTTTAGCATGTAAACATCGATTCCACTATACTGACCTAATATCCAATTCCGAAGATATTTCAGGTATGACTTAAATTGAAAAACAAACGATATTAAGAGAACTATTGAAGTAATTATCTTTATACTTGGTAAAATAGCTTAATACACCGTACTACACAATCCTACAAGGTTTATTTAACGTAGTTTAAATTGAACCTAAAATATCTTCGGGATTGCTTATTTGGTCATTACAGTGGTATAGCTTATTACATGCTAAAAATCAATTTCGAGAAACGAACGATATTAAGCGAACTACTGGAGACATCGTCTTTATACTTTGTAAAATAGCTCTATACACCGAATTACACTATGCTGTGAAGATTCATTAACGTAGTGCAAGTAGTACCTGAAATATGTTAGGAATTGTATATTTGGTCATTATAATGGAATCGCTGTTTAAATGCTAAAAATCAATTTTGAGAAACGAACGATATTAAGCGAACTATAGGAGAAATCGTCTTTATACTTGGTAAATTAGAACTTTACACCGTATTACACTCTCCTATAAAGTTTCATTAACGTAGTTTTAGTTGTACTTAATATCTTGGGAATTGAATATTTGGTCATTACAATGGAATCGCTTATTACATACTAAATTAATTTTGAGAAACGAACGATATTAAGCGAACTACTGTAGAAATCGCCTTTACACCTGGTAAAATATCTCTATGCACCGTATTACACTACCCTGTAAAGTTTATTAAAGTAGTTTAAGTAGTACCTGAAATATCTCTGGAATTGGATATTTGGTCATTATAACTCAAACGCTGTTAACATGCTTAAAATCAATTTTGAGAAATAAACGATATTAAGCGAACTACTTTAGCAATCGTCTTTATATTAATAAAATAGCTCTTTGCACCATAGTACAGAAATCTTTAAAGTGTCATTAACGTAGTTTAAGTAGAACAGGAAATATCTTCGGAATTGTATATTTGGTCAGTATAGTGGAATCGCTGTTTATATGTTAAAAGTCAATTTTGAGAAACGAACGATATTAAGCTAACTACTAAAGCAATCGACTTTATACTATGTAAATTAGCTCTTTACACCGTATTACACAAATCTTTAAAGTTTCATTAACGTAGTTGTAACGTACCCTCTTTCTTTTTGGTTTGGTTTGGAGTGCTACGGTCTACTTTTTGCAACACGAGGGCTAATGAGACCGGGACCTACAGCTTAAAGCCGATTTCGAACGGCTACGAACATCCATGCCACTGTGGGATTCGAACCCACGATCTCCGGTACCGAGGGCCATCACTCTAACCAATCGGCCATCGTTCGGCGGTACCCTCTTTCTAGGTGCGCTACGTTAGCATGGGACCTGCCCGCCTACTTTACTGGGGCAGGTATGTTCGTCCTCTATCGCTGGGTTGCATATTACTTACAACAATTAATCAAAAACTTATACGGACGAAACAGCATTTTATTTAGATTTTTGCAACATAAAATAAATTAAAGAAAATCAAACATCAAAGTGAGTCTCAGAGGCAGTCCTAGCTAGATTTTAAATGACCGAGCGTCGTCTTTAATCACATCAGCGCAGATAGATGTTTCTCGGCTGGCGGCTCTATCTCGACTCTCTCGCTGAACTCCAACAGCCCCCTTCCTTCTTCGGGGGGGGGGTGTCTGAAAACTTGAATCCTGTCGAAAAGGGCATACACTCCTTCTCCGAGAAGCTGCAAAAACACCCACTAGTGCCTCCGAAAAACGCTATCAGCCCCCTTTGCCTGCCGGCTTCTTATTTCTCCTAAGAAACGCCGCTTGGAAGGGGTCAAATGGGGCGATTCTCCCGATGTCATCCAGAGCACACAAAATCGTGGGTGCAAATTCCTTACATGCCCCCCCATGGCTTGAAATTAGCGCTCAAAAGAGGTCTAATTTCAACACATCCCACGACCAAAACGGTGGCAGCAGAACCGAAACTCTGTTTTCCCCGCCCTTCTCATGATAAGGTGCAAAGGTAAAACCTTAGATCTGCCAAGAAGTATTAAACACATACAAAAAAAAACTCTAACCTAATCAAAACTAAAATTTCAATATATACATGCACATAAGAAAAAATGAAAACAATATCCAAACACCTTTAGCAAATTTAAACGCACTATGCAAATACAATAGTGACAAAAAAAATATTAAAGAAACCGGTGAGGAAGCACGCATACTAAGATAAATATAAACTTTTTTATATAAAAATTTAAAACACCAAACAATAGTTATAACTTAGCTTCGCTCACCAACCAAGACATGGCACTCGCCGCGAGATGTTGTGCATCTGGCTTATGAGGGAATGAATAATTCAGCTTCATCTTGGATTTAGCTTTCCCCCACCATGTCAAAATCTCCTTAAAACACAACGTTTGGTTCCAAACGTTGTTCCTTATCCAAATATCCATAGAGTACCAAGAGTATCTTCGGAATTGTATATTTGGTCAGTATAGCGGAATTGCTGTTTACATGCTAAAAATCAATTTTGCGATAGGAACGATATTAACCTAACTACTGTAGCAATCAAGTTTATTTTTGGTAAAATAGTTCTTTAAACAATATTACACTATTCTCTAAAGTTTCATTATGGTAGTTTAAGTAGAATCGGAAATATTTTCGGAATTAAATATTTGGTCAGTACAGTGGAATCGCTGTTTACATGCTAAAAGTCAATTTTTAGAAAAGAACGATATTAAACAAACTACTAGAGCAATCGTCTTTATACTTGGTAAAATAGTCTATACACCGTATTACACTATCCTATTAAGTTTCATTACGTCGTTTAAGTAAAATAGGAAATATCTTCAGATATTTGGTCAATATAGTGGAATCGCTGTTTGCATGCTAAAAGACAATTTTGAGAGAAAAACGATATTGAGCGAAGTACTAAAGCAATCGACTTGGTAAAATAACTCTTTACACCGTAGTACGAAAATCTTTAAAGTTTCATTAACGTCGTTTAACTTGAACCCGGAGTATCTTCGGAATTGGATATTTGATCAGTGTAGTGGAATCTCTGTTTATATGCTAAAAATCAATTTTGCGATACGAACGATATTAAGCTAACTACTGTAGCAATCAACTTTATTTTTGGTAAAATAGTTCTTTACACCATATTACACTATTCTTTAAAGATTCATTAACGTAGTTTAAGTAAAACCCGAAATATCTTCGGTATTTAATATTTGTTCAGTATAGGGGAATCGCAGTTTACATACTAAAAATGAACTTTGAGAAAGGAACGATATAAATCGAACTACTTTAGCAATCAACTTTATTGTTCATAAAATTACTCTTTACACCGTATTACACTATTCTCTAAAGTTTCATTATGGTAGTTTAAGTAGAACCGGAAATAGTTTCGCAATCAATTTTGAGAAATGAATGATATTAAGCGAACTACTTAAACAATCGTGTTTACATATGGCAAAATAGCTCTATACACCATAATACACTACTCTATAAAGTTTCATTAACTCAGTTTAAGTAGTACGTGAAATATCTTCGGAATTGGATATTTCGTCACTATAGTGGAAACACTGTTTACATGCTAAAAATCAATTTTGAGAAATAAAAGTATTAAGCAAACTACTAAAGGAATCGACTTTATACTTGGTAAAATAACTCTTTACACGGTATTACACTATTCTTTAAAGTGTCATTAACGTAATTTAAATAGAACCTGAAGTATCTTCGGAATTAGATATTTGGTCAGTATAGTGGAATTGCTGTTTACAAGCTAAAAGTCAATATTGAGTAACGAACGATATTAAGCGAACTACTAATGGAATAGACATTATACTCAGTAAAATAGCTTTTTACACCATAATACACTATAGTATAACGTTTCATTAACGTAGTTTAAGTAGTACTTGACATATCTTCGGAATTAAATATTTGGTCATTATAATGGAATCGCTGTTTCCATGCTAAAAATTAATTTTCACAATCGAACGATATTAAACGAACTACTGGAGCAATCGTATTTATATTTGGCTAAAGAGCTTTATACACAGCATTACACTATCCTATAAAGTTTCATTAACGTAGTTTAAGTAGTACATGAAATATCTTCGGAATTGGATTTTTGGTCATTGCACTGGATTCGCTTATTACATACTAAATATCAGTTTTGAGAAACGAACGATATTAAGCGAACTACTAGAGCAATCGTCTTTATACTTTGTAAAATAGCTCTCTACACAGTATTACAATATTCTATAAAGTTTCATGCACGTAGTTTAAGTAGTACCTGAAATATCTTAGAAATTGTCTATTTAATCATTATATTGGAATCGCTGTATACATGCTAAAAATCAATTTTGAGATACGAACGATATTAAGCGAACTACTTTGGCAATTGTCTTTATACTTAATAAACTAGCTCTTTACACAGTAGTACAGAAATCTTTAAATTGTCATTAACGTAAATTAAATAGAACCTGAAATATCTTCGGAATTAGATATTTGGTCAGTATATTTACTTGCTGTTTACATACTAAAATCAATTTGGAGAAACGAACGATATTAAGCGAACTACTGGAGTAATCTTCTTTTTACTTTTTAAAATATCTCTATATACCGTATTACAGTACCCTATAAAGTTTCATTAACGTAGTTTAAGATGTATTTAAAATATCTTCGGAATTATATATTTGGTCATTACAGTGGAATCTCTTATTACATACTAAAAATGAATTTTGAGAAACGAACGATATTAAGGGAAATACTATTAATATCGTCTTTATACTTAAATAGCTGTATACACCGTATTACACTACCCTGTAAATATTCATTAACGTAGTTTAAGTAGTACCTGAAATATCTTAGGAATGGGATATTTGGTCATTATAACTGAAACTGTTTTCATGCTAAAAATCGGTTTTGAGAAATGAACCATATTAAGCGAACTACTAGAGCAATCATCTTTATACTTGGTAAAATAGCTCTTTACACCGTAATACACTATCATTTTAAGTTTCATTACTGTAGTTTAAGTAGAACCGGAAATATCTTCGGAATCAGATATTTTTTCAGTATAGTGGAATCGCTATTTACATGCTAAAATGAATTTAGCGATACGAACGATATTAAGCTAACTACTGTAGCGATCAACTTTATTTTTGGTAAAATAGTTCTTTTCACCATATTACACTTTTCTATAAAGTTTCTTTATGGTAATTTAAGTAGAACCCGAAATATCTTCGAAATTGTATATTTGGTCAATATTGTAGAATCGCTGTTTACATGCTAAAAATCAATTTTGAGAAACGAACGATATTAACCGAACTACTAAAGCTAACGAATTTATATTTATTAAAATATATCTTTACACTGTATCACACTAATCTTTACATATTCATTAACGTAATTTAAATAGAACCTGAACTATCTTCGGAAGTAGATATTTGGTTAGTATAGTGGAATCGCTGTTTACACGCTAAAAGTAAATTTTGAGAAACGATCTATATTAAGCGAACTACTAAAACAATCGTATTTATACTTAGTAAAATATCTCTTTACACCGTATTACACTATTCTTTAATGTTTCATTAAAGTAGCTTAAGTAGAACCTGAAATATATTCGGAATTGTATATTAGTTTAGTATAGTGGAATCAATGTTTATATGCTAAAAATCAATTTTGAGAAACTAATGATATTAAGCGAACTACTGAAAAAAATCGTGTTTACACTTGGTAAAATAGGTCTACACACCGTATTACACTATTTTTTAAAGTTTCATTAACGTAGTTTAAGTAGTACGTGAAATATCTTCGGAATTTTATATTTCGTCTGTATAGTGGAAACACTGTTTACATGCTAAAAATCAATTTTGAGAAATGAACTATATTATGCGAACTACTTTAGCAATCGTCTTTATACTTAATAAAATATCTCTTTACAACGTATTACACTATTCTTTACAGTTTCATTAACGGAGTTTAAGTAGTACTTGAAATATCTTCGGAATTGAATTTTTGGTCATTGCATTGGAATCGCTTATTACATACTAAATATCAGTTTTGTGAAACGAACGATATTAAGAGAACTACTAGAGCAATCATCTTTATACTTTGTAAAATAGCTCTATACATCGTATTACACTACCCTGTAATGTTTCATTAACGTAGTTTAAGTAGTACATTAAAGATCTTATTAATTGTATATTTGGTTATTATAATGGAATCGCTGTTTACATGCTAAAAATCAACTTTGAGAAACGAACGATACTAAGCGATCTTTAGGCGCAGTCGTCTTTATACTTGGTAAAATAGCTCTATACACCGTATTACACTATTCTTTAATATACTGCATGGTTATTTAACCCCCCCCCCACAAAAAAACAATATTTTTACGAAACCACAAAAATAAACGATTTTTAAAATTAAAGTCTGATAATCTGTCCGATATTTCTTTATCACTATTTTTGTCACAACGGCTCATTTTATCAATTTTGTATTCAACAATAAAAAAACCCAAGCTTCAAATTGACAAAATACGACTTGTACGTTCTGGAGCTAGGAATTCGATTGAAGACGAAATAATGCAACAAATTTCCGACAATCATAACTTGTGGATAGACAAAATGCAAAGCTTTGCATAGCAACACAAACAACAAGCCTATAATGTCACAGATACATATAATTATACGTATTTAGTAGATTTGTGGTGGTTAGCGGTTATCCACCACAAATCTACGAAATACGTATTTTTACGTGACCCGCGCTCCAGTGACAGACTGCAAAAAACTTAAAAATACATTGCCCGAAAGCGAAGTGTTAAACAAGCTCTCTCATTTCACTTTGCATATAAAGAGTTCGTATTCTTCATAAACAAAGTAAATTTAGCAAAACTAACTAAATAACAATAGAGAACAGATGCTGAAAATCTCATTTTTTAAACAAGATCTCGCATTTTACTTTATATAAAGATTTCTTATTCTGCATAAGCAAAGTAAAATCAGTAAAACTAACTAAATTACAATAGAGGAAAAATGCTGAAAATCTCATGCATTTCGATATCTAAAAATGTTATGATAACGTGAAATATATGAAAAAAAATGTTCCTCTTTAAGGTGGTAAAATCCCCTTAATTAATGACGAATAGCTTTACTTACTAAAAAGCTTCAATTAACAGTAATAAGTTTACCTGTGTTACAAAATAAATATCTTATCACTAAGTTTTTTTATGTATATAAATGGCTGCCTATAAGTTTAAAATATATGATCTCTAATGCGTGCATGATACAATATTTACAGTTGCTTAAAAGTAAACATGCCAACACTTAATACATACCTCAATCTTTTATTTCTACTTTAATTCATTACATTACCTATCACATTATTTAAACCTAAAATTAATAATGAAAATCACTTTGTGTTGTTATAAATCCGTTTAAAAAAGTTTTAAGTTTTTTAAACAAGCTCTCACATTTTACTTTATTTAGAGTTCTTATTCTTCATTAACGAAGTAAATTCAGTAAAACTAACTAAATAACAATAGAGAACAGATGCTGAAAATCTCATTTTTGAAACAAGCTCTCACAATTCACTTTATATAAAGAGTTCTTACTCTGCCTAAACAAAGTAAAATCAGTAAAACTAACTAAATAACAATAGAGGAAAAATGCTGAAAATCTCATTTCTATAGCTAAAAATGTTATGATGACTTGAAATATATGAAAAAAAAATCTTCCACTTAAAGGTGGTAAAATCCCCTTAAATAATGATGAATAGCTTTACTTATTAAAGAGATTCAATTAACAGTAATAAGTTTACCTGTGTTACAAAATATATCTCTTATCAGAAAGTTCTTTTATGTATATAAATGGCTGCCTATAAGTTTAAAATGACATCTGATCTCTAATGCGTGCATGATACAATATTTACAGTTGTTTAAAAGTAAACATGCCAACTCTTAATAAATATCTCAATCTTTTATTTCTATTTTAATTCATTACATTACCTATCACATTATTTATATATACATTACCGGTCATTTGATGGTATGTTTAGTGTTAAATTTCATATTTGTTATACTTAGTGAAGCTCATAACTTAGATTTCAGATATTCATGAATAAATAATCGGCAGAGATGTCTAGACTATTGATGAGTTTAGAAAATAGCAGTCTAAAGGTTACTCACGTAATTTTCTCCCAGTCACTTGTTTTTTATTCAAATGGCCAGATCCAGCAAAAATTCTATGAAAACATGGGTGAATTGTAAACACAATCTAATATAATTTGCAGTTTATTTACTTTCAAATTTCGATTCGTCACACGGAATATAGTAGTTTACTCGAACGTTGTAAAAACTACTTCTGTAGTCTAACATACTGATAAGAAAACTGGTGAAACATAATTATTTAAAATGATCCATACTCTATCAGTTAGACTTTGCAGTGTCACCGATAAACTGACCAATTTCTGCGGGTATTTCTTCAGTTCTGCGATCTGAGAAAATTAACTTGCTTTTGCAACGCTAACTGCGCAGCATACTCAGTAATTCGATTTATTACGACAGATTATTCGATTCATTTCCAGCTTTCGACATGACAAGTGTTTCGACCAAATCTCTTCTGGCTTTTATTGAAAATTATCTATCACTTCTTGCGGTTTGGGATATACAAAAGGCTTTTTCAAACCAAATTAATATAAAAAAGTTGTGAACGTTAACTTAATGGTTAAACTGAATGTTGATAATGTGACGAGTGTGTTGTGAAACCCTCCCCCTCATATCCACATTTAGGAAATTGAGGCAGAAAGATTAGCGAGTCGGAACAATCGGGTGATTTTAGCATGGATACTTATAGACCAAACCTTAGGTACTTTAAAGAACCAATAGTTTTGGAACTAATGTTTCGCTTTTGTTATCCATTCACATTCAACGGAACTAAAAAGTCTGAGGAAAAAATTTGTGGAGAAAACTACTCTTCCGACACGCTTCAGTTCGTTCAGTTTTTTTTTCAGTTCAACTTATTAGTTGGATTACTTGGCTTAACTGATAGTGTGGGGCTGATTTCGATCAGTGTATTACGAAAAAAAATATAACACAAGTGGGTTATTCACTAAGGTTGTTAACTAAGTGGTAACGTGGATGGGTTAACTGTCTACCAAACCCAAGAGCATTGGTATGTAAGAGGGTTGGAACTTTAAAAGTGGCAACTATTTATTTACATAGAATACAAAAGTGATTCATGTCACCATGCTTTACAGTTCTTCAATATAGTCGTACGTATTGTGTATAACCCGTTTCCAACGATGTGGAAGTCGTAGAACACCTGTAACAACGTTCTGTTGAACCTGTTCTGTTGATAGTTCGAATGCACCGGTCTATTGACAGAAGAATCTCTGGAACAGTTCTGAAGTGAATACCACGAAGTGGCTCCTTCATCTTAGGAATTAAGACAAGTCACAAGGGCTTAGACTTTGAGTGTATGGTGGATGGTAAAGCCCTAGATGACACTGTCCTGTTGTACGACCTTTGACACATTGAATTTTTATCCAACTTCATTGTTCTTGTTTTGAAAACATCCTGACAACACTATAGACCCTAAGTTAATACAATGATGAGTTCTTTGCGTCACTCTACATGCGCATGAAGTAGGAAGGACGATTCTCTTTGCTGAGAGTTATGGTAGGTGTGTAGCACACGTGTGGTATACGCGATATTCCTTGGTACGTAGCGTTTTTTTAACATTGCAGCCTCCATTAAAGTTTCAACCCTCGTACATTGAAGCCTTGTCCGATGTACGACATAAAAAGCTTAGTATTTATGTGCTCCTTAGTGCACTGCGACTTCCATGCAAAATTTTTATTTAGACACACTTTTGTTTTCTCGTATACGTACTTTTACGAGAAATGCAGATTTAGTTATTATAAGTCTGTATTGGTTTTATTTCAAGTAATTTTTGAGTAATGCTGCATTAATGATAAGCAAAAAAACCTGAATACCTTTTTTACATTTTCAAATTTTACTGTTTATGTGTATAATAATGTGAACTGATAATTTAAAATAAGAAAAAGAAAAAAAGTTTAATATTTTTACACCGAAGTTGGTATGCCATTTATATTACATCTTAAAAAAGATTCCAGTAGTAATCAAATGAAAACACCTACTGTATTTGCAGTTGACAAGTATAGAAAATTGCTTTATTATGAAATGACTTTGGTATTAATACTATTATAAAAATTTAATATTATGTGCAAAGGAGGAAAAGGCATAAAAAACAGTTTTAAAGCTTTTCCACAGGGAAAAAAACATTTTTTTCATGATTCCAAATTTTTGTAATTCTCAATATTCTCAATTTCTATACTTCTTCAGAATATCTTCAGAATATTTGAATGTATTCAATTTCTGTAATTCTTCAAAATATTTCAATGTATCTAATTTCTATAATTCTCCAGAATATCTTAAGTTATTTGGCCTACATAAGCCTACATTCTGAAGAAAATTTTCAGATTATAATCTTAAGATTTTCTGTAGATTACATTCTTAAGATTTTCTTCATTTTATATTCTTAAGAAAATCTTAAGATTGTAGGCTTAAGATGTGGGCAAAATAACTTAAGATATTCTTAAGATTTTTTTTGAGAAAATCTTGAGATTATTTCTAGTAGGGGTAGTATACGAGGGAACGCATTGTAATCATCTGAAACCTTAACCACGATTTTAATCGAACTTTCCGATTTTGACCTGTTTGAATTAAAAATACTCTTTCTGGATTTATGTGTGTGTGTATTTGGGTATGTGTAGGAACACTCTAACTCGAGTATGTTTTGATTTAAAGAAAAAACATTTTAAATACATATATTGCAGCAAAATTGCAATTTTCTGTCAACTTTTAGTTTAATTTCGGCAACTAAAAGTAGCAGTTTCCCTGCTACTTCCAGTTTCCCATGCTGTTATTTAAGTTCATACAAACACGTGTTAGCATAGCCGCTCTATGAAAGAAAGAATAAAAATATGACTAACGAAAATATTTATTTTCTATGGGTGTAGAGAATGTGCATGTTTGTAAACAAATCCGAATGCTGATTTCAACTCAACTCCTTGAAAGCAAAACATTGTTTTCTATGGGTTTTAGCATGTATCATATCTACTCTATACTATTATTAATGAACCATATATTATTACGGATTGGAAAACTCTTATGGCTTTGGTTTGGTTTGAAGTGCTACGGTCTCCTTTTTTACAACAAGAGGGCTAATGAGACCGGGACCTACAGTTTAAAGACGATTCCGAACGGCTACGAACATCTATGCCACAGTGGGATTAGAATCTACGAATTCTTGTCTTGTAGGGTAGCACCTTAACCAATCGGCCATCGTTCGACCCTTAAGGCTTTGTAATTAGCAGTTATTGTGACTGATATCAAGACACATCTAAATAAAATTCCAGGCCGAAACATAAGACCCAAATAAGCTATACAAATGCACATAATAATGTTTAGACGGATTTATTTGTAATGCTACTTATAGGTAAACTAATAACATATAATAAAATGTAGGCTATTTATAGTTTCATTTAAAAGTATAGGTTTTAATATTTTTCTAGATTTTAATATCACAGTTATCATGTCATTAGAAAACTAAAAAAATATTTCAACAAAATAATTTATTTAAGTTTTGATTGAATAGATCTGAATAAAAAATAAATTAATAAGCAAATAGCAAAGTAAGGATGTATGAAAGCTACTTACCAAAAGAAATTTAAATATATTTATGTAATACATGGAATTTGAATAGCAATTATATACAAAAATCGTTTGCTGTGATCGAAAAAAAAAAACAACTGAGAGGCAAGTTTATTCTAATAACCTGTATATTTAAGTTAAGCCTTAATCACACTATTTATCCCAATCTAAAGTTTTGATTTAATTTCGTGTACAAATGTTTTAAATAACAAAGCCTATAATAAATTCTATTTTTTTCGCATCTTCAAACTGTTTAGTACAACTATACGCATTACAGCTCGTTACTAATTTCGACTATATTCAGAAAATAAAGTGTAAGTAAATATACCCAACACAACCCGTCAGAAAACAGATAGAAACTGACAATGTTTTGCCTTCAAAGAGTTGAGATGCACCTGAGTGCTGCTGCCCTAACGTCACATGCACATTTTCTGTACGAGAATGCCAGAAAGAGGCTATTCCCGTTTATTTTTTAAAATTTCATTTTTTAATTGATTTCTAGTGAAATGAACTAATGAGTTTGAAACCCAGTCTAAGCATAAAAACACTTCCCAATCACAATGTCAGACTTAAATTTTTTTAAGCTGAATTATTTTTTAAGTGCTAACCTTCCACAGGATCTCACATGATCTCACAAGAAGCATTAACAACAGAACTCAATGGGCCAAGACATCTAGTTCTGATGTTACTGATAATGGTATTTGTATTAGATTAATGACCTTGAGGCTAAACTTCCAAATTCTATAGATTTAAATTTAAATATCTACGGATAGAAATAAAATATGGTGTGCGAGAAACATGCGTTCTTTAGAAATCACAAGATCGAACTCGGCATTAACGATTGTCTTTTTATCAAATAACTCCATTAATTTAAAAAGAACTACAATACATCATTTGCACCGCAATCATTTGATAATTGTTTCCTTCTCTGCCTCCCGATAGATGGCAGCACTAGAAAGTTTGTTTTCATGAGATGGAATTTGATTTAATTGTAATTTTTTTACTTGAATTTATTCGTAATTTTTTCTTCCGCATATCCAGGATTAAAATATCTATGCATTTAATTTTTGATTTATGTAGTATAGATTTGATATAATCCCTCCATTAACGCACGTAGCGTAGATAAAAATTTAAAACAAATAGAAAAAATTTTAGAGAAAAGAAAAGATGACAATTTACAAAAATAGAAGAATGAACAAATAAATGAAGAGAAAATATAAAACAATTGTATTTAACCAATATTTTCACTCCCTTCTACAAAGTAAAAAAAGCATTGCAACTGCAAAAAAAATTGCCAGTCGTCTATTTTTGAGGACAGTTAAAAATAGTTTACAAAAATTTTATTTCTTTCTGGTTGGATTTTTCCTGTATTGCCATCGAAACTACATTAGAATGCAATTTGATTTATCTCAATTGAAATCCTGCATAGAACAGCCTACCTTACTAGGTATGAGGTTTGCAAGTGCTGCCCTTGGAAAGAGACTATCTCGGATTCAAATGTTATTTAGGAGATAATTATTCATTATTTCCCACATTTAGATATAACAAATTTTGACTGGGTTCCTAATCCATTTGGGATAACGAATACTTCTGTATTTGAATTTACTTTGAATGAAGTGGAAGAGCTAATTTTGCTTTCTAATAATTATGATTTAATTTTAAAATATTTGGAATAAGCAATTACTTCATTTTATGCTAACAATAGATGCGATTATCCCATGATAACAGAAAAAGCTTTAAAAATGTTATTTCTATATTTTTTCTATATTATTTGTGTGAATTCAGATTTTCAGTATTAACCAACATAAAAATGAAAAAAAGATCAAGACTGTTAAATATAGAAGACGATATGAGAGTAGCATTGTCATTTTTACGACCAAATATAAATGAAATTATCAAAACACATCAAGCTTAAATTTTCCATTAAAAGTATAAAGCGATTTAACGCAGCAGGGTACATCTCAACTTATGACAATTTTGGCTTTCGTTTCAAACGGAAAGGCAGTTTATTGTTTGCCTATTGGCTGTTGTAAACATGAAAATGAATGTGTGGGGCATTATAATAGTTCGTGACGTTGTGACAACTTGCTCTATTCTTATTAACTTGTAATTAATCTCTTAACATACGTACTGTTTTGTTTTTGGTACACATTATTTTATTTTACATTCTAAATTATTATCATAAACTATTTTACGCAGTGTGTTATAAGTAAGTAAACAAATTTTAAGCTTATCTTTTTCTTTGTGTGCTGCCAAATTTTGAAATCGTTAAAAGTGTGCCACGACAAAAAAGGTTTAGGAATACTGTTCTAGATAGTGGAAGCGGATTTTCAATTTCTCCATGAAATTTTGATTCATAAATCCATCAATAAAGGCTGAATGGGAGATGGGAGTAAATAAATTAATGTCCACTCTTTGTTTTCGAGCCCAAACTAAATTATATACTAATGTAAAATAATTATTTTTTTCAGCATACTTTTATAAATATATATTTAATACATTTATATTTTGGAGTTATAATATTGCTACAGAAATTAAACCATCAGAGAAAATAAGTATTTTCTCCTAGACTGGAAAAAAATAAATTAAACATAATTTTAGTCAAAGATTAAGAAAAAGTTTTAAAAGACTATTTTCTGTTATTTTTAATGGTTTTGTTCATAAAGCTTTCATATTAAAAATACACAGAAATGTACTATTTAGAACTGGGAACAATTTCAAATACTTTACTTGCAACTTTTTTAAAAAATTAGGCCCTTCTCTGGACGTTGCGGTTCCTTTCTAACCTTCGTAGTGACGTCATTTTGAAGCCAGCTTGAGGACATTATGCGAGCAAATGATCAAGCTGACATCAAAGGGATGTCACAGCAAACATTCGACACCACTCGCTACATCCAGAGTAAGCCCCTTATCCTCTACAGCCATGTTAAAACACCAAAACTGCACAATCTTGATTCATGTGTTACATCACAAATGGGCTTACAAATTACTGCTGTAATTTTAGCGACATCACTTGCGAGAATTAAACTTTATCTCTTTTGCGATTGCGAATAGATTCCCCTAACTGAACTAGTTTAAATTGAATGATGATAGTTCTGTATCAAAGATTTCGAGAGAAATTTTATAATAAACGTCTACAAAATTTATTGCTTTTTGGTAAAATATTATTATTAATATAAGAAAAAAATATTCATTGAATTAACACATTTAACTTAAATAAAAAACATTACTTTGTTCCTCTGAAAATCTGGCATCGAGAAGTCTGCTTAAAGCGTTAAGAATTTGCTTCTTTATATTGTAATATGATTCAGTTATTTACTGTTGAGTACTACGGGTAAAGTTTGTTAATCTGCAAGTAGCTTGTTAAAAAAATACACGTTTAAAATGGAAAGCTCGACTGTAATTAGACATATTTGTAGAAAGTTTGGGTACTGCATCGTGAATTGGGAAATAAAAAATTATGGATTTTCCGCTCATGGTATGGAATATGAAATTAAGTCTGAAACATTTACTGTTAGGCCGCATATGACTAAATGGAGAATGGCCTTAAAGTCTGAGTTCGGATTATGCAACGACACCGAAATAAGGTTCTACTTGGAAAGGATGGATGATGTAGGACCTGATACAGTTTCAGTCAACATGAATATATCGCTGTGCGACCAGGAAGGCAAACAATGGAAAACACCTAGCTATCTCTACTGTATCAAACGAAATGGCAGAAAAGAAATTTTCGTACCTAATATCTACTTTGGGAGAGTAAACGTTGGCTTGTATAATTTCTACTCAATGACGTTGCGTTGTCAGATGTTTGTATACGAGGCAACTACAAATAATTTGAAACGTGACGAATGTATTGATTATGGTTTAACATGTTTATCTAAAGACATTGAGAAACTTTATACAAGCAAGGAATTCGCTGACGTTAGTTTAGGTTCAAGCTCTAAGGAAATGAATGCACACAGAGCTATTTTGAGTGCTCGCAGTGAAGCATTTAAGAATTTATTTATCCAAGATGCAAGGAATGTTTTAGACTTCCCGTATTGCGACTGGAACGAAGTTAGTGATGTTTTGAGGTACCTTTACTCGGGTGAAGTGAGTAATATTCTTGAAAAACCTACTGCTTCTATAGCTGATTGTGTATTTAAGTTGTCGCTTCAAGGACTCGAAGACCATTTTATGGCCGATGAACAAGAACTGAAAACCGAAATCGAAGTCCACCAAACAGGGTTTATGTGGAAAATCGAAAATTTCAGCGACAGAAAGGAGGAATGCATCCAAAGTCATGTGATAAATGGTGACATGGCAGAAATGGCGTGGCAATTGCATCTATATCCAAAAGGAATTGGTGGGAAAGAAGATTATTTGACTGTTATTGCTGAAAATAATGAAGGAAAAATTGAAGGGGATGTTTGGGCAAAAATAGAAGTATTTCACGATTCTTATGATAGGTGTTGGAAAACTATGAACGTTGTTAAAGAAGGCGAAGTGTTTGAATTGCGTAATTTTGAATCCAGAAATTCTGTTCTCAAGAAACTCGATAATGGTATACTAAGATTATGTTTTAAAGTTTGTGCTTCCACTAGGAAAACCAATTCATCATATGTTCATCAAGTTTACCCTATATCTGATTTTCCAAACGATTATTATTACAAAAAGCTGTCGAAGGACATTTTATCCCTACGTGGTGACACTAGATTTTCTGATATCATTGTTTATGCTGATGGTAAAGAGTTCAAAGCTCATAAGTGCATTTTGTCAGCTCGTTCGGATAAATTCCATAACTTATCAGATGATCTAAATGAGGATAAAGTAATTTGTGTTGATGATGTCAAATCCGATATTGTAGAAATGATTTTAGATTACATGTATAGTGGAGTTTTTCAGACATTTGATTTTGATAAGCTTCTTGGAGTCTACGATGGAGCATGGAAGATGGGAGTAAATAGTTTAGTCTCAGAGTGCTCGTCTGTTTTACAAAACAGTATCAATGAGGATAATATATTACAATTGGTGACGGCCGGATATACAGTGGGAGATGAACTTTTGCAACATCAGAGTTTGAGATTTTTATCAGGGAGCATAAGCACCCGTAGTGAAATTCTGAAAAAGATAGAATCAGAAAACCCAACTTTAAGCACTAAAGTGAAGGAGCATCTTGAAAAAATTCTGTTACAGCAAGACAATTAAACTGAATAATAGCGTTGTTATATACTGAAACATTTTAATTGTTGTACTTTCTTGTAAGTATCTTTCGAAAGGATTGTTTGTTTAAATTTAATTGAAGGTATAACTTGTTTAGATTCTCTTTGATCTGTAATTGTCACCAAAGAAATAAGTAAATTATATAAATTGTTACACATCTAGTTTTAAAAAACTTAGTCTAGCATTAAGAAAATATTGTTGTCAATTTATTTCTTCAGACCTGTTTAAGTTAAGAGCAGTAATGCTATTATTTACGATATTTAATTTTTAAATGTTGCTAAAACTTTTTGTACTCTTAAGGCAATAATACTAATAAGTGAAACAATTTAAGTCTTTGTTAATTTAGAATGGCTGAGAAGCAATTAATTATAAGCTCTTAAAATAAGTTTTTGTTAAGATAAATGCATTGATGCTTAATTACAAAACAGAAAAATAAATGAAGGAAAAAATTAACAGAAATAAGGCATTTAAAATTATAAGTTTCTTCTAGTAAACTTATAGAAAATTATACTCTATACTTAATTTGCCAATGTAAACTATTAAGATAGCTGTGAAATTTAAAATTAAGGATTTGCACTTCCTAGAAAATAAATACTAAAAACTTTAAAGGAAAAAAATTATAATTTTAAATCTTATTTTCCCTGGCAACTGAATTTGTATTGCCCAAATTGAAAATATTTATAAACTAAATTAAAAACCATAGTGCACAAATGCATAGTAATTAAATAAAAATGAGTATATGTAAATACAAGGAAAAGAAACTTTCGATCAATGTTACCTTAACATTTTTTGTGTATTTCATTACGTTGAATACACTTATTTGCTAACAGTTGTTACAAATAGCATTTATAGATGCAGTAAGAGTTTAGACTGTATGGTTGATTGTTTGTAGTTATTAAGTTCACCTTTTTTCTGAGGGGTTGGGGGATAAAGAACCATAGTATATAGGCCCAAAATTATAAGACACGCGTGAAGTTTTCAAAAAAGTTTTAGCTCATCAAAAATTTGTATCTCATTGAAAAAATTTCTTCGCAAAATAAACTTCATTCTATCCATCATGAACTAAATACCCTTATAAAAGAAATCTCTTCTCATCTCCAACCCATTGCTACTCAACGTGGAATTCTTTTTAATGCAGACAACTTTTCCGTAAAAGCAAAAACTGTAAGATAGTGTTTTTACTGTTTGTGTATACATACTACAGGATGGGGTTAATTATTCAGTTATACATATTATTCAATTAAAGACTATTATTACTTCATTTTTTATACAAATTTTAAGCTACTAAAGTCTGCGTTAAAACTTAAAATTCACCAGATATGTAGTCTAAATCTATAACATAACTTCTTTTGAAAAGGTTTACTTTAAGAATGTGGGTGGGAGCCCGTCTTGGAAATCAGTACCGGCCCCCGTTATTGCTAGTTGCGATCATATGGTTTAAAATCAATTTCAATTCTCACAAGGTTTTAGTAAATTGGAAATATCTGTATATTGCTAGTTGCGATCATATGATTTAAAATCAATTTCAATTCTCACAAGGTTTTAGTAAATTAGAAATATCTGTCATACAGAACTGAAATGAGTAATAAGGCGTAATGGGAAGAATGTGATGAAATTTGGAATAGGCAAGAAATTGCTTTATAAGGATTTTTTTGTGTGTGTGGGGGGGAAAGAATGCGATAAATAAGATATGTAGGAATTGTATACTGATAAATCTCTAAGGGGGAGTAAGGTGTTAGCTATGAATATTGATATTGAACAAAACTTAAGGATATAACTTTGGAAAACATTAGGTATAAGAAATTGGAATAAATCTACATTTTTAGTCAGTAAATCACCAGAAATTCTGTCCAAATGATACTATTAAGTAATTTCACTTTAACCAATTAACGCATTAAGCTCCTTTTTTAGAGACAGCTAAAAAGTAGTTTGTATAATTGTTTTCCTTTTCGACGAAAGTGGATGGAAATTTTATAATACACAATTTATCAAATTTTACGGCACCAGCTGTTTATAATTTTGTCTCTTGGATCAGCATTTTGGGGTGTTTAGGGCCTGGTACTTAAATTTACCTTTTCTTCAAATACTTAAATTTATGACAAATAACTTCATCTATAATAAATCTTCACTTTACGGTACTGAGTTTAAATGTGAAACTAAATTAATCTTATAACGACGTTTTTATTTATTTATGAAAGTGATTCTACGATGGGTAAAATCATTGATAAATCACTTGTAAGACTTGTAAGGAAAAGCTGTAATAGAAAGTTGTTTAAATTTTGGATTTATCTTCTGTTCAGTCTATAATTACTAGTTTTAAAGATATGTATCAGTATTTGCTCGACAGAAATGACTTGGGCATTACAGGGTTAAAGTAATGTATTCACATAAAAACACCCGTATCATGGTTATTTTTTTATTAATCTGTACACTAGGACACCTTACCTCATATTTTCCATGGCAGCATAATGCAGATTAGTTTGATTTGCCTTCGGCTATTTGTAGTTAATAGCTTTGTAAATGTCTTACAGAAGACATAGAACTTGTAAAAATAAATTTTGTGTCCAAATGAGGTACAAAACCATATTCGTTCACAGTGCATTTTCTAATTTGCTAATTCTCAGTTTTAGGATATGGGGGAGGATAAGGATTTTATCACACGAGAAAATTTCCACCAATATGTTAAAATCTTAGTCTTATTTTTGAAGTTCTGAAATGTAATCCTGTGATGTTTAAAATTACAACTTATTACTGAGGACGAGTCGTAATAATCAGCTGTTTAAATCTCCTATCCATTTTACTTATAGAAGTTCATAACAAATGAGTCTAAGTTATTTACTATAATAAATTGCTGAAAACAAAGGGCACCTATTATATTTATGAAATAATTTAAATTTTTCTTTCCAAAAACTATGTTGAATGAATGGTTTTAGTTTCAAAACACCGATTTTTATTAACACTTTGACTGCCTTCTACGAGATAGCTCGTAGATTGTGTTCTTTTCTAGGACACCAACTGCAAGTTATCTCGCAATGTGTTTAATTGCCATTTCTGTGCAGCTACGAATAAACTCGTAGTATATCAGTGCTAATATCCATAGATGGCTTCTGGGGGAAAAAGAACAAAAAATCAAGGCTGGCTTACATGACCAGAAAAATATATTAAAAAAAGAACAAAAAAATGTAATCTCAGAAGGTTCATAATCTCTACTGTCGTTACTATCCTCGTCAAAAATCCAGTCAAATTCGGAATTACTTAGATTTGCATAGTACTCTATTTTTGAGTCAGTTTGAGTTTCTTATCCATATTGGGTTCTTGATAATTATAACAACAATTCTAAAACAAATCACTCAAGAAAGACGTAAATGTGATGCACTAAATAACAATTTCTGAGATATTACTGACGAATATAGACACGTATGTATGATTCAGCTTTAGAGAAGCGACAGGTTCAAGCGTGTCTGTCTGTGCTCGAATTAACTTATAGTTGGCTTCCGCGAAGAGATTTCTGTTACATTAGCCAATTACGAGATAATTCGTAAGTCCTTTTTTATATAAAACACATTTATGCTTTTTGATGAAAACTATGCAATAGAATTAGTAATTTTTAATAATATGTGATTAAATCAAATTGTCATTTTAGGCCAGATTTCTGAAAATTGCCGTAGCATTCAACGTGTTAAGTACCATCTTAACTGTATGTTAGTTTGTAAAAGATACACATTGAAAAAATAACAATAAATTTTTATTGTTATTATATATAGTAAAAAAGCGGAGGGGGGGGAGAATCAAATAACCGAATACAGGAAACATGGAAGAATTTTGACAAAATAATTTTTAACAGATCCCACAAGCTGAAAATGTGCAGATGGAAGGGTATCATCGGTGCCTATTTCCCATTCCTACTGTCCATTTCTATTCCTATACCTTGATTTTCAGGTACATTTTTTCCAGGAGATATCCGATGGGGAAAAGACCAAGTGCTCTGTATTATAGTCACTTATTATACAGTGAGTTAGCTACGGATTGTGGGGGATAACTCATTCTAGAAATTGACCAAAATCTGGAACTGCAATTAATATTTTACATATAAAAGTATATTTCTTTTGAGGTTCACGTGATTATATGCACAAATAGATAAGACTGCATCTATGACCGACGGTTCCTTTATAGCATAACATATTTTTTCTAAACCCAGTTTCACTAGAGACTGATTTTTGACATCTTGAAGTCAAACAATAAATTTAAAAATCCTGTTTGAACATTTTAAAACTGTACAGGCATTTAGTAAAATTGTAGTAAAAATCCAATGGTTGCAGAGTAAAAGTCCAGCCATCGACCTTATTATGCATCCTGTAAAATTTGTATAGTATCTGTATTACATACTAACATTTCTGTTTATGGAAACCGGTTTCACAAGATCCTTATTTGCGACAACTTGAAATAAAAAAAATTCAAAATACCTTTGATGAATTTTAGAATTATACAGGCATTTAATCCTGTTGTAGCATTTTTCTATACCAAAGGAAAATTTTATCATTCAATGTGATTATAAAATAAAAGTTTCACTTTCAAACTCCAATTAAAAAAAAACACTGGTCAGAATGACGTCAAATCTGAACTGAATATACTGAAAGAAGAAAGAAACGGTATGACATAAGTAAAACAAAAGTTCTAAAGTATATGAATAGATGGCGCTATAAGCAGCAAACTACACAAATTTAATAGACAAAGGAAGCCGCCAACACAAATGTCGTTGGTCTCTTCCTTTGCTTTGGGGCTTCAGCGTCTGTTGGGACGAGACGGAGAAAAATAAAATTAATATAAAGTACATTAAAAAATTGCTCTCATTCTAAAACAGCAACAAAACCCTGATAAAAATGCTCAAAAAGTTAAAAAAAAAATTGTTGCAACTCATGGAAGAAAAATTGTGTTTTAAAGCTCCTCTATGAAAATTACAATATGCTGAAATAGAGAGATTGCATGAGGAGCCCCTGTAGGATAAAGGTAGGTTGTTATGGTATATTATGCGACTAAAAATAAAAGCTGGAACGCAACTGGAATCTGTGTCAAAGCAACATTTTCAATACAGATATAATTATATGAGGAAATATTTCCAATAAAATGCTTATGTCGTATTTAACTGTTATATGTTGAGCACACCATGCTTTTATTTGTAGTCGTATAACCTATCATAACAATATCTCGATAGAAAGACCAAAAGACAGTTGCCAAGTTTTGCAGAAAAGGATAGAGTCGCCCGAAAAGGTATTTTATAATAGACTTATAATTACGTTGGCTGGTGTTTTAGATTAAAAACATCATTACACACACACAAGCATATATATATATATATATATATATATATATATATATATATATATATATATATATAAATTAATATTTAATTTGTTTATTGTGTTTCTAAATAGGTTTTTCAGTCTTCATAAAGTTGAACGTTTTGCTTATGCGTTGTTGTTTTTTTAGGGAGGGGGGGGGAGCTCAAGTCCATGAGCCTTCCTTCTGGGTGTGCACCTATGTATAACGTTTATCATCTGTATTTTTATGCATTTAAACAATTTTACAAGCATAGTTAGAGTTGTTTTTAGGATTTCGTATATTCAAGTATATTTTCATTAGAAAAAGTGTTTTTCTTTATGAAGTATAAAGGAGGGAAATTTGATGAAAGGGTGGATAAACGTATTTATTCTTTCAAAAACATCAAAAAAGTTTATTTCGGATTCTACTAAAAAGTAATCAAAACGAAGCATAGTAGATTTTATTTCTTAGAATGTGAATGACCGTCTAAAGCGAAAAGTAATTTAGTTGGTGAGAGGTGAAGGAATTTCATACCTCGTTCTGCTTATTTGTCAGTCTTTCATCTCCCCTGTCGGCTTCTTTGGAATTACTGCAGGTTATCTTAACCCTCCAAGTGGAACACACCCAGGAAAAAAAGTCTTCAAAAATACGCTAAAGTTTTATTGTGTCAGTGGCCAAAGCGTTCTATTATTTTTTCCTTCACCCTTTATCGATTAGAATAGAATACAGGAAACCCACCCTCGTTATTGTCCCTTTAATTCCGGTTATAAATAGATATATAAATAGATATCATATATTGTTAATTTTTAATACACATAAAGCTCGTCAAGTCTCCAAGATCATCCTATAAGAAATAATGGATTTTAAAAGTACAAATAAAAATATTCTTTAAGAGAATTATTTATATTGTTTTACGAAAGTCATCCAAGATATTTAAGTGGTGCAATTAGAGATACATCTGTTACCGAAAATGAAATACTTCGAAATAGAAATTTACAAATCCATGAAAAGCTATCAGCGTCTTTGTGCCTCAGGGAGTAGGGGTGCATCCCTCAATAAATGTTAGTCACAGAGGGGAGCAGTTCCTAAACAATCGACCTGACCCTCCTATCTCAAAACTCCATGGGGGAAAACACTGGCAGAAATGTACATTACATGCATTTTCGGAATGTTTTTGGAGGTCGAAAATTGTATGTGGAACCGGTTTGAAGTCATCATCATCGGTTTGACAGAATTGTACGTGCGAACCGCTTAGAGGGTTAAGGGGTGTTATGAATCATTTGGATAAAATCGGTGTTCCGTCCAGCAGCCATGATGCTGGATTAGAAGCAGCAATTGCTTAATAGTTTTGTAAAGTGTGTTTATTTTGTTACCGTTGAGAGTAGCGCCATTTGAAAAAAATAAGGGTGTTTTAATCAAACAGTTTTATTTTTTATTTTTTATTTTTTTTACACTTTAACTGACGGCGGTTTCGGAGCGAAACTACCTGTTAAATTCTTTCTCTGCTTTTGAAAGATATAGGATGGACTTTTAGGTTTTTTTATATTTATGACATTTCCAACTCACAACAGAGAGTATACAAGTGATCTATACTTCATTTGAAATATACATGGTTAAACTTACTTTACCTGAAAAAGTCAGTAATATAATATTTTACTTATAAACCCAAATGTCTATCCAAACAACACTTTTAAATTGTTTATGTTTTGTACGGTCTACTGTCTTTGAACACGAGGGTGAATAAGTCCGAGACCTACAGCTTAAGGCCGTTTCCGAATGGCTACGAACATCCTGCAGTGGGATTTTAACCCATGAATTCCGGTACCTAAAAGCAGCTGTGTACTATATGCCCATTGTTCGGCTGTAAATTGGTTAGTTTATCTTTATCATCTCCCTTTTTATCTTCCCCGTTTCCGAATTGCTACGAACCATACCTGCAGTGGGATTTTAACCCAGGAATTCCGGTACCTAAAAGCAGCGCTGTACTATATCGCCATCGTTCGGCTGTAAATTGGTTAGTTTATCTTTATCATCTCCCTTTTTATCTTCCCCGTTTCCGAATTGCTACGAACCATACCTGCAGTGGGATTTTAACCCAGGAATTCCGGTACCTAAAAGCAGCTGTGTAGTATATGGCCATCGTTCGGCTGTAAATTGGTTAGTTTATCTTTATCATCTCCCTTTTTATCTTCCCCGTTTCCGAATTGCTACGAACCATACCTGCAGTGAGATCTTAACCCATGAACTCCGGTACCTAAAAGCAGCGCTGTACTATATCGCCATCGTTCGGCTGTAAATTGGTTAGTTTATCTTTATCATCTCCCTTTTTATCTTCCCCGTTTCCGAATTGCTACGAACCATACCTGCAGTGAGATCTTAACCCATGAACTCCGGTACCTAAAAGCAGCGCTGTACTATATCGCCATCGTTCGGCTGTAAATTGGTTAGTTTATCTTTATCATCTCCCTTTTTATCTTCCCCGTTTCCGAATTGCTACGAACCATACCTGCAGTGGGATTTTAACCCAGGAATTCCGGTACCTAAAAGCAGCTGTGTAGTATATGACCATCGTTTGGCTGTAAATTGGTTAGTTTATCTTTATCATCTCCCTTTTTACGAATTGCTACGAACCATACCTGCAGTGAGATCTTAACCCATGAACTCCGGTAAAAAAGCGCATTTTCATCGTTCGGCTGCACAAGGTTAGTTTATCTTTGGATTTTGCAATTTAACCACCCCTCAAATTTTATCCCCCTCAAAAATGTAAAACAAAATTATGCATTTACATTTATAAAGTTCATAGATACCATTTATATAAACTAATTTCAATAAATCTCAAAGAATTTAAAATGGTAACCTTTAAAGTGTTAAAGCGCGGAGCGGGGGGAATAAATCGGCTACGAACCAATATACCAGTGGTGTGCGGTAGGTTTTTATGCAGGGTGTGCAGAGAACACGAATTTTCGGATAAATCTTTAATTATTGAGACATCTGAGTTCTCCATTCTGAAACGGGCTATTTATTAAGAATAGAAATTTAAAGAATACAATAAATAAAATATTTACCTACGAGTAGTCAAGTTATAACTATAAAAAGAGCTAAACTTATGAGAATTCTACTAGCACTGAAGCAAAAATCATGTCTTTTGTTGTATGGTGTCATATCGGCGTTGAAAAAGAAATAGGCTTCCACGAAAAACTTATATGTTCAGCAAACGTAGCACAACATGGCGCCGGCCGCTGCGGTGCCTCATCCGGATGCTCTTGGGTGCCGACAAACCGAACGTCTATTCCACGTGCAGAGGATTTCACTGCATGGTGGCACAATAGAAGGAACAGTTTCTTGTTCGGTCAGTGGATTAAATTATACTTATTAGTTGTTTTTGACATTTGGAAATCATACAGTCTGCGAAAAATATCTTGACAATTTTTAAAAACAAAACCAGGGATATGGTGTTACAGATATAACTTATGTACTGTCTCTAAGACACAATGAATAGTAAAATTTGGACTGTTCTGTTAAAATTCGTTTCTTTAAAACAAAACAACATTGTTTTTCAGCTAATTATTTCAATAAATAGAATACATCACCGAAATGAATTTACCACACTAAAACATTTCATTTTATATTGATGAAATACTTCTTTTATATTTCTATGAAAGCAAAATCTTACAATATATAAATTTAAACATTAACCGTCTGCAAAATCGTATGGCCAGTTAATCAGTTAAAAAACCAAAATCGCTTCAGTACGTAAGTCCCCGCTCTAATACAACGCTTAATAAACCATACACTTAATAACCTTCGGATGATTCTGAATGCAAAGTGCAGGAAAAATAGCTGCACTTGCTTTAGTGCCATAGTATGCTGTTCTTCTCCAGTAGCCCACACATGTAAAGCGTGATTTTCAATTTAGTGCGCAGTGAGTTCACATAAGAGCTTCCTATGCTCGTTTGCGCGCTACCTGGTGCAGCACCTAGTACCGCACGCACTGCGGGAATACAAGCAAGTAAATCAACATAATATTTGAATATATTATAAATAATATTTATTATATACTATATAAAGATAGGTAGACATAGGTGCAGAAAATTATTGTCCCTCATAATTTTGCCAGGGTGTGCAGTGCACACCCTGCACATATGGACCGCACGCCACTGCAATATACTTTGTTTTTTCTTGATGTTTCTTTAAAGTGGATGGCTTGGACGACGTTTGGAGTGAAAATATTCAAAGTCATTGCTGTAAGTAAGTTCTTAATTCCTTTAACCCTTTAGCGAACAGTGGTTTTGCAGCAAAACCACCTGTTAAACATTTTTTTAAGCATTACTTTTTTGAGTCATGAATGATTTTTCTATTATTTTATATTTTTGACAGTTTAAATTTACAACATATGATAGCTCTATATTTAATTTGTTTTTTTCTTTTGAAATATATGTATTTCAACTTGCTCTACCTGAGAAGTCATTAATTCAATTGTTCTCACTTATGACTTCAAATAAAAGTATCTATATAAACAACACTTATAAATTGCTTAGCTATTTATTTATAATACTATTTTAAGGATTCTTATTTATTGTTCTTCCATTATAGTTAAACTTTTAAAAAACTATTTTTTTCAGGCTGTACAAGAGGAGGGATTTCTCAGTTAAACTACTGCTTAAACCCTCCTTAGGTATCCCTCCTAGGAAATGTAAAGAAAATTTATATATTTTACATTTATAGGTTTCATAGATAACGTTTATAAACTAATTTCAATGAATTTATTTTGGCAATCTTTAAAGAATCTTTAATCTTAAAAGAATCTTTAATCATAAGTCGTATTGGGTTTTCATTTTCCCAACGCTGATCCAATCCATATACATTTAATTCTATTGGATTGTGTTTATGTATTATGTATCCCCTCGTTCATATTATTCTTATCTATTGTACTGTGTTAAAATCTGAAATTTTAGTAGTCATTAATTCTCTATTCACAGTAATATATTTGCTTTATAATGTCAAATTCTAATCTACAATAAACTGTTATCAAATCCTTTCCCTTTGGTCATTTCTCAATCACAAAGTCTTTATTTTAGTTTATATGTATAATTATACATTCCACTAATTCTTAACATCTCACAATAGGCAAATTATTTAGCTGTAAATATGAATGTGAGTATAATTTTGTGTTATCTTTTCTTCGTATGTTGTATGATTTGAAAGAAATCCAGCGGTAACAGCTAACGGATTGATTAAAATCTTAAATGTTAGTAGTCATTAATCCTCTATTGATAGTAATATATTTGATTTTGTAATGTCAAATTCTAATCTACAATAAACTGCTAGCAAATCCCTTCCCTTTGGTCATTTTTCAATCACAAGTCTTTATTTTAGTTTATATGTATAATTATACATTCCACTAATTCTTAACATCTCACAATTAGCAAATTATTTAGCTGTAAATATGAATTTAAATATAATTTTGCGTTATCTTTTCTTCGTATGTTGTGTGATTTGAAAGAAATCCAGCGATAATGGCTAACGGATTGAATTTTAATGGAGGTCATTGGACTGAGAAGACTACTGTACCGGTTAATGCTGTACCATTTAAAAACAGGATTAACCTTGCTTTATTATGCTTGATCACTAATGAGAAATAATGAGTGGTATCATAACGCTCCATTTACTTTCTGTTAATTAGGTTCCATTTAGTTTATTTTAATTCTATAAATCTTCCCGAAATTACTCTTTTGCAAATACTTCAGACACTGAATGCTTTAGTGATTTTAATAATTAATATTTTGGTGGCTGTATTTTCATAAAATTTAAATACAATTTTCGTTTCGAAATATTACAGTTATTATAAAATATAGCTGTGTGATCAACATAATGAAAAATTTATTTTTAATTTTCAAGTATAGTAAAAATACAATTGTCAGATTTTGGTTTGGAGTGCTACTGTCTACTTTTTGCAGAATGAGGGCTAATGAGACCGGGACCTACAGCTTAAAACCGATTCCGAACGGCTACGAACATCCACTGTGGGATTCGAACCCACGAACTCCAGTACCACAGAGAAGTGCCCTAACCAATCGGCTATCGTTCGGCATACAATTATCAAAAGCCGTACTAATCTCTGATGTCTAGATCCGAGTACGTCCTCTTATTTCCACCCTATTGCAAATGATGTATAATTATTTTTAATTTTCAAGCTTGTCCATCCCTTATTAAACTTTCATAATCATGAGGAATTGCCATTAATACTGCTGTTCAGCAAATTACTTTTAACAAAAAATTAACAGCTAAATTTTGAAGACCGTACAACAAAAACTGAAATGATTCAATGTTATTACTAAAGAAGAAAACTATTTACATTTAATTTTTCCCATAATAGTTTTTTTATTCACTGTACAGATTCATTTGCCTTTTATTAGTTTATGTTTCTAGCATTTTAACTATTTCCTCCACAGGTTGAAAAGGTAAGTGACCCCGCATTGCAAAGAAAAAAATTTTTTTACCAGACCGAAATGTTTTTAAATCTAACTCGTTTTCTATTATTAATTTTTCTCTTAACTTTGTCCAATGTACACTAATTATTTTTAAAACATCGCACTCTATATAACTGTGCAAATATTTAGATTTTACTTAAAAAAATTATCAGAACTGTCTGGGCAATAAATGTTTCCATGTAAAGTTTTAGAACCATTATATTAGATATTCATATTCATAAAAATCTTAAACCTCATACGCTGCAAGATTGTTGACGAATATTATATTTTATTAATAATGGATAATCACAGTTATAACTATGTATATGCTTTGTGTTGACCGTAAGACTTACATTTACAATGGCATTTAGTAATGAAACATATCTTTTTGCAATGACAGCGTTTATAGCCATGTCCTCCGGTGAATGTTGACATTCTCCAATTTCAGGCATTCACAGTAACATACATATAACCACTACATATATTATTACCTATGTCATTACATGTAATATTTTATTACATATTTTACATACATAACATATTATTATTACATATATTACATACATAACATATTATTATTATATATATTGCATATATAACATATTATTATTACATATATTACATACATAACATATTATTATTTTTACATATATTACATACATAACATATTATTATTATTATTACATATATTACATACGTAACATATCATTATTATCATTACATATATTACATACATAACATATTATTATTATTATTATTACATATATTACTTACATAACATATTATTATTTTTACGTATAACTTTATTATTAATATTGTTATTATTAGACAACTTGTCACTTCACTGCCACCCTTCTGTCTGGGTAAATATGAATCTCCAAAGGATTCAAATTTATCTAGGCAAAAGTTTTGGGTTGCACCATTAAAAAATTTTAAGGGTACAGCCCAAAAGGAAAAAGGTTGATAAAAATTTCTCAACTTTATATCACTTCAGAGTTGATACCCTGTTTAGACCGCATTCTCCGTTTACTCAAGTTTCCGCATTACTCAAGTTTCCACGACACTATTTGCCATTGTTCATTTCAATAACGAGCAAGCCAATTGGTAGGGGTTTTTTACAGCTCACTGAAAGAATATACTAAGAATTCATGGATAAGTTATGGTTTAGAGGGTTAGAAATGAGTAGAAATAAAAACTGAGGCCACACTTCACCATGAAAGGTTAATTGGTCTCTATATCGTAATTGCGGCGTTCTAGACTTTCTATATTGCAGACAGGGCCAGATTAGTTGGTTTGTGACGAGTTATAACTTTTCATGGAAATATGGTTGCCATTGCCTCGGCAACCATAGGAGTAGGTTTCTAGGAGTGGATTATGAAGACTGTAAACGACTGAAAGACTCTTTTGCTGTTGTTTTGATGTTTATAGTGAATGGAATATTTTTTAATAACAAGGGGGTAAATGCCTGTTAAGCATTCGGCCAAACAGAGCCATGGGAATTGTTGATCCTTTTATTATGGGAGCACCATATTAGCGGGCAACATTAGTCAATACAGAAACACAAAATAAAACAAGATGGGTCTCGTAGTCCAGAAGCAGGAACCAAGAATACTCCAAGGTTCTGTATGCCACCTCCAGAGGTACCATTTGAGAAATTGGAGGGCATTGCGACCAGAAACATATTTTACGTACTCCAGCTACCATGAATGAACAAGGCAAATCTTGGTTTCGAGCCTTGATCACTCAACCATCTGGTTGCGAGATCACTGCCTTCGCTGACTGACCTCTCTTGCTTCAGGGCCATGTTAAGAACCTTTAGTGTTTACTACCTTTAGCTGAGCACTTAAAATTTTTCTGCTCTTCTATATATGTATTTTAAAACTGAAAAAAAATAATGAACTCTTAGATTTAATTTTATTTATCTAAATTAATCCATAAAAGATATCTAAAAATTATGTTAACAGTGTATCATACGGGTGTAATTTGACCCCATTAAAATGAGTTTTATTTTATAAACTTAATAAAGATATATAAACAATATTGGATGCATTATGAGAATTACATATTTCATGAAAATTATTATAACGTTTATTTTTTCCAGTTATTAAAATAATACAGTGTCTTTTACAAATGAAGTTGGCAAGTATTGTACATCCCAGTACGCTTTCTATTTTCTTCCTTTGTACACATATAATATCTTTGCTTCTATGTATATGGTGGTATTAGCGTTGTTTTACCAGTCTTTACAGGAAGTACATAAGTTAAATAAGTTACATAATATTACTTGCCTCATATTATATGGCAAATTTGTTATTTTCTATTGTTCTAAGAAATAGTTTAACGGGGAAGTCTACATAACCATACCCCACATCATCGTGTTCTTGATTGTGTTCTTCATCGCTTACATTCTCTCCATAATTACTAAAATCATCCGTTTCTTGCACAAACCATTTTTGGTAACGCTGTATTAAAAAAATGATGTTATTAATCTAAAGTAATGAACTGATTGAAGAACAAAAGTTGATGCAAAGGATGTTTTGTAACATAAAAAATGGTGTATTTTAAGCTCGCTGCAGTTCACTTTCCACAATATTTAACCTTAGAGTGGTATCCCATCGAACTTTGTTAGTTTTGTTATATTTGCCAGATAACGCTTTAAAAATGTATTTTAGAGTATGGGAAAGTAAGTAAAACATACAGTTACATTAAAAATGATTCATTGCACATTAAAGTTAATTTATGTTTTTAACAGTTTATTATTTAATAAAACTTCTCTATGACTTTCGAATAGCGTTATAAGGTTATATTAAATTTAGTCTCACTATGGTTAAAGATAATTATAGCATAATTTTTTAGCATTTAATCATCGATTAGTTCTTCTTGATACCAAGCAGATTGGTTTCATGCAGTTTACTGTAGAGGGTCATGTTCGGAAATTATTAGATCGAGCATAAATACCTTTTTTTTACTGGAACTGATAGTTATAAATGATTATAACTGAGGAGGTAAATTGTCTGTAAAAGGTTTAATGTCAAATTCTAAATGCCTTTCTTAAAAACTTTTTATGTAACCTCCACACTATGGCCAATTGTTTACCTCTTTCTGATGGTGACCTTGAACAATGGTTCACGGGTTTCATCCACACACTGGGACACTAAATGTGCCGAGCACGTGGATTCGTCTATACGGTCTACTGCGTACTTTAGTTGCGCATCTGGCTGCTTTTGATCTTTAGAAAAAAAAAACCGCTTTAGAAGCCATCGTCCGCCAAGACAATTTTATCGTCTGCCACCATCGACCATGATAAGCCATACCCCCTCCAGACGGTGGAATGTCTTGCAGTGGACCATAGCCCACAGGTTCCTTTACAAAAATCATAAACAATAAATATTGTTATACTTAAAGTCGTTTTCATGTTTAAATTTCATAATATTTCAGATGTAATTCAAAAGAGTGAATAAACATGGATTCCAAATGCAAAGATGGAAAATTACAGTTTTGTCATAACCTCTTGATATGTAATTTTGTTGCATAAATGTTGTAATTCGCCCGTTTTCTAAGTGGCTTTGGCATCAACTGCGTAAGTCTGACTGCTATCACTTTTATGATTATATTAACAAGAGCTGGCCTATACATTCAAGATTATGGCTGCTACTCACAGGGATTCTAAACAATCGGAATAATCGATTTTTTTGGACTGGCTACGTCATTATGACGGAAATTACCTCCAGAGTAGCAAAAGCTCCCATCTTCGACATAACCCAACGTGTCGAAATGCACTTCTAGTGACGTCATTAGATAATCTAGTGGTGTAGACGATCGCATTGAGTAGCAGCCTAACAGGTCTTCGACATAAAAATTAGAACGATATACGTAACAATATTGAATCGATTTGACTAGTCTGTTCATCCAATTTATTAAGCACTCAGGTTATGCAGGAGGAAAGATAAGTTTTGAATTGGTTTCTCATATTGGTAAACATGGAAAGTAAGTTTGAGGTTAAACACTACGATAAATTATTTGGAAACTGTGAGATTGTTTGGAAAATAGAAGACTTTATCCTTGCCATTTCTGATGAAAGTTCTAGTTTACAAAGTCCTGAATTTTGCGTAAGTGGTCCGAAACCAACAAAGTGGAAATTTATATTCATACCAAAGGTACCAGAAACGGCTTTAATGCGACTGTTCTTGGAAAGACAAAACGATTCTGGTCCTAGACGTGTCTTCGTTGATTGGTCATTAACCGTAGGATCATTTATTGAGGATTTTTATTATTCTGAGCATAAACATGATTTTGAAGTATTGACAAAGATAGGGATAGATGTATCTGATCTTTTTAAAGTGCTGTCTACATTCCAGCCTTTTGACTGTGATACATTATTAATTCGGTGTCATTTGATTGTCAAGTACAGAGATAGAACTACAAATTTGACTGATCCGGAGAGTTTTGGATTAAGATGTCTAGCAAAAGATTTAGGATTTATGTTTCAGTCAGGTAAAGGTAAAGATTTGGTACTTCAAGTTGGTGAAAATGACATTTCAGTCCACAAAGCAGTCGTGAGTCGTAATACTGTTCTACAAAAACTCGTTCAAAAGAGTAAAAATGTCAGTAGTGTAGAGTTCCCAAGTTTAAATCCAGAAGCAGTGAAAAAATATGTCCATTATTTGTATACCGGAGATTTAGATAAAATTCTTCAAAACCCTTCAATTTCAATGTATAAGTGTTTAAAGGTAATGGACACTGAATTATTAAAACGTTACTTTTCTTTAGAAGAGCTGACACTTTATACGAAAGTAACAGTAGATGAGTTTGAATACTTATGGGTAATACCAAGTTTTGGTTTCCGAGAAGAAAAGATTCTCTCAAGTCCACCTTTTAAGAAAGCCGATCTGGATACAACATGGCAACTGACGATTTACTTTAACGGGATTGATGACAACGACTGCTTGTCCATTTTTGCAGATGTTGTTGACGGGAATAAGCCAAAAAATGTTTGTCTTGAATTTGCTGTGGAGGATAGTGAGGGAGAAACTTATTATCCGAGAAGAATACTAAGTTATAATGGTAATTACGGTACAGGAATTACGAACTTCATTGACAACGCCTACCTAAGCAACACATCTCTGATTGCTGAAGATACTTTAAATTTGGCCTTCAAAGTTCGCACTTGGGACAGTGGTGAGCATTGTTCTTCAACTGGAAGTCATATGATATCTTTTACAACTGCAACACGAAGATCATCGTACTACGAACTGTCTAAAGGCTTGCTAAATGTGTATCGGTCAGGTATGCTCACCGATATTCAAATCGCTACTGTAGGTGCGGTTTTTCAAGCTCATAGATGTATTTTGTCAACTCGATCACCAGTTCTGTCGTCTATGATTGAGAAGATGGGGGAGGAAAATATTCTTTCTTTAAAGGATATGACTCCTACTATCTTAAATCTACTACTTGGATATATTTACAGTGGCAGATTACTTAATCTTGACAATCAGATACTAGATATGTTATGCAAAGCTGCAGAAACATACGAAATATCCAGTCTAGTGCAAGAATGTAAACAAGCACTACGAAACAAACTCCCAGATTAAGTCTAAAAGTAAAATAGTCAACTTTCTTTCTATATACATGAGAATTTCCCTAAAGAAATATTTTAAATACTATAACGAAGGAACAAACGCATCTCTTGCATTATCACTGATTTTTAAACTGTATGTTTTTAAAGTTTTCTGAAGACATTCCTACAGGAAAATCTTTATTCTTCCGAAAACAACATTTACAATGTTTTTAGACTTCAGTACACTAGGTATTTTTAAGGCGATTTTAAGCTTTCTAAAACAAGTCGTTAAATTTATTTTATTTAATATTACGTTCTTCCATTGGTGCTTAAGATGAATTTGATGAAGGTTATGCATTTTACTATTTCATTTCGGCTCAATTTTATAAATTTTCATTTGTGGAAGCTTTTAACGATATAATTGCTTGTTTGAAAATGTAATAAGCTTACTTTGGGTAACTCTGTGTCAATGCCTTTTTGATAAAGGTCTCTGTAATTTGATAAATATTAAAGGGTTAGTGGAC
>CM063508.1:158520274-158530274 GCA_032207245.1 Pardosa pseudoannulata
CCGTATTAAAAAACAACTATAAACCCTTCATAATTAAGAAAACGCCCAAAAGCGTTATCTGAAAATTTTATCTACTAAGATCACAGATAATTCAAACCTTTATTCGGGAGGGGTGGGGGAGGGAAACTGTAACGATCAGAAAAATTCTTCTGTTCAAATTTTGTATTTCAGTATAATTTTTAATACACCAACAGATAGAGTGAATGGGCCAGTGAAAGATCAATATGCTTTCAAACTCTCTAAAAGGAATTTAAGTCATTAAAAAATGAAACCAAACATTTTGTTTATTGTCCAGATTGTAATGAATTATGCTCAATGCAATTTGTCCAATTAGTCGTATGTTTAACACTAGATTTAAGGACCGAGCCAATTTGACTCATTAAAAATTTGATTACTGTATGTATATATATATATATATATATATATATATATATATATATATATAATACTTTAAACTCACTTTTCAAAAACATATGTTGGGTTTTAGTTAAGTAATAAAATATATGTAAACTTTCATTCCTCTTCCCCGCAGACCCCTCCATTTCGCATTATCAAATGTGTGGTATACCTATTTTCACGGTTGTGAGCCAATTTGACTCATAGAATGTATATGAAAATAAATAAATATAGCAATAAATATAGTATAAAGTAAATATAAAGTATAGTATAAAGTAAATACAGAGTAGAAGTCGAGAACATTTCCATTTTAATGACAGAAATTCATGCTACTGACACACGGAAGAACTGTCAAGTTCAACAATCATGCAAAAGATGTTTTTACATTTCTATTACATTTAGCACAATGGTCTCTACAGATGTAGAAACCATTGTGGTAAATGTAATAGAAATGTTTTTGGAAAATGTGTTTCAAAAACAGATTTCATATGTAAAAAATTTTTTCCATAAATATTTTGATAATAAACATTTTATTTAAATTAATTTGGAACTGTTTTCTTTGCAAAAGACTTCAATTTTTTTGTATGAGTCAAATTGGCTTACTTCAGTAAAAATAGGTATATGATCAACATCCGTAAATCTAGTGTTAAGAATAGAATAAAAGGCTATCTAAAAAAGAACTGTAGGCTGTTCACCAAGATTCTCTAAAATATCAAGGATAGTAAACTGCAGATTCTTATAAAATAACAATATTGAAGTTTATTTAGTAACTTGGATTTATTTTTGGAGTATCTAAGTAAATTTAAAGGTTCAAACTAAGCAAAAACTTTGGCTGCAAAATTTGAAAAAAAAAAAACACTGTCTAGTGGAATGTAGTAAATATTATTGTAACTAGGTTCTCGTATAGTTAAGTGAATGACCAAAGTGCTTATTATCTAGGTATTATTTAATTTTTGAATTACATTATTTGAGGCAACTTTAAAATTCACAAAATAAATAGCGAGTTACTTTTCCTGGCTATAAATAAAAGTGGTCATTCACTGATCGATATTTTGTTAATTTATTGAGGTTTAGTGGTCACTCAGTGGGGTTTCTGCTTATTATTTTTTTATGATCATTAATGTACATTTATTATTCAAGGTTTATTTTAAACTTAAGTAAAACTTTTAAACTTTACAATTTTATAAAGAACTTTAGTTGAACTTTCATTATTAAATGTTTATGAAGTTTTCTTTTGACAAATATTACAAAATGTTAGTTCACCGGTCCGTTCATTGTATATTGTTTTTCAATTACAAAATTGCTGGTTCAAGCACCTGAACAATTTATGGAAGATAAAAACTGAAAGCAACTGAAGAAAAGGACGGTGAATAACAGTGCAAATAAAATTGAAAATACTTTCATCAATTTACTTATTTTAGCTTAAAATACACATTTCCCCTAAAAATATACCCATAGCAGCCTTGCTATGGTCTTTCCCTAAAGCAAAATCTGCTTAACTTAAAAAAATGCATTGAATTTTTATAAATAATTACAGTTGAGATGATGTTTCAATTCCGCTGATAAAAAATATCAGCATAAACATCAAACAAAATTAACCCTGAAAGCTATCGTGTTTTTGGATGAATATTGTTACTATTATTACACGTGCCAAATAACCTTATAAAATTATTTTTAACCAAATAAAAGCATGTCATACAATGGCTTTCAATTCAAATATAATTTATTGCCTATTAAAGTTATTTTCAGATCTTTACAATTCACTATATTAATCACACATTATCTCCGAGACGTAAGGATGGCATTCTAGGGTTAAAGAAAAATATTCTTTGTATACATTTCTTTAATAACACAGGGGTGCTTGCCTGTTAAACTTACACTCGTACAAAGACATGGGTTTTATTGACTATTTTAGTATGAGAGGTCATTATTACTGCCTAGGACAACACAAAGTGGACCCCATAATTTCGAAGAAAGATTTTAGTAGAAGACCCCTAAGCTTGCACTGCCACTTCTAGCTGTATCATTTGAAAACTTGAAGGATATTCCAACCACGAACCAATTTTATGTGCCTCATCCGCCATTCATGAACATAGCCATCATTGGCGGCTTGAGCCTCAATCCAACAACCCTCCAGTTATTGATGCTGACCAACTGAGCTACCGTAGCTCGAATTGTATACATACTAATACATCAATCTGAAAATTTCGAGGCTGAGATATAAATCCTTAAATCCTTACTTGAATACATTCTAAAGACGTTTAAGTTTAAGGAGTTTTCTGTACTGAGCGCCTACTTTAACTTATAGAAGTAGAGCCCAAATTATTTATGCTCTCTTCTTAAACTGGTCAATGTTCAATGGTAGAGCATTTCTCTTCGGTACCGGAGTTCGTTGGTTGGAATTTGCTGATGGCGTGGATGTTTCTAGCTGTTCGGAATCGGCTTTAAGCAGTAGGGTACCTATCTCAATAGTCCTCGTATATCAAAACCGTAGATTACAGTGCTCCAAACCAAATCCAAACCTTTTCATGAACTATTTGCAACAGATTCCAATTGTCAATATGTATATAATATCTACAATCATGTCCTTTTTTTAATTAATGAAGCAATTTATAGAACTGATTTGGTTCGAATTATTTGAGATTTGTTGAGTTTATTGATGTTTCTCCGCTAATTGAAGATCAAACTACTTTTAGTTTCTAACGGTTCTCAAAGTTTCCAATTTAAAGAACTTTAAGGTGTAAAACTATATTAGTAAGAAAGTGTAATTACGATTAAAGTCTTCATGTAGAATCGTAAAAATGCTTTAAAAATTTCTTTTAATAAAAGTTTTGATAAATTTAGAAAGTCGTTAATTATATTTAAAATTTTATGGTATTGTTTTCCTACAAAGTTTCATATCATTTTCTTTTCGATTAAAAAGAGAATAATTAAACTAAATTACTTTCACTTTATAAGCGAACATGGGGTTAAGTACAAAATATATAATAGTCTCTTAAAGAAAAATTTAGCTTGTTATTTATGACTTTCAAAGAGTATACTTAATTTTGGTCTCAACATTACATTGCGACCTCCCATGACAAGGTTAAGATTAATTCAAGGTTAAACGAGATTGACAAATTTGGTATAGCATTATTAAAGGCTGGTCTCACCAAAGTCGTTTAACAGCTAACAGCAATTAACCCATGGCGCCAACCAATGGTGGGACAAAAATTCTCCTTTTAACCCCTTCACAATTTCATTTTTTTCACGAATTCAATCCAAAAAATGTCCAAAAAAAATTTTTTTTGCATATTTTTGCTCATTTTACATTTGTAAGATAAAAACTGTTATTAAAAGTAATATTTCTAATTATTTTAAGCATTTATAACAACTTTTTTTACAGGAAATAAAGTAATGTTTTCCTTGGAAATTGTCTTTTCTCTCTCATGTACGCCAGACAGGAAAGTTAAGTTTACAGTTGTGCATAGAAAAAATACAAATATTTTCGATTACGATTACAACAAAATTATTTTCGAATGCAAATATTACAAGTATATTTACTTAACCTGTTTTTTCAAAGATCAGATTTAGTCCGATAAATCTTGAAACAGGGCAAGAGGCATAGTCCATTGTCACAGTCCGGAACAATATACATAGTCTCTTTTTTCTAATTCTTTTGCCGCTGTAATTTTTCTTCAATGAACACACATAGCACTAGTTTGCAGGTTTTAGTTTTTTAACTGTAGGAGGAATTACCTCTAAAAAGTCTCTCTCGGTCAGTCTCCCAAAAACTCAAAGATAAAAACTCGCGGAGTAATACAGAACCTATCAGAAACCAACGCTTTTGAACCAAACAATACACTTCGAAAGCTAACATCATGTAAGCATCTATACGACTAATTTAATATTAAAAATACAAAAGATAAGGTCAGTGAAAATGACAAAGAAATCAGATTGCACGTATCCCGTACGGGCAAATCATTAAAGACAAGGTAACCGCGCCCGTACGGTGTACGTGCAAAACAGGCAAGGGGTTAAGCAGAGATTCATCTCGGTTAGCTGTTTAAACGACTTTGGTGAATACGTCTCTAAGCAAAGTAGATATTTCACAGAATTATTCTCTAACTAGCACATGAGCTAGTTAGAGGATTTACTATTTTTAATATATCAAAAATGGAAAGTACCCTATGAAGCAGGTAAAAAAATGGTTTATTTTTTGGTTGAAAATTATCTGGTACAAGCTCAATAGTTTGTTTATCTTCATTCTCCCGATACTGTGAATGCAGTTTAGAATCACGTTGTATTCTTTTAGTCAAACCGTGTGGTTTTATATAAAAAACAAACACACAAACGAACAAACTTCTTAATTTTCAAAGATATAAAACTTAAACGATAGAATAGACTCATGAAATAGACTACTAAAAAAAACATTGCAACAAAAAACATGATTAAAAAATTTTCATTGATACAAAAAAAAATAATCAATAAAATATTTAAAAAAAATGAAAAATAGATACGTCATAATGCTAAGAAAATGTTATTTTCATATATTTAAAAAAATGAAATAAAGCATAAAAAAAATGATCAAAATAAAAATGATGATTTCGAACGTTTTTCTGTCTTTATTCATAATCCAACATAAATTTTCTATACATTCTTCTATATCCGGTAAATTCGAGAACAGAAAAAATAAGATATTATTTATTATACATATGATCACATCATTTTGGAAATTCAAAATGAAAATGTATATTAATATATTAATCAGAAGCATACAAATCGAAATGTGGAAATTCGTAATTTTTAAAAAGTTCTAATGTGAAAGCAATTTCCGCTGTTTTTAAAATATAATATACAAGAATCTTTGCAATTTTTAATTTAGGATAAGGAATATATAAATAATTTTACTTAATAAATAAATCTCTGATATATACAAGTATAGGGCTAGGTTTGGGTTATTATTTGTCTACGTGCAATGTTGTAAATGGTCGCTATCAATGCGTACACATAGAAGATATTCTATAACCTAATTTAAATTGTGCATGCACGGACACACAACTAGCTCCGGATATATATTATACAATATACATATTAATTTTGAAATTCAAAATGAAAATAATTAAATAAAAATTATTTTAAAAAATAAATAAAAAAATCGATTTTTAAAAAATTATGTTTGGAATCACAGCTAAAAATATAAATAAAACTTAGCATGTTGCCTCTAATTTAAGTTTCGAAATTATTTATCCTTTAAATTTCTCGCCGAACGATGGCCGTTATATATACTTGGCTGGATTTGTGGGTTATTATTCGTCAGTGCAATGGTAAATTCCCGCCATCAATGCGTAAAAGTACTATAGCCTAAAAATTTAAACCATTAGCATAAAAATTATTGCATTGTGAATTTTTAAAAATTTATATATAATTTAGTGACTAAAATTCAGTGTATGAAAAATAACTAAATTTTGTGCAAATAAATAAATTTCAAGCTAAATAAGCTAAATCGAAAATGCTATTTATTAAAAAAAACCAATTTTCTTTTGTTTAGAAGATGCAATCTAATCACCCCAAATAAATTTTGTTAGAAACTTAGGTATGTTGCCCTCTACTTTCAAATTGTTCGAAATTTATTTCAATTATCCTTTAAATTCGCAAAGTTGAAATTTAAAAAGCATTTTTACGTTCATATCAAATATTGCATTAAAGTGAATTTTTTTAAATTTATATATAATTTAGTGATTAAAATTCAATTCATGGAAAATAACTAACATTTGTGGGAAAAAAAATTAAAGCTAAATAAGCTAAATAGAAAATGCTATTTATTAAAAAAATCGATTTTTTTTCTTTGGAAGATGCAGTCTAATCACCATAAATAAATGTTGTTAACAACTTAGGTATGTTGCAGTCTACTATCAAGTAGTTCAAAATTTACTTTAATTATCCTTTAAATTCGCACAGTCGAAATTTTGAAAGCATTTTTACGTTCATATCAAATATTGCATCAAAGTGATTTTTTTAAAAATTTATATATAATTTAGTGACTAAAATTCAGTGTATGAAAAATAACTAAATTTTGTGGAAATAAATAAATTTCAAGCTAAATAAGCTAAATCGAAAATGCTATTTAAAAAAAAAATCAATTTTCTTTTGTTTAGAAGATGCAATCTAATCACCCCAAATAAATGCTTTTAAAAACTTAGGTATGTTGCCTTCTACTATCAAGTAGTTCAAAATTTACTTTAATTATCCTTTAAATTCGCACAGTCGAGATTTAAAAAGCATTCTTACGTTCATATCAAATATTGCATTAAAGTGAATTTTTTTAAATTTATATATAATTTAGTGATTAAAATTCAATTCATGGAAAATAACTAACATTTGTGGGAAAAAAAATTAAAGCTAAATAAGCTAAATAGAAAATGCTATTTATTAAAAAAAATCAACTTTTTTTTGTTTGGAAGATGCAGTCTAATCACCCCCAAATAAATGTTGTTAAAAACTTAGGTATGTTGCCCTCTACTATCAAGTTGTTCGAAATTTATTTTAATTATCCTTTAAATTCGCACAGTCGAAATTTAAAAAGCATTTTTAGGTTCATATCAAATATTGCATTAAAGTGAATTTTTTAAAATTTATATATAATTTAGTGACTAAAATTCAGTGTATGGAAAATAACTAAATTTTGTGGAAATAAATAAATTTCAAGCTAAATAAGCTAAATAGAAAATGCTATTTATTAAAAAAATCGATTTTTTTTTATTTGGAAGATGCAGTTTAATCACCCCAAATAAATGCTTTTAAACACTTAGGTATGTCGCCTCTACTATCAAGTTGTTCGAAATTTATTTTAATTATCCTTTAAATTTGCATAGTCAAGATTTAAAAAGCATTTTTAGGTTCATATCAAATATTGCACTAAAGTGAATTTTTTAAAATTTATATATAATTTAGTGACTAAAATTCAGTGAATGGAAACTAGCTGAATTTTATGGAAAAAATAAATTTTAAGCTAAATAAGCTAAATAGAAAATGCTATTTATTAAAAAAAATCGATTTCTTTTTTATTTAGAAGGTGCAGTCTAATCACCCCCAAATAAATGTTGTTAGAAACTTAGGTATGTTGCCCTCTACTTTCAAATTGTTCGAAATTTACTTAATTATCCTTTAAATTCGCACAGTAGAAATTTAAAAAGCATTTTTACTTTCATACCAAATATTGCATTAAAGTGAATTTCTTTTAATTTATATATAATTTAGTGACTAAAATTCAGTGAAAAAAAATAACTAAATTTTAAATAAATGAAATTTCAAGCTATAAGCTAAATCAGCTATTTATAAAAAAAAAAATCGATTTATTTTGTTTAAGATGCAATTATCACAAATAAAAAAACTTAGGTATGTTGCCCTCTACTTTCAAATTGTTCGAAATTTATTTCAATTATCCTTTAAATTCGCAAAGTTGAAATTTAAAAAGCATTTTTACGTTCATATCAAATATTGCATTAAAGTGAATTTCTTTTAATTAATCGCTTTCACTTTTAAAAATATATCTTTTCAAACTTAACATAATGTGTTCTTTAAATAAGTTAGCTTTTACTCTAATTCGTAATACTCATATTTTATATGGCCAATTATAAAATACATGTTTGTTAACACTTCCTTTTATTAAAATTCGTGAAATGATAATTATTTTCCATGCAAATTTAAAGTACTTGACAAATATTCATTTTTAATACTTCCCAAACCTTTAATAATTAATAAAAAAGATTTGTTTCACTGTAGCTTAGTAATATACATAATTAAGCTGAAATAAAAAGATTCAAGTTAATTTTAGACTGAGTAATACAATGAAGGGGTTTTTCTACAGCTGTTATTATGTCCCATCAAAAGAAATAAAAAGACTCTGCAATATACGGAATTCTACAAAAGAATGCAGATTCGAAGAACTGGATTCGTTATGGTCTGGTGCTTAAAGGGTTTTGTGAAAATTGAAACAACAAAGAAAAAAAAACTTTATGTAAACATCCAATGATGCACTTTTCGAACTTTGTCTAGAAACTCGTATTTTTTACCTTTTTAATTAACTTGGAATTCCGGATTTTATACGGGAGAGTCATGCAGAATTTTTAAAAAAAGTAATTCGTTGACTTCTGTTTTAAACCTGATTCCTTGGAGGCATTTTCCCTCTGTTCAGATCAAGGTGTGCTTTCGGAAGCAACAGAGGTGGTTTTTGCTAACAGTTTTTTCCTTTATCTTGCTGTTTCTATAGTTGGCCACCTCATGTAGGCGGTCTATTAAGTAGTGAAAAGATTTTCCTTCCTTGTTTTTCTCTGTACACTGTTTCAAAGGAAATTTCCATGACTCTTGCTTAAAAGTTTCTTCGACTTTGTTTCTTATCTTTCGATATTGCTGAGTTGGACTTTCATTAATAACTATACATCATGGAGTTACTACCAAGAAAGATTTGTCCGTGGGAGAGGAAGTTTGGACATTACAAAATTAGCTGGATTATAGAAAATTTCATACTTGCAAGTTTTGATAAGGACTGGATTCTACATACTCCCGCCTTTTACATATCAGGCTGCCAGTTGACGAAATGGAGGTTAATACTTCGACAAAAGAAACTAAGGGATGATACTTCAATTCTATTTAGTTTGATGAGAGACAAATCCGACAAAGGTCCCGATATTGTGTGGGTCCAGTGGGAATCATGGATTGAAGGCATTGGTAAAGAAGACCTTACTTTTCTAAACAAACATGAAAAAAAATTTAGAAAAAATGAAATTTATGACATCGATGCGTTAACAATTAAAGTATTTCTGGATAACTTGCATTCTAAATATCATGATCGTTTTGAAATAACATCCCTGTTTGTATTCGACTTAGAACATTATAATGAATCTCGCTCCAACTCAAACAGTGACTTAAACTGCATAGCTCTGTCTTCGGCCCTATCGAAATTGTTTAAAGCAGGTGAGAGGCACGATATAAAAATAACTACCAACGGGGGAAGTGTGTCGGCACATAAAGCCATTCTGCAGTATAGGAACAACGTCTTAGCAGAGATGGTCGAAAGAAGGAATGGAAAGGAGTTTGTAGATTTGTCTAACATTGAACACAAAATAATGAGAAGTTGCATAAAATACTTGTACTCTGGTGATATGAATATTTCTCTACGGAGACCTACATTAGACAAGAAAGAATTGGCTTCAATACTCAATATAAAGGAAATACAAGAATGCTACATTTTGGATAGTTTGTGCATAAAGTCCATATACAACACAGAAGAGTGTTCAACCGATTGGATCATATCTCACTGCACTGCAGATCCTCAATGGTGTGGATCAAGGAAATATGTAAAAACGCCTTTGGGTATCCGTTACGTCTTACATTTTTCTCCAGATGGGGATGCAGTGGATTCTGACTTTGCATCTGTTTTTGTTGTACTTATGTCAAGTGATAATAAGCCCCTAAATATTGAACTTTCAGTTTTGGATAGTAAAAGGAAGAACATAGTGTCACATAAATTAGGGACTAATATTGACATGATGGGTGTTACCATATCTAATTTCATAAAGAAAGATGCCATCCCATCTGCTTTAGTAAATGATAACTTGCGAAT
>CM063508.1:158535274-158537774 GCA_032207245.1 Pardosa pseudoannulata
TATCATTGAGATCATTTAACGACCACAGGTTTTAAATGAAAAATAACGATATAAAAATTGAAAATTCTTCCATGAGTAATTTTTTACATTCTTAATATGGATATGGAGAGGATTTGTTTCGGCTTTCTTTCAAATATACAAAGATTAATAAACATAATAATTTTATTAAAAAATAATTTCGTTTTAATAAAACAAATATCACTGTATAAAACTTTTTGAAAAAATAACTGCATTAGAAATTAAATTTGGATGTAGCATTAAACTCTGTTGGATTCAAACAGTTGACTAGTGAAAAAAAAATTTACATAAGTATGTGAAACTGAAATTCTTTAACGATTCCTTCAATTTAAGAGCCTATAATTAATTTCCTAAACATTTAATTCTTAAACTTCTCTAGGCATCCATTTCTCAAAGATATGTTAACTTAAAAGAATTCTGTAGAAAAAGCATAAAACAAATATTACAGTTATATAAGTAGTATTATCAAATATAACTTTTAATCCTCCTGTTTTAAACTCATGGTCGTAAAATTCATTTTCAAAAAAGAAAAGAAGCAAAACAAAATTCTGCCATTTATTTTCAAATGATCATTACTGATACTCTTGTCTTCCGTAAGAAACTACAGTTTTGGAAGTCTTGGGATTTTTGAAAAATAACTTTGATATTCTTTTCTTGGTGGATTTTACAGTGGCGACATCTATGACCAAGAAAAAATACTATTTGTAATTTGTCTTAATTGAAATTGAATTTTCTCTTAGTTATTAACTAAGATCATATATTGGTAATTTTTAAGAACGTCATCGGTACCCGTAAAAGGTGTTTTTCATGTTTAGATAAATTCTTACCGTATTGGAACAAAATTTAATATAAAAGTAATTTTTAAATTATATACAGCACGTTGTTTAACATAAATACTTTTTTTTTATAAAACTAATCACCAGTTAAATAACATTAAGAGAAATTATGCATTAATTTTCTAGAAGATGAGAAAATAAATTTGAACTTTAAAACTCTAATTGCATGATACAGAATATTACAGAATATATGAGTTCATAGATATTAAATGGGAATTATATGTATTTAAATGTTTTATATAAAATATAGATGTGAAGAGGAAATTTATATCCAAAGACATTTACACATTAAAGTTATTTTTATTTTTCTTTGACCAGAAACATTACAAAGGAAGGTATTAATATTATAATTATTTCAGAAAGTAATTAAAATATTTATGGTGTTTTTAAAAATTTAAGTAAGTTTATTTGTTTTCCATACTGTTATCCGTAAAGTTTTTAAAATATCTAAATGATTTTTGTTTCTTTTTCTGTATGTTTTTAAGCATGATAATGATAAGGAATTTAACTCAAATATTGATTTCCTAAGTCACTTTTACTATGTGTTCCTTTCTGAACCAGAAAAGTACATTTAAAATAGATTTCTCACACATTTAGATATATGTATATACACATGCATGTGTTATGTATATATAAATATATATAAATAATCTTTTATATGTATTCAGTACACAAAGATAAGTTTTTTTTTTTTTTTTTTTGGATTTTTTTAATGAACTTATTGAATTGTTTCGGAAATTTAATCGCAAATAGTGAATATAATTTTCTTAAACATTCGCACAAAAATAAATCACCAGTTAACACTTAGCATGCGGGTATACTTCCCTGCCAACTTAAGCATGCAGCGGCCGCTTTTTCAAGACGACTTTATTAAAATATTAATATTAAAAGCTCCCTTGAATTTCTTTAGAAGTAAGAAAACTATTAGTGATTTATAGAGCTTCCTTTTTTAGTATGTTCATGAGATGAAACAGTATGTTAATTAGATAGGTTCCATCTCTATATCATTGTGTTTAAAGAGCATCTGTTTGCAGTGACATAACCTCAGATGTATTACGACAATTAGCAATATAAGTAGCTGGTGAGATGTAATGAAAAGAATAAGCAACAAAACTCTACGGGGGAAGTTATTATTAATTACAGAGTTCGGTAATGGACTTAATAATAGGGTTTTATAAGGGACTTTACTGCACATAATAAACAAAGATTAAAGCAATTTTGGGAAAAATCTCTTAAAAATTATGGGGTTTTACAGGAAGGCTGTGGTAATGAACAAAAAACAAAGTACATTTGTGAAAAGTCCCTTATTTTCAATGAAGATATATACGTCACGTACAAGTACGGGTTAGTGTAACAACAGGGTTTGTTTGTGGGTACAAAAATAACGGTATATACAGGAAAACGAAGCCGAATGTTCTTGTATACTACATAGATTCTGGAAGAATTTAGACAAATAAAAACTAGTTTTTACATCAGTCGATGCGGAACCTCAGATCGGGAAGGTTGATTAAAAAAATCAATTTAGATTTAAAATTAACTTTTTATTTATCCTTGCGAAAATGATATTATATAAATATATGTATATTTATATATTATATACTATATATTTGCATTCATATATATATATATATATATATATATATATA
>CM063508.1:158542774-158555274 GCA_032207245.1 Pardosa pseudoannulata
TTGAACATAAATGAGTTGGCCAAAGTAATGTGACGTTGCTCAAGTCACATTATCATTTATTTGACCTACAAGTAAGTCTTAAGACACTACAGCTCGTGACCACCTTGGGAGTTCAAAGGATTAGATAGGGTTAATCTTGTAAATACTGTATGACTATCCTTGTGCACGTGCAAAATGAATGCTTCCCCTGGAAAGTTCCCTGATTGCATGATGGTTGATAACCACTCACAAGATCCCTGTTATTGATTTATCACGAGGTTGGGTTCTTCTAGAACTCCTTCCTCGGTCTAACAAAGAGGAATAGATACATATATATATATATATATATATATATATATATATATATATATATATATATATATATATATATATATATATATATATATATATATATATATATATATATATATATATATATATATATATGTATATGTATATATATGTATATATATATATGTATATATATATATATATATATATATATATATATATATATATATATATATATTATATATATATATATATATATATATATATATATATATCACAGAGAGAGAGAAAAAAAGGGAGCCATTCCTTGGAAGTCAAAAATGGGAGCATTGGAAGGTAAGACTATGTCCCTATTTGTTAATTTGAGCTTTCATATTTGTTCGTAATGGCCCTAAGGCATTAGTATTATTATTTCATGTGTACTTAACCCTATTTGTTAATATTTGTGCGTAATGGCCCTAAGACAGTAGTATTATTATTTCATGTGTACTTAACCCTATTTGTTAATATTTGTGCGTAATGGCCCTAAGGCAGTAGTATTATTATTTCATGTGTGCTTAACCGTATTTGTTAATATTTGTGCGTAATGGCCCTAAGACAGTAGTATTATTATTTCATGTGTACTTAACCCTATTTGTTAATATTTGTGCGTAATGGCCCTAAGGCATTAGTATTATTATTTCATGTATACTTAACCTTATTTTTTAATAAATCTTGTTATTCACTTTGCAATGAGCTACCAAAGAATTTGTTTCATTTAATATAGGGCAGCGTGATAGTGGTATGCAACGAATCATACTCACATACCATCAGGGGTCATAGTACACACAGTGTACAAGTTGGGTTCATTCAGGGTCGGTTGCTCACTCACTGACTTCCACCCAAAAAGCGCGCTCTAATATAGGTGCACTCATTTTTCGCCACCGGGATTTCCAAGGCAAAACCGTGTAGTGATACAGTGCCAATTGTAGACTCGACAGCTGTGACCTGTAGCTGCAGAGACATTCCTTAGAGTACCCTTATATTATTAAAAATCCCAATTGAGTAAAATGAATACAAACTGCGATTGATATGAATTCAACTGCTCTCAATAGAGGCGAAAATTATACCTACCAACAGCAGCGTCTCCACATTTTCGGTACAAAACAAGGGCACATCACAAGCCAAGTGCGATAGCGCTTCTCCGCACTCAAACGGTAAATGTCCCTGAAGTCTATTCGAAGAAATTTTTTCCCAAACAACTTTCTAATTATCTTGTAAGTTCTGAAAATGCTACGACTAAACCTTTCATACATGACCCTCTGAGCTTGCAGTTATCATATTCAGAAGTTCAACGTTTCCTTGCAGAATCTAATTCCTATTTAAAATGCAAAAAACTTTACAACTTGCTAAAATCCGTGTCACTAATGATCCATCTTTAATTTTTTAACATCAACATCACTAAAACAAATTTTTCTTTCCATTTTAAGATTAATATTGTTTGGGTGAACGTTAATTACTTTACACTAACCAGTTTTGGAATACCATTAAAATCACTATTGAACTTTTCTAACTATTGGATTCTTGTTTTGAAAACTTGGTGTAATTCAACAAATGACATAGCAGTTTACGTACTAAAATTGGTTAAAAAATTTACAGTTTAAAAGACAAAAATTGATGGTTGCTGAAAGAGAAGAAAAACATCCAAGTGCGACTTCTGTTTTGTGTGTTAAAGAATATATTTATATATATGTATGCATGTTTTGATCATTAAGAATAAACTATTTAATTGCTAGCAGTTTAATTTGTTGTGGGTCTTTCACGATAAAGTTTTTAATGCGTTTTTCTTTCATAAATTAACGGTAATAATATTTTAATTTTTATTCTTTATAATTGTTTCTGTCGCTAGAAATTAGAATTAATTAAGAAAAGAAGTGAAAAGTCATTAGTTAGTTATACGTGTTTATAAAAAGTTCAAGCTATCATATTAAAAATAAAAATAAAAACATGAAGTTAATTAACTTTCTTAAATTAAATTTTTGAAACTGTTACGCATTGAGTTAAGATGATATATGGTGTAAAATATTAAATATACCGGAAGGCGAGGCCTTTATTGTGTTTAAACTTGCGTCTTTAAAGTAGTGTGCGTAAGGAAAATTTAACAGTTTTTTTTATTTTTTAGTATTTTTAAGGGTGTATGTTAGTCCAATCTTAGATTTTAATCACACAGCTGTAAATACTCGCCTTACACTCTTTTTTTTAAGTATTTCTTTCTGTGTGGTTCACAAAACTGGAAACAAATTTTTGGGCAATGAAAATTTAAAGCTGTAGATTGGGTGAATCTACTAATTCGACTAACATTCTGTAGAGCAGGGATGGTCAAGACGTCGACCGCGAGGACATTTTAGGTAGTCCCTGTGACCATCCCGATAATGACCTCGAATATTAACAATTTAATTTAATGACTTATGTTTCGTTTGCTTCGTTTGGAGTGCTACGGTCTACTTTTTGCAACACGAGGGCTAATGAGACCGGGACCTACAGTTAATGTCTTATGACATAGAATTAATGAATTATTTAAAATAAAAATTTACTACAGTTTGCGCTTTAAAACCTGAAACAAACTGTGCGAAATAATACAATGAATTTGTCGTTTTACAGTGGAGAATTAAATAGAAACAACTTGACAAAGTGGGATGCTTAGATTATAATATAATTGAATCAGTACCATATAATGATTATATGCTATACACACCGCGGTTTTTGTCGCCAAACTTGGCGACTTTTCAGGCGATATCTGACGTCGCTGGAGACTTTTCCAAGCTTTTTGGAGCTTTCTAGTGGCAACCATGGTTCGTAATGGATTATTAACAGATGAACATTCAATTTCGTGTTTGCGCATTGCAATAAGCTCGTGCCATCCACAATATGATAAACTTCGCAGATATACAGTGTTAAATTTCAACTATACAAAGTGAATAAGATGGTCAATTTTTGATATATGAATACTTTGATTATTTTCGTCAGTAAATTTTTATTTTGTAAATATTAACGTTAATCCTTTTTTTTAGAAAAATGAGATAATTTACCATTTTTCTTGTTACCGAAAATAAATATATAAACATGTACGTTACGTTAATTTAGCTCTGCCATTGGTAGACTGCCTTCGATTTTTTAAATGTGGAGTAGACCATGGATCCCAAAAGTTTGGCAGCCCCTGCTGTAGAGCATAGGCTATTTCACTTTATTAAAACATATACCTTTGCTTATTTTTTCTGTTTTAGAACACCCTCTGTTGTCTAAAAGTTTTTTTTTCACAAATGCATCTAGTTATAAAATGTGCTTTCGATAGTTGACATAAAGGTACTCAATTTGATAATTTTTAGCTAGAGTGAGAAAAATGAAAAAAAAAACAATGTTTTGAATTTTATACATTTATTTTTTTATTAATTATATCAACATAGAATGCGAATTTTATAAAATACACAAAAAATCAACTTAATGGGTAGGATCAGACCCCACGATACAACGACCCCTTCGTTAGAACGACCATCTTAAAAAGTCCCAATTATTTTATCATAGGAACAATGTTAATTTTGAATTATTACAACGACCCGAAGCTTATTATTTTTTGTTAGAACTACCATCCAATTTTAGTCCACAGAACTCATGAACAAGTGGGCTATTTCAAAATTTTTGTACTGTGATGCAACTTCAAGAAACCTGTACTTCTCTCTTTGTGTTTGTTTAAAGAAGGGGAGGGGGCGTGACGAAAAGGGGAGAACTAAATCCTCAATTATCTTTTGGTGAGTTTGTTGCTGTAGACGAAATTTTACAGTGCTGCGGAGAAAATTTGAATGAGGACGATTTTATTGCCCGTATTACGGGAAACAAAGAAATCTGCGATTCTGACGACGGAGAAAAAATCGTCCAAGCTTTTGAAAAAGTGAATGAAAAAGAAGCCTTCAATGCAACCAATGTCTTACGTCAATATTTTGAAGGGCAATTTAATTCTGAAGATTTCCTTCAAAATCTAACGGATATGAAATCAGTGATAATGAAAAATTCCCAAATGTACTTGAAATAGGCGTCAATCAAAGACTTTTTTTCAAAACTTTAATAAATGGAAATAAAATAAATAGAAGTGTTCTCTAGGTGTGTACTGTTACATAATTTCTTTGCTCAATTTTTTTATTATATTTTCAATTTGTTAAAACGACCATATGATGTTGGTCCCACAGGAGTCGTTATACCGAGGTTCTACTGCATAATTTTATGTTTATTTACTGTTAGAAGAAAGTATTATCCAACTATATATATAGGTACTATTATAGGAAATGAGCAACTGAGCCGATATTATCGCTCGATTACTTGTGTTCTTTCGATTATTTTATGTGTAATTATAAATGTAATTTGTATTTGTGTTAATTATTTATAATAAATGAAATGCTGTTAAAGATAATCATTGCTTTTTCCCGCAATATTGTTAGGTGGACTATTACATTTATGGAAAGCCGAGACTTTCTGGGTAACTGCCTAATTTTGTTCCACACTCGTGATTAAATTTAGGACGTGATTATGTCTCCTGCACCCCCATTTTCTTTCGCTGTTATAGACCCCTTACAGATCGGAATTGTATTCTGGGGTTCTATATAGACCACTTTGGGAATTACTGCTGTAGGAGGTACATTGCTCGAGTGGAATAAAATAATCTCTTTTGTTTATTTACTTGCTTATAAGAAGTATTGAAATCGCGAAAAATTTCTGTGATCAGATGACAACGGAAACAACTATTTTCCCACTGTCTGAATCAATTTTTAGAAATTTAATCAATGCATTTCTATGTACGTACAATGAACTTTTAGTTTTGTAATTAATGTTCATTTTGAACATGAGCATGCAGTAGAATTTCTCAGTAAAATGCAAATCTTCAAAATGCCTTTACTTAAATGTATTGATTTCGTCGTATATGCTGTCTGGTTATGATGCCACCTGATACAACCTCCTCTTCTTTTCTTTATAGCTGTAGGAGGTACATTGCTTGAGTGGAATAAAATAATCTTTTTTGTTTATTTACTTACTCGTAAGAAATAATTCAAATCGCGAAAAATTTCTGTGATCAGATGACAACGGAAACACCTATTTTCCCACTATCTGAATCAATTTTGAGAAATTTAAGCAGTGCATTTCTATGTACGTACAATGAAACTTTAGTTTTGAAACTAATATTCCTTTTGAACAGGAGCGTGCAGTAGAATTTCTTAGTATAATGCAAATCTTCAAAATGCATATATATATATATATATATATATATATATATATATATATGTAGATTACACTCACGCACGCACGCATATGTAGACTCATCACAAATGAAAAATGGTATTCATGCTTGATAAGGAGTAGTCTGAAGACCAAAATAGAAAAGGTCAAAATTTGAAATTAAAACAGTTATACAGTTTATTGAGACATCTCACGTACAGCAAATTATATAAGAATAGTTGTGCTAAACAAGGATTAATATTGGTGTATGCGGAATTACGAAGGTTACCACATTCAAAAGGGGAATAAAAACATCTCGTCAAAGGTCGGAATTTTAGGGGAGGAATTGCCAGATATTTATTTTAAAATACAATTAATTATTAAGTTAGCTTTGGTTGAAAATATCATTACATACACACATACATATATATATATATATATATATATATATATATATATATATATATATATATATATATATATATATATATATATATATATATATATATATATATATATATATATATATATATATATATATATATATATGTGTGTGTGTGTGTGCGTGTGTGTGTGTGTGCGTGCTATACATAAATAGGTTTTAACAATGAGCATGATAAATATATGAGTGTAAATGAACTTTTCTAGCTGGTCTTAGTTACCCAAATAATTAAAGGATGAATCAAAGAAGACGCGTTCAAAATTAGCTGGACCGTTTCCAGAAATTCCATTTAAATTTATTAGTACAATTTCAGAATGAAATTAAAATTACTGCACGACATCAAACTAAATTTACGCTTTCGAAGTGAGAAATCCATCAAAAGTGTGCTCTGAAGATAAGGTATAAAACTGTAAACTTCCGATTAATTATATGTAGTTATGTAAACTTTCGTTAGAAATTCCTTGTATATTTGACAGAAAGGAAGCAGTTACGTTAATAAGTGGCAAATGACGAAACGGAAAAGATTATTTCGAGTTTTGAATGCAATTTGCACGAAACCGCTGATATGTACTAAGCAAAAACAGAAAAAGGAACTTTGAAGGAAGATGCACACTTGACGCGTTAATGCAGAGGCATTTATATTTATGCTATTAGAAACTTATAACTTATAAGAATTATGCTTGTATCTTTTATTAAGGGGTTTTATGTCGTCTACAAAACTTTTGGTGCATATTGAGAGTGTATCTTAAATTCTTATATGAAATTAAGGATATCCTTTTCTAAAATATAAATTCTTTTAATTCTGCTCTAGTTCAAAATTTAGCTTACTTAAACTCATAATAATTGTAGATGTATTAAATAGTAATATTGGTGGTTGGTTGTTGTCATGTCCATTTAGAAGTCATATAACTTCTCATGGAGAGATAGGTGCAATTGCCTCAAGAGGGTGGAATTTTAAAACCAGTTTACCCCACACACATACATACATATGTATATATATTGTAGCTTATTCAACTCTAAGTAAGCTGGAAAAAGGATAGCGGAGCCTACTTACAGACTAAAGATCTTTATTAGAAACACAAATACGATGAAATAATGACGATGGTGAATATATACAGTAAATTGTTGATAGCTACAAGAATTAGCTTTTCAATTGTCACTGCTCCGAGTAATCAGGGATGGAGAGAAAAAGGGGGAGAGGACACTCTTAGTCCCTCTCCCGACGCTATTAGCTTATGATTTCACAAGAGACTCGATTGGTCAAAAAAATTACCCTGGTGCATAAACTCTGGTTTTTTTATACCGCCGTCTGCCTGCAAATTTCCATCTCAGCTGATCGCCATCTCCGCTTGTAGAACCCTAGCCGGACAGGTGTAAGCCAGGTTCCAAGGAAAGTTCTCAGTAATCGGGAGCAATCACAACGATCAAGAGGACATCAATAATCGATGTTAACCTTTGGAGAACAAAGGAGAAAAATATCACAGTTAGAGGAAAAATCACAGTTAAGCAAACAAGACTAACAAAATTCACAGAAAATCTGCGATTACAATATTCTAACAGATAATAAATCTATGACAGTTCAGTTCTGTTTTCTTCGTTTCATGGCTATCCGAAGACTTGCAATAATTACAATTAGTCGCAGTACTTGTATGGAGTAGAGAAAGGGCAGAAAAGATTCCCTTCTATTACACATTCATCTAATGTAGCATTGTGTGCTGCTCTTAATGTCGTGAGATATTGTTGGATGTCAGAACAGGATAATTATTTTTACAAATATCAAGATATATTATTGAATATTTTTAACATAATTTTTATTATATTTTATGGCATTGTTAAACAATAAGAAAAAACAATAACAAATGAGGAAGGTATTTCGTAAAAACTGGCAAATCTATTAAATTTCATTTTTAAAATAATATTTCTCATATAAGAAATGCAAGAGACTACTTTTAATGCGTTCTTTTAAACAATATCAAATTTTAATTTTACATTATGCCAGTCAACATGAGCAGATGTCTTAAAATGCTCGACATTCAGCGAAATTCAAAATATTTGTCATTTATACGACATTCACCAATATATTTGTTTTATCTGGGTAGTTAATGGTCAAATTAGTGCATGCACAACCAAAGTTGCAAACAAACTAGAGAGATCCATTGCAAATTAAAATTTGTTATTGAAACTGACTCATTACTTAGAATTTAAAGCTCTAAAGTACTTGAAATATTATTTTAAATTGCCCATTAAACTTTTTCAAGTCAAAATCCGGAGACAAATAATTATGTATACTTTTATAATGATAATGTTATTTATTGTATTTGCTATACAAGAACAATTTTCAAAATAAATCATATAAAAGTGAATAACATTCTTAAAGCCCAAATACTAATTTAGAATAAGTTAATAAATAGGATGGATATTAACTGAAGTCATTAAGTTTAGATATGTCAGTTTTAATATTGGACATTTGTAATTTGAAATTGACACAGTTGATGTTTATTCAACTGTTTCCGTGAAGATTTTTAACACATTGTGTGAGAGTACATTTCGCAGTGGAATTGTACCGGGAGCTGGCATTTTGCGAGCAAATTTAGTTATTCTGTTAAACTTCAATAGATCGAAAATTATTTAATTTTTTAACCAACTTTGCGTATTTTATATTGAAATATATAAGCAAATATATAAATAGACAAATAAATATATATATATATATATATATATATATATATATATATATATATATATATACAAATATGTATATAATATATAAATATACATAAATAATATCATTTTCGCAACGATAAATAAAAAGTTAATTTTAAATCTAAATTGATTTTTTAATCAACCTTCCCGTTCTGTGGTTCAGCATCGACTGATGTAAAAACTAGTTTTTATTTGTCTAAATTTTTCCAGAATCTATGTAGTAGACAAGAACATTCGGATTCTTTTTCCTGTATATACCATTATTTTTGTACCCACAGACAAACCATGTTGTTACACTAACCCGTACTAGTACCGCCCTCAAGTATCAATCGTCAGAGAACGTACTAGTACATGTCTTGCATACAATGTGTTAAGGTAAAGGAGGAGACAATTTTCTGCTTGAGTACATCGTCAGGATGTCGTTTAGTACTTTTATAAGTTATTGGTAAATTATTGGTATTGAAAAATCCATTTTCATAAAAGCACTGAAATTCAAAAGTATCAATTTTATGAATTAGAAAAAACACCATTTTTTCAGTTAGTTGAGTCATCATTTTTTTTTTTCGGTTTTGATTCCTTATAGCTTATACATATGCATTAAGAACGGATATCTAATCCGGTTGTTTCTGAAATGCAGTACCAAAAAGTGTTCACTGAATCTGGGTATTTCTTCATCCTAAGTTTTCAAGGTTTCTAAATATATTGCAATTTTGTGTTGGTCAATTATGCTACTACGCCAATATATTTTTCCTATTTCGTTATTAGGTTTAAAATCTTAAGGTGAGAAATGTTACCGAGAAAGATTTAAAATAAATATATCTAAATGTAAAGATGCTAATTCTAAAAGTTTAATAAATATTATACTCATCAAAGTGATTTGTGATAAAAATAATGTTTATTATTGACACATTGTTTCATCACCGCTTATCCCCTATATAATAATAGCCTAAGTTGTCTATACGTCTGTCAGCAAATTTATGAAGCTGTTATACCTGAAATGGATAAGGGCATCCATATTGTATTTTTGACGAGTTAGGGCTAGCAAAATTCAAAGCGGGTAAAGTTTATCGTCTACTAAACTATCTATCCAATTCTAAAATAAAGTGGTGTAATTATGCTTCATATCACAGAGAAAAATACTGTATTCTTTAAAAGTTCGAAATACACCCCTTCCCCCTTTTTTGAGCATTTATGGCCATTATTTCAAGCCTTATTTTCCCCAGTTAAGAGCAGGTAATTAAATTTATCAATTTATTACATTATAAGTTGATGAAAATAACATTCTTTTTTCTAGCATTATGATGTCCTTCCTTTACTTATCTCAATTAATCATTGCTTATTTCAAATTATTTAAATATCGTCTGCATTATTTTCATACGTTTTATCACTGAACTTAGATATTACTTAAATTATTTTCTTTTATATTTGTATTAAATAATAGATTAAGTACATATGTGCTAATTTTAAATTTAATCATGTATTATTTTTTGTTGCAATGAAAATTTTATCACCGGTATTATCAACAAATTATTTTTATAAAAGTCTAGAAGTCTATTTCACGGTGTAATAAATATCTAGCCTTTAAGTTTTATATATTTTAAAATTAATATGTTTGTTTGTTTATGTGTTTGTTTTTTATACATAACAACACAGTTTGTAATCGATTCGATAAATTTTGAACATCATTCATATATACCGCCAAATAATCACTGTCAATATTAAAACCTCTGCTCTCCATCCTATCATGTAATATGGCAAGATAAATTAAAGTTGGCAACTAACATACGGAAGGAAAGATGTCATAGAGGTGTTTGTTGCTCTGGAAACTGCAGCAAGAGATATTGGATTAACAGTAAATGAAGAGAAAACTAAGTTTTTAGTGATAAGCACGAAAGTCTATGATGTACAGCCTCTTCAAAATGGAAATTTTATTTTTGAGGGTGTAACTGAGTTCAAATATCTGGGATCACTCATTACCAGAAAAAACGAGATTAAAGTTGAAATTGGTAACCGCCTTTTGATGGCAAACCGGTGTTATTTTGGGCTAAAGAACCAATTAAAATTAAAATTTATCTCTGTTAATACAAAAATAAACTTATATAAGACATTAATTAGACCAATAATTCTATATGGCAGCGAGACATGGGCGATGAACAAAACTGAAGAGAACAGGCTAATTTTTGAAAGAAAAGTTTAAGATGCATTTTTGGAGCAGTGAAAGAAAACAACGTCTGGAGAAGTTTATACAATCATGAAATTTACATAAAATTTAGACATTCTAACATCTTAAGAGTCATAAAGTCCTACAGAATCAGATGGCTGGGACACATTTTTCGAAAAGAGGACCAAGAGCCTGTCAAAAAATTGACGTTTTCAAAGTTTGAGGGTAAACGCAAACGAGGAAGACCACCAATAAGGTGGATGGATTGTGTTGAGAGTACTGGGCATTAATAGATGGAGAAACATCTCGTCAAACCGTGCTGGATGGAAAAAACTGACAGAGAAAGTCTTGGCCTCCAGTAGGCTGTAGTGCTGATGAAGAAGAACTAACATACGGCCAGTAAAGTTTTTACTGATCCTTTCATATGACGGGCTATATGCTAGTTTCCTAAATAAAAGATAAATATAGCTATATACTCATCAGTGCACAAACTCAAACTGCATTTGCACTCTATTTGAAAATATTAATTGCTGAGTTATTTGCCTAAAAGTTTAGACACATGTATAAAAACTGGTTATAAGTAACTCGATATTAATTAAAAATTATTCATAAGTGACATAATAGACTACCTCCACACAGTGAGGAATTCTGCTATAACTCGATAATAATTTAAATATCGCCTGCATTATTTTCGTAGGTTTTATCACTGAATTTAGATATTATATAAATAGTTTTCTTTTATATTTAGCTTAAATAATAGATTAGTTACATGAGTGACAATTTTAAATTTAATCATCGATTATTTTGTTTGCAATGAAAATATTATCCCCGGTGTTAACAGCAAATTTTTTCATAAAAGTCTAAGAGTCTATTTCACGGAGTAATAAATATCTAGCTTTTAAATTACATATTTTTGAAAATCAAGAAGCTTGTTCATTTCTGTGGTTAATTTTTATACATAACCACATGGTTTGCAATCGATTCGCTCAATTTTCGACATCATTCATATATACCGCCAAATAATCACTGTCAATATTAAAACCTCTGCTCTCCATCTTATTAAGTAATATGACAAGATAAATTAAAGTTGGCAACTAACATGCTGCCAGTAAAGATAAACTATTATTGAGCGTGTACCAGATAATTCTTAGGCAAAAAACAAAGCATTTTTTTTACCTGCCTTATACGGAACTAGAAAATTAAAAATTTTACTGATTCCATCATATGGTGGGCTATATGCTAGTAATTATATATAAGATCAATAAATTTCAAAGTTTTCAGAAAATTCAAGAATATTGCATGGAGCGTAATTAAACATTAATTGTGTTATTTGATTTTTATTGTGTTTTATTGATCTAATAGTAATAAAAGTTTAATTAAATATTTTTATTAATGATTGATTACATTTCGATAGGTTCTGGAAAGTTAAGTACCGTTTTCAATTTCTTTGAGGAAACTTATCGGATTTGAGTATAGCTTAAGTATTGTACTTAGAATGCTGCATAAAAAACTTTCTTCAGTTATGTGCACTTATTTATTCTTTTGAGCTATAAGCAAGCATATTCCCGCGGATATGAAAGATTGATTTTTTTCTACTAGAGCTACAATTCTATTCAGCAGATATATTTCCGGAACTTCCTTATACTATTTCGTCAACAGATAATCTTTAGTCATTTTCTTAAT
>CM063508.1:158557774-158570274 GCA_032207245.1 Pardosa pseudoannulata
ACACGAATAATTTCACTAAACTAAAAGAATGATTCCGAGCGCAATGAACTTAATATAGAACTAATTTAAAACCAAGTTAAAGTGACAGTAGAAGACAAAAATGTCAGTGATATGCTAACATTCTTAGAAAAGTTATTTTACCCTCATTTGCAATTTACGGAATTTGTCCCACTCGCAACGCCTTCAAATTCTTTCTCGAACTGGTAAGCGTTCAGGAAATTAAATCCAAAGTCTTCAATCAAAAACGCAGCAGAGGGCGGAAAAATAAGTTGGAGTCTAGCCAAATTCGATTCTTTTATTCTCTTCCAATCTCTCAAACTTAAGAAATTTGTAGTTCTCATTCAGCAAATAAAATCTGTTTTTTTTTATGCGAATGCTGTTTTTTTCCTTCCTTTTTAAAATCGTTTTTATTCAAATCTTGTGCATTGACAGGTTTCACTAGGCAGTAGGGTATTAAAAATGTCGAAAAATTTCACAATGTCTTTGTAAATTCATTTTCAAGTTATGGCGTTCATTTTTCATTATATTTAACCGCTTGCCTGATTATTGAGTTATCTCGGGTTCACATATATAGCAGTTAGTTATTATCCCGAGAAACTCGGGCGAATCTGACTTTGTCTTAGGATTTGTTTTATCACGGTTTTACTAGGCCTGGAGGAAATTAAAGGTAATATTCAGGTTTGAGAGGTAATTTGCCAAGTTTTGTTGGTTTTGCGGTCCTTTTGGTGGAACTGGTCACGTGTTTTCTACTGATTAGAAAACTTATTTAAGAAAATCATTGTGACGCTTTATGCCACATCTGGAAGACCCAGTATAAGTCCTTTACCACTCAGGTTAACTTTAAGGCATTTTCCAGATGTTATTCCTGCTGCTGAAAAAAAAATCAAATCCAATGAGACAGTGTACTCTGTGCTCTCGTAAAACAGATTTCAGAGGTAAGCCAATAAGAAAAGAGACCAGATATCAGTGTTCAGAATGTCAGGTATCACTTTGTGTTGTCCCTTGCTTCAAAAACTATCATACAAAGACAAATATTTAACTTTTTTCCATTTGCCCGAGATAACTCGGGATAGTAAAATAATATTAAAATTAAATGCTTTTACGCCTGTAAAAAATTAAAAATTCAACCAAAAACCTACATATTTTGTTTTGTTTTATTTCCTTGTATTTAATAATAAAATAAAAAAAAATGTGATGATTTTTTGCAATTTAAAAAAAAAATTGTAAGGGAAGCGGTTAAAATTAAGTCAATAAAAAAGTAATGCAAAATGTATTAAATTAACTTTATGTTTTAGTAAGATCTAAAAGTAAAAATTAAAAAAAATTACTATGGTCACTGTTTTGACTCGAATACTTTTTGGGAGGTTCATTTTTGTGACGTAATTTATTATACATGTTATCAAACCTATGTTCTATCAGGAAGTGAAGTGAAACGTTATATGAAAGTAATTGACTAAGAAAATGAGAATATTCCCAACTTTAGACTGATTACCGTACAAGCCAACGAGTAAAGAGCCGTGATAGTTCAGTCGAGAAAAGCAGTGATTTCGTAAGGGGAGAGTTACTTGATCGATGTTTAAGCCGAAATATCCACAGTGTTTTTTAATAGTGGCTGGGGCATGTAACACAGGTTCGTGGACACAATGTTCTCTAAGTTTCCAAACGATACTTCTGGAGGTGGCAAAGCTCTAATCAAGTCTAATAAAATTTGTTGTTTGCCAACGGGCTACTATAACCCGCTCTGCAATCTTATTACTTGACTTCGTTCAGATCTGCCTTTGTGTTTGACAAGCCCTGGACTTAAGAATATTTATTTTTCTTTCGCTAACTTTCTACTCTCTAGCTATTTAATGTATTATAATCTCATTAATTCAAATTTTATTCTATCCGTTCTGACATTAGGCTTTTATATTTCTCCCACTCTGTCAATTTAAAGCTCACTCTTAGAAATTTCAGGATGAGAGGGTTTGGGTCAGAGAATCCTGTTGACAGATCAGGTTGTCATTGTCATGTACACAAAATTTTTAAGCAACGTGTTGTCACTTAGTTATAATTTGACAAAGGATTTTATCTTCATACTATATTCTCTATCCAAGCTACGATCAGATTTCAATGCAAAAACTATAAATTCCCTTTTTTGGCAAACTCACTTCCTGATATTCCAAAGTATGCTCGCTGAACGGTAATCGAATGGGTGCAGCGTTGCTGTTCGGTAATGGAGTTTGGGTTCGAGTTCTGTTGAAGGCAAGGATGTTCATAGTCGTTCCTCCTGACCGGATTATCCTAAAAGCTTACGCGAGAGTGGGTCTTTTCATTTATTTTATTATTATAAAAGAAGTCCCTTTTTAAAATCGTTTATAACTCACGTAATTTCGAAATACCCCTTTTTTAGGTCAAAGATAGTAAGTGTGCAGTGTGTGCATGAACACAGGAGGCAAAATTTCTAGGACGGCCTATAGCAATCTACAAAATATACGCAATATATATATATATATATATATATATATATATATATATATATATATATATATATATATATATATATGCATTTTATATTTTTAGCTAATTATATTGTAAAATCAAAGTACTTTAATTTAAAACCAACTTTCTGTTGCATGTCTTGAACTGTAAATAGAAAATTTTGATGCATAGGATATTTTAATTGTTTCCATGCAACAGAGCTAAAATTTTGAGAGTTGAAACGGAATTTATAGGAGAATATCAAGTGGAGAAATCTTGCAGTAAAGTGAAATAACCCTAACATAAACCCGGCTATAACCACGATTTATTTTTGTAAGGTGGGAGGGCTCAAACTGGAGTAAACTAAATATACATATTACTGTTTTTAATAAAAAACATAGTTTACTAACAAATTAATGTTATAATTATATAAAATTTAATATTGTATATAATTTAATGACACCGTATGCGCCTCAATCACTGAGTGAATCTATCTACAGAGGGTAAGACATTTCTCTGATTTCAATTGCAAAGGTGTAACGGAGTGTTATTGAAGAAGTATAAATATACATTGGGTGTTTCCCAGACTTCTTGTTGCGCAAATTTCTATAGAGGGGAGGTTCAAAGGTTTTTGAGCCCCTGCAATATTACCAACCTGTAAAATTCCTGAAGGCTGTACCCAGTCTCGAAGACGATAATTGCAGAACCATTTAGAGGGAATAAAATAGAACCAAGATTCATTCTTGCAGCAGCTCAGGCGAATAAGATATAGAAGGGGCTATGGAAGGACATCCTCTTTAATCGAGATTAAAGACGAATAGAGATAAAGGAGAGATGTTGAAATTTTTTTTGAGTTGAAATTTTGATTGGAGTTGAGAGACCGACTTGATTAATCGTAGTGATAAGCGGACAGCAGACGGCTGTTTAGAATTTAGCGATTTTTTTTCAATGCTGCTCGACTGTTTTCCTCAACAGCGTTCATGTGTTAACACCAGTTTTCAACAGCGAAGGTTTGGGGCTAGAGTTTATGTTTATTGAAAAGCTGAATTTGTACATACATTTATAAATACATTTATACTATAATTTTTTGTAAAAATATAAGTTTTTTGCTCTAATTTGACTCATTACAATACCTCAAAATCTATGGGCAATGTAATTCATTAAAAGTATAGTGTGCGTATTCAACAGGTATAATATGTTTCTGCTAATGTGTAAACTATTGGAGGAAAAATATTTAAATTAACCATTTACACTCTAAATTATATTTCAATTTTGTAAGCATCAGCTCTCATTTTTTGAAATATTCGTAAATATATTGTTTATATATATTGTTTGAAATATTGATATATATTGTTTTATTTGAAATATTCTTGAACTACAATTTAAATTAGTAAATAAAAAGATAAATTCAATTAAATTTCAGTTTTATTTACAATATTGCACTTTTCACAAATAAAAAAGAATGGTTCGTCTTCTTTTTCCAGGTATCTTTCTATTTGAACATCAATTGGTTTGGATTTGATAAAATGTCGAGTGAGAGTCAATAATGAAGCCCCTGAGATGAAAATTGATGTCGAGTCCCACTCGGCATAAGAGTGCAAAAAGTATAAAAGTAGATAAAAATATGAAAAATTATAATTTTTTATTTAAAAATAAAATTTTGATTAACTATGAAAGTTTAAAAGATAGTATTTGTGAATGTACTTTTATATAAAATGTTAAAATACAATTCATTAAACCCAGAACAATGCTTTAAACACCCAAACTGGAATTTCCCTATGGCTACAACCCTGAATGTAAAGAAACAGAAGTGGGAAGCATTATTATCATGACGCTAACAGATTTAGTCTTCAGCACTTGGGAATTTACTCAGTCTCAAAGTCGACGCCGAATCACTAGAATCAATTTTATCTGGATTATCATCAATCACTAATGAAAGCTTAATCGGAGGTTGTTTTGGTTTCATCTTCACATTCCCTGGAGTCGAATTGATATGCATTACATCAAAGTTTTGATTACAAGAACTGTTTATATAGTTGATTGTTATTTGCCACGGGTTCATCAAAATTTATCGTTCATGTATTACTTTGCTTGAAATGGTAAATTTTTATACTTGCATAATTTGATAGATTAATATGTACAGCAAATAATATAAAAATTCAGCTGATTATATATAACGATGCCTTTAAGAATTTAATTAGTCAGTGAATATTGGATTCAGCTGTTGGTTGAACAGGAGAAAGTTTTAGATCCTCTCATGAAAAGAGGTCTATTGGGTCAGGTATAAACTTTCTTGTATCATGGTAATGTGTAACAACCACAACAGCATAATTTAATAGAGTATTATTTTTGATAGCCTAATGTCTTCAAATCGTAATGGACTTTTAGAAAATGATATCATATTATGTACCACTTTACGGCAATTGAATTATTCGACTATTTACATCAAAATGTGATGTTACGGCAATTGAATTATTCGACTATTTACATCAAAATGTGATGCAACTTGAAGTGAAAAAAATGCATTAGTACCTTATTCTCCTTAAGGCTGAAATGAATTTGTTTTACTTTTAATGAATTTGTTTGAAAATTTAGTATGTTACTAGAAATATCTACATAAAATGCTTAGTGTGGATATTTGTAAACATTACTGCGCATTAACGGTACAATCTAGATGCGTGAAATTTGATTCATGGGTTCCTCGTGAAACCCTGCAAAATTTTGGCAGCCCTTTTTTCAAAAATAGTAATTTATTTATTTAATTTATTCAATTCTAAACTGAATATAATTTTTTGTTTCTGGCAACAACTTGTCTTATACAATCAGTAGGGCTCTTATGTTTTGTCAATCAAACACAGAATCGGCCACATATAGTCATGAGGCCCTCCAGGTATTTTTGGTGGTAATGGGCAGATCACAAATAATGGGACACCCCACTCGAACATCCCCCTATCAATGCCCGTCGTTCTGCAGGTACCACTGCTAGGCGAACTCAGCAGATTAGCGGTCGTTGGAGGAATTTGGAATACTATTGGATGATCTAGCTGTCCTCTTGACGGCGGAATTAGTGAGGGTAGTGCCAACCACACGAGTCAAAAAAAGGGCTAGTTGCAGCCCAAGAAATTGTGCTTGTTGCACTCAGAAACGTGAACCGGACTGCCAAAAAAGAGAAGCATGAAATTTAGAGAGGCGACTGTAGCAGTCCTGTGCTTCGGAACCATCACTCGGGAGTCGTTTCGACGGAACTTTGGCCCACCTTGCAGAACCCCATGACTTGGCTTTCTCAAAAAGACTAATTGAGACATTGCATTAGTTTTAGAGGTGAAAAAAACCTAGACCGTAATTATTAGTTAAAAATTAAATTTTAATTTTAATTAACTAATTAAAATTAACAAAAATAACTAAATAAAAATGGGGGGGGGCTTTGAAGGCGTCTTTTTAAAAAAAAGAAGGCGAGCTATGGTCCTCTCAGGGAATGTGGTCCCTTTGGTTAATCTGTAGAAGTTAGCCCCTGGGATCGTAACTCTTGGCGTGTGTTGGCTACATTGCCGAACACACGCCTACATTGCCTACATTGTCACTAATATTTTGGCAAGCCTGTTTTATGAACACTTCGACAAATTCATTATCAACATTACCTCTTTACGTATTGTTTCTTGAATAAACAAGTCGGCAATTTTTTAGTATTCTTTAAATTTAATATTTTTTATTATCTGCAAAATTTAAAAATTAAAATTCTATCAAAGAATCTTCTATTTCTTATGACCGTTAGCTTAGTTGGTTAGAATGTCGTGTTAAGAACTAGAAGATCATAAGTTCGATCCTGCTCTAAGGCCTATATGAGTTGTTATATGCTTTATTATCGGTGCATTCTGTTTTGTATCGTAGAATCTATCGTAGGTCCAACAGACTCCGTCCCAATAGGAGATTGGTCTGTGGCTAGGGGTAATTTGCTGTTTCCCTTTGAGTAACGAACCATGATGGCTGAAGACTCACTAAACCTTAAGTAGATTCTCCTATTTTAGAAGAAGGAACCAAATTGAAGACCTAGAAGGTTGGCATGCTACTTCCAATAGGTATCGTTTAGGAACTTAGAAGACATTGAGACCACGAACCTAGTTTACTAGCCCCAGCCTCAATTAACGAACATGGTGGATGTTTGGCAGCCTAAAGCCTCGATTCTCCTACTTTTCGGTTACGAGATTATTGCTTTGGTCTACTAAGTTACCTCTACACAATTTTGAACTTTAAAGACATAAATATTGTTGTCAAATGAAACACCTTGGTTTGTTCACTCATACACAAAATTCTAGTCAAAAGTACGTGTCTTAATCTAACCTTTGGCCAGGCCGACTTCTCAACTCCATAAAATAGTCAGCTTCTAATTGGGTAAGGGAAATTTATCCCAACGAATTTAATAATACAAGTTCTTACTTAAGCGGCTCATTTTAACTTGTTTGTTGCTTGAGAAATCGATCTGCGTAATGAGGAGTGTTAAACAACTTCGTCTTATGAGGTTCTGCTCGTGCCTGGTCCTGGGTTAGCCGAAGTTTTAGTAAGGTCAAATGTATTCATTTTTGTAATCGTTTTCAATGTTTTTCTTTTACTAGTAGTAATATTGTTTAACAGTTTAGGTTACCAGTTTAAAGGATTCTATACTATGTTTATTTGCCTTAAACCTTTTCTTTGTATGTTTTAAGTAAATTAAACGTTAGTTTTATTTTTAAAAGTTTGTTTATGTTCATTTACTTTTAAAACACATTGTACTCTGCAACGATACTTTTACAATTCCATTTTTTTACAATTTAAAACTGTTTAAGAAGTCTGTTTAATTTTAATTTGAATAAATTAGATTGACTATCAAATATAAACATAGCACATTAAACAAAAAATTGTAAAAAAAAATTCATATTTTAAAAGTTTTAAATTTTTTATTCAATCTAGATATCTTTTGAATCCACAAAACACAAAAATACTCAATATTAAAAAAAATTATTATTATAAATAAATCATTTTTTAAATCGTAGAATGATAAAAAAGGAATGATTTTTGTCGACATTTTAGCATTTAATGGAAGTGAATAAGATACGCATACATGGAAATCAAATTTTATGACAAAAAGACTATCTGTCAGATCAATTTCGAATTTTGGAAGACAGGTTTATGAAATAGTTTTTCCCATTATTTGCTTTCATTCAAGTCTAGTCAAGGAATGTAAGAGTTTCTCTTTAAAAGTTCTACTTCCTAAAATTAGACTACGTTCTTTAAAATATTTTCTCAGATATGAATTGTGCTCTGAAATAAGACTTTTTTGGCCCATAGAGAAGATAATTCAAAATGAAAAAAAACTTGCGGAGGTTTTTGATGATGTAATAAAATACATATAGCATGACGGAAAAAATTTCCAATTCCATCCATTGAAATATATGACAAGTACGTTTATAGCAGTTGAAAACTAAAAGGAACGAAAATATGAAGATTATTTTCTCTTCTAGCTTTATATTCATGTCTATGTGACAGATAGAATAGAATATTATGAATGATACGTTATGGATTATTCCAGAGGTAGGGAATTTTTATACCGTTAACAGGATTGGTAAAACTCTTAATTTATTTAAAAAATCATATCAATCTTTTTTTTCTATTTAAATCAGGTTTTTAGATTTAAAACAGATTTTTTTTGTTTTAAAAAGTTTTTGAAAACTAAATATTAAAATGAAGCTATTTAAATTAAGATAAAATGTGTAGTGTCAAGGAATTCATTTCTAATTATTTTATTTATTTTCTTATCGTGTGCACTATTATTTACACATGACAAATAATGTATTAAATGAATGATAATTTGATCTTCTCCATAACACTCTCTCTCTCCCACTCTCTCTTTTCTTTTGTGCTCTGAAATAAGACATTTTTTGGCACATAGAGAAGATAACTTTTCTGTTAACTGATAACTGATAACTAGCTGTTCACATTTTCTGTATTGTTTACAAGCATAAAATACTATTTATTTATCGAATCAGATTTTAAAGTACTAGTGTTTAAATAAACACAACAACAAATATTATTACTAAAAATGCGGGGACTTGCTTTTAAAGCTTTCACCACTACGAACCTATTTTACTATCCCCAGCCACAATTAACGAACATGGTGGATGTTTGGCAACCTAAAGCCTCGATTCTCCTACTTTTCGGTTACGAGATTATTGCTTTGGTCTACTAAGTTACCTCTACACAATTTTGAATTTTAAAGAAATAAATATAAACATAGCACGTTAAACAAAAATTGTAAAAAAAGAATCCATATTTTAAAAGTTTTAAATTTTTTATTCAATCTAGATATCTTTTGAATCCACAAAACACAAAAATACTCAATATTAAAAAAATTATTTTTATAAATAAATTATTTTTTAAATCGTAGAAAGATAAAAAAAGAAATGATTTTGTCGACATTTTAGCAGTTAATGACAGTGAATAAGATACGCATACATGAAAATCAAATTTTATGACAAAAAGACTATCTGTCAGATCAATTTCGAATTTTGGAAGACAGGTTTATGAAATAGTTTTTCCCATTATTTGCTTTCATTCAAGTCTAGTCAAGGAATGTAAGAGTTTCTCTTTAAAAGTTCTACTTCCTAAAATTAGACTACGTTCTTTAAAATATTTTCTCAGATATGAATTGTGCTCTGAAATAAGACTTTTTTGGCCCATAGAGAAGATAATTCAAAATGAAAAAAAACTTGCGGAGGTTTTTGATGATGTAATAAAATACATATAGTATGACGGAAAAAATTTCCAATTTCATCCATTGAAATATATGACAAGTACGTTTATAGCCGTTGAAAACTAAAAGGAACGAAAATATGAAGATTATTTTCTCTGCTAGCTTTATATTCGTGTCTATGTGACAGATAGAATAGAATATTATGAATGATACGTTATGGATTATACCAGAGGTAGGGAACTTTTATACCGTTAACAGGATCGGTATAAAAGTTCTTAATTTATTTCTTAATTATAAAAGTTAATTATTTTTGTTCTTAATTATAAAAGTTCTTAATTTAAACAAAAATCTTAATTTATTTAAAAATCATATCAATCGTTTTTTTTTCTATTTAAATCGGGTTTTTAGATTAAATTTTTTTTGTTTTAAAAGTTTTTGCAATCTAAATATTAAAATGAAGTTATTTAAATTAGGAATAAAATTTATAGTGACAAGGAATTAATTTCTAGTTATCTTATTTATTTTCTTATCGTGTGCATTATTATTTACACATGATAAATAATTTATTAAATGAATGATAATTTTATCTTCTCCATAAACTCTTGCAAACTTTTCTTTGTCGAACTCTGACCGATTGGTTAAGGCGTTGATCGTCGATACCGGAGTTCGTCGATTTGAATCCCACTATGGCATGGAGGTTCGTAGCCGTTCGGAATCGGGTTTAAGCAGTAGGTCCCGGTTTCATTATTCCTCGTGTGCAAAACAGTAGACTGTAGTGCTCCAAACCAAACCTTACAAACTATTCACATTTTCTGTATTGTTTACAAACATAAATTACTATTTCTCAAATAAGATTTTAAAGTACTATTATATAAATAAACACAACAACAAATATTATTATTAAAAATGCGGGCGCTTGCATTTAAAGCATTCACCACTACCGAGCCGTAGGTATTTGTTTGGCATTTTATTACGGAAGCACCATATAAGCGGCCAACATTCCTTCCTAGGAACACACGAACAAACAAAGCAAGTATTTGTAGTCTAGAAGCAAGGACCAAACTGAAGTCTCTCAGTCTTGGTATTCATCTCCAAAAATATCATTTAGACATTTCAATCACGAGAATATCTTACTTTCTCTCGCTTCCATCAATGCTAACAACATGGTGGATCGCTTTGGCTCAAATACCAATTATAAGAAATTCGTGCATTCAAGAAATCAGAACAAGAATGTGGGAATTTCTTACAGAACAGATGTTTTTCAACAGATTTATTTTAGTTCATATTGACGAGTGATAAGGCCTTTAACCCTCTCATTGCTCAATTTGTAGATCAAAATCGGTTCAAAAAGATGCATTTGTTTTTTTGCACATTTTGAATATTGAAAAAGTGGAATACGCACTTTTTCTGTCTAGAAAAGATTTTTCATATAGATTTTTTATAGTGAGAAATTAAACTATCAAATTAACCAGTTTCAGATGTTATCACAAGAAAATTTTTTAAAAATAAATTTCAATTGAACTACAATTAGCTTCTATATACATAATATAATTATAATTATATTATCTAATATAAATACAGTTCTACTCACATAATTCTATTTATTACATAATTAAAAGTCTAATAATGTATATAATTTATTCAGGTTAAACGGTGAAAAAGTGGGATGCTCATCTCAAAAAATTAAGAAATGCAAATGCCCGTGGAAATCGCAGGATAAATAGCCAGATAGTTAATTGACCGTTCTGAAAACGTTTTGCTCTCATACTAGAAATCAACGTATTGAATCTGCTGGTTTTAGCGTGTTGGTCCAACACGCACATGTTAACATTTGATAAGGTTTGTATACATCATATTCCACTGCTTTAAAATAATTCTAAGGAAATAAACACTTTCAGTTATATTGTAATTTATCAGTTACATAAAGAATACTCCACTGACCGAATGAACATCTTTCATTATTCGTTTAAAAATTGTTTAATATATTTATTATCAGCATTGAGGCTTACTATTTCTGTCTTCGTCCCTGCTCTAGTGTGGGTGTTGTTCCTATCCTGCAAACAGCAACTGACCAGAAAGATATTTATAATATATATAAATACATACATATATATATATATATATATATATATATATATATATATATATACATATATATACACACATATATATATATATACATATTTACATATATAGATATATATATATATATATACTATATATATATATATATATATATAATATATATATATATATATATATATATATATATATATATATATATATATATATATATATATATATATATATATATATATATATACATGAAAGAAATACACCGTTTTTTGCAATAGGCTTGGGAAAACAGTAAATTTTCAGGCAGACAAATTTTAGAAAATAGTTGCAATTTTCAACAACAGATGGAGCTGCAGGGGATTTGAAAGATATAGAAAAAAATGCAGTCTGTGAGTTCACGAATCAGTAAGTCGTCTTTCTTCTGTAAGTGTATTCTATTCACAGACTACAAGTTTGCTGTGAAAATGGTTTATTCCTTAGAACTGAATATTGCCTCACCTGAGACGTTTACACGGGTTTCTCATAATTGCGTTCTGAGACTACACCATATTATTGTTGCGTATGGTGGATATGTGGAAAATACAGTAGATTTCTCCAGTTTGCAACGCCATCTGTTGTGAAATAATGTAACTATTTTTGAAAGTTTGTCTGCCTGAAAATTTACTGTTGTCCCAAGGATATTGCAATAAAAGGTGCATTTATATAGCTGCCCTTTTAGTTTTTTTTTATTGATTTTTCAAATATACCTGTCATTTTTGAAACACCATATATATATATATATATATATATATATATATATATATATATATATATATCTGACACGGACGAGTAGTTAAGGCATGGAAGACACATTTAGTATCATACTTAAAAACTTCTTTATTGTAATCCCTCTGTTCATAACTATGCTATTTAGATATCCTTTGTTCTCATAATTTGCCACAACAAACGTGGAGGAAGTTATCAGCCCGAGTTCCAGCTCAGAACTGTCTTTATTGGCATTACTACCTAAGAAAAATTCCTATGTATACTTCCGAGTCTGCTTTTTTACTCTGTATAGTTTCGCTTCAGGAGTTACTATTCTCCTATTACGTTAATGAGTTCTAACTATTTTTAATTATAAGTCGCTTAATTCTTAACTCCCATTTTTAAATCTGACAAATTTCGCGGAAGACTGGCCCAACAAGGATCGCCAGTTCTGATGGACAAATTCCCAGGGTACAAACTAAATTTAATATGGTAT
>CM063508.1:158575274-158590274 GCA_032207245.1 Pardosa pseudoannulata
AATAGATTGCTTTGAATTTTCACTAAAATCATAATATGAGAAAATAATCTCTGACATATTCAAGAAATTTAATAGGAAAGACAATTAACATTTAATGTTCTATAGAGTTCAAAGTTACATTAAAAGACCTTAATCTTTAAGTGCATGCTTTTGTAGGATAGAAAGATTTTCTCTGTAGGTTATTGGATTATCATCGTGCGAAGAGAGTGTAATAACGTAAATAAAGTCATTTAGAATTGGAGTATCCAATTCACAGTCATCACTCCTCTCGTGGCGCTATGTATTTTTCAAGAAGCTTATATTTGAAAGAAATACTTCAGAATATAACAAACAGGATATTACTGGAATGTCTCATTGATTATCATTAATATAAATATTTATGTAGTTATATAAGTGTAACTATTTTATTGCTAATGCTTGAAAAATTATAAAATTCATTATAATGTGTTCTTTGAAAACTTCATTTCATGTATATATATATATATATATATATATATATATATATATATATATATATATATATGTGTGTGTGTGTGTATATGTATATATATATATGTGTGTGTATATATGTATATATATGTATATATATGTATATATATGTGTGTGTATATGTATATATATGTATATATATGTGTATATATATGTATATATATGTATATATATATATGTATATATATGTATGTATATATATATATATGTATATATGTATATATGTATATATATGTATATATATGTATATATTTGTATATACATACACACACACACACATAAATATATATATATATATATATATATATATATATATATATATATATATATATATATATATATATGTATATGTATATATATATATATAATATATATATATATAGTATATATATATATATATATATATATAAATATATATAATATATATATATATATATATATATATATATATGTATATATATATATATATATATATATATATATATATATATATATATATATATATATATATATATATATGTATATATATATGTATATATATATATATGTATATATATATATATATATATATATATATATATATATATATATTATATATATATATATATATATATATATATATATATATATATATATATATACATATATATATATATATATATATATATATATATATATATATATATATATATATATATATATATATATATATATATATATATATATATATAATATATATATATATATAATATATATATATATATATATATATATATATATATATATATATATATATATATATTATATATATATATATATATATATATATATATATATATATATATATATATATATACATTTAATACTGATTGCATTAGAGAAATAGCCCATATTTTTTATTGCCTGTGTTTGTTTAGGAATATAACTCAGATACAGTAATCGTATTGAGAAAGGCTTTTATTCAGAAGTCAAGACCACATGAAATACTTAAAAAGAATCCTTTTTTTTCATGTTAATAATAGAGAACTGACGGACGCGACTTACACAGAGAGGACACAATCGTGCATCTAGTAAAAAGGCCGTCCCGAGGAAAGGAAAACCATGTGGATGACTTCTCACGAGAAAGAGTTTTAAATCAGATTTATTTTGGGGCATTCTAAAACAATGGTGGTGAAAATAAAAAAAATGGCATTAACAATTTAAACATCTTCAGTTTTTTCTAGAAGAATGGATAGATAGGATATAAAAAGGCTAGAGGTTATAATTATTAATTTGATCTTTTGGAAAGTGTGGAAGGAATCGTGCTTTCAATGATATATATTGTTACAAATTTCATACATTTTCATAAATTTTGGTCTTTTATTGTGTATGTTATTGAATAATTTATGTAATTAAGTTTAATTTGGCGTTTGTTGCATGAAAATTGGTGAATTGGCTGAGTTTTTATGATCTGTAATGTGAATCCTATTGTAATTTAATGGGAAGTTGTCGAATTGGCTAGATATTGGCTCCTTGGTGGTATTTTTAGGAAACTAATTTTTTGGTGCCAATTTGGTGATATATTGCTAAATTTGTCGACATGGCCACCGTTTGTCCCTAGTACCTTTTAGGACTGTCCAGGCGTTTGAGAGCTTACATAAATGGCTGCGAATGTCAGCTTGAAGTCCGTCAGATTAAAAACATGTTAGTGTTCACGCCTATGTGAATTGGTGTGAGAATTTTATATTGTCGCCAACATAGCCAGATTTTCGTCGCATTGACTGTTGTAAACGTGCTTTCAAACTGTAATTGAAGTAAAGTTTTGTTTTTCAGCTGTTCTGTATTTAAAGTCTATTCAATCCATGAACTCTACGCTTGGAAAGTTCATAACAATATCCTTGAGTTATTTTGGGTATCTGGTTGGACAAGCTTGGTTTAGAATACTAACTGTCCTTAAATATGCAATTCCATCAAATGAAATATGCTGAAGAAAATGGTAAAAGATTTTCCTAAGAGTAGAAACTATTGGTAATTTTGTGTCCCATAAATAATCAAATTTTTAAGAGTTCTTGAAACTTTTTGCATAGGGGTAAGATTTGTAGGGTTTAAGCTATAGTAATGATCTAATCTGTTCTAGTGCCCAATTATACAATAAAATATAGTAAGTACTCATTTGTGATAATGAAGGAAGGTCAAGTTTCTCCCGTTATGTTTGCCCAATAATTTTATTTTACTGGTTTAGGGTAGTGAAATTTTACTAGTTGCTTAAGTCATACATTCTTAAGATTGTTTTGTGCCTTAAAAAGTTGAAAGAGAGGTTTGTAAAAAGCTCAGTTTCAAATGTTGAAACGATTCCTTCATCCATTTATACTTTTTTTTCTAATAGTAACAATATTGTCTAAAATTAAATTGTCTATAAATCTTGCTAATGTAAAGTTGTTTTGCACAAATATGTGTTTGGTTTCACATAAATATCGTAAGTGCACAATGGTAAAACATACACCTTTTACCCGAAAAAAAGTTTGGATCTGTAACAAGAAGTTACATTCGGTTCAGCTCCTTTTACCTCTTCCCGTGAGTCATCGTCAAAGACATACCAAAACAGGACCAGTTTGAACTAGAAAGAACCTTCGGACTTCTTCCAACCAATAGAAGTGTCCGTTGGTTTGGGGGATTTTGACCTCCCGCCGTTCTGGAGCTGACCCATGTTTTTTCTCCTCGAGGAAGTCGGATTTTTTTTGAGCGGACAAGGTTGTTACCAGGAGAAAAGAAGGTGAACGGCTGGTATCCGCGGCTTATGGGATAACCCTTTTGAGAAAAATCTTAGCCATTTTTTTACGGTCATGCCGACTCTAGAGCAGTCTTCGATATCTACAAATGATAAGTTGATTCTAGTTGTATTCTTTAGGCATTTATTTATTTGTATAAAATCATTTATTCATGACCTATTTTCCATGTGTTTCTTAATGAGTTTTAATTTCTTCTTTCTCAAACACTATACCAACGTAACATTATTTTTACAGGATCTTAAAAAGGTAAAATGTAACTGGATATTCCGTCTTCCAAAGACATTTTATCACAAAGTCACTCGAATGGAGTGACCACTTTTTAGTGACTAGACGAAAGCCTTTAGAGACGAAACTCTGTATGGATAAAACACAGTCACATCGGATATTGCCATGAAGAAGGGTAGTACTAAGGTAAATGCAGCCTAAAATAATGAAGACTGATAGATCGACAAAGAGATGAAAATCTATCGTAAAAATACTTGTTTGAACCAAGATTGTGACGTGATGAGAATACTTCATGACATTTTAAGTAGGAACATATAGTAAACTATTAAGGTGAATTTCAGAATATCTATAAATATTGCTTGATTTTAGAAATGAAACGTTGTATAAAGGACTACTTTTTAAAACATTTGAGACATGTATGTGTCTTTTATCATGTAAATTAAATTCTATTTTATCTTAAATATTTTGCTAGCATTGTATTCTGTTTCTTATACTTCAAATCCAATGTTTCAATATTTCTTTTAAAAAGAATATGATATTAAATAAAATAAATCTGTTAGATAACATAGAACTAGGCAAGTACGAAATAAAATTTTTCGTTGTTTTGGATTTGCTTTGGCTACGTTTTTCAAAATATGTATTTTATCTCACATATTCATAAAATATTTCTCTTTTTCAGTAAGTTTTAAATCTGATAGTTTCACAACGTATCAAACTAAGATCATTTCACGTTTCAAGAATCAAATACAATTCGAATGGTTTTTAAATGTAATGTAACGTAAAGAGAGATATTAAAGGAAATATATTTTTTAAATTCTTTTTTAAATTCTGTTTTCCTTTTAAACATTATTTGAATAAAAGCACTGAGTTGTAATTGAATATTTCTTTAATATAACTGAAGAATCTTTATAATTTAGATTTTTTGAGATGTAAAACATCCGAATTGAAATAATTTAATTATATATCTATAGTAAGAAAAGCTGTTAATATTTAGTGCATGAAATCTTTGTTTAGCTGTTAAAATTAACTATCAAAAGACTACTATTAATAGCTATCATCATAAAGGTTTGGTATATAATGATCCGGATAATTTACGGACTTCTAAATTAGTTTCTAAATTATAACGCATAATTAGCTTAACTTATGAAGGTATATTATTCAATAGATTTACAGTTCCAATCCTCCTGAAATGATAATTTAGATTACACATATCTGTACACCGGAAATAAAGGGTATCATATCCATTTTTTTTCCAAAGAGAAATTTTGCTTATTTGTGTGTAATGTATTATCTTTTACAACTGATAATTATATACATTATAACAGATAATTATTATTAACAGATATACCATTTTGCTGAAAAATCCTCTTACTTTTATTTGGTTGTTAAATAAGTTTATATAATTACGAGTGTTTAATTAGACACACAATACCAAAAATGCTGTACTTATGCATGCCCTAAATCAGTATTCATTCAATATATACATAGTAAATTACTACAGTTCATTCTATATAAAAATGCCCTATGCAAGAAAGAAACAGTATTACCAACTAGCATATAGCCCGTCATATGACTGGATCAGTAAAACTTTCAATTTTCCAGAATTGTAAAGTACCCTCTAAGGCAGATAAAAAATGGTTTGTTTTTTGACTGAGAATTATTTGGTACATGCTGAGTAATTTGTTTATTTTCGTACTCCTCTAAAGTCTTCCGATACTGGGAATGCAGTTTAGAATCATTGCAATTGTTTTAGCAAATGCATTATCTACATTTACTAAAACAATAATTCTCAAAGTTTTTATCTCTGGGGATTTTTTTACCCCATACATACCAGCGGAATTTCTGAATAAATATTACTAGAGGAAAAATAAGGGTATATTATTTATAACTGATGGTACATAAAACTAAGAACTAAACAATATAAAGTAGCTAATAATTACATAAGGAGACGTGGAAGCAAGAATTTTTTTAATGAAATGATAGAAGTAAAATTATACATAGATGAATGTTTACCCTCTTCTTAAGATGCACTTTGCATGTGGTTTAAATGATTTATCACATCACTTTTGTGTTTCCTTTTGCTGCAGTTCTGGTGAATTACATACTATTATTAATTCTATGTAAGGGATTGGGAAATATTAAAGAATGAACTTACGGATTTTCCTTAAAATTTTGATTACGTTTAAAAATTTCTGGACGATCTTCCGAAGGTTCGTTGTGTAACCCTAGAATTCCAAGGAACAGGCTTTGAGAAACCCTATCCTAAAATTAAGATTTAGCAAACTAAAAATGTATTATAAACCAACATGGTTTCAAGTTAAATACTTCTATTCCAATGTAAAACTTCTTATTTCTAGCATTTGCATATGTTTAAAGGCAGTATCTTTTCCCCATTACCTCAAAGGCATTTATAAAGCTTTTTACTAAAAACGGTTCAATTAAAAAATGTGTAAAAATTCATTATTATAATTTGCTATTCGTCATGAAGTGCCCTTCATTTTCATTTTACATATATATACTTTTGTAACAATGAATTACACAATGTGGACAACGCCAGCGCGACTAATCGAGGGACGAGGACGATGTCAGTGACCCACCCTTCGACCCCATTGGACAAGAGGGGTTGATAACGCGGGTCAGTCGTATTTGGCCCTGGCAACAGCAGTCTTTGGATTTTTCTCGCAGATTTGAAGACCCCTTCAGAGAAAAAGTAGGCTAAGACGTAGCGAACGGAGAACTTCAGCAGAGACAGGGAATGCTCAACCATTTTGTTCATCTGAAGATAGCATCATCAGCGGGAGTTGCTCCAACATTCCAGCAGTTTACGGCGTCTCCATACTGAGATTGAATATATTTTATTTGCTTCACCAGATTGTTCAAAAATAGATTTGTAAATAAAAAAGTCTGCAAGAGGCTAAGTTTTCGCTCACTTGTATCTGGTGTCTTAATTCTTTGTGTTATCTCAACAGGCCTGTTATAAGTTATTGATACGTAATAACTTTGTTGCTACACAAAGAACTAGCAGTAAAGTCATTTTGTACAGCTTTTTTTGTAAATAAAAAAAGCGTCTTTCTGTTCTTTTATAGTATTAACAACACAATCTTGTTTATTAAATGGTACATATAAAATTTGAAAAAAGGGGAACATAATTATTTCTGGAGAATTTTATGATACTGCTCTAAGAACATTATTCTGTACTTTTATAATTTTTCGAACCCTCATTTTTAAAACTTAATACATGTATATATCCTTGTATTTCTAGATATAAATTATATATTATTTATTGAAAGGTATATAAATAGCTTTTCCTTACCAGTTCTGAGGTACTTTTTATGTCCATAGGTTTTTCTATGCTTGGATGGTGGTATTTATACTTTATCAAAGTACAATTATCTCTCTTTAAATTTTCAAATATCATAATGATAGAATCAAAGAAGTATCCAACAAACGTGTGTTCTTATATTTTACTATTATCCACTACTCTTATCCAAAATCTTATTTTATTCTTATCTATTACTTTATATATAGTCAATTATATTGAAATTTATGAAAATATTACGAACATTTCTTTTGAAAATGAGTTTTTTGTCCTTAAAACTTTTCATAGCAATAATTTTTCCTAAACCCTAAACAGATTACTATGGAAAGTAATCAAATATATCTATTATAAATGCACACACACACACACACACACACACACACACACACATATATATATATATATATATATATATATATATATAAATATATATATATATATATATATATATATATATATATATATATATATATATATATATATATATTATATATATATATATATATATATATATAAAGTATATATATATACATACATACATATATATATATATATATATATATATATATATATATATATATATATATATATATATATATATATATATATATATATATATATATATATATATATATATATATATATATATATATATATATATATATATATATATATATATATATATATATATATATATATATATATATATATATATATATATATATATATATTAATATATTGTTCTAGACCTTTTTATTTATATTTTTATATAAAATAGAATTTATTCTTAGGTGTTAACAAGGTATATTTTAACAAATGTGATCTATTCCTCTGGTTGTTTAAAAAGAAATCTGATATGTTTATAAAGGTTTTTAAGCTGCACACATAACATCCATTAATTTCTTTTATTATCTTCAAGCTGTTTGGGTGCAATCACTTCAAAATTCCTGCATAAAAAAAGATCAGCATCTCTCCGCATACTCCAAATAGCAGCTGATTTATGATCATCCTTGCCAGCCTTATAAATGGAGATTGTATAGATAGTTTATAAAGACACATTCACTTAAAGGCTTCCAGCAAAAAGAGTACACAAGGAGATGTGCTTGTCGAGCTGAAAGTGCTTTAAAGCTATCAGGGTATAAAAGTTTGACCTTAACTCAGAGCTCTTTTACCTATTGAGTTCACCGTTAAATATTTATGGGAAGGGGTAAAATGTGCCTAAAAATAATCAGTTGTGGAAGTTTTACTGGGTGTATATCCGAACTATATCTTTCTCTATCGTCAGAAAAAAATAAGTAAATTTAAAACTAACTCTTGAGTTGAAATTACTAAAGGAAAATAAAGTGTTAAGGGAAGAATTCGCAATAAAGAGCATTCAAGGGGTGTTAACGTCCGAAATTGAATTGTGAAGGTGAAATTCATTTTGAAAAATAACTATTGTACAATGAAATGAGTTTAACAATTCCGTAGCACTTTGTCAGTTTGAACTAAGAAATTTTCTATTACTTGTTTTTTCTATTACTTCTTAAAAGTTTTGTACCGCTAGAAATAATAAGGTAGACTTTGATAGTAATGTTACAGTTACAATATCCGGAGTGGAGGCCCAAAGTATGGCTGGATAAAGTTACTTATATTCAGAACAAGAGTTTGCAAGTTCTTATATAAATACGCGTGTTTGTAAATCATTGAGAAGCGACTTTAAATAGTTAAGTATAATTAATTGATTAAAAGTGTAATTGTAAATTTTAATGTCTCTAGTAAATCTTATAAGCTAAAGATCTAAAACTTTGTGATAACCAGTTTTAGGGCTTCGATCCTAAGAAATACTTTCTCATTTGTTTTAAAACATTTTATTTTAGAAAATATTGTAACCCAAGGTTTTTTCCCCAGCTATTGGGAGAGATTGTCTGAAATACGTCTAAATATAATGCCGATATATTAATAAATTTCCTAAAATTTATAATGTTTCATTGATCCCATAAAATAAGTTGGTTGATTTTTTGGTGTCACGGCTATTTAGTATGACTTCTAAATAGCCATGACATCAATCAATGGTGATTTTTTCTGAAAAGATGATTGCTATTGCTTGGAGAATTTGGACATCTGTGAGTGAGTCTACATAATTTAGAAAAAGGAACCAAGCAGTAGATCCTAAGGTTTGGCCTCACACCTTGAGAGGCATCGTGTCATAAATCGGAGGACATTGCAAACACAAAACTATTTCATGTACCCCAGCCACTATTAATGAGCAAGGTAGATCTTCCGCTGGATCGTGTCTCCATACAGCTACCCATATCTTTAAATATGTTACCCAGTAGTACTGTTTCCCATGGTGTTCTGCAAGTGCATGCACAGCTGTGGGAGAAATTTAGGACTTCGATTGTTGACTTCGAGTTTAGGGACCCCTGCAGAGAAAGCATAGATCACGGAATGGCTCAAGCGTTACGGTCAATCTCGCACAGACATGTAACCGTGAGTTATGGAGGCAGGGGATAAAATAATGTCAGCTTGCACAAAAGGGGCTATTTTAATGAGCCCACCTGCACTCCCGAAGGGGGTTCAGATGTGAAACAATTTCACCAAACAAGCGATTTTCAAAGAAGGGGCTTTAAAACCGAGGTGAGAAGTCCGGATTCGAGCGTAACTGGACATCGAAATCACAAGCCCGGCTCACCAGCACCGACTCGTCCCGTGCGCCCGAACGCCCGGACCGATACACCGCATTAGGAAAGCACCTGCCTGATCCTCTGAAACCGACTGAAGGACCGACACATCAATGTGAGGAAAGCCCCTGCCTGCTACCCTGTGTAAATAAAAGTAATTATTTTATTAATTTTATAGGAAAATAAATGCTATAATAAATACTAATTTTTCCAAATAAAAACTAATTTTGCTTATTAGGTAATAAAGGATAAAAAAAATCAAACTTTAAAATGGTGAGATTTAGAGGAACATCAATAACTGCATGATTTCTATTTGACTTTTAATTATTAGTTTTATGTGAAGTGTGTTTTAAAATCAATCATATAAGCATTTACTTATAGTTTATCTCTACTTACCATGCTTAAATTCCCCAAGTAGCAGAGTTAAAGTAAATAGAGGCACACGTTTTCCAATCTGCCGCAAATCTGACGTCTGTCTTGATGTCTCAAGGTCACGAGGCGACGATTCAATGAAAATTATAGCAGAGCCAGCTAGAGTTAATGTTAGAGAGCAATCTATTGAGAGATAACAAGGCGAAGAAAGAACCATTTATGTGAGTATGAAAAAAAATTTAAATTAAAAAATAATTTGGCAGCATTCCGAGTTTCCGTTTAAACGCCAGTTGTAGAAGATGAAATAAACGCCGCTTTATGGTAACGAACTGGAAAGATTGAAATGAGTAAAAGTCGCAAGCACGAAAAAAAAGTATGCGTGAGGTTGCAACTAAAAAATGGTGAAACTAAATATTTGTCTCTTTTTCTTTTAAGTGTTTCTAATTATGGACTCCGAAGTGAAAGATATGACTGAGCTGTTTTATTAAAGACAAATTACGATGTTGCCCAGGTCACTAGCAATAGGAAGTCAACTTAAGTTTACATATGAAATTTTTTTTTGTGATTTATTCATTAATAATTTTTTTCTGAACGGAATTCATTTCTTTATTAGGAAAATTGCAGATATTATCTGAAATTCTTTGTCATACCATTTTATAGAGCTATCTTATTATTTCAATATGATTTGTATTAATTCCGGAATTATTTTTGTACGTATATCGAATATTTCAAAAATAGTTAGATTTAGAATACTGAACATTTGTATTTAAGGCGGAAACTGTAGCCTCAATGGTCGATTTAAGTTAGTGGCTAAAAAGGGGAAAGCAAAGGGATGCAGCGTTTTTTGCCCTTGTCTCAAAATGTGCAAACCCATGAAAATATTTCGGGATGTCTTTGGGGTTTTATGCGAAATACCTACATTAGATATATGTATATATATGTATATATATACATATATATGTATATATATATGTATATATATATATGTATATATATATATATATATATATATATATATATATATATATATATATATATATATATATATATATATATATATATATATATATATATATATATATATATATATATATATATATATATATATAGAGAGAGAGAGAGAGAGAGAGAGAGAGAGAGAGAGAGATTAGTACAAACTAGTTTGTTCTATAAAAGAAGGAAAGACGAATTCGAAAATTGTTTTTCACTAGGTATATAGTTTTGTTTTGTTTCGTTTTGAAGCGCTACGGTCTACTTTTTGCAACACGAGGGGTAATGAGACTGGGACCTACTGCTTAAAGCCGATTCCGAATGTCTACGAACAACCATGCCATACGGGGATTCGAACCCACGAACTCAGGTACCGAAGACCAGCACCCTAACCATTCGGCCATCGTTTGGCCTCGGTATGCAATCATTGATGCTACTTGGCGAGAGATTAATATGGAAACAATTGACAACTGTTTTGCTAAAGCCGGATTTGGAAAACCAAGTGAGGATAACGAAACTCCGTCATTGATAGAGACGATGACTCATATCAGGATGATTGAAACTGATTAATGTTTTGACTAAAACATGGGCGGTTACCTCCCAAATATGTGACTAAATCGGTAACAACATTAGAAGAAGTATACATAGACTAGAAGCAATAACATTTGAAAAAAGGAGGATGAAAACGAAGATGAACCAGTTTCCATACCGAGTTATTCTGAGATTTGCAAAAATTATAACCATTTATGTACGTTCAGACTGACAGTAATATTATACTTTTAGAAATAGAGGCTATGGAAAGAATGAGCAAGCGAAAAATAAGAAAAAAGGACTAAGCCGAATCAAAGTAAGAATCCATTTAATTTGAAGAGCAGATTTCTAAAAATTTAAATGGGTCCTCGTAATTTATAAGCAGGGAACTTGGAACATTGCAAAGATGAAACATTTTACTGACTTTCGACACCCATTTGCTGCATACATTGAAGGACCTTGGTCGCCTAATCTTAAGCCATGCTACTTCTGACTGTGGGTTTTCCTTAAGTCCAAGGTCTATCAAAGAGTGGTCCAAGACCTGGCTACGTTGAAGGATAACATATCATGGACTGTACGTGAGATTCCAGCAGACATGTTACTTTCTGCTGTTGTGCATACTGTGCACAGAATGCAATATGTAGTCCACAAAAAACGGCAGCCACATTGAACCTCATTTCAATGCAAAATAAAAGGTAATTTCCGTATTGATTTGCATTTGTTAACACTCTATTTTCTATAACACAGTTCAAATATTCCCCTAGCGGTTACTTTTAGAACTAATTTGTTTTTTCGAGGAATCCTTCGTCCCCCGTCTTGTTTAATCTTCCTACAAAATGTGGCGTCATTCTCGCAAATAGATCGCGTTACACAACACTGTGAGCACTGTCAGTTTAATTATTGCCACCCGGTACATTATTTTCTATTTCCACCTCTTAAAAATGATTGAGAACGTTTCTTCTGTATAAATATAACTCAAATCTTTCATATAAAAAACTTAAATATCTCAAAATAGCTATTCCTGTGAAATGTAATATTGAGTTTTAATCTTTACATATTGTTTTCCCCATGATATTTGACGAAGAATAAATATTTCAACATGAGAAGGAAAAATCCGTGACTTTTTGACGATTAGTATAAAACGGTGACAATCTATATATTTTTCTACTAGTCTTAATACTAAAGTCTTATACTAAATTATAAAAAAATATTTATTAAAACTATGGAAACTGTTCAAAAATAATATTTAATAAATTAACAGACGTGTCAATAGTAATGTTTATTGATAATAAATATTTAGTTACGATAGCGCCTTTTTTAAACATTTTTGTGTCTCCATTTTAAGGCACATTTACTTTAAAAAATTAAGGTATTATCACGAATGAAAAATATTATCATTCGAAAAATTTCTAAGCAATTTCCTGCGTTTAGTGCGTAAAGGATAATTTATTATGTATCTAGATTATTTCAAATTAAAAACATTTTTGTTACAATTTCAATTACGAAATATTTTTCTTTATAGGATAGGAGGGAAATTTAATTTTCCTGTAACGAGTCCTGAAAAAAGTACTTATTTATTGTTATTAATTAGCAGAGCAATTACGGCCAAATTTTGCTGTTATCAGCAGACGCAGACTAGTTGGAAAGGTGCCATTATATAAAATATTTTGTATTTCGTATGTTCTCATTCCAAGTAAGATATCGCGTGTCAGAGTATAAACAGCACTTGGCACGTAATTGATATGAAACTGCCTCTGAAGATAATAAAAAGTTAGATTTGTAAAGATATATGAGAAACAATCGAAGCACGATATTCTGTAATTAAGAAGTGAAGCGAAATAGCTGTAAAAATCTTTTTCTAAAGATTTTATTGATAGCTACTGATGAAATGTATGGAAGGTAATTAGTTATATATGCATTACAAAATGTGATCTTGTCACTTAAATGAATCTGTTGGTATGGTGCGTTGTGTTTTTAAAATTAACTATCAGTCACAGACAATTTTATTAATCATCCAGAATAATTTAATTTTAGTATTATTGATATCATTCCTTAATAATTACTCCTTAGTTTTAACCGCTTCCCCTACAAATTTTTTGGAAAAAAATGCAAAAATCATCGCATTTTTAAATTTTATTATTAAATACAAAGATATAAAACAAAACAATATATGTAGGTTTTAAGTTAAATTTTTAATTTTTTACACGTGTAAAAACATTTAGTTTTAATATTAGCTTACTATCCAGAGTTATCTCGGGCAAATGTAAAAAAGTTAGATATTAGTTTTAGTATGATAATTTTCGAAATTATAGACAACATAAAGTGATACTTGACATTCTGTAAACTGGTATCTGGTTTATTCTCTTACTGGCTTACGTATAGAGTACACTGTTTTGTTGGATTTCATATTTTTTAGTAATAGAAATTGTTAGATTAACTTCACCACCGAATGCTAGATGGCGCTATTCAGTGATTGTAAAAACCAAACTATAGGGATGATAGACTAAGTCTAATAGGATTCGGCGTTGGATTTTAAATGTAATTCTATTCATATTCCTGTATTCTATTCTTATTCATATATGAAACATATGTTTAAAGCTTAACATAATTTATAATTCTTTATTCATTGCTCCGTTTATTCTCCATTTATCGTGTTGTATTGTAATAAAAAGAAAGTGTATTCAACAGCCGTTTTCTGTTTTCATCCCCAATTCAATTTCTACAGATTCTTCATGCAAGTCCCCAGAATTAACAATAGGTAAGCATTTACCTCATTTGATTCTTAATTACTGTTAAACGTTTACCATTTTTATTTAACTTCAAGATAATTCTTAAAAACCAAAGTTCAAGATTCCTGATTATTTGAATTCGAAATTCATTAACTATTCAATCTAGAAATAACATCTAGAAAATTATTTGAGGTTAACTTGAGTAGTAAAGGACTAATGTTGGGTCTTCCAGGTGTGGCAGAAAAGTAGTCAATGAAACTAGTCACCGTCATTTTCTGAAATTAGTTTTTCAATCAGCGGAAAACACGTGACCAGTCCCACCCAAGCAATTGCTAAACCAATAAAACTTAGCAAACTTCCAATCAAAGCTGAAAATTTCCTTTCATTTCATCTAAGCAGAGTAAAACCGTGATAAATCATAATAAATCGTAATAAATCATACTGACAAATTCTGCTTCGCAGGAGTTCTCTAGGGATACTAATTAACTGAAATATATTCGAACCCGAGATAACTAGGGATAATTAGGCAATCGGTTAATATTACTGCTTATGTAAAAATAAATAACTAGGCTGGAAGGAACAGACAGAGACAAAAAGTAACTTGGAACTATTTATTCACTATTATCACGATTATGGAATTTTATTAGTTATTCCAAATTGATCAACTGAGTACTACAGTAAGCAGAACAGATGTATTATGACAAAGTTATTGTGACTGTATCATATCAAGGCTACTAATTTAGAACTGGATAGTGCGTCTTGAGGGGATTGAGGCAGGGACTTTGTATCCACGTTTTAAGGAATATATCAGACTCTTGTACAATATTGGAAAAGGTGTTTGTTGTTCTCAGTATCATCATCATCATGTCTCTTCCGCTTCTTTCTCTCTCTCTCTGTCACCCCTTGGATAGAAT
>CM063508.1:158595274-158612774 GCA_032207245.1 Pardosa pseudoannulata
TATATATATATATATATATATATATATATATATGTGTGTGTGTGTGTGTGTGTGTGTGTGTGTGTGTGTGTGTGTGTGTGTGTATTAGGTTTTAAATGTGAAATGTAGTGAAATTCACTGATGTTTTATGCACGGTACCAGTCATAATTTTTTTTCTTTTATCTTAGATGTAATGCTTGTCTTACTTTTAGAAATATCCTGATTTCCCTGCGGAAGTTGTGTTTATTTTTCAAAAAGCTTTCATTATAAGTTCTCAAAAGCCAATTTTTTGTGAATTCCTAATATTTAGGTTTAGAATGCTTTTATTTTTCCTTTAAAATTTAGAGGAAAAACTCTTGAGTAAACGCTCAGATTCCGTGAAATTGTTTTCTTTTTGCATTATGAAAATAGCTCTTTACTTTATATTAAAATTTTAGTGTCCACAAGTGTTGGGAATATTTTCGGAAATTAAATATTTATTTTATCCGCTGTTTGATTTTGTACATAAAAAAATTATACCCTTTTTTTTTCAAATTTTTGATTCTTCTGAAGATAAAAAAGAGGGTTTTACTTTTTTTTAAATAATAAAGAAAAAAAATGATTTATTAATCTTATTAAGATAAAATATTTCTGAATTTTAATTAAGAGTTAATATTGAAATATTTCTAAAATTTACTTAAAGGTAAATTTTACGTTACTGTTAATTTTCCCTATACACAGACAAAACTGAAAATAAAATTTAAAAAAGTTCTACAAATGACTTAAATTTTTCTTTAAACTGAGGATTTGGGTTTTAAGTAAAAATTCCTTTAATAACTTTTGTAGATTTTAAAGATTTTACTCTACTGTACTTGGAATTTTTTGAATATGAATTTATTTTAAGCAGTAGAAAATCTACTTTAAGCAAATATGTTGTGCTAAATTACAATTTGAATGATTTATTTCACCTTGATGAATTATGAAACTTAATCTATCACATTGAAAAACAATTATGCATTTATATGACTACATTGCTATTTACTGCTCGGTTTTAACGTCTTATTAAATTATACTGAATCCCAGTGGCGTGGGAATAGCACTTCGCGCTCTCACGACACCGTTATAAAGTTCGATTTCCGGGCTGGGCTAGGTTGACTCAGCCTGTCATCCCTTCAGTGAGTAGATGAACGGAGGACCAAGCGTGCTTGGGAATTAAACACTGGGGGTTCCGCGTAAGATTGACCACCTAACTAGAACATATGCTTCACAACCCAGTTCCTTTAGTCACGTAAACGAAGATTAGTGACATAGGTCCTAGCCCCCTAGGGACTGTTGCGCCAAGGAGTTTTCGTATTAAATTATACGAAATGTATTTTTTAAAAAGTTCCTTTATGCAGTTAAATCATACAAGTGTATTTTTTAATTCTTTTACTTTTGCTCGAAAGTCTGTTTCTAAATATACTTTCTAAAATAAGTTCCACTACTATGTAGGTATTTGTCACAAGTCAAACCAGTTTATGAGTTCCATAGATATAGAAATCTTGTGTCTGTCTACGCATTGGCTTAATATTTAGATTTGTGATTATAAGTCAATAATTTTCAGCATGAGAAAAATTAACGATGATTTAAGGGGTTAGAATTCCATAAAAGATACATCCTGACACTGGAGAAAATACTTCGATAGAACATTTTGACTAAAGCTTGTGTGTAGGTGTCACAATAAGTTACATTCAGCTCAGCTTTTTTTACATCTTCCCGTGAGTCATCATCGAAGACATACGAGAAAAGAATCGGTTTGAACTAGAAAGAAATTTCGGACTTCTCCCAACCAATAGAAGGGTCCGTTGATTTTGGGGAATTTCTGACCTCCCATCGTTCTGGAATGGACACCTGTTTTTTTTCTTGATTATGTAATTTATACAATTAAATAAATGCCTAAGAAATACAATTGGGATCAACTTATCATTTGTAGATATTCGTAGATGCTCTCGAGTTGGCGCCGGCCCTAAAAAACAATATGTCTATGATTTTTCTCAAAAGGTCTATCCCGCAAGCCGCGGATGCCTGCAGCGTTCGCCTTCTACTCTCCTCTGGGCACAGCCTTGTCCTGTAAAAAAAATCAGACTGCTCGCGGAGAAAAAAAAAACAGTGGTCTACTCCAGAACGGTGGGAGGTCAGAAATTCCCCAAACCAACTTTTTGTTACAGTAGGTAGGTAGCAGATTTCTATGAGAGTGGAACTGAAAAGATGCTTTTACGACAAATGCTTTGGTACTTGTAGAAGTTATGTTAAAAAGCAGTTTAAAGTACAGACATAAAATTGATATAAAGAAGTACACATGTGTGTTTTTTATTTTATTTAAAAAGACACACCTCATATACTTAAATATGTCCATATATATAATAAGTTTAGTTTAATTTACATTCGAATGGCACTTTATGTTCCACTAAATACTTACACATCGGGGAGCTATTAAGAGCTCTCATTCGGCAAAGGTCCCGATCTCGTAATTGAGAGGTTGCGGGTTCGGAACCCGAGCCAGCCTATGACCCACCATGTTCGTTAAAGGGGACTGAGGCACTAAAACATGATCGTGGTCACAATGTCCTCCAAGTTCTCAGTTAATACCTCTGAGGGTGGCAAGCCAAGTCTGTGGGTCTTCTGCTAGGTTCCTGCTTCAAAATTGCGAGGACCTACTGCAGCGAATCGTTCTTTCATCTTAATTGTGCTCATTAAAACGAAAGGAGCACCCCTTGGCCTTAATAAGAGAGCCTGCAGGCTCAATCATGCTTTGTTTGTCCAAGTGGCATGAGAAAAGACAACAACAAGCATTTCTGTTCCTTCTGAGAAGTACTACTTAATATAAAAGCAATGGGACTGAGTACTCCCTTACATTTCGTAGGCACAGTTAAAGGTACTTTTGAGTATCTTTAACTGCAGATGCTATACAGTGTATAAAGGAATCTTTACAGTCCTATTTCAGTAGATCAGATAAAAATAACAAATATTCAAACACAGTAAATCAATATATATTGAACTAGATAAACATTATGTATTTATAGCTAGTTAATTTTTGTTCTAAACTATATAGGTTTTAAATACAAACACTTAAACAGCGTTAATTGTAATAATTAGATGTGCTGAAATGCATACGATTTACTCAATACAGAAGCGTTTTAATATAATGTATAATAAATTAAATAACTACAATTTATTTAATTATTGCTCAAATGTAAAAATAAACTATTTGTTTACCTTGATAGTAAAATAAAAATACATAAATTAAAAAAAAATAATAATAGTAATCATTTTAATAACAATTGTGTTTTCTGTAACAAGAAAATTCATGCATTGACCAAGATATTTATATTCAGAATTTCAAGATTTTATTCGCCCTTATTTAGGGTTCAGTTAATAGATAAATTACACTAGTTTAATATTAAGATCAAGCTATAATGTCTCATTTAGGCCTAAAAATGAGGGGGAAATTCCGTGTTTAGAAATGGAGATGCCTTCATAGTAAAGTGAATATTTATTGTAAATTCCTGTAAAATATGCTGTTATTACTATCCTCCTTTTTTGTAGTAAAAGATTCATTGCGAACTGATTTCAACCTCATATAACTGATATTAATCTATTAACTGATCTTCCAAAAAAGGTAAAAATTCGTTAAATTTTCTTAAATTTTGAATTTAGTTATCTCGATCAATTTGTGACTTAGAGAAGGGAAATTTTCTGTGTTACAGATTTATAATGAGTTTCAGTTTTTCCTAAATAATGGGATGGAGTACGTGAAAAAAGTATAAAAATGGAGATTTTGTAAATTTCTCCGAAATGTATTTTTAAATTGTAAACTACCATGAAAGGAAAGCTTAATTTATTTGAAATTTTTTTTATTTAGCTGGAAGTACATCTCTACAACGGACGCTTGCAGGAAAAAATACCGAAGACTTTACTATGTACTCTGTCAATAAACACAGATACTCAAGCGTATACTAATACAAATAAACTTATATACACAGACTCTAGACGATTAAATGGGCGCGAGAAATAAATTTTCTTTTTATTCATTATCTATAAATGCTATTTATATAATTAGAAATAATTAAAATAATGTTGGTTTATCAAAGTAAGCCTGTTTGTAAGCCACAAAATTTTCTTCAATTAAAAAAAAAACTACATAAACGGTATGCATAATTTTAATGGAAAAATATTGCATACTATAACAGCACTGTAAAAGTCTGACTCTATAGTACACTGCAAGACATATTAAATATAGGACTATGTAAAACACATACCTTGAAGCTATAATGATTTTTAACTACTAAGATTAGCATAGAAAAATGTCTCTTTAGTGTTTTTTAACTATAAAATCATTGAACTTTTATACAAAAGAAACTCCTGTAGCTTATTTTGAAAGATTTCCGAATTCAGATAAAGCAAACTTTATTTACAGGATATGCAGATATAAGAAATAATAAATAAAGAATAGTATGAAAGGAATAGCATCTTTGGGTAGGAATTGAACTTAAAAAAGTATATGGAGCTATTGCTGAAGGTACGACTAGAGAGTTTTCAATGAAATAATACGCTGTCTTTTACTGTCAGAATAAAAAGATGTCATTCAAAATAAAACGGGCAATAAGATGATACCAAGAATGCAATTTTCTTCTGACGCTCGGAATGTCTGAGAGACAGGAGCAAAAATACCTCTCAACTCCTCCCCAGAAGAGATTTCTCTGAAACCTCTTATTTATCACATTTTTATGGATAGTGAGGAGAAGGAACATAGAATGAAAACGTGGCTTTTATCCACTGAATGTTCGGTAGGATCGAAATCTAATGTTGAGTGTTAAATTGTATACATATCTTCTTCTAATTTCTGTTCTTAAAATACACATGTGTAATAATGATAACTGACTTTTTAAATATAAATAGAACGAGTAATAATTGTTAGAATTCTACCACTCGCTTGAATTTAAGTACTTAATAAAGAACTAAAATAAAGAAATATTACAGGTTGATTACAACAAATATCATATTTTAAAACATCACATATGACGGCGATCTGGTCATTGTTGTTAGTAATAACAATAGCGCATATGTCTTCCTTATTCTTATCTTCTGTAGACTGCTGCACGGGAGAAATTAATTTCTCTTCTCTTTGTTTGTAAGTAAATGACTATTATGCTGTTGTTAGACAATAAAATTTATTTTCAGTTCAGAAGGATAAATAAAAAACCAAATCATAGATTGAGGATTTATACATAAAAAATTGCAACTAATTCGTTTTTGTTTAAACAGACGTTCTGCAGTTCGTTAAGACATTTCATAGTTTACCTCCAAATTTCCCCCCCATGCCCTTTTATTTAATTTCAGTTTTCCTATGTATTCAGAATTTAGAGGTTTTCGTAAGAATTCTTATATGAATGTTGTTCCCTTTTAAACAATTAGAAAATAAATTTATCCATGTAATTAAATAATAATATTTATGTTTCACTTTACAGTATTAGATAATATAGGCTATTACACTATTAGATAAACATTAGCACTAATAAATGTCTTAAAATTTAATTTTGATAAAATTGTAATTTTAACTGGAAGGAATATGTTAGAGAAAAACCTTTGGATTATGAATTGTTAATTATTTTCAGAGATACTTCTGAAACCTTTAAATCTTTAAATTATAAGGAAAGTATTTAAATTTACATACAATATTGCGTCTGTTATGCTCATATATGTTTGATTTTGGGTTAAAGTACATTCTCTAGGTGATTTGTAAAGTTAAAAGTATTTTGAAAGTTATAAATTAAATCTTTAAAATGCCGTGGGAAATAATTAACTTTGAAACACATTATTTTAAACAATTGTACTACCGGTAATTAGTGAAAAAGTCTGGAAAATTCACAAAAGATGTCAAGATTTACTAATTTATTATTTAATTGTTTTCAAATAATATACAGTACCTCATCTGTTTTAAATGACAGATAACATATTAAGCATTTAATTTAGCATTTGTGGCTTGTAATTTATAAAACAAGTCTTAAAAGTTTTGTAGGTCATAGAAATTCATTTTCCAGATATTTCAAAACTAAAATATTATTGCCATTAAACCGTAACGGTAGATTTAAAAACGTCTCTTCCGAAATCGAAAATGTTCCTCGAACAAAGCTACCAGTCATTAAAATTTAAGTTCCAGAAAGCTCATTATTTTACGATCAACAGAAACAGAATGCTGAAAAATTCTTCGAAACAAACAACTCTTCTGTTTAAATGGCTATCCATTGATCAAATGCATAAGAACACGAAGCAAAAAACAATATAAATTGTTCATGGCTTTATATGGAATGCTTTTTGCGAGACATTAGCCCAAACGACAACGAAATGATTGTGGGAAAATATGTCAAGAATAAAAGAAACAAAAAAACCATAATTTTCTCTACTCTCCTAATGATTTTCTCAACATATAACCTTTATAAATGGCATAAAAGTCAACTTAGAGCTTCTTATCGCGAAAGATTCAGGAATAATGAATTTAAGAGCGATACAAAGGGTTTGTTTTGAATGAAATACGATACTCTAGATTTGTCTGTCAACTACGACCGACAAAAAGCGATTGTTCGAAAGATTTTAAAGTAAACAATGTCTTTCACTATATAGATCGGAAAAAAATTCCAGAAAAGAAAAAGGAACTTACCATTTGAAGAATAAGCACTGAGTAGGATGGGCAAGCGAAAATGAATTGCCACTTTTAGACCGCACATTATTTTGTTGGCAAACGGTAGCATTGATGCATTGTGTCTCATTGTTAACTGTTTATTTAACCGCTTCGATTACAATTTTTTTGAAAAAAAATTGAAAACATCATCACATTTTTTAATTTTGTTATTAAATACAAGGAAATAAAACAAAACAAAATATTAGGTTTTTGGTTGAATTTTTGGTTGTTTTACAGGCGTAAAAGAATTTAATTTTAATATTATTTTACTATCCCGAGTTATCTCGGGATAGTGAAAAAAAGTTAAATATTTGTTTTTGTATGATAGTTTTTGAAGCAAGGGACAACACAAAGTGACACCTGACATTCTGATCACTGATATTTGGTCTCTTTTCTTATTAGCTTACCTCTGAAATCTGTTTTACGAGAGCACAGAGTACACTGTCTCATTGGATTTGATATTTTTATCAGCAGCATGAATAACATCTGAAAAATGCCTTAAGGTTAATCTGAGTGGTAAAGGACTTATACTGGTTCTTGCAGATGTAGCAGAAAACTCGTCATGATGATTTTCTTAAGTTAGTTTTCTAACCAGTGGAAAACACTCGACCAGTTCCACCAAAAGGACAGCAAAATCAACAAAACTTGGCAAATGACCTATCAAAGCTGAATATTTCCTTTAATTTCCTATAGGCCGAGTAAAACCGTGTCGAAACTTATAAACATGAAAACATCATAAGACAAATTCTGATTCGCCCGAGTTTTCTTGGGATAATAATTAACTGCAGTATATATGAATCCGAGATAACTCGAGATAATCAGGCAAGCGGTTAATTTAGAGGAATTGAATTTTTTGTATCCCTAACTCTTTTAGGCACTTTAAAAAAAGAATAACGAATGTTTTCCTAATCTGTATAATCTAATAAAAATAATTCAAACGTGCAAAGCTTTTATGTTTGTTTAAGGAGCAATGAAATTGAAATCAACTAGAAAAAAGCATTAACAAAATAGTCTACTTAATTTCTCCATGCATATGTTATAGAATTGTAACAATCGATACAGTGGATATAGATCTTTCCCACACATACAGCGGTGTATGAGCATATACAATGGAACTTCCATTTACCATTTCAGCATTGGTCGTTCGATTGAGTTGGTCCCAAATTTAGTCCCATGGAAATTTATTGTTTCTGAAGTTTTTATTTCCCCATTTATCTTTCAAAAAGTTCAATCCCATTTCTTTTTGCTCCCATAAGTATTGTTTTTGAATAATTTAGGAAAACCCAAGAAATAGATCTGTATAAGAAAGTTTTTCAGAAGTCCGAAGTTTCTTTCGAGTTCAAACCGGTCCTGTTCTGGTATGTGTTTGACGAAGGCTCACGGGAAGAGGTAAAAAAGGCTGTATCGAATGTAACTTATTGTTACAATTCCTAAAAAATTATTTTTTACCCATCTTCACCATATACAGCTATGAGATTAAAATGTATAAACATTTTGTCGCTTAATCCGAATTTCATATTTCTAAGAAAAGAAATTTAGCTACATTTTTATACGTAAAGGCGTATCATAGACTTTGCATATATTTTTCCCATTAAAGTTTCATCAGTATTTTTCCAAAAAATAAAAGTTTCTTTCCTCTCTGTCAAAACTGCAGTAAAATGATTTTGCCTTTTAAAGCAATTAAAAAGTTTAGAAATTAGGTTCCGCAAAACTTTGTTGAGACGTTTCTCAAAATATTTTTAGTAAAGCAAATTGATTGGAAATGACCTCAGATACAAAAAAATATATGAAAATAATTTGCTGCTTTTTACTTCTTTCGAAAAAAAAATTAAAATTATTTTTTATCACATTATGAGATGGTTTTAAAACGGTCATTTTTTGTAATAAGAGGGCTAAATAAACCAACACCAGCTGCTTAAGGAGGCGTAAGTACCTTTCAAGATAGAAAATAATCATTTTAAGAGCCTATTTTCGATTCAATATAAGGTAAAAAGTTAAGCTCTGTTTAAGGGAAATTTTTTTTTAAATTAAGGAAGACTTGACAAAAATTATTCTTTATTAAAGTTAAACAAAACTTAAATTACGTTGCAAAAAATATTTAATTTTTTTTCATACAAAATTTATACGTTTTTAAAGAAACATTAAAATATATATTTATATTAAGAGGAAAAAATATAAATCTTTAAAGATAAAAATAAAAAAAAAACTTTTGAAATATGTTAATTAGAAATTAATTTTTTATCCTTTAATTAAAACTAATTTTTTAAAATTTTTATATTTCATAATAAGAGTTATTATTTTAAATTTAAAATACCAGGTATGTTTAAGTTTTTATTTTATAAAATGAAAAAATATATTTACATACATACTGATATACATGTTTAAAAAATTATTTTTTTGGTAAAAAATTTCACTTTTCGATTGAGGTATATCTTTATGTTATTTATGAAAGTCTTTAGATGGCAAAAATAAATAATTTTTTAAAAGTTAAATTTTTATTACTTGTACTACTTTTCTTCTAAATGAAGAAAAATATTTAGTTTTATGTTGAATCTAAAATAGGCTGTTGAAAATACTAAATCTCATAAGTGAATATTCCTATTTAAAGCTGATTTCAAAACGGTTACAGACATCCATGCCAACGACGGGGTTGAAACTCAGATACCGAAATGCATCTCCCTCTACCAATACGGCCATGGTATTCCAATATGGAAAGTATTATTATAGATATTGAAATGAATCGTGAGCCAAATGAGGCGATTTTATTCATTGAGGTTAAGGTTATTTCTTCGGTTATAGAGATTCATCACACATGTATAATTCTTTAATGAAGAAAAATCGGAAAGCGTTTTTAGAAAAAAAGCAGTTAAGTGTACTCTTACTAAGCCCTTTTCATCTACGGAAAAATAAAGAAAACAACCAGAATACAGTTTCAAAGAAAAAAAACCAGAGGTAGAAATTCAGCTGAAAGCAGTGGAATTATCTATCAGTCTAATTGAATGTTCTGTGTTTACGATGATTGCGAAGAGTTACATTATTAATCCGTGTTTGAGTTTACTCACTTTCAGATTGATGACTTTTATTGCAGGTTTCAGTACGATATATTGAGGTACATATTTTATTCTGACATATACAGTTAATTGCAGATTGAACTGTTGATTAATGTAGGAACACCTATTAATTCTTAATTAATATATAGATTTATCTGAACTCATCTGAATCTTAAATCATTAAATGCTTGGAAACAGTTCAAATGCGATTAATGTATAGCAATTATAAACTCAATAATCAAAACAAGCTAAACCTTTTTAAGCTATAATATTATCGAATGTTTCTGAAAGTATACATTTATTTTTATCCCAGCAGTAATAACTTATTGTTCTTAGAATAAGATTTATGCCATGGTATTCCAATATGGAAAGTATTATTTTACATATTGAAAAGACTCATGAGCCAAATTAGGTAAAGAATGGAAAACTTATTAAAATATCATTTAATGTACAAAGGTATTTACAAGTTTATTTACAAATTCAGTCAACATACGATCAATAACATACTTTCTGATCACAAACGAGATCTGGGATAAACGGTGCTATCATCTATACTTTATCAATGAAAACCGTTGATTAGGAACGCAGAAAAGTGAGCAAAATCTCGCTACTTTTACTTGTGCGCTTATCACTCAATTAGAGGGTCGGTTCTTAAAGTTCCCATCTGTAACAATAAGTTACATTCAATTCAAGTCCCCGTGTGTCTTCGAAGGTGCAGGGGCAGGACCGGTTTGAAGGCAGAGCGACTTCGGACTTCTCCCAGCCAATAGAAGTGTCCTTGATTTTTGGGGAATTTTGACCCTCTCCCCCCGCCGTGCTGGAGTGGACTATTCTTTTTTTTGTCTCCGCGAGGGTCGGAATTTTTTTGGACGGACAAGGTTTTTGCAGGACGAGGAAGGTGAAAGGCTGGCATCCGTGGCGTGTGGATGAACCTCTTTGGAAGATAGATATTTTTGTATTTCCTTTTCAGGATTGACGCCGACTCGAGAGCAGTCTTCAGTCAACAAAATGATAAGTTGATTCATTTGTATTCCTTAGGCATTATACATTTATAAATTATTTAATCAAGACTTATTTTTCATGTGTTTCTTGAGTTTTATCTTCTTTCTCAAACACTAGGCCAACGTAACATTATTATTTTTACACCACCATAGTTGTTTTCCGGGTCTTATTTCCACCTCGTTCCCTCTAAGTGCCCTAGTAATGTTATTTTCTAGACTGGGTCGCCCTCGGAATTTTCTGAGTCAGGCAATATTAGAGTGACTCAAAAACCTTTGAATCACGGCTCTACAGAAATTCGCCCAATAAGAAGTCTGGACATCGCGCCATATTGTATTGGCCTTTTCATACTTCATTAGTGACTGTCCCTGACCGTCTTATCGTTGCACTAGAAATTGACAGGGGTGACCCTAAACTTTGTAGAAAAATGTTCTGAATTATGGATGGGCATTTGGCGTTTTTACAATACTCATTAAAACTGAAATGAAAGACGAGGGCTAGAAAACACTTTTGCTACGTTTTTAACAGTTAATGCATTTATATTGTTAATGCTTATGTTCATTTTAAAATTCATTGCGCTGAAAAGACAGTTTTTTTCTTGGAATGAAGGTTTTATGTACTGATTCATATTTTACTGATAGATGTAATATAGTTTCATCTCATAGCATCACAAAGCTAACGAAAATGAATATAACTAAAAGACAATTATTTCATTAGAATTAACGTTATATATGCTCATTGCGTATTCTACTGATTATAAAACTATGCTACCGAAAGAGAATGTCTCAAAAGTAAGGTTCATTCATTGGAGTAAAGGTTAATTATAGGTTATATATACATATTCATTCATACTATACTAATTATGAAAGCATGTTAACGAAAATGTCCAGAAAAGACAGTTCTCTCATTGAAATGAATGCTACATACACTCATTGCATATTCTACTAATTATAAACACATATTAGCGAAAACGAATGTCTCAAGAGGAGAATTCTTTCATTGAAGTTAAGGTTATTTATAAGATTATAGAGATTCATCACATATTCTACTGATTATAATAACTTGCTAGCGAAAATGAATGTCCTAAAAGAATAATTCTTTCATTGGAATTAACGTTTTATATACTCATCATATATATTCTACTGATAATATATATTCTACTGATTGTAAACACATGCTACTGAAAATGAGTATCTTAAAACTAAAGTTCTTTGAATCGAATTAAGATTATTTATAGGTTATGTATACATATTCATTGTATATTCAACTGATTACAAAAAAATGCTAGAGAAATCGTATATCATAAAAGGACAGTGCTTACTATTGGGATTGAGATTATATAAACTTATTGCGCATTTTAATTACAAACATATAGTAGTAAAATCAAATATCCCAAAATGATAGTTCTTTTATTGGTATTAAGTTTATATATACTCATTGCGTATTTTACTGTTTATAAACGCATGCAAGCCTTCAATGATAGTTTGTATAAATATTTCATTCGAATCTCCAGGTCGAATATTATAAATATTTTCTAGAAAAAGGTATTTGAAACTCTTAAAAAAATTAAAAGTAGCCGAGAATTTATTCAACATTCTACAGTAACTGAAAATAGGATCGTTTTCAGAATCGATTAATTTTTACAAGAAGCTTTCTGTATTGTAAAAAATTAATTATCCAAAATTAAATAAGGGTGTAATTAACCCCGTCAATTATCATTCATTATTTTTTTTTGTTTCGATTTGTAATATGAGAGTTTAAAAATGAAGGGAAATCCTTTTTAAATTTCATAAATATTTATTAATTATTTTAGGAGAAAAAAATTATTTTTTTTTGATTAATATTACGTTTTACATTTGTTCTAATTAAAATACTTTGCTTTTTTCTATTCTAGTGTAAATGTACATCGTCAATTGTAATCAGGAAATAAATTTAGGTATAAGAAGAATACATATAAACATGCTAGAATTATATATGTATATAAAAATTATTTTAGCTATTTTTGCATTCTTTTTCTGCGGTTTTAATTTTAGTTTTAACTTCTATTATGGATTTAATGAATGTTAGTAGAACAGTTTAAACATCAGAGTATGTTACTACTTTGAAAACAAAACTCTACAGAACGTCAAATGACGCAAGCCTGCATCTTTGCATTCAAATTTCCCCTTTGGCATGTATCTGTTAAACCAAAAATTGGCCAAAAAAGGGGTCTTAAACGATCCGATTGGAACAAGGAAAAAAAGTCTCCAAAAAATACGCTAAAGTTTCATTGTGTCAGTGACCAAAGTGTTCTATGATTTTTTACTTCACCCTTTGTCGACTAGATTGGAATACGGGAAACCTACCCTCGTTATTGTCCCTTTACTTCCGGTTATAAATAGATATATATATATAAATAGACATTATAGATTGTTAATTTTTAATACACACAAAGCTCGTCAAGTCACGAAGATCATCCGATAAGAAATAATGGGTTCTAAAAGTACAAATAAAAATATTCTTTAAGAGAATGATTTCTATCTTTTTTATGAAAGACATCCAAGCTATTTAAGTGGTGCAATTAGAGATACATCTGTTACCGCAAACGAAATACTTTGAAACGGAGATTTACAAAGCCATGAAAAGCTATCAGCGTCTTTGTGGCTCAGGGAGTAGGTGTGCAGTTCTTAAATAATCGACGTGACTCTCCTACCTCAAAACTCCATAGGGGAAAACACTGGCAGATATGTACATTACATCCATTATCGGAACGTTTCTGGAGGTCGAAATTTGTACGTGACAACCGCTTTGAAGACACTATCGGTTTGGCGGAATTGCACGTGTGAACCGCTTAGAGGGTTAAACTTATTATAATATCTTTGTTTCGAATTTTGAATTTTTTTGCACATGCTGAGGTACAAACATTTCTTCATATTTTGATACCCATACTTTAAACAATCTGAAATGAAACTGAAGTTACAGTGAATTAAATTATTTACATCACTTGTTATACTAGAAGATGTGTTATAACCTTTAAGGTGGAATTAAAAATAAATGCAAAGTTAACGTAAGTAAATCGTAGGAAGAAAGTGTTTGAAAAGCTTGGTATACGTATCATTGGATACGGGAAGACTATCCACTAGATCCGGATATACACTGAACCGGACTTCAGCCATTTTTCATTGCAGTACGCACTATGTATAATTTAAAATCTAAATATACCGGTTCTTAACGCTACTATTTTGCCGTTTTTTTAAGTATTCATACTCAGGTAAAACAATATTTAATTTGCAAAAATAATGCAAGTCTATTTTCAGAAAACAAAAATGTGTCATTAGCAAGTGTATAAATCTAAATTTTATTATAAATAACTTTCTGGTGCATTGTTAAGGAGGTATTGTAATCGTAGAAAATTTAGGTTTAGAACTAAATATCTGCATAAAAAATGTTTCATTATAACGAGTTTTAATGCTGCAGGTCAACGTTAGATTGCAGTATTTAATCTCTCGTCAAAAAATATTGATACCTTTAGAACGATACCTACCATGAATTTTGAAGAGAATGTGTCTGGTGATGCCTCATTCACAATAGAAAAAGTGATCTGATATAATAGATGTATTAAGAAATCATATGGTGTCTGAATCATATCATTTTTATGTGTGTGGGAAAAATGCTAAGGGGACACATCAATCTTTACACCTTAAAAAAATTCGATTTTTTTTACTTTTTTAAAATCTTTGGATATTTTTAAATTGTTTAAGAGGTCAATTACCTAATTGTTTAAGGTAAATTGTTTAAGGACTGTTAAACATAAGAATTCCATTATTTTGTTACTATTTTTCGACTTTCTATAACTTATTTCATTTCAAACTAAAATGACTGAATTTTTTTTTTTGCAGAAATCTGTATATCTTTAATAAACTAACCTTAAATCCTTATAAAAACAATAAAAATAATTTTTTGAAAATATATATTTATGACTGTTCACATTAGCGCTCGTGTTTGCAAGAAATATTTTGCCTACAAATGTTAAAATTTCAGTTTTTAATGAGGAATATCTTATGTTGAATCTAACAAAAAAACCTCCATAAATGTAAGCACATTTTATATTTTTAAAGCATATTTAAAATTTTACCTCTTTTCTTTGGGTAATTTTGACAGGTATTTACCTCTCTAAAATAAAAATATTACTCTCATAGCAATAGTTTTAGTTCACTTACAAGAAAACTGCATTAATCTGAAATGCTGAAAATTTTATGGAAAAATATTTAATAGGTTTTGAGAAATTTTGTGCAAAAATATTTAATAAGTTTTGAGAAATATTGCGTGTCGCCAAACGATGGCCGATTGGTTAGTGTGTTGGCCTTCTGAACCAGAGTTCGTGGGTTCGAATATCCATTGTGGCATGGATGTCCGTAGCCGTTCGGAATCGGCTTTAAGCTGTAGGTCCCGGTCTCATTAGCCCTCGTGTTGCAAAAAGTAGACCGTAGCACTCCAAACCAAACCAAAAAAAAATATTGCGTGCAATATTAAAAGTTTGCATTCTGAGAAAAATCAACTTAAAGTAAGAAGTAAATAACAAATACTATTAATCATAACTTTTAAAATAAGCTGAGTATTTTTATGCCTTTTTTTATTGTGAACAACATCTCGATATATAACAATTTTTGTTTGAAATACAAAAAAATGAAGGTTTAAGAAGGTTTTAAGGGTTTCTGAGACGCCTTTAAACAAACCCCGTTGAAATATTCGAATAAGAACCTGTAAATCTTTGCATGGAATATCATAACCTTTAATGGAAATTTAAAACCTAAATGAATTTTATATTGCAAATGGGGTTTTTCAAGTAGTCTGCAACGTAAATATAAAATTATTGCACATATTAATTTCAAAATTTCACAAGAATTAAGTACATTATCGACTTAGATGAAACTGTACTTAGTTTTTTACTGTAGTTTATTTAATTTAGTATTTATAGTATTTGAAATTGAATCTTTAAGGTTGCTTAATCATGGTATGTCTCTTTAAATCAGGCATGTTTCTACGTACAAAATTTGAAAAAGTCTCCACTTAAAGTATCCCCAAAGGAAAACTAGGTATTATTTAAGACACATTATTACCCACTAACAAATATTTGAGAAAGCTTTCCACCAATTAGGAATGGAGTTTTGGAGATTGCGTTACTTTAGTCTCATAAATTGATATTTTAGACGCGATAAGCGCTTTAAAAGTACTCCCTTGTACTAATTATCTGACTTTCGGCGAAAGAGGGTCGAATGTATGATATTATAAACGCGCCTAAATATCGCCAAGGTCGAAAGGATATACTTTGGGTAGCGACACTTCATCCTTTATTTGCGCTCAATGAAAGTCCAATTTGTCTCGAGATATTTGCAATGAAAAAAGGGTCTGTTCTCTATGGAAGTCGAACGTCTTGCTTGGCGGAGTTCCAAGTTTGTTATATTTTAAGGTTAGGGTTCAAACGCATGTAGTCAGCTAGAAAGCAATTTTGGAAAACACAAGAATAACGGTATTTAGAAAATATTGATTACTTTTACACAAAGAAGAAGTGATAAAGTAAAAGAAGGTACATGATTAATAATCAGAAAAATTAATAATATTGTGTGATACGTCAAAATTTAATTATCTGGGTGGATTGATGATTAACAAGCGTCTGGAGAAAAAAAGTCATTAATAGTGACATATTGTACTAGTAAATCACTGTAAATGAGTAAGACTTTGTAAGACCTTGTTTATAAATAACTATTAAACGGTAAAAAGGCTTCTTTGTCATATAAGATAAGATTACAAAGGCTGTAGAGACATGAAGATAAATGTATAAGTTGGGTTTATAATAATCTAAAAGTCTAGTCCATTGAAAATATATTTTTGTTGCCTAATCTGGATTTATAGTTAGATGAAATAAAATAAAATAAACTAAGATGGCAGTTACTTTCGCAATGTAGTCATTTACCCTAAAATTCTCAATTTTAATCTAATAAAGTTTAACTAAAGCTTGTCAAATAACAAAGTGCTCAAATCGACAATTAGATAGTCTCATTATTTAAAATAGAAATAAAGTATAATATATATTAAAAATTTCTCTACTGGTTCTGATTCGTTCTCTATTACCTATATCCGATTGGGCTTAAACTTCCGCGGACAGTTTCTTAAGCACATTATATGTCTATGGGTATATATATATATATATATATATATATATATTATATATATATATATATATATATATATATATATATAATATATATATATATAATATATATATATATATATATATATATGCCCATCTTTGTTTATGCTCTGAATAGAAAAGATTTGAATTTTTAATTGACCTTGTCATTTTAAATAAATATATATATATATATATATATATATATATATATATATATAAATATATATATATATATATATATATATATATATATATATATATATATGGATAAAAGTAGCATAGATGGAATAACCTCCCCACGAAAATTCCTCCACCCCTCAATAATGTGCATTCTAAAAAATAAACATATATATATATATATATATATATTTATGTGTATATATATATATATATATATATATATGTATGTATGCCTCTCTTTGTTCATGCTCTGTACAGAAACGTTGAACTTTAAATCACCTTGTCATTTTAAACAAATGTCATAATAAATGTTTAATTGTAAAAAGTTTCGTTAAAAAAATTTCGTTTTCCTATTACAGGTGAGGCTAAAATGGCATGTCAACTTATATATATATATGTATGTATGCACATGTATATTATATA
>CM063508.1:158620274-158622774 GCA_032207245.1 Pardosa pseudoannulata
AAAGGAGCACTATTCAAGTGAAATAAGGAACAAATGTTTTAAAAAGAAATAAGTGTTTTTATCCTGGCTATCAATGTAATTGGAAGAAAATCTGTATCTTGGCTTGTGTATCTGTGTGCTTTGATTAAAGGTTGGATATAAGCAAAAATAATGCTCTGCAATTTGTTAGACATCAGTATATCCAAACATATATCAGCAACACTACCTAGCTATCATATTTGAGTCATAATAACATTTCCTATATAATCATCTATAATTTGAATCTGTATGTATTACATTCTTTAGATCAGACGAATCTCATACGCTTTAGGTAGGTGCAATAAAGTTTGATGCATCAGTTACATAAGATTATTTTCGAAATTTAAGGTAAAAGTTACGCAAGTAAAAATATTCTCTTGCTCAAAACTACGAATTTACCCTTTAAAGATATATTTTTCGAAACATTGGTAGTGCTTTGAAAGACCAAAAATAAAAATGAAATAAACTTAGAATAGAAACTCTTAGCTCATGAGAAGGAAAAATATTTTGCTCAGTACGACTTTCTTAGATTTTAAAGTTGAAAATAATATGATTTTTTAGTTTGGTTTCGTGAAAGCACGATGGCGCATTTATGTAACTTGCTTGTTAATTAGATCGAACTAGAATTTTAATTGGGTTTTAAAGATAGTGCACATTTTAACATGCATAAATAAGAATATTATAGTCTTAGAACCATCAGTTTTATAAAGCAACTTCTTTAAATTTTCTAGTTTAAAGGCCAACTTATAAATTTCCTTATGGGTGAGATAGGAAAGTTATGACATTTCGAGAACACATGGAAGGTTTAAAACATGTGTAGCCAAACCGCGGAACATTCAATATAATTAACACGTTTACGGACACTTGTGTCTATAGCCGTCCAAGCGAAGTTCCCTAAGTGGCATAACGGCAATAGCTGTTCAAAACGAAACGGTCGTTTTTAGGCACTATGGCTATACAGGCACAAATGTGCATTTACCGGCGTACAAGTAGAAGCCTAGAGACATGTTTTGGAAACGATTTTTTAGATTGAATTTCCTTTTCCACCTGTTAAAGCCGAACGATGGCTGATTGGTTAGGGTGCTGGCCTTCGGAACCGGAGTTCGTGGATTCGAATCCCACTGAGGCATGGATGTTCGTAGCCGCTCGGAATCGGCGTTAAACTGTAGGTCCCGGTCTCATTAGCCCTCGTGTTGCAAAGAGTAGACCGTAGCTCTCCAAACCACCTATTAAACGACTTGCAGCTTCATTAGGCACGTGGTTGTGAAAGTTAACCCCTAACCCCTTTCGGGCCTTTACTGATTTGCCCGTACGGCGTACGGGAAATCTGATTTCTACTTTGCTTGCACTGTTTCGGCTGTATTTTTTCCAATTTATTAACAAAATATTCGTATAGATGATGATAGTTTGCAGCTTATTGTATTTTCTACTCTGATTGGTTCAAAAGCGCGGGTTTTTCGCATGTTTTGTAACAGAAGACGAATTGTATAGCTTTCTGGTTATATTTTACTAACCGCCTGATAATTATATTGATGTAAGAGTTGAATAATATATTTTTACTTTTAAATAATGGATAATTCATAGCGTATGGAGCAGCTAATTTCTTGTGATTCGAACTGTGACTCGGAATCAGAAACTGAATTATCTGTAAATAATAGTAGCGAAACTTTACTAGATGACCTGGAAAGTAGTGACTCTGATAGTAGTACAGATGGAATCAGACAAGCAAGACAATTTTTTGAAATTAATTGTGATAATCCTTCGGATCCGCCTCCTAGATTTGATTTCACTGGAATTCCAAAAATTAACTTGGATATCGATGACACTAAAAGTAAACTTCAGTTCTGTGATGCTTTCATAGAAAGAAAAAAAGTTGTAAAAAATGTTTAAAAATATTAGAAATGTTAATTTTAATGACATATCTTTACTTAAAAATGTAAAATAAACAAAGAAAAAATGCAATAAAAAATGTGACAATTTTTTGACCGAATTCTGAAAAAAAAATGAAACTGATAAAGGGTTAATAGCAGGCGATTAATTTTATCAATTTATCACATAATAAATAGATTAAAATAACATTTTTCTAGCATTATAACGTCATTTGTTTAACTATCTCATGTAATCATTTCTTATTTTAAATTATTTAAATTTCGACTGCATTATTTTAATACATTTTATCACTAAACTTAGATGTGAAGTAAATAGTTTTCTTTTATATGTCGCTTAAATAATAAGGCGATTTCACGCAGCAGGGTACATCTCAACTTATAACAATTTTGACTCTTGTTTAAAACGAAAGGGTAGCTTATTGTTTGCCTATTGGCTGTCGTAAACATGCAAATGAATGGGAAGGGCATTTAAGTAGTCCGTGACATTGAATGAAATTGCTCTATAGATTAGGTACATATGTGATAATTTTAAATTTAATCATTGATTTCTTTTGTTGCAATAAAAATTCTACTGCCTGTAATAACAATAAATT
>CM063508.1:158627774-158642774 GCA_032207245.1 Pardosa pseudoannulata
AAAAATAAAAAGTAATTTTTATTACCTCAGTTTTCAGGAGAAAAAAAAGGGGCATAACTGATATAGCTCCGAAAAAATAGCGAACGTTTCTCTGGTTTAAAAATATCTCTTCATCTTATATTTTATGAGTGGAACCAAAGTTTGAAATGCCGCGTGACCTCGTTATAAACTGCCTTTTTAACAGCATTTTAAAAAACTTTTTTTTAGCCAGTAATTTTCTGCGCTTAGAAAAACTCTCGGCTTCAGAGTGTTATGAGTCTCTTTTCCCAGATTTAACTTTGGTGTTTTATAGATTTTTATTTTTTTGCTGCAATTTCCAGTTTGACGTGAATTCTGAAGATTTGAATGATTTTAAACTTTAAGGATTTTATTTTTAGGACTGAGTTCCTCAAATTATTTCTTCTCTTTCAGGGACTTTTTTTATTTCTCCATATTTTTTATGCTGTTAAAATGCAGCATATAGAAAAGCGGTCAAGTCAAAATTGACCTGTAGTGTTTATTAATAAATTTGGGTTAGCGCTTTACGTTCTCAAATTACAAGTCGAGGTTCGACTCTCATGCTGGGCAAAGTTGATTAAAACTTTCATCCCTTCAGTGGGTAGAGAAACTGAGTACCAAGTATGCTTGGGAACTAAACATTAAGGATTCCGCGTTAGGTTGTCCACCTGACGAGGACATATACTTCGCACCTCAAGATCCTTCTTCTGGAAAACGGAGATTGACACTTTGGGACATGACCCTCATGTTTGGCTGAAGAGCTTTGGAGTTTACCTTTTTTAGTTTACTCATTATTGTTACAGTCATATTTTACGAGAATAAGTAATGAAATTATTGTACTACTCTACAATGTTTAACAGTTTCCCGATTTTTCCCGAGCTGAACTCGGGCAGTCAAAATGAACCATCCTGGCTCATCTCGAGTGTAGTTCGGGCACTGGGAAATTTTACAACGTGCAATCAGTCTTTCCCGAATTATTTCACACGTGCTTTTTATGGTTTCGAATGCTTTTCTTTACTTTTCTGGCTACTAGATTATTTGCTACTCAAAGAGAGACAGCAAAGAGAGGAAGGTAAGGAGAGAAACAAGGTTCTACTGTCCAGATTGAGAAGCCGGACTATGTGCAGTACCGTGTTTTCGATTGTATTATACACTAACAAATTTTGATTAGTAATTTAATAATCATTTATGTAAATGCATAGGATATAAATAAAATTTAATTCAAGATAAAAGCTAAGTATTCTAAGCTTTATATTTATAGTTAGTGTGAATTGACTCCAAAGTCTAATGATTTTTGCCGTACAGAAAGCCAACTATACATGTAAATTACTCATTTATTTAAATTGATTTTTTAAATTTAATTTTTAGGAAGTTTTGTACGCGAATGATGCTATTATGTTTAAAAAGCTATGTATGTATAAAAATAAGCATAAAAAATTGACATTTTTTTACCCATAATCCCGAAATAAAATGAACCTGGAATGGGTAAAACAACAATGTGCATAAGAAATTAATTCATACGGGTTTAAATTACACAAACGACTCTGATATGCTACAAATTTTATCGTCCAAAATTACTGTTTAAAAAAAAGGGTTGCTCGTTGTTGAATATTTATTATGGTTAAGAAAACACAGTTAAAAATATTATTCAAAAATTCCGAAAAATAAAACTTTACTGCTACAGTTAAATTTTACGATAAAAAACCTGAACACACACACCATGGAAAGCTTAAAGGTAAATATTTGCAATTCTTAAAGATAAGTATCCGAAGAACAAATATATAATATTTGAGATGATACACCAATAAGGAAATCTTTAAATACAGGGTTTATAATGCCGTACTGCTGTATAGAGTTTAACAATATATTTTTTAATAAACTATTTTTTATTGGTTTTTCAAATAATACACTGCTTTTCTGTACTGAGGAGTTATTTTATATTCATTTTTATTTTGTATTAAAAATAATTGTAAATATCATATATTTCCTTATAATATAAAACAGCAATTTTACTTATGTAAAAAACTTCTTTTTATGACTTCCATTTGTATACATCTTCTTGAATTTAGATATATTGAAAGGATAAGATTGAGTTATAGAATATTTTTAAATACCTATCAAAATACTTATTTTTTTTATTTAATATATAAAATTCCTTTACTAAGTATATACAATATTTACTAAGTATATATATGTAAGAATAAGTAAAAGCTTCTTCAAAATTTAAATATAAAAGAATAAATTGAAAACAAAACTCTCTTTTCATTGACATAAATAAGAAAAGCTATTATACTTTTGTGCGTAGTCTATCAAGGAAAAGTAAAAAGAAAAAAATTTAAAAGTAGTGAATTTAAATAATTTAAATAGTAAAATTATTTTTTATGTGTGCTTTTTCATTGTAAATTTAGTTTATCCTGTAAAATTACTTAATACACAACAATTAGATATAAGTTAGACGTATGGAGATAGATCTATAATAAAAGTCAGGTATTTTGTAAAGTATAAAGGGTCGATGGAATTAAGCTTAGAAAAATTAATTTCTGCATGAGAACAGAACTGAAGATTAATTGGCAGATTGATTTTATTAGGAAGAATTTATTCTTAACCTTGAAACAACTTATTGAAGTAAAAAGAGTTAATTTTTAAGATAGTTTGATATTTTAAAATTAGCTTAGAAATTATACTTTAAAAATAGCGTATAAAAAACAGATATTATTATATTTTATAATATATATATATATAATATATATATATATATATATATATATATATATATATATATATATATATAATATATATATATATATATATATATATATATATATATATATATATAATATATATACATACAATATATTAAATATATATATTTACATTATATATTTCTATATTTATATATATATATATATTTATATATACATATATTATACATATATATTTATACATTAATATATTCATATATATATATATATATATATATAATATTATATATATATATATATATATATATATATATAATTTATATATATTTATATATATATATATAATATATATATATATAAATATATATATATTTATATATATATATACTCAGGTACAGAAGATCAGCTCCCAAAGCAGTTGGTCATCTTTCGCCATTGGTTGAAAGGATGTCTATTCTGTATACGCATTAATAGGGGTAGACCAAATACTACCTTGTATTCAGGTATAGAGGAAGGCTAAATAATATCTCGCACGCAGGCTGCTAATAGTCTAGAATATCTCAGTGGTTATTGAATTTGGGGCAATTATGTGGACATTAATAATAATTTGGTAAAACAACTGCAAGAAAAACATGAAGTTCTTTTTTTTCAGTACTAAATATAATTTTTATGTATTTTACTTATTTATAATTTATTCAGTGAATAGGAATATATCGTGTAGTAAGAATGAACAAATTTGACAACAGAGAAGGGCAAAATAGTTTCCTTCTATTGAACGTGTGACTAAGACCAATCGAAGTGCGAGTAGAAATTAAGAAGTACATCCTGCTTTAAAAAGACTTTATTTTTAATATATTTAAAAAGATATAAAAGTGCAATTATAAGAATTTCATTATCTATTTTAAAAGTAAAAAACTTTTATAGCGTAGTTATTTAGAGATCATATGCTAAAACAGCATTAAGTCAAAGCTTGAGAAGAATTTATATTAGTTTTACTTATGTAAAGACCTCAGTAGTTATTGAATTTGGAGCATGATATATTTGACGCATACGGACATAGAAATAATAATTTGAAAACAACTGCTTAAAAAATGGTAACTTTTAAGTTCATCTTTCTCAGTGCTAAACCGAGTTTTAGCACATTTTACTTAAATAGAAAGTATCGTTCAATGGCGACAAACAAATTTGACAATAGAAAAAACCAAATAATTTCATTGTATGGAACATGTGTCTAACATATTTATTTTGCCTGTAAACTAAACTAGACTAATTGAAATGCGAGAAAAAAATGTAAATGTACATCATCCTGCTTTAAAAAGACTTTATTTTTAATATATTTAAAAAGCTATAAAAGTTCAATTATAGGAATTTCATTATCCATTATAATAGTACAAAAATTTCAGAGCTTAGTTATATAGAGATCATCTGCTAAAACAGCATTTAGTCAAAGTATGAGAAGAATTTATATTAATTTTATTTATGTAAAGGCCTCAGTAGTTATTGAATTTGGGGCATGATATACTGCATACATAGGGACATAGAAATAATAATTTGAAAACAACTGCTTAAAAAATGGTAACTTGTAAGTTCCTTTTTCTCAGTGCTAAATAGAGTTTTAGTATATTTTACTTTCTTTTTAATTTATTGAGTAAATAGTTATCGCTTAATGGCAACAAACAAAATTTATCAATAGAAAAAGGCAAAATAATTTCATTGTATTGAACGGGTGTCTAACATATTTATTTTACTTGAAAACTTAATTAGACTAATTGAAATGCGAGAAAAATATGTAATATGTATATCGTCATGCTTTAAAAAGACTTCCTTTTTAACATATTTAAAAAGCTATAAAATTGCATTTATAGAAACTTCATTATCTATATAATGGTACAAAAATTTGATAGTGTAGTTATATAGAGATAATTTGTTAAAATACCGTTTTAGTCATAGAATGAGAAGAATTTAAATCTATAAAATTGCATTTATAGGAATTTTATAATCTATACAATAGCACAAAAATTTCATAGCGTAGTTATATAGAGATAATATGCAAAAATACCGTTTTAGTCAATGAATGAGAAGAATTTATATTAATTTTAGTTACGTTTATATTTAAAAAGCTATAAAATTACATTTATGGGAACTTCATTATCTGTATAATAGCACAATAATTTCATAGCGTAGTTATATAGAGATAATTTGCTAAAATACCGTTTTAGTCAAATAATGAGAAGAATTTATATTAATTTTAGTTACGTTTATATTTAAAAAGCTATAAAATTGCATTTATAGGAACTTCATTATCTATATAATGGTACAAAAATTTCATAGCGTATTTATACAGAGATAATTTGCTAAAATACCGTTTTAATCAAAGAATGAGAAGAATTTATATTAATTTTAGTTACGTTTATATTTAAAAAGCTAATAAAATTGCATTTCTAATAACTTCATAATCTATATAATAGCACAAAAATTTTATATTGCTAAATTTTAAATAAAATTTTATATTGATAATTTGCTAAAATACCGTTTTAGTCATAGAATGAGAAGAATTTCTATTAATTTTAGTTACGTTTATATTTAAAAATCTATAAAATTGCATTTGTAGGAACTTCATTATCTATATAATTGCACAAAAATTTCATAGCGTAAAGCTATGAAAAACTATAAAAAACTATAAAAGCTTAAAAATCTATAAAATTGAATTTCTAATAACTTCATTATCTATATAATAACACAAAAACTTTGTAGCGTAGATATATATGAGATAATTTGCTAAAATACCGTTTTAGTCAAAGAATGAGAATAATTTATATTAATTTTATTTACGTTTTGGCCTCATTACGTTCAGACTTGTTACTAAATTCCGGACATGATATATTGCTCATATTGGAACATATAAGGACAATTTGATAACAACCACTTAAAAGAGAAACTTAAGGAGAAATACTGCCAAATAAGCATGTCGCATATCATTATTCTGGGTTACATTTTCTTTTGGAAGCAAAACTTTTCCTTAGATGTGTATCTTATGTTCTAATCGTCCTTGATCTCTTTTATTCGGGACAGAGTAAAAGGATAGTAAAAAAAGAAAGATTATCCTTCACACTTAACAATCACCATTTGCTTTGCTTAAGTACTAGGGGGAAATCACTTGGACCAATTTGCACAAACTCCAGATAATATTCCAAGTATTTCCCCTTTTGTAAAGATAAAGATGTTCTGCTTAGTTTATCTCTTATATGCATTTTCCTTGAGGTTACTGCGTAAGTGTCTCTTTCTATTAAAATTATCGTTAGTTTTTGTTTTGAAGTTAATAACTGTAATCGCAGAATACGTTATTGTTAACAAAGCCATGTGACTATTTCATATGTTTAAACATTTTTCTTCATTAAGTGTTTCATTAAATGAAGGTAAACTTTATTTAAAAACATTGTTTGATACTAAATTGAGTAGTTATAAATTACCCTTTTGTTGTTTGTGAATATGGAAACTGAGTTTATTTGCTTTTAAAAACTTGTCTTCCGTATTCTCATTAGTAATAATCATTTATTAAAGGAACAGTGGTGTTGTAATGTACATACAACCTATACACCAGTGTTGGTTACAAGGGGGAAACACAGAATGAATATAATACTTTATATTGATTCAGACATTTATTCTATACATTTATTTACAAATAGATCCTTGGTTATCATAATGATCAATCATTTATATCTTCTATTTACACTGTAATTATCCCACATCTCTTTATAAGGAATTATTATTATTAACAGAGGCCTAAGTCAAATGACTGTAAATATTATTTTATAAATTACCTCCATTAAAGTCACAGGGGAGCAGGCAATGGCTTTCCTCACGGGCGTACGGGACGAGTTGGTGATGGTGAGCGGGGCGGTGTCGGTCCGGGCGCACGGGACGAGCTGGTGCTAGTGGATCCTTGTCCCACTTCTCTCGACTGTCCACTTCTTCCAACTCTTCCAACTCCTCACCTCGGTCCCAACGCCCCTTTCTTCTTCTTATCCAATCCCTTGTCTTCGGGAGTGCAGGTGGGCTCATTAAAGTAGCCCCTTTTTGTTCAAGCTGACATTACTTTTTAGCCCCTGCTCCCATAACTCACGCTTACAGCTCTGTGCGAGCTTGACCGTTATGCTGCCATTCCGTGATCTATCTTCTCTGCAGGGGTCCCTAAACTTGACGTAAATAATTGGGGTCCTAAATTCCTCAAGGAAAATTCTCCCACGGCTATGCATGCACGTGCAAATCACCGTGAGAAAGTACCTCGGTACAAGTATGTTCTAACAAACATCAACAAACAAAATTAGATTAGTTTTTAAAACTAATTTAATTTACTTTTGACTAATTTGCTTGAAAATGCAATATGCTGTAAAGATTAAACTGCTGGTATATATGTGAATGTGATTATAACATGGAAACAAAATATTATCTCAATCGTTTTTAAAAATTATAATTGCTTCAAAAAAGTATTAATAAAATATATGCTTTTGCATCCCTTTAACTCATTATATAACTAATTTGACATATATGAAATCTTTTCAGTATTTAAATATCTATGGAAATAAAGCTAGAAAAATACTAATAGTTAAAATATACATTTACCATTTTCAAAATATGTATTATAAATTTTTAAAACGGTTTACATGCTAAACTATGAACGGGTAATAACATTCATGTAGTTTTTTTGGACTTAGGATTCTCCAAATCTCCTGTCTCTAGAGAAATTTTAAAATTTCGAAATGTTTTTCGGTATTTTTAATTTATGAAAAATTGTCTTTTTGTATAAATCATTCATTCAAAGTTTATTTTTAAAACTAAATAATTTTTGTGTATTATTTTTTATTCCGTTGCTTCTATTACAAAGTCAATTTATTTTTAAGTTAATTGAGACATATATCTCCATTCAAATGATTTACATAAATTTTATTTTAAAAATGTGCTGAGAAATATCTGAGGAAACCTTTGAGTTAAAACAAAACTTTTATAAGTATAAGAAATTTCATTCAAACTATAAAAACTACTCAAGAGTATTTTTAATGTTCAATGATAACAATTATTTTAAACATTATTTTTGGGGAAATAATTAGTCAAATACCATGTTACAGTATTAGTACCTTGGCGGGTGCACGGTTAATTTAAAAAAGGATAGACTTTTACACTAGAAATATTAATTTTTTAAACTATAAAAACTACTCCAGAGTATTATTATGTGCAATGATAACAGCTTATTATTTTAAACAGTATCTCTTCGGGAAATGATTAGTCAAATACCATGTTACAATTTTAGTACCTTGGTAGGTAAACTGTTAATTTAAAAAATAATAGACTTTTACACTAGAAATATTAATTTTTTAAACTATAAAAACTACTCCAGAGTATTGTTGTGTACACTGATAACAACTTAGTATTTTAAACATTATTTTTTGGGGAAATGATTAGTCAAATACCATGTCACAATTTTAGTACATTGGCGGGTACACGGTTAATTTAAAAAACTATAGACTTTTACACTAGAAATATTAATTTTTCAAACTATAAAATCTACTAGAGTATTACTAATGGGCAATGATAACAACTTAGTATTTAAAACATTATTTTTTTGGGGGGGTGAATGATTAGTCAAATACCATGATACAATTTTAGTACCTTGGCCGGTAAACGGTTAATTTAAAAAAAATGATAAACTTTTACACTAGAAATATTAATTTTTCAAACTATAAAACCTACTCCAGAGTATTAATGTGCAATGATAACAACTTAGTATATTAAACATTATTTTTGGGGGATATGATTAGTCAAATATCATGTTACAATGTTAGTACCTTGCCAAATAAACTGTTAATTTAAAAACGATAGACATTTACACTAGAAATATACAATTAACCATACAATTTATTTTATACCATATAAGATAAACAGCCGCCTAATTTCAAAAATATTTGATGGGTAGAAATCCACCTGAAACGTTCCAAATCTTCATAAATTCTACAATTTTTGTTTTAAAAAACTGTTTAAAGTAGTTATTACAAATAGCCATATTGTTTCCTGTGGCTATAACGATATTAATTTTAAATTGACGAATATAAAAAAACCTTATTTAACCCTTTTAAGTATGTTTCAAGCATTCAACAACATTGAAGCATCAAATTTTTATGCAATATTCTCAAAGTTAAATGTTCACTGTAACCTTAATATTTTAGATGCTCAATTTTAGATGAGTCTCTTCATCACATGCGTACTGAAATTGAATTAAACATAAATGACAAAAATATATCGTAAAACTGATCAGTGGTATCTATTTGCGAACTTGATAAAAACACCCTGGAATGAAATGAGCTTCCTTAAATGTGAAGCACTTTTTCATATTTTACCGGGTTCTTTTATCTAGCTTTTTTTTATTAAGACAAAGCAGCTACTTTTAGGTCACCAGAATTGATTTTATTTTGAAAGTTTGATAAGATTATCTCCAAAATAAGTACTGCAATTTTTTCGTTATGGGAGTAAAATCCCATAATAAAAGGAGCGATAGAAGTTGGTACTTTTATTATCGGTTCAGTACTAAAATACTTACATGTGTTTTGTATTATGACTTTATCAAACTCCATTATTGTTCGTAAAGTGTGTGGGCTAAAATATCTCTTTAAAAGAAAATATTTTACACTAGATCTTATTAGTTTTTCGTCATAGGTGTAAAATCTTATAATAAAAATATAATAAGAATATTCTGCATTTATATTAAATGTGCAGTACTATAACATTTCGATAGCATTTGCTTTACTGGTTTTATCAAAGTTTGCAATAGTTACTAAAACATATGCATCAATTTGTTTCAAACAGATATTCATCAAGATCTGGTATTTGATTTAGGTAAAGATAGATTTAGTAGAAATGGATTATTGATGCATAATCACATTAAAAGTTATTGCATCAAGTAGTTACGGTGTGGTCTAGATAATTTTGTACTCGGCTGAACTAATTGGGAAGCTCTGCTTGACATGATTTTATTCATTTGGAACGAGTGTAATATAGAAGTGGAAATTACGAAAAAAAAAAAAAGTAAAAAGTCTTTCGCAATGTATATGATGTGTGTGACTCGTGGGTGTTGAATTGTTTTGTAATTTGCGGGGGTGGAAATGTTTTTATTTCTAAGTGAAAATAAATAATAGATAATTTAAAAGAGGATATGCAGTAAAATTACGATATAAGTGTATTTTATGTCGGTTATATTTATATACACTCATTTAGTGCTCTTATATTAACAATTCTGCATCTAGAAGGCAAATATTTACCACCATATGCTGCTAATTATTCAGCATTAAATTTTTTCTACCATCTTTTAAGAATGTAATTATAGAAAACTAAACTTCATTGAAGAAAAGAATTCATGGTTGATGCTTCTTTTCAGCTCAAAGACGGTGTAAAAAATGAGACCCAAATGCCTAAATGGTTAAAATATTTTCGCTAAATATTACCTCATATATTTTAAGTTATCATCTTTTTATGGTGTGTTATCGTTTATTCGATAAAGATATCGTTCTTTCTAAAGTATTTCTGATGAAGTCCATTTGTTACTAGCATTACTTTTGTGTTGAAAATGGTTAAAAGCTTTAGCAAAAATCACTTCCAGACATCGATTTTGTTCCTTTTCCCATTTGACCTTTTAAGCATTTAGACAATTTATTAAAACGTAGTAAAAAAGGAAACGTGCTGTGTATCTTGTTAATAATTGATATATTTTATTATATATTCTTTTGACAACTTAACTGAAATAAAAATATAAAATAACACTTAGTAATATAATGTACAAATTGATATTTAATATATATGTATTCTCCTTTTAATCCTTAAAATAGTTACATAAATGCTAAGTAATTTTGACCGGTCAAAACTGGTTTTGACCAGGACACTGGATAAAAGTGGTTTTAATCGTCCAAAACTGGTCAAAAGTGGTCAAAAATCGTCAGAAGTGATCAGAATTGTTAAAAAATAGTTTTGAATGGTCTTAATTTTAATATATAAAATATTTTGTAATTAGAAGTGACTATTAATAAAGAATAAAAATAGTAGTGCAGTTAAACAAAATATTACACTAACCAGTTCATGAGATTTAACATGCTTATACGGTATAATAAGAATGTTTGAATTTTAAAAAATGAACCATGTACATGCAATTGTAAAAATGTAATCCAGTTGCAGTAAAAAACAAAATATGAGTTACAGTGAAAAAATAAAACATGAGTTACAGTTAAAACTATAAAAATGTGTTGAAGTTAAAAACATAAGTTGTAGTTAAAAACACAAATTTTAAAATTAAAACAAATAACATGGTATTTTACAATTAAAATTGTTTCAAAATTTTTTCAAAGTTTGGAGTAATCCAAAATAAATTACGAAATCGTTTAAATTTAGAGAGAAAACTACAAAACATTTTACTTGTAACCGTCTTTTGAATTCAACATAAGTTACATATAAAACAGCCCGTATAAAAAAATAAATAAAACATTTATTTTGTATCTTGGTGTTATGTTATATTTGTTTTTTGTTGGTTTTATTTATATTATGACAATTTTAATAAATGTAACTTGCCTTTATCATATGCTAGTGAACTATGTTCGATTAGTATTAAATATATTGAAAAGTGAATTTCAGTAATCAAAACTGGTCAAAATTGATATTTACCAGGACGGTTAAAATTAGTTACAACCACTGATTCGAATCCCCATGGTTAAAACCGATACAACCCTGTAAGTAATGGCTCAACAAGTAGAAGGATATTAATATTTTGCACGATAAAATTTTGGAATATTCCTAAAGATTTTACTCGAAGTGGAGGATCGAACTTTAACAGTAGGTCCCAATTCAGTTATAGTCCTTATGCAACAAAATTTGACTGTAGCTCTCCTAAAGAATAAAGCAACTGCTGTGCAGTAAGATTTTTCTACTAAAAGTAATTTAAAGAAAACCTTCTATAGCTTAATAAATTATATATTTGGAAAAAAATATTTTTTCAGTTTGTTAATGTTGCTTTCAATTTAGTGTAAAAAATTTTATAGATTTAACAAAAAATTTTAATGATCGCTAATTTTGAAAGAAATTTGATTGCGATTTTCTTATTTTGATTGTACTAGGTGAGTTTAAATATTTTTACAAAATGAGAGGGGTAATTAGTACCCATCCATATAAGCAATGAACATAGGGTCACATTTCAAAGAAGAGGAATAAATTCTAGACACATTTATAGACTGTGACGCCATTTAGAATTTGTATACTTTGCATATTAACGTGTTTATAAGTCAGGTAACTCGACTATGACGTCTTTTAGAATTTGTATACTTTGCATATTAACATATTTATACATTAGGTAACTCAGAAAGAAATTTTTTTTCCTATTGGTACATGAAGATTTAAGTGTACAAAACGCTTGTGACGAGCCTAATGATCTCATAATGAGAATCACTGTGGATAGAGACATAACTAACACAGCACCAGGAAAATTCAAGAGGGTGCGTCATTTATTCATTTGCCGGTATGAAATGTGAATAAGAATGAACTAGAAGGCTTGACCCAGGTAGTTAGTTCAGTTCTCATCTCTTTCTAAGAGCATTTCTGTGAAATAAGAAGTATGGTCGTCACTTAAAGCATGTGCGTGAAAGTTTTAAACTAAAATATCACCATTATCAATATCAATAGATAATACGTACAATCTGAATAAAAAAATCAGCTATTGCAAATTTTGGTATTGTTAATTCCCTTTTCCACCACTGTAGTGCATTGGAATTTTAATTTTACTCTTTTTTGCTTTACTGTAGTGCATTGGAATTTTAATTTTACTCTTTTTTGCTTTACAGAGTAGAATGCGACTTTATATTCCGTGGCAATTAATGCTCATCTAAATTATCGCTATTCTTTTTTTTGTAAAAGTTACTAAGATTCACCCTGCATACTATTTTTAGTTGAAATCAAGCAAATTTATTGTGTTTTTAAAATTATTAGCAATCGTGCTATTTACAATATACTTATTATATACTTACTTATATTACTTATTATCATATACAAAATTTAATTACAGCTAAAATAATGAATTAAATTTCAAAATATTTTTTTTAAAATACTTTTTTTTCTGCGGGAATGTAATAATAGTTTAACAGTTCATAGTTTTAAAGATAGATTATATAATATCATTTCAAATAAATAAATGTGTATTTAATTCAATGAAAAATATGCACATGAGAATAGTTATAAATACACAGTGATCGATATTAGGATAGTTTAAAAATTTTCTCTTAAATTGAGGCAAATTTAATACTAAACAACTAAAAAAAAATATTTTTTTTCTTTTTTTAAATTAACAATTTCAAGTTAAGAAAGGTTGAAGATAAAGTTACTTTTCATAATTTGTGTTTGTAGAATGTCATGAATCATGTTTAAAGAAGACTGCATAATATGTTTTTAGAAAAAAAAATTAACATTAAAATATTTTATTGCTCTTTTTAAAAGTTTATTAACACATTACTCTAAAATTTCTCCACTCTGTAAAGAAACAAAATTTGTTTAAAGAAATTTTTAAATATAAACTATCTAGAATAATTTTTTCCATTCGTTAACATACAGCTATAGATATCCAATTTAGCCAGTAACCAACCAGCTACTGTCATCTGAAGACTGTATTATATGGAATGAATTAGTAATATAGAAATATTTTCCAAATAAGAAGTGGGGAAACTGATAAAAGTTAGAATAAAATTTAGAAGTAGAATAAAATTGCTACTAATTAGTCATTGAAATAATCTATTTAATTATCTGAATGACATTAATTCATTATATACATAACACAAATATGTATATACAGAAGAAGATTTCAGGTTATTTATCGAGTAGAATTTTTTTAATCTTACAGATCATGATGTAATATAATATTAATTACTGATATGTCATATCTATGTAATATATATAGTAATATATATATATATATATATATATATATATATATATATATATATATATATATATATATATATATATATATATATATATATAATTATAATAAGTTTTCCTATTTCTTCTATAAAAATATTTCTATATTACTAATCTATATCTCTATTCTATATTTAATTTCTTCTACATTCATTGTTCTATATACATATATATATATATTTATATGTGCTACGTTCTTTAATTTAGAATAAGGTACTATCTAACAACTTAAACTACTGTAGTCTTAATGCTGTATTATGTCGAATTAATTAGCACTATAGAAATATTTTTGAAATAAGAAGTTGGAAAACTGATGAAAGTTATAATAAAATTTCGAAGTAGGATAAAAGTAGTCATTGAAATAATCTATTAAATTATCTGGATGACACTAATTCATTCTATACATCACACAAATATGTATATAAAGAAGGAATTTTAGGGTTATTTATCGAGTACTGTTTTTTTTTTAATCTTTCCGAGAGCAATATAACATAGTTATAATTTTTTCTACATTCATTATTTTATTTTTTCAACATACACAGATTTTCGTTAGGACATATAAAATCCCTTAAATGATATAGACACTCTCTAAATACTATATTATCTTTCATAACATAACTTGGTTTACAAAGCCAGGAATTGTTTCAAAAGCCTTTTATTCCAATTATTGATTGGGATACAACATTGATGGAAAGTGATTATATATATTTTAGATAACATAGGCTATTTCGTCTACATTAATGATAACGTAGAATGATTAAATACGTAATTACTTAACTAAATTTCTGTTTTACCTTTAAGCTGTATCAAACTCATTGTGAAGAGTAATGAATAGGTCTGGTTGTACGTGGTTTGTTAATGAAATGGATAATTAAACTTTTGTGAGCATTTAAATTGATTATAAACCACTCTACGGTATTAATATGTTAAAAGATATGTGATTTGCCAAACGATTTACCACTTGAAGTTTGATTCCGGGATTTTCAATGAATTTAAGTGAAAATATATTTGATATTTTTATGTAATATGAATAAAGGGTTTTATTGCTTAAATGTAACTAAAAACTACATTCTTTATATCACTTAGTAAAATATATTGAAATTTTGAGGTACAAGTTTTATGTATAAAGGAATACACCTTTTAAAGTTTCAATTTTTATCAAATTTTAAATATAAGCAAAATGTAATATTTAATAGTTTCTTTTATACTTATTGAAAATAAATCGTCTTTTATAAGGTTTTTTAAGAGTACACTCTATTTAGAATTTTCATTAGTTTGAGGAGACAAGTTAATCTCGTTTACTATG
>CM063508.1:158647774-158667774 GCA_032207245.1 Pardosa pseudoannulata
ATATATATGTATATATATATATATATATATATATATATATATATATATATATATATATATATATATATATATATATATATTTATATATATATATATATATATATATATATATATATATATATATATATATATATATATATATGTTTATTTGTCTAATTTTATATTTGTTTATATATTTCAATATAAAATACGAAAAATTGGTAAAAAAATTAAATAATTTTCTATGTATTGAGATTTGACTGAATAACTAAATTCACGTGCAAAACGTCCACTTCCTGTACAATTCCGCTGTGAAATGTACCCACACAATGTGTTAAGCGAGAAGTACAAAAAGAGGCTTTCCATTAAGACATTATATTTTCTAACATGTCAACCCCAAATAAAGTGTCCCTAAAAGAGAATTAAGGATGTCTTTCCTGCCAATATTTCTGATTGGCAAGATTTCGAAGTCTTAATACTGCATCTGCTCTGCAGTGACTCGATTTATTACGAGGATTAATTGCCATGGGATTACTAACAGGAAGGAAACAGAAGTGAATATGCAGCAGAAGGAAATAAAATACTAACCCTATTTGATTATTCGATAGTAAGTGAATGTATATGTATTGTTCTTAGAAATAATGGATAATGTACTTATAACAGTAATAGAATAAATTTTTTTTGCCTATGTTAGTATAATAAAGAGGTGATTACTTTTTTGTATGCTGGAGGTAATCTCTGGATTTACTGAACTGATACATATAATTATTTTTTACTTAAAAAAATCTATATTATCCATGGGTAATATATGCTGTATTTTGTTTTAACCCATTATGTGCGGATGCATTTCTCAGCAGAATTGTACGTAGAGCAGGCGTTTTGCGCGTAAATTTTGTTATTCAGTTAAATCTAAATAGATCGAAAATTATTTAATTTTTAACCAACTTTTCGTATTTTATATTGAAATATATAAAAAAATATATAAATAGACATATAAAAATATATATAAATACAAATATATATATATAATATATATATATATATATATATAATATATATACATATATATAATATCATTTTCGCAAGGATAAATAAAAATTAATTTTAAATCTAAATTGATTTTTTTAATCAATCTTCCCTTTCTGTGGTTCCGCATCGACTAATGTAAAAACTAGTTTTTATTTGTCTAAATTTTTCCAGAATCTATGTAGTAGACAAGAACATTCGGCTTCGTTTTCCTGTATATACCGTTATTTTTGTACTCACAAACAAAGCATGTTGTTACACTAACCCGTACTAGTACGTGTCCCGCGCTCAAGTATGAATTGTCAGAAAACGTACTAGTACGTGTCCCGCGCTCAAGTATCAATCGTCAGAAAACGTACTAGTACGTGAACCGCGCTCAAGTATCAATCATCAGAAAAAGTACTAGTACGTGACCCGCGTTCTAGTATCAATCGTTTGGAAACGTGTCCCGCATACAATGTGTTAACAAAAGTAAATTTTAGTTGAAGATTTTAATGGTGCCTTTCACACTTCTACCCTAAGTTATAAATCGATTCATGAATATATTTATTGAATTACCTGGATAAGAATTTCATGACTTCAATTGTATAACTGGATAGAGGTAAGTATGCAAGAAGTGTTCTCGGAAGGTAAACATCTCGTTTAAACGATGCAAATGGAATTCCAGTCCCATCTGCCCACTTACAATAGATTCAAATGACTAGTCGATCTAAAACCTTCTCTTTTGTAGCTGCCCCATACTGAGTTGCTGGAATAGAGCAATTGTTTTATATGTACAAAATGTATTTAGTAAATATTATAAAATGGTAATTACATTTTTTAAGTAATGATATTAGGAATAAGTATTTAATTTTATTTCATATTTTGGGCTAAAACATCTTTTGTTTTTAAATACCAGCATGGAAAAGTAAAGCATAAAAAGGTTTAACCCTACAGGAATACTACTTTTCGTTTGGCATAAAAAAGGTTAACTACATCTATTTGTTTATCTAAGAAAACATTTTATTCGAAAATTACAGAAAGTATTATCTGCCAAAAAGACTTCTTCTCTCTAATATAGTAGAAACTTATAAAGAACAGAAAGTTTTAACCTTATTCGAGTGGACATTTGTTGCGACAAAAAAAAAAGTTTGCATAAGAAACATCTGTGTTTACATAAGAAAAAATTCTGTTTAAAAATTAGATGTATTTTCTGCTATGAAGACTCTTTCCTTATAACACCAAAACTAGTAAGTAAGGTAAAAACCAATTAAACTATACACAACTATGAGTTTTCTTGCAGCGAAAAAGGGTTAACTATAACTCTTTGTTTGCCCAAAAAAACATTTTACACTGTCGTATCACTGATCGTATTTTCCGCTATAAAGTCTCTATATTTATAACTCCAGCATGGATATATAAAGTAATATGAAGCTTAACTATAGGAAATACGTGTTTATTGTTGGCAAAAAGTTTGCTACAACTGTTTATTTACCTAAGAAAACATTTTATTCGAAAATTATGGCATGTATTTTCTGTTAAGCTTTCTGTTGCTCTTTCTTTATAACACCAGCATGGAAATATAAATGCAAAATATTTTGCTCTCACGAAAATGCATGATAGGTAGAATAAAAAAAACATCCACAACTCTTTATTCACCTAAATAAAGAGAATGTTTGATTAAAACATTATTTTACTTTTAGATAAAGATATACTAACGAATCCAATGTTTGTGGAACGCAATGAAACAATTTTTCTCTTAGAGCTGTACTTATTTTTGCATATTTCATAAAGAGGAAGATAACCACTAGCATAAATATGTAGATTATGAATAGTTTTAAACTTATAGAAATATATGTTTTGTTGAGATAAACAATTTTCATCACAACTGTTTGTTTATCTGAGGAAACATTTCTTTTATTAATTACTAGACATATTTCGTGTTAAACAATTCTTTATAACACCAGCATTGAGCATAAAGTATAAAAAGTTTTAAACTTGCGAAAATACTAGTTTTGTTAAGAAAAAAAATTACTAAATCTGCAGAAAAAGATTTAACCCTAGACGAATACTAGTTTTCGTCCGGCAAAAAAGGGTTAACTACAACAGTTTGTTTAGCTAAAAAACACTTAATTCGAAAATGATTAGATATATTTTCTGCTAATAAGACCCGCTCTCTCTAATATGTTCTTTATATGTTTTCTAATATATTCTCTAATATATTCTCTCTATAGCATGAGCATACAAGGAACAAAAATTTTAACTATACGAAAGTAGAATTTTGTTGCTGAAAAAAAAAACCATTGCAATAACTGTGTTTACATAAGAAAATTTTGTTTAATAATTAGACTCATTTTCTGCTATACAGACTCTTTTCCCATAACACCAGTACAGGTATGTAAAGTAAAAACCAGTTTAAAGTTACATAACTACGAGTTTAGTTTCAGCGAAAAAGGGTTAACTATAACTCTTCGTTTACCTAAGAAAACATTTTATTCAAAAATCACTGATCTTATTTTCTGCTATAATGACTCTTTATTTATAACACCAGCATGGATACATAAAGTAATATGAAGCTTAACTATAAGCAAATATGTGTTTTGTTGCTGCCAAAAAGTTTGCTACAACTGTTTATTTACCTAAGAAAACATTTTATTCGAAAACTATTGCACGTATTTTCTGTTAAGCTTTCTGTTGCTCTTTCTTTATAACACCAGCATGGAAATGTATATGCAAAATCTTTTGCTCTCATGGAAATACATGTTTCGTTGAAGCAAAAAAAAAAAAAAAAAAAAAAAATTCCACTTATAGAAATATATGTTTTGTAAATAAACAATTTTCAACGCATCGGTTTGTTTATCTGAGAAAACATTTCATTTAATAATTACTAAACATATTTCGTGTTAAACAATTCTTTATAACACCAACATGGAGCATAAAGTATAAAAAGTTTTAACCATGCGAAAATACGAATTTTGTTAAGGAAAACAATTCCTAAATCTCCAGAAAGAGATTTAACCCTACACAAATACTAGTTTTCGTCCGGTAAAAAGGGTTAACTACAACTGTTTGTTTATCTAAAAACACTTAATTCGAAAATTATTAGGCATATTTTCTGCTAATAAATCTCTTTCTCTCTAATATACCATAAGCATATAAAGAACAAAAAATTTTAACCGTACGAGAGTAGAATTTTGTTGCTGCAGAAAAAAATTGCAATAACTGTGTTTACATAAGAAAATTTTGTTTAATTATTAAACTCATTTTCTGCTGTACAGACTATTTTTCTATAACAGCAGCACAGGTATGTAAGGTAAAAACCAGTTTAAACTTACATAACTACGAGTTAAGTTGCAGTGAAAGAGGGTTAAGTATAACTGTTTGTTTACCCGAGAAAACATTTTATTCAAAAATCACTGATCGTATTTTCTGCTATAAAGACTCTTTATTTATAACACCAGCATGAATATATATAGTAATATGAAGCTTATCTATATGCAAATACGAGTTTTGTTGCAGCCAAAAAGTTTGCTACAACTGTTTGTTTACCTAAGAAAACATTTTATTCGAAAATTATTGCACGTATTTTCTGTTAACCTTTCTGCTGCTCTTTCTTTATAACACCAGCATGGAAATGTAAATGCAAAATGTTTTGCTTTCGCGGAAATGCATGTTTGGTTGAATAATAATAAAAAAAACTCCCACAACTCTTTATTCACCTAAATAAAGAGAATGTTTTATTAAATAATTATTTTACATTCAGATAAAGATATACTAACGAATTCATTATTTGTGGAACGCAATAAAACGATATTTCTCTTAGAGCTGTACTTATTTTTTCATATTTGAGAAAGAGGAAGAGTGAACCACTTGTATAAATATGTAAATTATGAATAGTTTTAAACATACAGAAATATATGTTTTGTTGTGATAAACAATTTCCAACACATCTGTTTGTTTACCTAAGAAAACATTTCATTTAAAAATTACTAGAAATATTTCGTGTTAAACAATTCTTTATAACACCAGCATGGAGCATAAAGTATAAAAAGTTTTAACCTTGCAAAAAGACGAGTTTTGTTAAAGAAAAAAATTCCTAAATCTGCAGAAAAAGATTTAACCCTACTCGAATACTAGTTTTCGTCCGGCAAAAAGGGTTAACTACAACTGTTTGTTTAGCTAAAAAACACTTAATTCGAAAATGATTACTCATAATTTAAGCTAATAAGACCCCTTCTCTCTAATATAGCATAAGCATATAAAGATAAAAAAAATTTAACCGTACGAAAGTAGAGTTTTGTTGCTGCAAAAAAAGTTTGCAATAACTATGTTTACATAAGAAAATTTTGTTTAATAATTAGACTCATTTTCTGGTATACAGACTCTTTTTCTATAACACCAGCACAGGTATGTAAGGTAAGGACCAGTTTAATCTTACATAACTACGAGTTTAGTTGCAGCGAAAAAGGGTTAACTATAACTCTTCGTTTACCCAAGAAAACATTTTATTCAAAAATCACTAATCGTATTTTCTGGTATAAAGACTCTTTTTTTTAAACACCAGCATGGATATATAAAGTAATGTGAAGCTTAACTATATGCAAATACGAGTTTTCTTGTGGCCAAAAAGTTTGCTACGACTCTTTATTTACCTAAGAAAGCCTTTTATTCGAAAATTATTGCACGTATTTTCTGTTAAGCTTTCTGCTGCTCTTTCTTTATAACACCAGCATGGAAATGTAAATGCAAAATGTTTTGCTCTCACGAAATGAATGTTTGGTTGAAGCAAAACAGAGTTTTCCAGAACTGTTTATCTACATAAATAAATGAAATATTTTATTAAATAATTATTTTACTTTCAGATAAAGATATACTAACAAATTCATTATTTGTGGAACGCAATGAAACAATTTTTTCTTAGAGCTGTACTTTGTTTTCATATTTCATAAAGAAAGAAAGAGTGAACCAGTATAAATATATTAATTATAACAAGTTGTAAACATATTGAAATATACGTTTTGTTGTGATAAACAATTTCCCCACATCTATTTGTTTATCTGGGAAAATACTTCAATGAAAAATTACTAGACGTATTTTGTGTTAAACAATTCTTTATAACACCATCATAGAAACATAAAATATAAAAACTTTTAACCTTACGAAAATACGAGATTTGTTGAGGAAAAAAATCCTTTAAACATTATTCCTTGTTTACCCAAGAAAACATTTTATTCAAAAATCATTATACTTATTTTCTGCTAAAGAACTCTTTCTTTATAACACCTGCATAGAATTATAAATTACAGAAAGCTAAAAACTTAAAAAATACTAGTTTTAATGAAGCAAATGAAAGTTTATCCCAACTGTATGTTTATCTGGGAAAACATTTTATTCTAAAAATATTGAATACGTTTTCTGCTAAAAAATTTTCCTTATAACACAGCATAGAAATATAAAGTACAAAATATTTCAACTACATGGAAATGCATGTTTAGTTGTTTTAAAAAAGTCTTCCACACGTCTTCATTTGTCTGATAAAACATTTTATTAAAAATTATTATACATATAGATAAATATATACGAACAACTTGATAACCTACATTAGATTCAGTTTTTAAACGTAATGAAAAAAAGCTTTTTTTCTTATAGCTGTTTATTTTTTATGTTTCATAATGAAAAAATGAACCACCAGTGTAGAAATATAAAGTATAAAAATTTTAGTTTTATGGAAATACACATTTTGTTGAGATAAACAAATTTCCCCACATCTCTTTGTTTATCTGAGAAAACATTTCATTTAAAAATTTCTAGACGTATTTCGTGTTAAACAGTTTTTTATAACCCTATCATGGAGCATAAAGTATAGAAAACTTTTAACCTTACGAAATACGAGATTTGTTAAGGAAAAAAAAATCCCTAAAACTGTTGTTTTACCCAAGAAAATATTTTATTCAAAAATTTTTATATTTATTTTCTGCTAAAGAACTCTTTCTTTATAACACCTGCATGGAATTACGAAATACAGAAAGATCAAAACTTACAAAATACTAGTTTAATGAAGCAAATGAAAGTTTATCCCAACTGTTTGTTTATCTGGGAAAACATTTTATTCTAAAAATATTGGATGTATTTTCTGCTAAAAAACTCTTTCTTTATAACCCAACATAGAAATATAAAGTACAAAATGTTTCAACTTCACGGAAATACCTGTGGTATAAAAAGTCTTTCCCAACAGTTTATTTGTCTGATAAAACATTTCATTAAAAATTATTGTACTTATAAATAATGATATACTAACACCTTGATAACCTACATTAGATTCATTTTTTGAACGTAATGAAAAAAAAAGTTTTTTTTTCTTATAGCTGTACTTTTCTTATGTTTCATAACGAAAAAAATCAACCACCAAATATAAAGAAATATAAAGTATAAAAAGTTTTAAACTTATAGAAATACACATTTCGTTGGGGTAAAAAATTTTACCCACATCTGTTGGTTTATCAGAGAAAACATTTTATGAAAATAATTGTACTTATACATAGTAGTTCAAATATACCTTGATTACCTGCATAAAGATTTATTTTTTTCATGCAATAAAAATTTTTCCCTGGAAACTGTGCAGTTATTTTTATATTCGGTAATGAAATAAAAAATAAACTGATTTCGAATTGATAGAAAAAATTATTATTACGCGTACAAACTTTTATTCTCGCCGTATATAAGGCGATAACTTTAGGATCTTTTATAATGTATCTATAATGCTGATTACTTTTCGCTCCTTCAGAAATCTCCTCCTCATTTCAAATGGCGGGATTTCGAACAAAAAAAGAAAAATAAAATATATATGAGGTAGTAGTTCGTGATCTGAAAGATTTTTCTTCAGATTCTTCTATTTAAACTCATCCATCACGTTACAAACTTTGATATGTTTTTCTATAATCTAAAAACCAAGCGTAATCTACTTTATGAAAAAAAGAAAAAGAAAGAAGAAAAAAGAAGTGAATGTATACCAATATTTGGTTTTACGTAATAGAATATGACGTATAGCAAGCTTTCGGAGAACAATATATATTTCTACTGATAATCTCGTTAAAACTTACATTATAGTGAATTTGTTTTAGTATTTTTTTCTATTGAATTTCTTGTACATCTTTTAAGAATTTTTAGAAATGTTAGCTCAAAGTAAATTAGTTCAAAGATGAAAATAAATTTTTTGAAGCTTAAGTCAAATATTTAAAGAGGGGGTAACTAAGCTTTGGGTTACATAACCAAGCACTAATTTTTTATGATTTAAGTGGGTGTGATATTAGCAAAATATGAGAATGACTATCCTATAGAAGTAAAAATGTATTACAAGCAGTATTTTGTTAATTGTTATATAACATCTTTAACATTCCTTTTCAAGTTATCAATTTAGGAGATATAATACGAGTTTTTGCATTTATTCAACAAGTTTAGATTAACAAAATGTGTATTTTGCTTAACACTAAACATACCATATAACGGGTCAAATGACCCATAAGATTTATGTAAAAAATGCGATGGGAAATGAATTAAAAATTCTTATTCTTTGTGTTTGTAATATATAAAAATTGACAATATACAATTTTGTTTAATTATAATAAAGTTTATTTGTCTATTTCCTTCCAAATTTTATATTTCATACATTTATAATCAGAAAAAATAAAGTCCGGTCATTTGACTGGCTATGGTAGAAATAGGTACGTATTAAGTGTTGGTATGTTTAGTGTTAAACTTAACTAAATTGCCTAAAATATTTGATAAAATGTCTGAAATTTTTATACAAAGTTTTTTCCTTTACATACCCTAAAAGTATAAAATATTTACAATGAAGTTCGTATATATTTAATTCAATTCGTATCTAGTCGTATCTATCAATGAAACTCGTATCTATAACTACCTATAAAACGTCAAAACAAAATAGTTTTATTCTTACCTATCCTCTTTTTTATAGATATTACTATTAGAATATACATTCTCGTAACTCAGATGTTGCGGGTTCGGAATCTGTGCCGGCCTAAGATCCTCCGTGTTCGTTAAAGGTGACTGGGGCCCGTAAAATATATGTTCGTGGTCACAATGTCCCTGTCAGTTCTCAGTTAATATCTCAGGGGGTGGCAGGCCAAGTCTAATGGTTTTCTGCTTTACCCTTGTTTCAAAATGTCGAGGACCTACTTGAGCGAAGTTATTCTTTAACCTTAAGGGTCCTCACTAAAATGAAAGGCGCACCCGTTGACCTTAATATGAGAGCCTGCAGGCTCAATCGTGCTTGGTTTGTACAAGTGGCCTGAGAAACAACAACAACAGAATGTACATAGGTGTTAAATTTTTAACATTCTATATATATCATTGTTCAAAAGTAAAAATAAGTAAGATATCTAAAAATTTACAAATGTACAATTTTAATTATAAAAATAAAGCAACTGTATCTAAAACAAATGAATATACTTATAGTTCAAAACTTTACAACAAATATTAGTAATCAATGGTCGAATTTGAAAATAATAAAAGGCAAGCTAAAGGATGAAATTAGGACCTCGCAACAAAAGTGCGATGATTAGGAGAGCTTCATCGTCTGGAGAGATAATATGCGATTGTTGCTGGAAGGAACTGCATGATCATGCAGTTTACTCAGATACTGTTGAGTAGAAGACTTAATTCTTCATATATAGTGTCCAGAGACGATTGCATTAATATGTTTTGCCACTGGATTTATATAAACACTTAAAAACTGTAAACATTAAAATAACTATTTGAAGTTGTAAAATCATGCACAACATTGTGGTCAACCGAAATATAATTAGAAACTTCAATACATTGTAGATAGTTCTACTTTTACAGCTCATTACTAATTTTCGTAGTAAAAAACGATCACGAAATATTTGAGAGAAATAAAAAATTATGAATGCATTGTATTGATTTAATGTAATTAACAGAATTTTAATAGAAGTATAATGTTTCACTCTGAAATACTCACCTTTTCAACTTGAGAAATTTAAAAAAAATAAAAATATTTTTAGTATTGTAACTGTATAGCATAAAATGAAAAGCTAACGGAAGCAAGACACAGTGGTTTCATTGCAAAGATAGAAAGTACGCAGATAGCTTTTTCATTTTTTCGAGCTACCAACTTTCTCAGAGTGTGACTGAGGGACCCTCTTAGTCTGCCTTTACAGTTAATAAGTGCTCTCGCAGTGAGAGTATTGCTAACTCGAGACAACGTAACAGCTGTCTGCTTACTATCTTTCTTTACTTGAGTCTTACTTATGTTGACTTCGCATTTCATGGTATAATCGAACACAAAGATTTTACCTTCTTTTTTAATTTTAGTGACATTTACTAGAAACATATAGTTCATCTTTAATTCTTTCCGTTTGAATTGCTGCATGATTTTCTAAACTTTTCTTTTTTACATATGTGTCTTTACATTTTCATAGACATTGATTTTTATTTCTATTTTTGCAGCAAATAGTTTATTCATATTGTATAATCCTATAACTAATGAAAGATGTTTATTGTTTAAAATAATATTGAAAGAAATTTTATCCATGATGACAGTTAAGGGCTTCTTTTGACAAATAAAATATTTCACTTCATTTTTCTAACGGATATTTAAGATTGCTATAAAAATAAAGGGAAATTTTTTTTAAAATCACTGTTAGTCACAAAAAGAAGATACATTAAAAGTTTTATATTATAAAAATATTATATAAATGAACAAAAGTTTATTATCTAAAGCTTTTAATAAATTAAAATCTTTTTGAAAATTTTTAATATAAATTAATAAAAAAAACTACGCTTTTAGAAATACAAGGGAGATTAATTATCAGAGCCTTATAGAGTAAGAATTTTATAGGATAATTTTTAGTCAAATGTTTATGAAATGAATTCATAATTTAAATAAAATTATTAGTTAGCTAATGAAGTCCTGTGGCATTGGGTAGTGTTTCGCTCTCCCATGACGTAGGTCCGAGGTTCGATTCCCGGGCTGACAAAGGTTGACACAGCCGTTCAGACTTTCAGTGAATAGACAAACTGAGAACCAAGTATGCTTGGGAACTAAACACTAAGGTTGACCACCTAACCGGGACTTATGCTTCACACCCCAGGGCTCTCAGAAACTGAGATTGGCACCATAGGTCAAGGCCCCCTAGAGGCTGTTGCTCCAAGGAGTTTAGTTTTTAGTCACTGTGAGGCACATTCATATGTTTGACAGACATTTTTTTACACTAAAACATCTAACTCTTAAATTCTAATTAAAATAACACCAGAAACAACTAAACTATTAGATTGATTTGGTTTGGAACTCTACTGTCTACCAATTTGTTATACGAGAGCTATGGAGATCAGGACCTACATCTTAAAGACTATTCGAAGCCGCTACGAACATCCATTCAAATTTAATCCATGAATTGTCCATGAACTTTTAATGTAACCAAAGAAATTCGAATACTAAAATAAAATATTTTAATGGTACTTTACCATCTTCATCATATCTACAGCGCAAAAAGACAAATATCTGAAAATGTTTGACAGAATTTTACATTAAAGAAACAAAAAAGCTGCAAATGATCTAGAAACGTTACAAAATGTAATAAAGATGAATGTATTCGGAATTTATAGTAGAACAATATATTTATTAATATTTATTCCATATGTGGTTTACAACTTAAATTTCCATAACCTCTTTTGCAACGAAGGTACCGGTTTTTATTTACTAGTAAAAAATAACATTGCATTTTGAATTACATTACTATTTTTCTTGAATGTGTGCAAATTTGATGGTTTGTAGAACATAAGAAAAAATACTGCAAATATATATGTTTTATAAAATTATTATTTTCAATAGATTTTAATAAAAGGAATGTAATATTTAAAATGAATAGAATTAAAAAAGTTATTTCACATGTTATATTTTTGAAACATAGAGAACCTACATGAAGGTTATCAACTCTACCAAAACGGGTAGGTTTGTGTTAGTAGTTAGAAGCCTGATTCAAGGCTCAATGAAGACTCCACTAATGTTCCATCGAATTTCACTCTGTATTTCTTTTTTATGCTTTATCTTTCTAATAACTTTTAAAATCTGTTAAATCAATCGTTTCACTTTGGTAGTGGATGCGGGGCTTCTCCTGCTACATGTATATGTTACGGCCAAAGCCATAATTTCGACCAGTTCCCGAATTGGCCGGTCCAAATCGCGAAATAGCCAATATCCTTCACAATGACCAGCCAATGTCCGATCTATCCTTCGTTTCGGAGTTTGGCCAGACAATTCAGGAACTGGCATGGGGCGATTGCCAAAAGTCAGAAGAAAAAGGTCATGAGGAAATTTTGGGTGTTTGTATACTGTAATACTAATGATAATCCCATTATAGCTGCCACAGAGCAGTTTTCCGACGAATCCGTCCCTCTTAGGCACCTAGGACCGTCCTTCGGAACAAAAGCCAAGGAGGTACGGTGGCCCTAGTTCGGCTATAGTCTGAAGGGAGAAGTTTTAGTGAATAAGGATCTCACAGTACAAGAAACCTCTTGGTCTCTTATGAAAATTTCCTCTCACTTGGAGAAAACAAACAAAAAAAAATACATTATCTACTGAGTTAGTTTATTGTAGAAAATTATCAGTATCACCACTTGTTGCAACAAGATGGACCTTTATGACGTTTTGGATTCCACATCAGTTTGTTATTTTTACATCTGCAGTGATTTGTTGAGCATTTGGTAGTGCAACAGCATCGAGTGCAGCCTTGGCCACCGGTTAGCGATTGTGAAGAAGGTTCGTAATGATTTTTCCTCTGTGCCCACGGATGCTAATGTAAGTAATTTCTCTTGCGAAATGGAAAACTCATTTCTGGAGTACAGTTGTGTGCGAACACCATGTTCTGTTCCTATTTTGTAGAAAGCGCCCTCGATGTTCATAACATCTGCAATGACGCTTCGTGGATCCTCGCGACTTCTTTCAGCATCTTGTATGCTGATGCTTACATCTTCAGAACATCGAACATTTACCAGGGAGTTCCGGGCATTTCGGGAAGTGGCCGGCCAAAGTCTCATATATGTTATTCATTTCTAGAACATTGGACATTGTCCATACGCTCCGACCAATGTGCCATTTGGCCGGGAAATTCGGTAACTGGCCTAACTTAGAGCTTTGGTCGTAACACATGTACTGATTGATTGGCTTTTTGCTGTAAATGAAATACGAGAAAAAAACCAAACATATTAATAACAAAAAGAAGTGATTGTTAAGTGATTTCATTTACTTTACTAAATTTAAATCTAAATTATTATTTGAATATCTGAAAATTTAAAATAGATATTTTAGATAGAAACATAGTAAGCTATAGAATAATAAAAATAGAAAAGAAAATTTTAAATTTTAAGAATTACAATTTCAAAGTACACTGTATGTGAATATTATTTCTCAGATTTGTTTTTAGGGTGCAAATGCGGGTACATAAGCTGCTGATGTATTCAAATAAGTTTACAAATGTATTCTACATAATACTGCAAAAATCGTTATGAGAAGATATAAAAAATATGAGAAACTACTCAGCTTAAAGTAGACGAAAATCCGACATTTTTTTTTATCCTTTCATCTTGTATAGTAAAGTTCAGACACATGAACTTACTTTAAAGTATGCCAGAAAACTTCAAGGATAAAAGACGCTACAAGCCATGCTTTATCTACATTTTATGTTTCTTTATACTTCACATATATACTGTATTACTTATGGAGAAAGTAATAAGCAAGTGCATTTTTTTTCTCAAAACTAGTAGTACTAACTGTAAAAGTAGAAATGTCAGAATGTTAATTCACAAAGTTCTGATAAACCAAAAACTTTTACAATCTTTTACCTTTATTTATTCCTCCAAAAAATAATTTTGTGAAATATATTTGAGTGTGTCTGCATATGGGTTTGTTTACATCTACGTGAAAGAGGTAGCAGAGAAAATATGATATTTTGTTATGCTTGTATGTATAAGTACAATCTCTCAAGAAGAGAAAGCGGTAAAGGATGATATGAGAGTGCAGCTATGTTTGACATAAGGTTTGCGAAACTGATTTGCTCGCCGCACTCACACGTTGTGGGTTGAATGCCCAAGTATTTTTCGCGACTCCAGGATGCGTGTGGTGTGGCCAGTGAAAATAATTGCGCTTAAACTTCACCAAGTTTTGAAGAATTGTGATTGGACTCCAGGCGGCGATTCAGGAGCATCCTTGGAGTCCCGGTCCTTCTGGACAGAGTCGGGAAAGGACGCATTGTGAAAAGGATAATGGAACAACGAACACATCAGCACAGGATAATGGAAAAAGTATAGGGCTGCCTGAGTAGAAAGAAGGAAAGAAAATAATGCAGCGTTCTCTTGGACATTGGCATTTTTTTAGGCGTAGCACGTGGAGTGCTTCTTTTACTTTTTAAATACAATCTTTACAGAAGAGAAAGCGGTAAATGATGATATTTAGTATACAGTTGCTAAACGGCCGAATGACAGTTGAATGATTAGGACGCTTCCATTGAGCAATAAGCCATAACTACTATGCTTATATTACTGGTACGGTTGTTCATGTCTGTTAGGAATCGACTTTAAAACATTTGTTTTGATCTAATTCGGACTCGTTGCAAAATAGTTGACCATAACATTTTGCATATAACATCAAATATTCAGAAAACTGTAGCAGTTTTAACTGCAGAGTCTCGTTTTATGTACTGCTTAAAATACTGTGCAGAAATGAGCTATTTTCCTTTTGAGAGACTGTAAAAGGCATCCTCATATACAACTTGCACAACTTTCAAGTAATTTCTATTATTTATAAATTTTTAATTCGGATATACACTTTATAAATTTTTGAGCAACTCACATTTGTTTTGGCAAGTACATAGACTGAAATCGCAATAAATTGGCTTCTTATGATGTTTAATACAATAGCTGTTCACTAAAGTTGCATACAGTAGAACTCAAAGTTGTTTAAAATTCATATTTATTTTGTTTTGTGTAGTCTATAATAATTGTTTTTGACAAGTACATAGACTGAAATCGTAGTAAATTGCTTTATTTATTATGAAACTCCCTTTTACATGACTTATTTTATATATAATACCATATAAATATTTTTTGTGAAGTGTTTTCTTTTTCCTAATTGGCATCTTATGATGTTTAAAATGGCTGTTCACTAAAGTGGCGTACAGTACAACTCAAAGTTGTTTAAACTTCAAATTTATTTTATTCCGTGTAGTACATTATAACTTTAATTTAAGATATGCATTGGTATGTAATCGGCAGAAATAACTGGGGAAATAAAGAAAACTAAACGCTTAAACTGGTGTTAGAGTAACACTGACTTTAATATTATTCTTGTCTTTTTGAGAAAATGTTTAGAGAAAATGTCATTTTGATTAATTTAGGGAATTTATACCTACTTAAATCAAAAACATTTGGTTTACACAATTATTTTTTATCCCCACAAATGTATATTTCATTCCAAGCACACGAGAAAACATTTCAAATTATTAACAACGCCTCCACACAGCTATTGAAAGGCCTTGTTTAGAGATCTAATATAATTTACTTATTAAACAGACTTATTTACGCTGGAGTATGTGTAAAAGTTTATGTACTCAGAGATATATGTTATATGATTTATAATTATTATTGGTTAGGTTACGTAAATGAATCTATGCATATGAAAGGAGGTTAATAAATCATGATATTCTAGATAAATACTGTTTATCCATTGTTCTAACTACATGAAACATATAAGATAAATTAAAATTGATAATGTATAAGGTCCATAATAAAAAGCAAAAATTTTTTCGAAGGTTTAAAGATAAGTTTTCTTTCGAGATAAATAATCATAAAATGTAAAATGTGATTCAACAGGTATTATTAACTACATAATTATTGCTTTCCTCCTGAAGACTAGGAGTTGCTAACATTCAATTTAAGTTAGTGTATGAATTCGAGTTTAAAATACAAGTGTTAAAATTTATATAGGGAGAAGTAATGAGAAAATAAGAATGAAATACTAGTAATTTTACTTTTTATAATCCTTCTGTTGATGTAGAATCCGCTATTTTGTATGTAATGATTTCTTATTAAATTTAATTCAAATCTTTATATTAAAAGGAAATATTACTTCCACGTAATTTTATCTTTATTATTATTTAAAAATTGAGTTTTTTTGTGTTAACAAAGCATCCACTTTCACTCGCAAAATTATTTGCAGTTATCATTGTAAAAATATTTTTATTTTAGGAAATGTTAGACTGTTATGTTTAGATAGGTTACCACCTACCTAATTTAATATTTACACAACCTTTCGTATCACTTTCAACTTTTAATTGATCTTTCGTTTTCAAATGACTTAAAGTTAATACTTTCTAATTATGGAATTATAAAATAATATCAAGCTTATTTGTAGTATCGGATATTATTTAAAATAAACTCTTGAACAGAATTTCATATTATATTTGATATTATAAGTCCTAAAATAAAGAACGGTCTGGTTATTTGTAATCTCGTTTCCATAAAAGTAAAAACAAGGTAAAATCCACACAAATAAAGTTAAATTAAAATTTGGATAAATATAAAATGAAATTATCTGTATATCACCAGACGAAATGTATTAAGCATTCAAACTGCTCATTAAATAGTATCTTTTCAATTAATATTGTTTTTATATGTATATATTGTTAAGAATTCTGTAAATATGTAATTTGTATCGTATCTCGCCAAATTAACCAGATATTTGCTTCTTGGCGAAGTTTTGGGAGGCTCATTTTTGGTGCCAAGTTTGGCTATATATAGCCAAATTTTGTTACTTGGTGACATTTGTAGCCGACCCCCTGTCTCTAGATTTTACTAGAGGCTTGTAAAATTTATATATATATATATATATATATATATATATATATATATATATATATATATGCTATATTTTTGCATTCAGTCATAAAAAGCTAGTCAGAGCGGGTAGTTATTTCATACATATGTACCTTCTCCAAGAACATATATATATATACTCTGGAAAAAAGTAACTATCATCCAGAAAATTTAATATTCTAACGTTAAGATTTTTTTCATTAACTGAAGTGGTGTTTTAGCTTTTGTACTTCTAGCTTTTCATTGATTTTTTGTTTAAATTCCACGAATCTCTCTTTTTTATTTTAAAAGAAATGCAATGTTAACATTTCCAGACCTAAGCAAGACTGTGTCACCATGCATTTTAAATCAAAACTGTGATCTGAAATAACAAATTTCTTCGTGTTTTTTATTTTATAAAAATATAATAGAAATAAAATTGAAATCCTATATGAATCATCCTTAAAAAATGTGAGTTTTTAGATGTAACAGAAGTGGGGGGCAAATCATACTTTTAGCATTTTAAAATTAATTTAATGTTAAAAAATATTTAAAATCAGTTAACCATACAAAAAAGGATATAAAAGTATCAATTTCTATTATAACTGATCTAATTGTTCGTTATCAGATGTTAGTTATTTTTCTACATCGAATAAACTGCATTACATTTCTATCATGTTGTTAATTTTCAGAATGAGCTACATAATTTATTGCTGCTATTCAGGAAAAAAATGAAGAAATATACAAACCAAAACTAATTAAATATTTTATTAAAAAACAAAAGAGGGAGTTCAGAGTATCTAGAACAAGAATAATAGTAAGTACTAGGATAATACGTCATAAGAAACAAACTGCTTTTTTTGGAGGACTCATTCTAATTTTTAAATTTTAGTTTTGATAATTTTGTTTCGCATAAATTTCTGTATAAAATTCTTTTTAAACAGAAATTCATGTTAGGTATTAACTATCTTTATGCGTAACATGTCGCATACGTAATATGTAATATGTTTATATGTATACGTCATATGACGTATTAACTGTTTCACCAAACCAATGCATTATTTAACTTTTACCTCTACTACCTTTTTATAAGCTAAACGTGAAAATATGTTTATTATCGAAATATAAATGAGTTAAAAATTTGCAAAATATTTTATGAAATTTGAAATAAAAGAAACACACATAATTTATTTTGTGGTTTTCAGATAAAAAACTTCAAATTATAATCTTATTGTAAAGATAAGTTATGAATATAAATGTGCTTATAGTTAATTAATTTAAGAAATCTATTACTACTTGGTGAATAAAATCATCCGTTTATTTAAATAATTGGAGATGTAAGTAGAAACTTAATAGCGTTTCTCAGTACTTATCTTTATTATACATCGAGGAATATAAAAGTAATGATAATCAGATTTTTAGAACCAATATTTCACATCACCGAATTGAATTCTGGCTCAACTAACCAGATTCTAATAGCAAAATTTAAAAATTTTTACCGCTTATTGCATCATTTTAAGTTTCTTCAAGCGTGAAATGGTCTCCAATCCTCCAGGCAATAAATATTTTAAAGGAGCATCAAAAATAAATAATTTATAAAAATTATTTAAAGCTCCAGGTTCTTTTAAATTTACAGTAATATGATAAATTTTAATCTTGTGCATTCATAAGTATAAATTAGACTGAGGAAACAGCAAATTAATTTTGTTTAAAACTTTTATGCTATATTTTACGCATACAGTAATGAAGTAGAAAGTACTTAGATTGTTTATTTGAAGTTGTTTATTTGAATTCTAAGTAAATAGGTAAATAGTAATAACTTTTCAGTATCTTTACTTTAAGCATCAAAAATTCATATATCTTAGTTACTACGCCATAGAGAATTCATAAGAAAAAATTTATTAAAAATAATTAGTGTAACATTTTTCTTCCTTTAAGTTTATTCAACCAAAATAACATTAATTTGAAAAATATAGTTAAAAATTATTCTTTGATTATCATGTGGATAATCAAAGAATAATATTTAACTATATTTTAACTATATTTTTAACTACACATATATTACATACGTCTAATAAAGTAAAATACATTCATACACTGGACCCATTACATTATGACAATCGTATAAATAACATATAGAACCACATTTATCCCTCGAAATCTCCACCCGGCGTGGCATTGACTCCACAAGGTGCTGATAGGTAGTCTGAGGTAATTGGTACTGAGCTATCACCAACTGGTCATAAAACTGGTTAAATTAGTTAATACGCCATATATAGAGAATTCCAAGAAAACATTTATTAAAAATAATTAGTGTAAAACATTTTTTTCCTTTAAGTTTATTCAACCAAAATAACATTAATTTAAAAAATATAGTTAAATTTATTCTTTGATTATCATGTGGATAATTAAAGAATAATATTTAACTATATTTTAACTTTATTTTTAACTACACAGATATTACATACGTATAATAAAGTAAAATATATTCATACACTGAAGACCCATTACATTAAGACAATCTTCTAAATAACATCTAGAACCACATTTATCCCTCAAATTCTTTAGCTCCCGACGTGGCATTGACTCCACAAGCTGCTAATAGGTAGACTGGGGTAATTGGTACTGAGCTCTCACCAACTGGTGATACAACTGGTTAAATTGGTTACTACGCCATATATAGAGAATTCATAAGAAAAAAATTATTAAAAATAATTGGTGTAAAACTTATTTTCCCTTTAAGTTTATTCCACCAAAATAACATTAATTTGAAAAATATAGTTAAAAATTATTCTTTGATTATCATGTGGATAATCAAAGAATAACAATTAACTATATTTTAACTGTATATTTAACTACACAGATATTACATACGTCTAATAAAGTAAAATATATTCATAAAATGAAGACCCATTACATTATGACAATCTTCTAAATAACATATAGAACCACATTTATCCCTCAAAATCTCCACCCGGAGTGGCAATGACTCCACAAGGTGCTGATAGGTAGTCTAGGGTAATTGGTACTGCGCTCTCACCAATTGGTCATACAATTGGTTAAATTAGTTACTACGCCATATATAGAGAATTCAAAAGAAAACATTTATTAAAAATAATTAGTGTAAAACG
>CM063508.1:158672774-158682774 GCA_032207245.1 Pardosa pseudoannulata
TCTGAAGCAAACATCTTCATAAATCTACTTCATTTTAAACAAGACGAATTATTTTTTCCTCTATCGATTATATGTAACGTTTAAACTGTGACGTAGCAACTTTCTCTGAGTCATTTCTTCTAACCAAATGAGTCTTGGTTACAATGAATAATAGTGAAAGAAGAAAGGGTTTAGGAGCTAGTTGAGTGTATGCATACAGGCCATGGGATTGAAGAAACTCTTTTAAAGGGATATTGCTGTTTACAGTAGTATCCTGTGACATACTCGAAGTATGAGTATCAATTGACCTTGCTATTAGTTAGCATTTAGCACGTTCCAGAAGTTACTTGCTGTTGTGTGGCCCTCCTAACATTTTTATTTGTTGGCGGTAATCATAAGGTGGAATTTTGTAGTAAAACATGGATTTATAAGTTTTATTTGTGTAAAATTATTTATTCTCAAGTTCAACAAGATACAATGGAGAGACTACTATCAATTTACTAAAAGAAATAAGTATTTATTTACTAAATTTTATACACATGTTTATTTTTAAAAAAATATAGGATTTTTACAAAAACTGATTGATATCTGACATGCCTACGAGCATATAGACCAATGTTCCCTAAGCGTCTGTACATGGTCTGCCTTGAAACTGTCGTACCGGTAGCTGAAGAGAGCTGACGAGACAGGTCTGATGCTGTGCTCCGTCTGTTTCTTTTGGCAGTAACTGCCAAATACCGGTCATCATTCGGCGTAGTAACTCGGGGGCGACCTGTGCTGTAACATCTACTCACATTACCATCATGTTTGAATCTTTGCCAAAGCCTGGAGATGACACTCTGGGCGATTCCAAGTTCCTCGGATACTTCCAGCTGGGTACGTCCACATTCCAGTCGTCCGATAATTCTACCACGTAAAAAATCATCCAAATGCTTCCTTTGTGCCATAACTCTGTGGTTATTGCACTGAAAGGCTTTTAAAGCGCTTGTGAACAATTTTACTTCTTTGCTACCATTCCTTATATACCCCTTTCATACACTCTCGTCATTGTGACGTACTATCCGCGCCATCTGGTGGTTTCCTGCAATTTGCATATTATTCTTCAAGATGTGTGTGATAATTCTACAGGTGAAATTTTTATTTTAGAGCTCAATTTCTGTGTGATTCTGAATTATCCTTAATTTATGGACATGAGTGTAGATATATCTAGTTCACGTATATTTTATAAAATATTCTTTAATCCAAGATTCAAGAATTTAGGTAACTTATGAATATACATATATGTATGCTGTGTATGTGTGTATGTATTATTAGGTTGCTCACATCTTTTAATTATTGGTTTATTAACTTGATAATATGATGGGCTAATAATTAAAAGATTGAATAGAACTAAATTATCAAGTTGTTAAGCATTGCACCTCAGGTCTACTTGAGAAATTTTAGTAAACTAATTTTGCCGGCCAGAGAGACATTTCAGGATTGGTATGAATATTCATCAGATTGCTTCAGGATCAAAACTTTTGTATTAAATCATCTTTGTATCTAGAAATATGTAAATTTTATGTGTAGAGTAAATGAGATAACCATGTTATTTTGGCAGTGGAATTTAAACTTATATAAGTCTTTATGATATATGACAAAAATTTAAACAAAATTTATTATCTGATTTGAAACAGTCGGCATATAAAATTTTAGATATACAATTTCTAGTTAATAGTTTTGTGTTATAAATGCGTAATATGTTTCATGTACATCATTTGTATTACATCATATTTGTATTAAATCATCTTTGATATCTCTCTAGAAATACGTAAATTTTAGCTGTAGAGAAAATGAGATAACCATGTTATTTTGGCAGTAGAAATTAAACTTACATAATTCTTTACTATATATGACAAAAATTGAAACAAAATTTAGTATCTGATTTAAAACAGTAGCATATAAAACTTTAGATATACAATTTCTAGTTAATAGTTTTGCGTACTATGCTTCATGTACACCATTTCCTATAATTTATGGTTATTAATAATGCATTTGTATAGACTTAAAAGAAAAATAACCGTAATAAATAATTACGAAATAGATTACTTATTTTAAACATGCTGTAAATATATTACCTGTGTATTAAAGTATTTTAGATATTTATGACTTAGTAAATAAATTAAAACTGTAATAATCTTTGCTGTGTTTTATGAACATCACACAAATTCAGAAAATGGTAAGATACAAGTGATAATAAAAATAAAAAAAGTAAAACTGTATAAGCTTCGAAATATATGCATTCTAAATTTTGCATCATTTTATCTTAAGAAACTAAAAATTGTTAACGGGTCTAATTTATTATGCATTTTAAAAGGTTTTCAACTGCAGTAAACAAAATTCAAGTGCAAACTACGAACTGCGTCACAAAATGAGCGGTGTAGCAGCATAAATTTAAAAACATTTAAATGAGAATCAAGCATCCCTACTTTCTATTCCAGAAACTAAATAAATTTCCTTGTAAAGAATTGAAGCATATTTTAATGGCCATAATAAGCGGGGAATATATTTGTAAAGGTTTCAAAATGTAACATTTCAATTAGTCAGACTACCATGTTATTGCTTGAGCGTGAAGAGCTCTTATGGTTTTCAGGCAAATCTAGCAAATTAAAATTATTCCTTAAAATACTGTTCCTTTTTGTAGCTGTATATACATAGACCCACACACATATATGTATTTATACATACACACCAATATATTATATATATATTATATATAATATATATATATATATATATATATATATATATATATATATATATATATATATATATATATATATATATATATATATATATATATATATATATATATATATATATATATATATATATATATATATATATATGTATATATATATATATGTATATATATATATATGTATATATATATATATATATATATATATATATATATATATATATATATATATATATATATATATATATATATATATATATATATATATATATATATATATATATATATATATATATATATATATATATATATATATATATATATATATATATATATATATATATATATATATATATATATATATATAATATATATATATATATATACACATATATATATTTTTAATATGTATATTGTAACAATAAGTTACATTATGTTCAGATTTTTTTACCTCTCCCGTGAGTCATCGTCAAAGACATACCAGAACAGGTCCGGTTTGAATAAGAAAGAAATTTCGGACTTCTCCCAACCAATATAAGGGTCCGTTGGTTTGGGCAATTATGACCTCTCACCGTTCTTTAATGGACCCCAGTTTTTTTTTCTCAGCGAGGTAGTCTTATATATTTTAGAGGACAAGGTTGTGACCAGAGGAGAGTAAAAGGTGAACGTTGTTGGCATCCGTGGCTTGAGGGATAGACCTTTTGAGAAAAATCTTCGCCATATTGTTTTTTAGGGCCTGCGCCAACTCGAGATCAGTCTTCGATATCTACAAATGATAAGTTAATTCCAGTTTTTTTTCCTTAGACATTTATTTAATGGTATAAATTCATTTAATCAAGACATATTTGTCCATGTGTCTATTAATGAGTATTAATTTCTTCTTTCTCAAACACTAAGCCAACGTAACATTATTTTTTGCATATACATATATGCATATATACGTACAATTATAGCTATTTTTATCAGTCAGGCTGAATTGTCATTATTACCTCTCCCAATGCGCTTCAGCTGCGGGCCTAGTTAGTTAGGACGGCTGTAATATGCTGACTAAATTCAGATACTTCGTGATTAGCAATGAGAAGTCAAAGACACGCGTTCTCAGCCGACTATTCGTAATTAACTTTAATTTACCACGTGGTACTCCTCAAGTGAAATTAATATAATACTTGATTTGAACTAATGATCAAGAATCTGAATTTAACGCTATTTCAAATTGGTATTGGTTTGACTGTCTATTTCGTAAAACCATTAAATAGAATTTCATAAGTGAACTTTTCCTATGTCCTTCTATCTATATTCACATGTATAAAGAGTGGCTTTTTGTGTGTATGTGTCTTATTCAAATCGACACGGTTTATCGTGGATTCATTAATTTTTGGAATGACAATCTTTGACGCTTACACATTGCCAGTTTGGGATATAAAAACCTTTTTCTCACATTCTATTGCGTCATATTGCAGTGTAAAACATTTTTTAATTATACATACTATCCTAAACTCATATTATATGTACATTGTTAATCCAAATATAATAAAATAGTAAGGCTTATTGAATAACATTTAATAAATTTTGTTAAATAATAGTAAATTTATTTCTGTGAGATGAATTGGTACATTCATTTTTATACCACTCAGAGTTTCTCATAAAAAAGTTTTTGTGGTTGTACATGCGGTGGTTTGGAACAAGTTATACACTGTCTACAAATAAGTATTTGGACACCTGTGATAGAAAAGAAAAACTAACTTTATTCAAAATAAATAGTTGGTAGAGCCTCCCCGAGAGGCAATTACAGCGTGAACCCTCCGGGCATATGTTCCACAAGTCATTGCATTATAGCTAGTGGTATTGTCTTCCACTCGGCTTGGAGTAGACATACAAGTTTCTTCACCAATTTTGGACCGGTAATGCACTTCTTAATTCAGTGATCCAACTCGTCCCAGAGGTTCTTGATAGGGTTCAGATCGAGGGCCATCGGTTGGGTACGGTTCTTCCCAATTTCTCAGGACAGCACTAGTCGGTCTCTATCTCCCAGTTTTGTTTGTCTGCCGACTCGTTACACATTCCGACAATCCCTAATCACCTTCCACTTCTTAATAACATAGGCCACTGTCGATTTTGGATATATCAGATAGCTAGATATGTCCCTTAAGTATCGGCCACATTTGTGATACCCGATAATTATACCTTTCTCGAAATCAGAGATCTCCGGTCTGCGCGGCATCTTGCAAGCGACTAATGCCGCTGCTGTTTCTTACACGATGTATACCGGCGGAGGCAGTGACGTACTTCAGGACCTTAGATATCGTCATTTGCATAGGTGTCCAAATACTTATTGTTAGACAGTGTATATTCAGAACAGTTTGATTACTTTTGCTATCGTAGTTTTCTAAACTGTATTCATATATATTTATATCTAGCTTATTTTCTTTGTTTCTTCATAGTTTTTTGAAACATTAGTCTAAAATTTTCATCATTTAAATTGTTTTCGGTTATTGTCTCTCGATAATTATAATATAAAAGCTAAAACAGTATGTGAAATAATGCTTGTTTCTAGGATTATAGATGGATGTACAACTGTAATGAGTTTCACATCAATGAAAACAAGTGAATTTTTAAATTGTAACAATAAAATTTATAATCTTTAAAAACCGTAATATTTAAGTTTTAATTTAATTTTAATTAAACAATATGCACTTTTAAAAATATTTTCTGTCACAGAATTCTACAATTACTAGTGTTTTTATATTGACGTTTTATTTCAAATTAGGTTTTATTTCAAGTTTTTTTAAGTGTTGCCTCTTTATGTAGCAGTTTAGGAACCTAGATGAGCAAAGGGATTGATTACAGATGCATACAAATGTTTATCTAACTAACAAATCGCTGACAGCGTATTGGTCTGTACACACGAGGAGAATGATATAATAAAATAAAATAATACCTATCTTGTTTACAAACTCATATATTGCATAAAACTGCATTAATTATTAATCCTTATTTCGTGTGTACTTTTCGCACTTCATGAATTATTCATCATTTTCATGCAGATTGCAAAATATTTAATCACTTTGCTTGTAAGATTCTGGACAATTAACTATCCCAAGTCTAATATCAATTCAAATTTATGCAGATGGAGATGTTACAACATTTAACTAATAAGGAGTAATACATTAAAACATAAATGTCATGAAGGATTTTTTTTATTATTTGCATACACTTCAAGTTTCTACTCCTTTGTTTGTGTTCAGTCTGGAGTTCAATAATTAGCTGACCACTTGATTTAACTCTTTGTGATGTTTACTTCAATTCTGATGTTTTTGAGTATTCACTTGTGGAATAAATCATGTGTTATTGTGTAAGTCTTTTAAAGTAATTCTTCCATTTGATTATATTTCTTTTAATTAATAAATTTTAGTGTTAAATCATCCCAATATCTACTTCAAACAAGGAAAAAACAGTAAGCATTTACTTTTTAAATTTCTCATGGTTGATCCACATTTTCGTTTTCAGTTGTAATTGTAACCAGTTCTTAGTTTCTTAGTTTGGTTCCCCAGTTTTACTTAGTTTTGTCAAGTTTAATTTATTTCTATAAAATAAGAAATTTTTATACGAAAAATGAGAGTTTGTTTTACAAATTTTTACATTTTCTGACAAATTGAGCGTAGTCTTATAACAATACATAGTGAGTTTCATTAAAAATTTTACTTTTTTTAAACAGTTATAAGAAATAATTAATTTTTTACCTATTTAAATTTATAAACTGTATCAGAAATAATACCCCAGGGAGTTGAATTTTCAACAAAGCTAAAATAATGTTTAAAATTTACATTTTAGATACTATAAATACTAAGTGTATTAAACAGCAACAAAAAGTATGTAGAATTTCATTTTAGGTCCATAATTTATTTATAGGGAAAATTTGAAATGAATATGTACAATAATCTTTTATATTTTCGGTGCGAACAAATTAAAGAAACACCATTTTTTGTAAAGTACAATTAAAGCTTTATAGTTTCCAAAAAAGGTACCATATTAAATGTAAAGATTAAATAATTATTACAGGTTCTTATTGGATTATTTCAATAGTTGTTTAAACTATTTAGAAATGTTAAGAACTTTTAAAAATGTAGAAAATGAATATTGCAAAGTTTTGAAGGTTTAAAGATGATGCGTCCCTCTTCATCAAAACTTTAAAGCTGCCTAAAAGTTTTAAAATTATTGAAAAAAATTAAAACTTGTTATGAAATTCAGATTTGTTTTTTTAATTAATCATTGTTTTGCTATAAAATAAGATATATTGCTCGTTTTACTATAATTGAGTTTTACATTATAAAAAAATATTTTTTAATTGATACAAAATATGTCTTCCTAATTTAGAAATTTTAAAAGCCAATCCATATGCAAGTGAATTTTCATTTTTTTTACATGGTGTAGATATTTTATATTTGTTTAATGTATTGCTGTATACAACAAAACTTAATAGATTTTAAAAGTTGTGACCGTAATTAATCATCTAAGAAAAAATTTATTCTTAGATTAGAACGTTTTATTTGACATTAAATAAAAAATATGTTATAATGGAGAATTTTCAGCACAAAAAGTACTATGTTTCTGTAAATAAAAACATATTTTTCGTAAACTGAGGATAGTAAAATACACGTTTCCGACACATTTCACTTACATCTCTGTATTAAAACCATGTTTTTTTTAAAAGAAAGACGGTATAAACCTTCTTAAAGAAAAAAATACATTGTGTGATAAATTGCTTTTCCTGTACAGGGATGAATTTTTTGTAGTGAGGGATTTTTGTATTAAGCCGAAAGAAGAATTAATCTTATGGATCCTGAAACCCAAAACAGAAAATCCTATTTCATAATGTCTCTACGAAAGTTGACTGCACTTAGAGAGCTCCATTAGTGTATTTGTGTTTGTCATATTGGATGACGGTCTAAATTGTAAGTACACACTTAAAATTGGTAATTTGGGTAGCAGTAATTTGTGACCAGTTAACCACCTGAGGAATAAGAAATAATAAGTTAAGTTTACATGCCATTGGAGATTTTTGAATTAACTGTTAATTCTTAAACGCAAATACATTCCCTATAAAAATTAAACGAATTTACATATTTTATGAAATTTTATAAAAAGAACTGAACGAAATGAATCACTACTTTGATACAAAGGTAAAAATCTAGAACGTTGATAACGTAACTGCACTCATGTGTGTGGACGGAGCCAGTAGAGAAATAAGGCTTTATAAGCGCGCCTGACACTTATTTGTATTTCGTTTGCTAGCACAGCTTTCCGAATTTCCTAAGTCTTATTTTAGCAATCGGTTATATTCTAATTCTAACGGTAAAAATGAATAACCACCAACATTTTCAGGATGGAATAAAGTGTCAAATTATGGGAAGCTAGAAGCAGATCAATTTTAAGTCAGAAGATACCCAGCGTCATGTGCAACTAATGGAAACAGTTCCAGGACATCAGAAACAGTGAGAGAAAGCCTGAGAAAGGTCATATAAGAAACTAGACGGATAAAGAAGTTCGTATTTATCCATTATAGCAAGGCTTAAGAGGGGTACTACAGCTTCTGAGTTCTCTAGTGACAATTATTCGGCCATGGAAACCAGAGATTCAAGAGTGACTGCTTCCAGAAGACTACATGAGAGAGGGTTGTTTTGCTATAAAATAACATATATTGCTCGTTTTATTATCATTGAGTTTCACATTAGAAAAGTATTTACCTTCTAATTGATATAAAATATAATTTTGTAACTTAGAAGTTTGAAAGCCAAATTGTCAGTAAGTGACTTTCCATTTTTTTACATGGTGTAAATATTTTACGTTTGTTTAATGTAATGCTGTATACAACAAAACCGTTATTAATCCTATGTGAAAAATTTATTCTAAAGAGAGTAGAATGTTTTATTTTTAAATAAATAAAAAAAGTTTTATAATGAAGAATTTTAGCACAAAGTTCTATGTCAAAAGTACTATGATGCTCTAAATAAAAAAAAGCATATTTATCATAAAATGAGGATAGTAAAATACACGTTTCCTACATATTTAGCTTACATCTCTTTATTAAAACCATGTTTTTTTTAAAGAAAGACGTTATAAACCTTCTTAAAGAAAAAAATGCATTGTGTGATAAATTGCTTTTCCTGTTCAGGGATTAATCCTTCTGTAGTGAGGGATTTTCGTATTAAGCTGTAAGAAGAATTAATCTTATGGATCCAGAAACCAAAAACAGAAAATCCTATTTCATAATGTCTCTACAAAAGTTGACGGCACTTAGAGAGCTCCATTAGTGTATTTGTGTTTGTCATATTGGATGACAGTCTAAATTGTAATTAAACACTTAAAATTGGTAATTAGGGTAGTAGTGAAATTTTGATTTTTGACCAATTAACCACTTGATGAATAGTAAATAGTAAGATAAATGTACATGCATTCGGAGATTTTTGAATTAACTTTTAATGCTGACAGTGCTAATACACACCCAGAACCGAAACATTATGACCACAGCTGCATTTCGCAATGAAGTCACCTGGGTGACGTGGAAAGCACGTGATCAGGTGAAAGTGGTATTTAACTGCTCCTGGAAAGTCTGAAGAATCATTCTTCACTTACTTCTGTATGTAATGGGAAAGGCTGCGGATCTAAGCCATTTTCACAGAGCAGATTGTAAACAGATTGCTCGGAACAAGCATTTCCAAAACTGCACGACTCGTGGGTTGTTCGCGATCTACAGTTGTAAGTACTAATGCAAAGTGGATGAATGACGGTGAAACCAGCAGTAGACGACATGGTGTTGAACGTCCACTCGCTATCAGAGAAAAAGGTCGCCAGAGACTGTCTCGTATGGTAAAGTAAAACCGGATCTAGACAGTGGTTCAGCTGACAATTCAATACAATGCAGGGCCAAGTAAACAGTAGCAGAGCACACAGATCAGCGGACACTGTTGGATATGGCGCTGAGCATCAAACGTTCCACAACTGAGCAGCAAACGTTTCCCCGAATATCTCGGATTTGGGTAACCGTTGTTTAAAAATCTGGTAGAATATGTCTCCGACCATCTACCAAGGACTTGTTGCATTGACAGATGGTCATGTTTTGGCTGTTGACTGTACATTCACTATAAAAATTAAAACAATTTGCATATTTTATGAAATTTTATAAAAAGAATTGAATGAAATGAATAGAATCACTACTTTGATACAAAGGTAAAAATCTAGAACGTTGATAACGTAACTGCACTCATGTGTGTGGACGGAGCC
>CM063508.1:158687774-158690274 GCA_032207245.1 Pardosa pseudoannulata
TGAACTATTTGATTTCCAATTTACTTCAAAAGAAACAAACTACAGTTTTAAAAGAGGTTTTTATCTTAAAAGGTATTTAAATCTTACAATTTAATAAGACGTAACTTGTACTCAGAAAACAAAGATAATTTTTACTATATATTATTTCGCAGACGTGAGTTTTCCTTTAGCGTTTGATTTAAAAGTAGTTCTTTTATCTAAAGCAAAGGTTATTTTTATCCTGAACTAGATATCTAGTTTACGGTCAAGTCACGTATTTTATTGTATGAAAAGTTAGAAATTTTCTAGGATATGTAATGTAAATATAATATAATCATGGCCAAATATGATATATGTCTAACAACGTGTGCAATTTATATCTTATTAAAATTACTTTTACCGATATAGTTATGAATTTACATAATAAATGTAGCATCAATACTATTCAAGAACAAAAATATGTAAAACTAAAATATCTACTTTATTCTAATGTTACAAGTCTTAGGTAGTATGAAAACTATAATGGTTAGTTATACTTTTAAATATAGGATTTCGATAATTAAACTTTCATATTTTAAAGTTGTTTTCAGACCCTATGATTGAGAAGACTATAATATGCTGGGTTTGACATACTAAAGAGATGGGAATTCATTTGAATATATATGTTTTTTTTTAGTGTCACCACTAGAAGTCGTTTTTTTATTGAAAGAAATCAGCATTTAATGTTGGGTGTGCGATGCACTCAGTGAAAGTAACCGTGTGGTGTGAATGTTGTTATTCTAGGTTCGTATTTATTCGAGAAATACAGTTCCTAAAATTCAATAATATGTTCTGTCACCGGCTATATGCATTACTGAATAAAATCGTTCCTTACCTGCAATCATGTCAGTGCTTTTCACGCACAATTTTTATGCAAGAAGAAGCACCTTCCCACACCTCTTGTTTTTTGAGTTAAGAACTTTCACGGATATCACTTTACAGAAGAACATGTCCTTAGCCTAAATATTCCTAATGTGTGGTTATTCCATCCCCAGACCTCAACCCATGCAACGTTTGAATTTGGGGACATTTGAAACATCTAATCAGTTTATAACTAAAACCACTACCTAATCTGAAAGACAGTGTTTCACAATAAGTTCTCAGCTTTTACACTGACACATTGCTATTAACTCTAGAACATGCTATCTTACGATTTCAAATAGTAGCTAAAAATGATGTCCATCATCTTGAACGGATCTTGTATTATTTTTTAGAGTAAATGTTGGATAAATGTGTAATTCATGAAATTTCGAACTAATATTTTTTATTCCTCCAAATTCCCAACTCTTCATTATGTCTTACACAACATTTCATAATTTTTGAACAATAGTTTCAATTGCAGACAACGTTAAGTCAAGAGTATTAATTATTGACTCCTTGTATATACAGCAAGAGGATTAATTCAACCAGTTTATGTTATTTGAAACTGATTCTAAATCTAAAAACAAAATCGAGCATTAGAAGAATTCAAAGTCAATTTCGTCAATACAGAAGGACAATACAGAGTTCTACCTGATTGTCCATTCCCACAGTAAAATCCATGATCCTAACTTCACGAAATCAGTAGAATTATATTCTAAATTTAATATAAATGTGTACTTCAAGTTTTAGAACCAAATAAATTTCTTGAATTCTGTTTGACTTTTCACAGCATCTCATAGCATAGCAAGCAATATTTTTGCTTTATGTTGTCCTTTTTATTAAATAGTAAAACCTTTTAGTAATTCTGAAGGTGAGTCTTTAACAGTGATGTTATTTTTACATAATTATTTTTATGGCAAATACTAAGAACCTAAAAAATGAATGACAGAAACCTATAAGGATTTTCGTTAAACTACACGCAATCTACAGATTTCTTCTCTATTCTGTAACTAAATGCTAATATGATTGAACTGGCAATACTAGGGTTATCTTAGTTAAGTAAAAGAAATTAATAAAACTACTAAATTACTTTACTCATGTTACCGATTTGGTCAGCCTTTTGAGCAATAGATGCAAACAGTCAGACCCTGTTTTTTAAAGCATTATTTTCTCATCTAGCGTTCCATCAATGTTTTATTCTATAATTCTGTTTGACTCTAAATTTGACCTACATGTAATGAATAAATGTGACAACCAGATTCTCCTGCGCTTCATTTTCTAAATTAAAAGCTGTTTTGGTTTCAATATATTCTTAACCTTCAGCAGAAGATCTAGAGCTGTAACCTTATAAGAACAACACGTAAACAATGGTTGAACTTGAAGAAAATTAATGGATTAATTAAAGCTAATTAGTTAAGGTAGCTAGGTAAAGTTTATTTCATTGCAATTGTTTTAAGACAGCATTTAGTTCAACTAGTCTTGACATTTGTTAACTTAGTCTGAATTTATTATATCATTTGAACATAAGTTTTCAATATCAAATGAACATATTTTACGTTTGGATATAAATGGATATTATTTTTGTGTGGTACATAGAATAAATACTTTCCCATTAATGTTT
>CM063508.1:158695274-158712774 GCA_032207245.1 Pardosa pseudoannulata
AGACTGACCGAGAGAGACTTTTTAGAGGCAATTCCACTCACAGTTAAAAAACTAAGACATGCAAACTAGTGCTATGTGTGATCCCCGAAGAAAAATGGCAGCGGCAAAAAAATTACAAAAGATATTAGGTATTTATGTCTGGGCTGTGATATTGGACAATGCATTTTTCAGTTCTTCGAGCTTTATTGAACTAAATCTGATCTTTGAATAAAAAGGTTGTAAATGTAGTTGTAGTATTTGCATTAGAAAATAATTGTGTAGTAATTGTAATTTAAAATATTTATATTTTTTATATACAAAACTATAAACGTAACTTTCCGGTCTGGCGTACATGAGAGAAAAAGACAACTTCCAAGAAAAACACTTTACTTCCTGTAAAAAAAAGGGCTTATACAGGCTTAAAATAAAAAATATTATTTTTAATAATATTTTCCAGCCAACAAATGTAAAATGAGCAAAATTACTCAATAAAAAAATTTGATATGTTTTGGATCGAACAGGTGAAAAAAAATGAAACTGTTAAGGGGTTAAAAGAAGTGTAATTAGCCTTGTCAATTGAGAATGTATAACAGATCTATGGCGTATCAATCATATGCAAGCTGGACAGCTCCCGCCTCGTGCCATTAGTGTGGTAGCAGTGGTTCGAAATTTAAGCTCTAATTCCTTCTCCCGCTGCCTGCAAGGGAAGGGCAAATTCTGCTCATTGACTTCTTTTCACCCGTTACTGTGTTATCATACTGTGATCACTGCGGAAATTGTGACTTGACATTCAAAACAAGAGGCGTGGAAAACTTCTTGAATGCTTCTTCTATTTTGCCTTTGAAGGAAAAAAAATTGTTTATTGACTTAGTTATAACGTATCGTAACCTATTGTGTTTAGTATCCTAATGTGTAAACTTAACTTTAATATAGCCTTGCCAGCATCAACTTTATTATGTGTTTTTCTTGCCTTCACTGAACTCGTGAACCTTAGCTTGTACTATAAACTTAACTTTATTTTCTAACATTAATTAGATTCTTTTTCCTCATTATCGTGTTGTAATATCTCCGTTACTTCTGATACCATGCAGTTACAGTACTTCTGACTTGGAGGGCTTGGCCCAGGGAAGTCAGACAAGAGAGCTCCAGTGCGATGTCCAGTGCGATGTCCAGTGCTTACTGCAGGTGTTGTGCTCCTCCATGACAATGCTTGTCCTAATACGGCTGGAAGCACAGCAGCTGTTTTGACGAAACTTAGCTGGGAGTTATTTGATCATCCACCCTACAGTCCTGATCTTGCTAACAGAGATTTGTTCATTTTCTTGCCCGTTCTCAAGAAAGTCCTGTTTCCTGGTGAGTGTTTTGGCAACGATGAAGAGCTCAAGACCTTTGTCACACGCTCCTTCCATTCACAGTCGGCAGAGTTCGGAGACAGAGCAATACAAAAGTTGATCCCACAGTACGACAAGTGTCTCAATTCTGGCGGAGGTTATGTTTAAAAATAGCTGAAACATTGCTGTACTTGTTGCCAATAAATATGTTCTTGAAAGTGCGGCTTCTTTTTTTCTTTTAAATAGGGAAACTTCCTTTCTGGGTGCGTCTCGTAAAATGCCGCTCTATCTATGTAAAACAAATTACTATTAAAAGTTATAAGTTATTGATAGATGCAAAATTAGTTTTGAGGATCTTTTTCCCTGCAATACTCTTAGAAATTACTATCGGCAAAGCAAGAAAACTTATTAAAGCAAATTTAGTGTAACTTCAATTGGCTTTATTCCTCTACCTAACGATGGCCAAATGGTTAGGTGCTTGCCTTGGAACCGGAGTTCGAGGGTTCGAATACCCCTATGGCATGAATGTTCGTAGCCGTTCGGAATCGGCTTTAAGCAGTAGGTCCCGGTCTCATTAGCCTCCGTGTTGCAAAAAGTAGACCGTAGCGCTCCAAAACCAAACCTTTGCCTAATAAGTTCGAAACCGTGATAACTGTCATATCAAACACGTTTATATCACTAGCTTTATCGATCAGCATTTTTTTCCCAAATGATTAGAGTATCTCTTCAATGCATTTTTAGGGGTATCTTTCAAATCCTATGTGTTCTACAAGTATTGAAAACTAGCATATCACCCGTCATATGACGGAATCAGTAAAATCTTTTAATATTCCAGACTTTTAAAGTACCCTATGAGGCTAGTGCTGGTAAAAAATGGTTTGTTTTTTGGCTGAGAATTATTTAGTGCACCCTCAATAATTTGTGTACTTCCATACCCCTCTAAAGTCTGCAGATACCGTGAATGCAGTTTAGATTCACGTTGCATTTGTTTAGAAAGATAATTCAAAGCTTTCTGAGCTAAGTCGAAATTATCGCTAAGTTCTTCCCATTTTTTTTCACAGTAATTGATAGAAGTAAAAGAATGAAACTATAATTTTCACTAAATCCTGGAAGTAGATAGAATTTGTTGTTAATTCCGGGTATAAAATTTTCATTGCCTAATTTTCATGTACCTAATCTATTATTTAAGCCAAATATATAAAAGAAAATTATTTACGTAATAACTAAATTCAGGCATAAAACGTATGAAATTAATGCAGACGTTATTTAAAAAAAAATAAAATAAGAAATGAGGTGGTTAAAGAATAATGGTAGAAAAATATTATTTTTACTTATTTATTATGCGACAAATTGATAAATTAATAGCTTGCTCTTAACAGGGGAAAATAGGGCTTGAAAAATGGTATAAAATGCTAGAAAAAGGGAAAGGGGTGGATTTTGAACGTTGCTAACCTTAACTCATCAAGAATCCAATATGGATGCCTCTATCCCTTGGAGAAACAACCGCTTCATATATTGGAGGACAGGCGGACAGATAACTAAGGCTATTATTATATATGGGATAATTGGTTTGAATATTCATTATATAAAGTCTACATTCCTAGACCTTGATCCATTTATTGAAAAAATTAAAATGCATGCTCTGGTTGGCATTTCAATTAAATTAATAATTAATAATAATAAATAATGATTTCCCCAGGATTTTAAGTTGTTGAGAATTATATTTTATCAAATATTTTTATGCAAATGTCCTAATAATGAAACATTTAACAAATTTAGGCAAAATACTGTCTTTATAATTTGCCTGATGGAGAGGGATCCGGCATATCTGGCTCTACATCTACCCCTGCCTGTGAATCAAAAATGTAAGACATATGGTGTGGCTTTTGTTATGCGGAACTAAGGGATCGAGGTCCTACTTAACATTGAATAATCCTTAAAACTTGATACTATTGGGTTGTTCGGAAAGTCATTTCGTTTTTTTTTGGGGAACATGAAAGACAGTTTTCGTATAATGAATAAATATTTTATTAAATTATATATTGGCCATTCTGGTCCAACACCTTTTGCCATCTTTCTGGTAGTAGCATAATTCCACGCTCATAAAATTTTTGGTCTTTGCTGGCAAAAAACTGATCGAGGTGGTTTTTGACCTCCTCATTTGAGGTGCAGGTTTTACCGTCTAAAAAATTTTTGGAATGACCGAAACAAATAATAATCCGATGGTGCCTGGTCTGGAGAATTTGGTGGGTGTGGTATTGTATCCCATTTAAGCTGTAAAAGCTTTTGGTGAGTGACCAAACTTGTGTGAGGTTTCGCGTTGTCTTGGTGAAACAGTACACCTTTCCTGTTGATTAGTTCTGACCTTTTCTGTTGAAGTTCATCATTCATTTTGTCCAGCTGATGACAGTAGACTTCCGAATTAATCGTTGTGTTATCCGGTAAAAGCTTAAAAACAACGATTCCTTTAAAATCCCACCAAACAGACAGCATCACCTTTTTTTTGGTGAATATCGACTTTGGAAATGGTTTGAGCCGGTCCATCTTTTTTACTACATGACCTCTTGCGTTTGTCGTTGTTGTATATAACCCATTTTTTGTCCCCAGTGATGATGTGCTTCAAAAACGGATCATTTTCGTGACGTTTGAGAAGCGAATCGCAGACGTCAATGATTCGACACAGATTTCTCTCTGTGAGAATATAGGGAACCCATACATCGAGCTTCGAGGATAATACCAGGCCTTTCAAGTGGTCATAAACTGTTGAATTTGATAAATTTAACCTCAATCTGATCTCACGTGTTGTTATTCGCCGGTTCGCATCAACTAATGCCTTTATCGCGTCTTTATCAGCTTCCACCGGACTTCCCGAACATAGTGCAGCTTCGACATCAAAATTGCCGGATCGAAATTTAGCGAACCAGTTCTGGCACTGGCGTACTGTCAACACACCTTCTCCATACACATCGGTCAATTTTTTTCTGGCTTGAACAGCATTTTTACCCTTTCTTTAGTAAAACAGTAAAATATGTCGAAAATTCTGCTTATCGCTCTCCATATTTAAGAGGGTACCAACCAAAAACTACTGCGTAGAATTAATTGGAATTTTTCACACACAAGCCTTGCTATATGAGCTATCAAAGCATATAAAAATTATACGGCTTAAATGTGAAGTTGGGTGAAAAAAAATACAATTAAATCCTCTGAGGGAAAAAAACGAAATTACTTTCCGAACAACCCAATATTTAGAAGAATGTTTTAACTTCATTCCTATATCCTTCTTACACTACTTAGAATTTTTTTAGTACACATATGCATAAGGTATTGTTACATAAATAAATGTTTTTGGTAGCCCAAATCTATCATTTTTTTCAACTAGCCTCAATCTATTTAGCATTTTAGACCTTTACATTGAAGTTCTACTTGGTATTGAAGCATCCCAAAAACTTGACATTATTTGGAAGAATTTTTTAACTTCATTCCTTTATCCTTCTTACACTGCTTGGAATTTTTTTTAGTACACATATTATACATTAGGTATTATTACACAAATAAATGTTTTTGGTAGCCTAAATCTATCATTTTATCAACTAACCTCAATCTATTTAGCATTTTAGACATTTACAGAGAAATAGTATCCATACATATCCGGGAAATATTTACTTTAGTGATCGACCTTGAAAAATAAAACCTTGTTTTCGTAGAAATCAATATTGTGGTAACGTAGAAATTTAAACTGTTTTTGATGGGAGAGGAATCAGACATTAAAAATTCAATTTATTCAGTGAGAATTCCTAACAGTTTACAAACTGATTTTAAAGCAATAAATTGTACATTATAAGCATCCATATGATTTAGCACTGTTGATCTTATGGGGGACTATTAGAGTTGCTCCTGTTGATTAATTTTATGTTCTTCTATGTTTCGCAAGTAACAGAAATCGTGTTGAATTTCAATAAGATACCACATTGGTCAAAAAACATTGTTAGGAAATAAAAGCTTATTACTATTGCTCTTCTATGAGTTTAAGACTGTTTGTTTCTTTTCCGAGATGAGGAAGTAAATTAACAAGAAAGAATTTCAACCCCCCCCCTGCTGACATGGTTGGTTAGGAGCACGACGGTCTACTTTTTGCAACAGGAGGGTTAATGAGACAGGGACCTACTGCTTAAAGCCGATACTGAACGGCTACGAACATCCATGCCATAATGGGACTCGAACCCACGAACTCTGTTTCCGAAGGTCAGTGCCCTAACCATGCGACCACCGTTCGGATGTTAGTAACCTTAAAAGTTACATTACATTTTTAGGTACCAAAATTAGTCCTGTAATTTTATTCTCTAAAAGTTTGACTTTTAATATAAGTCATTTTAATATCTAAAAATACGAGATGGTTTATTTTTAATAGCTTTTTATTAATATAATTATGAATAAATATTTAAATGCTAAATATTCCGTATACTAACATTTTCAAACTCATAAAGCATCCTAAATGTACTTCAGAAACTCTTTTAAATTTGAAATTTTATTACCATATCTAAAATATAGAGTTTTAGACAAATATACATATGGATACATAAGGAATAGTATTAAATATTAATCTTAACTATAGCATATCTTTGAAAAGTTGAATAGATTATATACACCCACAGATTTAAAATAAATCAAAGAAAAACATTCCAGAACTAGACAGAGAATGTAGAATAATTTATTACCCTGATGCGCACCAAAGAATTTAAAATATAATGCTTAATATATTTCCTTGAAATGACATTCATTTTTAATATGTCAATTTTAGCTATCAATCATGTCATGATTTTAACTATTTTTGTCACAAAATATTCATGTTTCTATAATTTTTAAAAAATAAAACGAAACAACTCACGGGTATCATAAAGGAATTAAATTCTAAAGTAAAAAAGATGAGAATGAATGAATATAAAAGCTTTGTAAGTATAAAGTTATTAATATTGCTACACATTCACATATATATATATATATATATACATATATATATATATATATATATATATATATATATATATATATATATATATATATATATATATATATATATATATATATATATATATATATATATATATATATATATATATATGTATATATATATATATATATATATATATATATATATATATATATATATATATATATATATATATATATGTATATATATATATATATGTATATATATATATATATATATATATATATATATATATATATATATATATATATATATATATATATATATATATATATATATATATATATATATATATATATATATATATATATATATATATATAACAAAAGCCCTCATTTCTGAAAATATTTTTTATCTACGCAACAATTAATAAGATATTACTGACGTTTAATAAACACTAATATCCCTCTCAAACGTTAAAATATATATGTACTTGCCGGCATGTTTGAAATTTATTTAATTCAGAATGCAAAATACCACATGTAATCTATTCTAAAATTACCAGCTTTAGCTGTAAACTAAAATATATTATTTTTAAAGTTTTGATATATTTAAAAAAAATAATGTATATGAAAAAAAACCCAGCAAATTTTGCAACTATTTATGGAGTTTAAAAAATTGCTCGTGGGTGCCGAATTATTTTTGTCAAAATTTGAGATATTAAGCGATTTTAGTTATTTAAATTCATAACAATGCATGTAATATTTTTAGAGTAAACGTGTGTGTTAAAGTGAATAATTGTGTGTTGTTAATACTTCACCTGCGGGCAACGTATTTTTACGTTTTTTGCAGTCTGCCACTGGAACGCCTGTCACGTAAAAATACGTATTTAGTAGATTTGTGGTGGATACCCACTAACCACCATAAATCTACTAAATAGGTATAATTATATGTATGTGTGACATTATATGCGTGTTGTTTGAGTTGCTATGCAACGTTTTACATTTTTTCTTTAAACAAGTTATGATTGTCGAATTACTAGTTCTTTTGTTGCGCTATTTCGTCTTCAATCGAATTCTTAGCTCCAGAACGTACAAGTCGTGTTTTGTCAATTTGAAGATATGGATTTTTATTGTTGATTACAAAATTGATAAAATGAGCCGCTGTGGCAAAGATAGTGATGAAGAAATATTCGCTGACGGATTATCGGACATTAATTTTAAAAATCGTTCATTTTTTTGATTTCGTAAAAATATTGTTTTTTTTTGTTAAATAATCATACAGTATATAATAAAGTGTAAAATAAAAAGTCTCGTTCATAAAAACAAAGTAGTTTTCGATTGACTGCGTTTTTTCTGAATAACTAAACTTTAACGCGATTCACGAAAAAACGCCCGCTGCACGCGTAAGTTTGCGATGAATTATACCTGCATGCCATGTGTTAAAAGCTACTTTAAAAATTTCGTTTACCGCGCCTTTTCTATGAATCAACTGATACATCTTAATCTCTAATTAAAGAAGTGAAAAGATTATTTGAAGGAATATCTTTAAAATTGTACAGCAGTAACTATGCACTCACATATTTTTTTTCTGAAAAAATGAATATTTAAAAATTTGACTGTAGTGAAACCCCTTAATGAGTCTTGATTCATACTGAATGACAAACAGGCTTCATTTAGTTTTTTTTATTGAACGTTTTATTTTTGATTTAGTAAGAAATTATCTACGTACAACAAAACTTTAAATGCTGTTTATATATTTTGGGCACTAATGCAAATTGGACAGCGTCCAAAGCATTTATAACTATAATGTTATTTATACCAATTTGACCTATAACGTTAAAGTAGAAATAAACTCCTCGGGATTTTAGACGAATAAAAAGTAATCCAAATATTTCATTATTCCAAAGCTATGATATTAGAAAGAAATTATTGTAGCTAAATAGAAATATATTTTTAAAAAATCGTTAAGTAATTGTAATTACTATTGAGTTAGAACAAAAAGTATAACTAATAATGAGTTAAAACAAAAAGTATAACTAATAATGAGTTAACAAAAAGTATAACTAATAATGAGTTAAAACAAAAAGTATAACTAATAATGAGTTAACAAAAAGTATAACTAATAATGAGTTAAAACAAAAAGTATAACTAATAATGAGTTAAAACAAAAAGTATAACTAATAATGAGTTAACAAAAAGTATAACTAATAATGAGTTAAAACAAAAAGTATAACTAATAATGAGTTAAAAATGAATAATTTAATTTTTCTACTGACATTATTTACTTTTTATTAGTTTCTTATGTCATCGCTGTAATACAGCAAAATGATATAAACATTTACATTCTATTCTGAAATTTAACTTTTAAAGAGTGTTTAAGATTCAAATAGAATACAGAAATCTAAGGGAGGAAATTAATAAATTTTTCTAAAGTTGCTTTCAGACATTACTTTTACAATATTTTTCTAAAATTAAACTCACGTAAAAGATTTTGGAATGGAACTTTCTTTAGAGGTGCTTATGTAACGTCTTTCCATTTACAATTCAAGGATTCTGAATCCTGTTTTAGTTTATTAAAGAAATATTTACTGTAAACTATATTTAATAGTTTTGTACACTTTTAGAGACATGCCATATTAACCGCTATTCATATATTGAAAATACCAATTTACATTTAAATAAACATATAGAAATATATAGTTATTTTATCTTATTTAATATATAGAGAATAATTCGGGATCACTACTAAGAGATTCTTTCTTTACATTAAATAAAAGTAATTTTCTTCTGAAGGTGTCACGATAATGCTTATATAAATGCAAATTTTAGTTTATCTCTTGAAAGTGCATTTACAATTAAATATTAAATGTTGTAAGATTTATCCAAACAATGTCGAAATTGTTTATTTCTCCATTGATTTTACCATTGAATACCATTTTCAAATGTAAATCTTAAAACTATTATACTCTTCCGGTTATTGTTCAAAGCAAGTAACGAGAACATTTATGCAGTTTGAATAAAATATTAATGTTTATATAATCTACTTATTTCTAATTTTGCATAGAAAGATAAATCTAAGAAATTGCTTTTAAAGCATTTCATCGTTTTTATACGATTTTAAACAGTATGTATATTTTAGAACTGAACTTAAGAAATATAGGATCGTCATTGTTTATAATACACAGGTAAAATAGTAAATGATTTGTATTATTAAAGACTAATTATTTAACCATTTCTTATTTTTAACTCCTAGTAATATTTGCTATAAATAATATATATAAAAGAGATAATAAAAATGCATGTATCTACTGTGCCTTTACTCTGTTGTAATTTTTCATATTAAACTTTTAAAGTTTTTTTGGAATATATGGACTAAACAAGATTTTCTAATTTGGGATCACAAATTGAATTTTATTAAACGTAAGTATAATTGTTTTCGAGTGCCAGTACTTTTCGTTTGTATATGTATTATTTTTCTCTGTGTAGTTGTTTTGTATAATTTTTCTATTTGTAATACATAATAGACAAAACATAGGAAGAAAACAGAATATTTATCTTTATGTAAAAATTTCACAAATATACTTAACTTTAATAATTATAATTAAATAAGATTTTTTTATTATTCGCCAGTTTTCTTGCTTCATGTTACTTGCAAGAATTTTGATATCAGACTGGTATGTTATCGATTGAAAAGTCATACAATATACATGTCACTAAGTCATCCTTTGTCAATATGTTAGCCTTTGACAGTAGATTATTTAGTACCGTAAAAATAATTTAACAGAATTAAATAGGCTACAGAATGGTGCACAATGCTGTTACTAGTTTTTTAAATGATTCAATTACAGTTGATTACTATTCCACACTTCTAGTATAAAATTTTCAATGTGGAATTTAAACACAATAGCTTTAGCAGAATATTTAACAATACCTAAAGTTTAGCAGCACATTTGAGCTTTAGAAGCACATTTGAGAACATTCTTCTCTTTTCTTCTCCAATTACAGTTGATTACTATTCCACACTTCTAGTATAAAATTTTCAATGCGGAATTTAAACACAATAGCTTTAGCAGAATATTTAACAATACCTAAAGTTTAGCAGCACATTTGAGCTTTAGAAGCACATTTGAGAACATTCTTCTCCTTTCTTCTCCAATTACACTTGATTACTATTTCCACACTTCTAGTAAAAAAATTTCAATGCGGAATTTAAACACAATAGCTTTAGCAGAATATTTAACAATACCTAAAGTTTAGCAGCACATTTGAGCTTTAGAAGCACATTTGAGAACATTCTTCTCCTTTTTTCTCCAATTACAGTTGATTACTATTCCACACTTCTAGTATAAAATTTTCAATGCGGAATTTAAACACAATAGCTTTAGCAGAATATTTAACAATACCTAAAGTTTAGCAGCACATTTGAGAACATTCTTCTTTTGAAAGTTCTTGCTAATCTACAAATGTTGTGTCTAGACAGGATTACACTGCACTTTAAATTTCTTATTTCCATATATATATATTGAGGTTGTGATCGAAATCCTTTATGTTTAATAAGTCTGAATAATTCCAATATTCAGTAGCATTTTTGAAAGAAAGGTTTAAATCCGTTTGTAAATTATGTTTTACTAGAATGGATATTTTTTAGAATTAATAGTTGAAAATAGCTTTATTAAAAAGTATTGATTCCTCTAAAACTTATTTAAGTTTTGGAAAATAACCCTTATTTCAGATTCATAACCTATATTAAAAATATATCGTATTTTAATAGTGTTTGCTGATATTCAAACCCAGTTGTGCTTGGACTGAGAAATAGGTTTGAACTAATATTCAAACCCAGTTTTCAGTCCAAGCACAACTTTAATTTTTTTACTATGGCTTTAAATTTCTGTTTAGGATAATTTAAATGTAATGATATGTCATTTAAGCGCATTAATTTTGTCAAATGTTATCATTATAATCTCATATTTAGATAATTTCGTCTTTAAATATTGCCACCTTAATACTATTCTGAATGAATTAGTTATTAAATTTGAGTAGTAAATATAAGCATTAAAATATAGTTTTTAGACCAAAGAGTTTATTATTATTTTTGCGAAGCACATAATCTGTATTAGAGTTATAGGTATCTCAATGTTATGAGTATGTGCAGTAAACTACAAATAACAGTTACCTTATATGCAAACATATTGAACTAAAAAATTAAGAAACATTCGCGGAGAAACTGATTAAAACTGTGATTAGAATTCTGAATGTTCTTCATTTGGATAATTAAAAAAATGTAAAACCTTTATTTTTCGTTAAAGCTTTACTTTTAAGCTGAATAAATAAACAATGAAAAGTTTTGTGTCGGAGTTCAATACATATGAAATACGAATAAAGAAATATAATCAGAAAAATAATGTGCGAAGTTATTTATTTTCTCTAGAGGTTATGTGCTAATAACATTTATTCCTTTCCATTTCTCAGTCATTTTATTTTGTATAATGAATGTGGTTAGGGATTCAGATAATATTATTGCTTCAGGTAAATTTTAATAGCCAGCCATAAAATCTTTCCCATTCTCCACTCTTTAGATGATTTTAACCGTCCAATACTAATGACATTTTTTTTATGTTTTTAGGAACTACAATATATATATTTGTTCAAAAATCTCATAAGTTATTTACTTTTAAATTCATTAAATTTTGAAGCGTTTTAATGTATTTATATAATAAAGAAATACTATGTTTAATTTAATTTACTTACTTTCTACAATTATTAATAAATGTTAACTGGTTTAAAATAAATGATATTTTGCATGATCTTTGCTTCTTTGCCACATGGATTGTAAGTTTGTATTTAACCCCTCTTTTGACTTTTTTTGACAAAAATTTGCAAATTTCGTTTACTTAAAATAGTTAAATTGTATTATTTTAATACTTGACATGGCGAGACTAAAACATGACGAGAAAAATAAGAACTTAAAATGTGTTTCAACTCAAATTAAAAGAATCTGTGGAACAATATCGTCTTTTGAAATAGATTCCTTCTTGTTTTGATTTCCCTGAATGGAAAACCGCAAAACGTTTAGAACTTTATTAATACAACTAAGAGTAATTTAGTTTTTCATTTTAATGCGTATTTCTCTCATTCAAATATATAGAAATGTATCAAATTATCTAACATATCTAAGCCTAGTAATGTTTTCTGTAGACAGATTAAAAAAGATTCTATAGGCAGATTAGATAAGAGCTGTGGGGTTGAACGCATAACCGAATAACCTAACATTGACACCTGAAGACTTTTAAAATGACTTACGATTTGGTTTTAATTAACGTACTCATTAATAAATACTGTATTTATAAGAACTGTGGTGGTGAACGTATAACCGAATGATCAGAGATTGACACCTGAACACTTTTAAAATGACTTACAATTTGGTTTTCATTAACGTACTTATTAAATATTGTATTAATAAGAACAGTGGTGGTGAACGTATAACCCAATAACCAAACATTGATCCCTGTAGACTTTATAAATGACTTATGATTTGATTTTCATTACCGTACTTATTAAAAACTGTGTTAATAAGAACAGTGGTCGTGAACGTATAACCGAATGACCAAACATTCACACCTGAAGACTTTTTAAATGACTTACTATTTGGTTTTCATTAACGTAATTATTAAAAACTGTGTTAATAAGAACAGTGGTCGTGAACGTATAATCGAATGACCAAACATTGACACATAAAGAGTTTTAGAATGGCTTACGAGATGATTTTCATAAATGTACTTATTTACTACTGTATTATTAATATCACATCCACCAATCAAAATAAAGTATACATATCTAATGCCAAATTTATCAAAATATTCCAAATGGATGTTGTCTAATTGACTATATATTGCATACCTTTCTTGTGATAATTTTTAATATCATAAGTTATGATATTGAAAATACAGTATTAAATAATTAAATGGACGAAAACATATGAAACAACCATTAATAAACTGATTGAAACCGTTAAAATTAATTAAACGTCCAAATATTTTTGAATTTAGATAATTTTAAAAATATGTAATACCATTATGTTTCATTTTACAATTAAAACTGAAAAAAATTGACAGTAAATAGTTTTTTAGTGGGAGTCAAATGCACATGAAATACGAATAATGATCTGTGAGCTGATAAAAATTCACTTCTCTGAAATTTATGTTAATTTGGATGTCGTTTACATTCTTTACAGGTTATGTGCTAATAAAATGTATTCTTTTCCATTTCTGAATCATTTCACTTTTTACAATAAATATGGTTAAAGCTTTAGATAAGATTATTGCTTCAGGCAAATTTTAATTGCAGACTTTAGAATGAATAACATTGTTTACTCTTTTGAGGATTCGAATCATTTTATAATAATGAATATTGCTCAAATAATACTGTTTTGCTACTTATATTTGCTCTAAAATCTCATTAAAATTTATTTGCTTTTCCTATTTTGTTTCTCCCGTTGTTTATTTTTGTGTTATGTCATGTCTTCTACTGTAATAAAATACCAAAGAAATATCTTGTTTAAACTTTATTACTTGCTTCCAGTACTACTAACTGTTAACTGGCGAGAAATATAGTACTTTCCAACAACACTGTTATTACTTTATTTCTCTGCGACATTGTTTATAAGTTTTTACTTTGTTTATTACTTTCGAATTTATTGGCAAACAATTGCAAATTGCATTTAGTTTTGACTTTTAATACTTATTAAATAGAACGAGAGACACGAGGTTAAAGTAATTCATGCTACTCATTTTTAATAAAACTGCGAGGCATTTTCTTCTTTTGAAAAAACACTGATTCTATCTCAGTGTACAGGGTCATAGATAATTCTTAAAAAATGCATTTTCACAAAATATTTTGATTTATATTTTCCAAATTTTTAATCCATGTGCCTTTTTTTTGATCACAAAGAAATACTAGTTCCTTAAGATATCTAAAATCAATGAGATATCTTCAGTTGACTGTTCAGTTTTAAGTTATTAATTCAAAATATATAAAGTTTGTATTTAATACAAAAAATTACTATCAAAAAACGTATAGCTTCCTTCCATTATTGTTGTTATAAAATGAATTTTACAAAAGACCTTGAAGCTATTTACTTGCAACTTTCTATTTCTCATACAAAATCTTGTATAGGAAATTCTGTTTTTAAAACTATAGATGCACTGAAAACATAAGATAATCACTGTTTCCGAAGATTTAGATTATGTTTATAAACACATGCAGTATTAACAGATGAATGAAATAATTTAGTACACAAACATCATGATTTGTCCCTGGAATTGATTATAATATTGTAGCACTCAGTTTTTTCATCAATTATTACATAAGAAATTAGTATACTGTGTGACATAAAGATGCACTTTATCTTTTAAGAAGTAAATATTTTCATAGAACCGCTAATGGTGTGTCAATCTAAGAAAATCAGTTAATAAAATTAATGAACGTAATTGCTTATTGACAAAAATTTTAGATAGGCCTGGTATAAGGCGTAGGCTCAACTTCAGGTGGAATTAATTTACATTTTGAATTTTATAAATAAATATATACATAGATTTATATTTCAATGATTAAATTACAGTTGAGTGTAAATTTATAACACGAAACTGTTTTTCAATTAATATTATGTATCTGTTTTATATGAACTTTTTATTTCTCATACAAAATCTTCTAGAAAAATTATGTTTTACTAAATAAAAGTGGAACGAAAAGATAAAATGCTAAACGTTCTCTAAAATGTAGTTTACGTTTATAAATATATTACATATTAATATATGAAGTAAGTAATTTAGTAATAATGTGTTCTCAATTGTCATTGGAATTGACAGCAATCTAAATTATAGTACCCAGGTAGTTCTTTTGCTTTTATAATTACATAAGAAATTATTGTAATGGGAAACATAAAGTTACATTTTATCTTTTAGTGAATAAAATAATTTTATAGGAGTAGTTTTGGGATCGCTAATGGTGTGTCAAAATGCGAAATTTAGCTAATACGGTTAATGAAAGCATTGCCTATTGAAAAAGATATCAGATAAGCCTGGCATAAAACATGTGATCCTCTTCAGTTAAAATTATTTACATTTTGAATTTTATAATTCTATGCATAAGCAAATTTATATCAAAACTCTCAAATTACAGTTGAGAGTAACTTCATAATATAAAATTAGTTTTGTATTGATATCGTGTATCTAAGTAATTCCAGCTGTCATAATTGGGTAAAAATCTTTCAGTTTGACATTTACCAATATAAGGTTCTACATGTATCTCTGGAAAATTTTGTAAAGTTACTGTAATTTTTATTAGTTTTATAACTATATGCTTGCATATTTATTGTAAATTAATCTAATTTAGCTTATGTGATATAGGTCAGAAAAGACTTTTCTGTTGCAAGTAATTCAATGCAATTTTAAATTAATCTGAAAGTCTTGACAAATTAACCTTTATAAGATTAAGTAATACATCATTATTTATATTAAAAAAGGCTCAACAGTACACTGAAATTAAAATGTCTAAATCTCCTTTCAAAATTTTAATGAATTAGTGGGTCCAAATAAAAGTTTCTGGTGATGGAGTACTTTAAAATTTCTTATCGAGAATAAACTGTGAATTTAATTGTAGTATTCGTATCTGTAAGTGTACCCATATTATTACTAAATAATATAACTCAAGATTAATGATAATCCTAATTTTTAATAAAACATTTATTTAATGGTTATTGATTAGTCAAAATCACACTTTTAAAGTTCATGAGTTGCATTATATATTTTATACAATTTAAACATTTTTATAGTCTAAAAGCTCTGCTGTATGAAAAAATCATATATATGCATATATTCTTATTCATACAACTCGTCGGTATAAGATAAAATATGCTAATAAAGAGTTAAAAATTCGCATGTTTATTAATCATTAACATAAGGGGATTAATAAATATCAAGCAACATGTGAATCATAAGTCGTACAACTACAGAAACTACATAAGTATAATTTTTATATATCCCAAACCACCGTAATATGTAACAATATATTTTACATGGAGGATGATTCACTTGGGTACTCACATGAACAAAAGCAAGGTATAAGGGCTTGGATGGGACCTCGGAAGAAGTCTACTCAGCGTAATTGAAAAGCTCAATCTACAGTAATGACTTGCAGGATATTCCACAGGAGTCAACCCAGATCATGTGAAGGCCTAGAAAGATAAAAAAATGTACTGAAAAAAATACAAAAACATGATAAAAATTCTTCAATTAATTCTTTAACAAAAACTTTAAAATTTTACAAGAGTTTGAAGAACTATATATGTTTATTATTTTCTGAACCAGGAGTAATTGTTTTAACTCTGTCGAAATCACTTTTATACTTTTATCGCTTTTGGGGTTTTATGTATGCCGATTGCAAATAAATGGTGAAACTAGTTTTAAATCAATGCAATTGGACTTCCAAGTAGTCTGACCAGCTTGTTTCATATACCAAACAGATTTTTTTTCTCCAATTTAATTTTTTATGATGGAATATTGTCACCGGAAATAAATCTATATGCAATATTTTTTATATCTACCTAGTTCGAAAGGTGGTTAAAAATGGATTAAACTGACACACAAGTGAAGTTAAATAAAATCGATTTATAAAAACAGACCACAAAATTTAAAAATATTCCAACATACGATCAAATATACTAACTAAAAACTAGTGGGAGTGATGGAAACATTATGTCCACCTGATATCCCATTGCAACTCGATTCAAATTGCATTGACCTACTTCCCAAGTTATTCAGTAAACAGTGAAGCATGGCCTTTGAACCATTTTATCCGAAAACTGATATGTTATTGCCGATTAATTTGAATATCTTCAGGTACGAGAGAGAGCCGTGATCTGTTAATATTTCATTGATTGCATATGTGTTAAATAGCTATTATTTTAAGACTTTTACTTTACAGGCATTCAGTCGTGTTTTCTTTATCCACGTCATCCCAGTTCTGCCTCCAGTTAGTGATGTAATGCTTGGGATATAAAATTTTCAGAAGTGGAAAAAGATGGTGGAGGATCTGAAAGTTCTATTACATCTTTTTCTTTAGAATACTCAAACCCGTTTCCTTTTAAATCAACATCTGCTCTGATACAATTAAGTGTATCTTAATTTTATTTGTTTTTATGTGTAAAGTCGTTTGTATGTCTCGTAACTCTCAGTTTTGTTGCT
>CM063508.1:158717774-158727774 GCA_032207245.1 Pardosa pseudoannulata
TATTTGTTTCATTCTTTAAAAAGAAAGCTTATTTAAAAAGGAATAATGGGGAGCAACCGAAAATATGGAGCCAATAGTTTATTAAAAATTTAAAATAGATGTATGCCTCGGAGCTTTTTAAATAAATAGAGTAAGTGGTAATAATTAGTTTATTCTATTGAAAATCAAATTAAACTATATTTTTGATTTAGGTGCTAAATTATGCACTATACAAAACGTCTACCAATTCTTGAAGATTTTTTTTAATTACGTAATCTTACATTTTTTAAAGTAGAAGTTAATGTATAAATGGAATAATTTTTTTATAGTTATTGAAAGACTGTAATCTATTTCAAAATTGGACAATAAAATAAAGCAAACATTTGACTATGATAACAAAGAATACTGTGTAGTATCTAGATTTTTAATGTTTGTATTTATGGGCAAATATTTGTTCAAGGGAAATTAGTTTCTACTTATTTGCCTACATTTAATTTTATTTATTTATCTTCAATGAGGCCATATAGGCTTGTAATATATCTCGCATTTTTTAAAATTCATAATCATTTGAAGATTAAAACTTTATTGAAAAGATTCCATACCCGTATAATTTTTTTCTATACGAAATTATTTTATCTTGCAGACATGGTGTTAATAAATCAATAGACGAAATAAAAAAGTTTTTCTAATTTAAATTACTGTATAGTTTTTTAATTATAATCTTAAAATATAAATCCTTTTATGACAAAGAAGGAAAATTATGTATTTTATCGAGTGGTTAGTTGGAAATTTCTAAGGAAAGTATGCATTTTAAAATTTAAACCTGGATTTAGTATTATCAATAGTTACATTTTAAACATAAAAACACCTATATCTTTATATACGTAGTAGGATACAAGAGTTTTGGGTAATTTGGTTTAGAATACAACGAACTAATAGCTATTATAGCTGTATGAGAATTAATGAGACTGAAACTATTGATTAAAGTTATTTTCAAATGGCTACGAATATCAATGACAAAAGTAAAATTCGATTCATTTCCCCGATTCCAAATAGCAGAGCTCTTCCTATTCGCCTATCTTTTGCACGAATTATTTTGAGAATGTATCCATGGGTTCTTATTAAAATTATTTAGCCTATTCACATTTCAGCTACTCATTTATAACTCTACAGGGGACGGATCCATGCTTGGGGTTTCTTCAACTTTCAGAAGTATAACTGCGTTGAAAGAAACTTGTTCTGAATACCATACTAGTATCCAAATTACCATTCCCAAATATAGGGAATCGTTTCAATTTTGGTTAGCTTTAAAAACTATTTTCGCTAGGTCTAAAAACATTTTTTCCAATATACTTTTTGCGTAATTGTTACTTCCCGGAAGATAGTAACTCTAATATGTTAACTCAAATATAATGGAAAATTAAAATGGCTCAAGATAACAAAAACAACCACGGTCTAAAAGTATACAGCTTAATTTAATTATTACTAACTTAAGACATAAACACAGACATTGAATTTTGCAAACATAAGTACAAGGAAATTAAACATTTAGGGTACTTAATGGTCAACAAAACTTAAATCCACTTAAAAACAACGAACTAGCCATTAGACGAAACTAATACTACCTTCACGATAGCCAAACGAACAAGCCACCCACTTGGCTAAGCAAACAAAATACTGTATGTAAACAAACTGGAAATGTTCCGAAATGACGCTTCGGGGAAGATATTCTGCAAGAAATAAGATTTTACCACGGGGTCTAACATTAATACTACAAACGACTAGCATAAAGCTTTCCTTTGTACAGGAATTCATTTTAATTTATTTCAAACTATCAAGCATTAATCAGGAATGGCTTACGAGTATTTTCTTACTGTTTCTTTTCAGGATTTTAATTCAAAGCTTTTGTTGTGGAGTGGACTGTTTTGTGGTAAATATCTGAAAGCCTAATCCTTAGGGAAAGCTATTTGCCGAGGGTCAAATCATCATAGAATAATATACTAATACAGTGGTTATTAATTTCATCGGTGTACTTTTAAAAGTATTACTTTGAAGTGTCCTTAAACACCTCCAGCGTTGCACTTTAAATTTCCACGTCTGGAAAACGGGTCACCTTGAAGTCAACTTGTTAAATGAAGAAGTGTGTAAACATTACTCTTGAACAGATACTACCTGTATAAATAAAGTGGGTCACTAAGAATAACAGTCCTGGCAAGTAACTGGATAACGAATACAAAACGTTGTGCCAGTGAACTGCTCAACAATACCTCAGATCATAGAATACATAATCTATTACAAATACATTTTTTCCCAATATACTGTTTTGGTTAATCCTACAAACAACTAGCATAATGGTTTCCTAAGTCCAGGAATTCGGTTGAATTAATTTCAAACTATCGACATTAATCAGGAATGGCTATTGAGTATTTTCTTATTGTTTTTTTACAGAATGTTAATTAAAGCCTTTGTTGTGGAGTGAACTGTTTTGTGGTAAATATCTCAAAATCTAATCCTTAGAGAAAGCTATTTGAAGAGCTATTTGAAAGCTATCATCATACAAAAATAGACTAATACAACGGTTATTAAGTTCATCGGATTACTTTAAAAGTATTAATTTGAAGTATCCTTAAAAACCTCCAGCGTTGCACTTTGAATATCCACGTCTGGTAAACGGGTCACCTTGAAGTCAACTTGTTAAATCAGGAAGCGTGTAAATATTACACTTAAACAGATACTGGTCACTGATAATGACAGTCCTGGCAAGTAACTGGGTAACGAATAGCAAAAGTTGTGCCAGTAAACTGCTCAACAATACCACAGAACACAGAACACCTAATAATTTATTACAAATAATCATTTGCAACTCAGGGTAAGTGTTAAAATAAATAACTTAGCATAATGTAAATGTGCAAAACTCACCGATACATCGACTAGATAGTAAATTGATATCATCCGTTTATCTGTCATATATATATATATATATATATATATATGTATTATATATGTCTATATATGAATACACACATCCCCTATATAATAATAGCCTAAGTATATGTCCGTCTGTCCTCGAATTTAGGAAGCGGGACCTGGAATGGACAGAGGCATCCATATTAGACTTTTGATGAGTTAGGGTTAACAAAATTCAAACCGAGTAAACTTCTCCTAAACTGCAGATACTATCGGAGAATAATACTGTCGTCTTTAAAACGTTCGAAATCCACACCTTACTCCATTTTCGAGCGTTTAATATCATTATTTCAAGCCCTATTTTCTCCGATTAAGATCAGGTGATTATATGTATCAATTTCTTACACAAATAGGTAAAAATAATATTTTTTCCTTGCCTTATGGCGTCATTCTTTTAACCATATCATTGAATCATTTCTTATTTTAAATTATTTAAATTATCCAGTGCATTATTTTCATACGTTTTATCACTGAACTTAGATATTAAGTAAATAATCATCTTTTATATTTGGCTTAAATAATAGATTAGGTACATATGTGATAATTTTCACCAGTTTTAACTACAAATTCTTTTCATAAAAGTCAAGGAGTTTATATCACGGACTAACAAACATCTAACGTTTAAGTTATATATCTTTCAAAATAAAAAAGTTTGTTCTTTTGTGTGTTTGTTTCTTATACATAACCACATAATCCGACTAAATGAATTCAACGTGATTCTAAACGGCATTCACAGTATCGGGAGACTTTAGAGGAGTATGAAGATAAACAGAATTTTGAGCATGTACCAGATAATTCCCTGCCGAAAAACGAACCATTTTATTGCCTTCCTCATAGAGTACTTTACGATTTTGTAAAATTAAAAAATTTACTTATCCCGTCATATGACGGGCTATATGCTAGTATATAGAAATATATATATAGATATAGCTACATTTAGAGAAAAAATACAAGTCGCAACATAGCCGGTTTAAGTACTGGACTGTTGTTGGTCGGTTGGATACAAATTAGTAATCTCTGGTTTAACTTTCGTTCTTATTCATAATATCTGTCCTAATACTATTTTCGAGAATGTTCTAGTTTTCATTAACTGATATCTGCATTTCTAGAAAATTCTTCAGATTTATATAAAGAACTTTCCTTTAAGCTGAAGGCGGCTAAGTTGTGTGTTTGATTCGAGCTCGTATCTCGTAAATAAATTTGAGTAGATATAACATGTTTGCTTGACTATCTTACATTTCTACTTGACAATAGTCTTAATTGTTTTCGTTGATACAAATACGTTGTACTTAATAATTTTAAAACTGTTTTAATAATTATATATGTGTCATGTTCTTCTTTAATAGCATGACAACCTATTGCAGTTCTTAGCTGCTTCAACAGCACGCTTCCTCCAACGCACACGGTCCAGCGCAACTCTCTGCCAGTCTTTAATTCTTAACCCCTTCCGGTAAAATGACGAGTCTAGCTCGTCATTGGTTTTTCATTCCATACCGCACAATGACGAGCTACACTCGTCATGCGACTAAAGTTAATGTTAAATATGATAATTAATTTAGTTTATAATTTCTAGTATACTGAATTTAGCAAGACTTTTGTTACTTGTGGAAATACCAGGTCACTATTACATATTGTTTATTTAGAATTTCTTGGTATAAGTCACTGCCAAATTGATGAGTCAGAATAAAAGAAAACCTACTAAGAAATGCCGTGTGTGTTACAAGAATCAAATTAGAAGTGAGACTCTCTAGCGGTGTAAACAATTCAGTATTCCTTTGCACTTTGTTTTGAAAAGTACCACTATCTTGAAGACTATTATCTGTATACTTTATTAATGTTCTGCTTTGGTATTTTCTCAATTATACCTTTTCTGATATTATTTAACACTATGTAAAAAGTGGATTTTAATTAGGAATATGTAAGAATTGTAAAATGAAACAAGTTTTTTAAACAAAAAATAAATGGTTACTTCACAGTTTTTCATTATTAAATCGTACCGGAAGGGGTTAAAATTGCTTAGGTCATTTTCAACGGCATTGAGCACCTTGTTAGTGGTTTTCATCTGGATATCTCTCGGTGTTCATAAAAGTAAATAATCTGATGGGTTACTCTCAGGGCTTCTACATCCATATTAGACTGTTACTTTGGATGATTACTGTAATTTGAGGCTAATTATATAAATGTCATATTGGTATGTAAATTCATTAAATAAGCATATATCTTTTACTTAAATACATATGAAAAAATTACATTCAAATTCCGTATCTAATGTATTTATAGATTTCCTAGAAGTGCAGTTTTGCACTTTAAAGATTAAAGTTACTGGCTTTAAAATTATTGACGATTTACTTTAGTTAACGTAGTTAATTAAAAAGTTTAATGTATTAAAATTCACATGATCTATCTAGAAAATTAAACGTATTATAAAGTGTCCCACTCTACTTATATATTTAATTACTAAGTCTCCTGATTCATTCACAGGATTGTAATCCTTCCGAAATGTAATTAAAGTGTTCTGGAACAGAGAGAAATAAAATGCATAAAATATCTGTCGGATGATCATTTCTCATTAATTTTGCATTATAAATGACGTAGTCGAAACGGGTATTATGTAGACTGTCTTATTAATGTGAAAAAGCAAAGGTTTTTAAAAAGTGAATTAAATTCGGAATGAGTAATGTATTTCTATTTCGAAAGAAATAATAGAGTACATTAAGGACATTTTCCAACTTTGTGATTCCAGATATTTCTAAAATTGTTTTCTGTAACGAGCTGTTGCAATTTACCAGATAAGAGTCTTTATGTTAATTAAATACTTACATTATTTTCATATGTGAGTTTCGTTTCTTTTAAATTTTATCTTCACTTAAGGCATCAGTAGTTCTGAATCTGTTTTTATTATTTATTGAAATGATTTCATGTACCACTTGATTGCATATGCATTATTTCTGTCGAAATACTTCCATATTTACTCCAAAACTTCCGCATTTGGTGGGTGTTTGGATAGAGTTGTCTGATAGTCTATGGAGTTATTTAAAAACTGTAATTTTGTGTAAATTCATATACATAAAAATATTTATACCACTTAACGGTGTAATAATTAATGTTACGTTGGCTTAGTGTTTTAGAAAGAAGAAATCTAAATTCATTCAAAAACATATGAACAAATATATCTTGATTAAATGATTTTATACAATTAAATAAATGCTTAAGGAATACAACTGGAATCAACTTATCATTTGTAGATATCGAAGACTGCTCTCGAGTCGTCGTCGTCAATAAAAAATAACAGTATGGCGATGATTTTCCTCAAAAGGTCTATCCCGCAAGCCGCGGATACCAGCAGCGTTCACCTTCTATTCTCCTCTGGTCACAATCTTGTCCTCTAAAAATATCAGACTGCCTCGAGGAGAAAAAAAAAGGGTCCACTCAGAACGGAGGTTGGTCAGAATCCCCCAAACTAACCTACCCGTAACTTATTATTTCAAACGGTTTATTTCTTTTGTTGAAAGAGGAATTATTGTTGTATTAAATCATCTAGTAATTTTCATATTTTAAACTGCGCGATATTATTTTCTTTCAGCTCGTAACTTTGAGATACTGAAGCATTTTCATAATTAGAATGAAATACTTTCACATTATTCTCACAGAAACTGTGTTGCCCATAATATAACTGCACTGCACATGTTCTTCAGTTTGGTACAGGTATATTTTACTTCCCCGTTGAAGTACTCTCTGAACTTGGGTAATTTTGCAAATGTGGTTTTTGTATGTTTCTTTTAATCTTTGTATATTATTACTATTTTTATGTTTTAATATGTTTTATTTCTTATTTCCAGTTTTTTCGTCTCTTAAAATCAGACGTATTTACTATCCAGTTAGGTTTTTATCAAAAATGACTGTCGGGATGCAGGGGCATGTATTCGAAAGTCGGATATTCTCTGTCTTGATGCAATGATGCAGCAGCTCGCGGGAGGCTGGGACGCTGAATTTTGTTTTTTATAACTTTCTGGGCAGTTGAAATAAATTTAAATGTTTAATTTATTTCATGGGAGGATAAAATAAGTTTATATGTCTCCGGTAGTCCATGATTAAGCGAATAATTTAAGGGTCTTGTACATGCTAACTGACTCTTCACTTTATCCTGTCCCTATGATGAAGAGGGAACCCATCCTCCAACGTAATCCTAATAAAGGTCTTTAGTTAAAACGGTGTCAGTTTTATGGCCATGACTGCAAGCATCCATCGAGAAATTCGTCTCATTACACACACACACTTATATATATATATATATATATATATATATATATATATATATATATATATATATATATATATATATATATATATATATATATATATATATATATATATATATATATATATATAATATATATATATATATATATATATATATATATATATATATATATATATATATATATATATATATATATATATATATATATATATATATATATAATATATATAAATATATATATATATATATATATATATATATATATATATATATATATATATATATACTTATATATCTATCTATATATATATATATATATTATATAAGCATATATTTTATATATATACATATATATCCTATATTTGTATACTCAAATTTTGGCTAAGTATAGTATTTCCTTTATTTATTATATAAAATACGAAAGTTAGGAGAGAATAATTGAAATAAACCTTTAATAAATAAGCCAGAAAAAAATCTTGACAGCAAAATCAATGATGCAGCTAAAGGTCGGTTGTAAATTGTCCTCCTAAATTACTCATCTGTGGGATATATTCCATTGAGGCGGACTAATTTGGATTGATTAGCTATCGTCGAAAAGCCAATGATGGATGAAATGAACCCGTGTAAACTTTTCAGAATCAATTTTTATCTTTTGGAAGGAGTTTCAAGAGACAAATTATTACCATTTCTTAACTAAAATACTAGATATCAAAGTGTTGGTAGGATATTTCTTAAAGTAATAGTCTTTAAAGTAAAATTTCAAATTAACTTACATGCTTGTAATAAAATCAGAAATAACGTAAGAAAACTCTAGATCATAAATTTTAAATAAAAAAAATATTTTGCAAAATAAATTTTTAATGCTGAGAGTGAGACAAAATCATATACTCAAGAACCAAATCATTATCACCACCCCTAAATTTTGCAATGAACTAAACTTGATGACGTGGAAGGCACGTGATCAGGTGGAAGTTGTATTTAACTGCTGCTGGAGAGTCTTAAGAATCCTTCTTTCCCTTACTTCTGTGTGTAATGGGAAAGTCTGCTGATCTAAGCGATTTTGACAGATGGCAGATTGTAATAGTCGGAAGGCTCGGAACAAATATATCCGAAACTGCAAGACTCGTGGGTTGTTCGCGATCTACAGTTGTTAGTACTTATGCAAAGTGGATGAATGACTGTAAAACCAGCAGTAGACGACAGGGTGTTGGACTTCCACACGCTATCAAATAAAGCTGTGTGTATATAAAAAATAGTCCCTTACTATTCTAGAAGATAGAAGAAATATATTGTATTTTATGATTTTATTGATACAAATGGTAGAAAAACTTCACATTTCTAAGAAATGACAAGTTTTATTATGAAAGACTATTTCTTTTGTGTCACCATAAATTTATGTGATTTTATAGTTTAATATCTCCAAAATGAATAAAATGGAGGGATTAATAATTTGTTCATGTAATTTGTTTAATGTTATGCATGACCTTCATCACATTAAGTGTCTATTTTAGCGAAAGAAATAATTTGATCATTTACAAACTTGACTGATATTACATGGATATATATATCACTTTATTAAGTTTATTTGAAGATTAATGTAAATGATGAATACATTTGATTAGCTAAAAACGCTGTATAAATGTATTACGTACCAATGACTTATACCAGATCATGCTGAGATAACACAAAGAGTTAAGACACCAGATACAAATGAGCGAAGACATACCATTTTGCAGAGATTTTTTTATTTACAAACTTAATCTTGCACAATCTTATGACGCAAATAAAATATATTCAATGTCAATATAGAGATGCCGTAAAGTGCTGAAATATGGAAGCAACCACCGCTGATGACGCTACTTTCAGATGGACAAAAAAAGTTGAGCGTTCCCTGCCTCTTCTTAAGTTCTCTTCGTTACGTCTTTCCTCCGAAGGGGCCTTTAAGTCTGCTGAGCAAAAGAAACCAAAAGCTGCTGTTGCCAAGGACAAAGACGACTGACACGCGTTAGCTACCCCTCTTGTCCAAGTCATTGGTACGAAATGTTTTCTTACTAGATTGTTAACTTGATAAGTCCTTAGACTAGTTTCATCCAGTAAAGATTATATTAGTGTTGTAAACATATTTTATTCTGATTTTGAGTCAATACAAAATTGCCTCTTGAGGTGAAACATTAAGCCTCAAACCAATTTGGATCAGTGTTTGGGAAGTTGCTAACGTAGGATATATCACATTTCACTTATAAAATTTTATTTCAAATATTTGCTTTTAATTGATGATATTATTATTTGTATTTGTGATTTGTTGCCAGCCACATTATAAACTTTTAATACACGATAACTAATAAACCATACTTTTACTGATTAATAACATATTTAGACAGATACATCCATAACATACGTGGATTCTAACTGTTAAGACATCTCTCCTTCTATAAGCATATTTAGAATCGTAGACATAAAATTAAATTTTATTAATTACTTATAAACACTTTATAGAAATATATGGGATACAACTCAGGTTATAGACATCATGATCAACAAAACTGGTTATAAGCAAGATAAAAAAATGAACTGAATAAAAAATAATTCACTGCTATTCAGTATATTTTTCTGAGTAAATAAATATGTAACTTCACGTTAATTGATCAAACATTAGGTGTATGATAAATTAAATTACAGTAAACAAGTTATTTATGGAAAAATGCAATTATGTTTAATGTCAACAGTTCCATTAGTTAAAAAAAGTAAATGCAACGTTTGGTAATATATAAATATTCTTTGATGTAACTTAAT
>CM063508.1:158730274-158740274 GCA_032207245.1 Pardosa pseudoannulata
GAGTAAAGAAAAATGTAACTTCACGTTAATTATTCAAACATTAGGTGTATGATAAATTAAATTACAGTAAACAAGTTATTTATGGAAAAATGCAATTATGTTTAATAGCAACAGTTCCATTAATTAAAAAAAGTAAATGCAACGTTTGGTAACATATAGATATTCTTTGATGTAACTTAATTACGAAAATAAAGCATTTTTATGCAACAATTTAATTTGCTATGAAAAAAACTAATTACATTGAACAGCTTAATCATACCTAATAAAAGAATGCTTATTAAAAGCTATCCTATAGGTTTGAGGGAATGAAAGAATATATATATATATATATATATATATATATAAGCAGTAAATAATAGGAACAAACGAAATACTGTTCATAAATTATACATGATTTCGTATTGTTCTAATACTAGCATAAGATAAATGCTTATGTGGAACTAATTAATTTCATATATCAATCATAATAAATGAAAAAATAAAGGCTTATGTAAATAAATCAAAGCATTGAAACATTATAGTGAAACAAATGTTTTCACAAATATGAATGTTTTCTGAATGTACCGCTTTACAAAAAAGATTGGTAGTTTAAGCAAAGTTCTTTTGTAGGGATACCTGAAGGGATTAAAGCGATTATTAATAAAAATATACTTAACTATATTACTATATAGTTTATTTAAAACAATTGAATTATTATTTGTTACTTTTAGTATAGTTAAGGAATGTAAAGTTTATAACTAAGCAAATTACGAAAATATTTTAGAATAAATACAAATATTCCTTTAATTAAAAAGATTAAAAGTGAAAAGATTAATTTTTAATAAACGATAAATAAATAGATCATAATTTACTGATTAATAGCAACTTCAGACATTCACGTCTACGACATTTTGGATTCTAACTGTTAAAACACCGTCCGTTCTAATATTACAGTTAGAATTGTAGGGGTATTATTACATTACACCCTTAGAAGAATATATGGGATACAATTGACGTTATATAAATCCTGGTCTACAAAATCGGTTATAAACACGATAAAAAATGAACTGAATAAGAAATAATGCATTGTTATTTAGTATAATAATATTCTGAGTAAAGAAATATGTAACTTCACATTAATTCTGCAAACATTACGTGTATGATAAATTAAATTACAGTAAACAAGATCTTTATGGAAAGCTGCGATTATGTTTAATGTGAACAGTTCCATTAGTTAAAAAAGTAAATGCAATGTTTGTTAACATATAGATATTCTTTGATGTAACTTAATTAAGAAAACAAAGCATTTTTATGTAACAATTTAATTTGATATGAAAAATAACTAATTGAATTGAACAATTTAATCATATATAATAAAAGAATGCTTATTGGAAGCTATCCAATAGGTTTGAGTGACTGAAAAAATTATATTGTTCTAGGATAAAAAATGAAAGTATATATATCTTTCATTTTTTATCCTAGAACAATATAATTTTATAATCAATATAATATATATATATATATATATATATATATATATATATATATATATATATATATATATATATATATATATATATATATATATATATATATATATATATATATATATATATATATATATATATATATATATATATATATATATATATATATATATATATATATATATACAAGCAGTAACTAATAGGAACAAAAAGAAATATAACTCAAAAATTACAAATGATTTCGTATTGTACTAATATTACCGTAAGATAAATGCGCATGTGGAATTAATGAATTTCATATATTAGTCATAATTAATGAAAAAAATAAAGACACATAAATAAATCAAAACATTGAAACATTATAGAGAAACACATTCTTTGACAAATATGAATGTTTACTGAAAGTATAGATTTACAAAAAAGATTGCTCGTTTAGGAAAAGGTCTTTCATAGGGATACATCAAGGGATTAAAGCGATTATTAATAAAAATATACATAAATATATTACTGTATAGTTTTAGCTAAAACAATTTAATTATTATTTGTTACTTTTATTTTAGTTAAGAAATATAAAACTTATCGCAAAGGAATTTAACGCACTTTATAACAAATTACTTATTATGTTCAATTTTGAGAAAAATCGTTCTTTCTGAAGTATATTAAACCGAAATAGACTAAAAATAACAGAATTTGAAATTTTTGAATTTTTTTATATAGAAAATTTAACCCGTCCTCCACATAGGACATTGGTATGAAGGAGATAAAATTTACTTTTAGAGATTTCAGAGTTCTCTTCATGAGTGAAAGGTAATTCCAGCCTACAAATTTTTGCAATATATATATAATACTTCATTATTCACTTTAAGAGTTCCATTTTTAGTCGAGTATAACACTAAACTTAGTTGAAAGGTCTAAAGCAAGTCTGACAAAGTATTTTACCGTATTTCCTGCAGTATGCTGTTACAGTTATAAACCTAATAATAGCACAACAACTGCATGTGCATCGCCCCACTAAAAATAATGCTCTGCAACTTACCTATTTCTATTAAAACTTTAACTAACCACCAGGATGATAAAGAAAGAGTACTCTTACGTACAAAATACCCAGCTAAGTACCTGAAGCAAACTGAAAAGGAATTCTGCAATCTCAAAAAAAGATAAAAAGTATGCTCACTAAAGCGGGGAGTTTCTAGACTGTTGTAATGGACAGGAGGTACATAACTGTTTCTAGCAGAAGCTTAAACGTACCTCTACATATTCCAGCTGATAAAATATTAGCAACAAATAAATACTGATTTCCACTTGTTATTTTTAATCTGTCCTCTGGATAAGACAGGGGGTTAAAAAATATTTTAGAATAAAAACAAATATTCCTTTAATAAAAAATATTAAAAATAAAAACTGAAAAGATAAAAAATGTGCAATAAAATACCAGTTTATAAGAGCTGAAAATATGAGGTATATTTTTAATACAAATATGTTTATAAATTAAATAATGAAGTACGATAAGATCACTGTTTTTGCCTATAAATTTGGACAATCTGATGTATAGAAATAATTGTTTCAAACCAAAAGTATTCCCCAATTGACCATTATCCCTGGAAAGAAGACATAAAAATTTTACTCATATTGATTTCAGCGAAAGGAAAAGTAATGAGATATAGACAAAAAATAAAATAATAGAACAGTTAAATGTTTCTTCAGTTTTTAACTCAGAAAGTCTACATTGTCTAGCGTTAAAAATATACTTTACACTTAAAATGACTATAAGTAAGTTTTCTTCTCCATTATTTTTTGCTTTAATATATTTTTTAATAAATGATATCAAATAATTCAACAGAAATAGAATCTAGACCAATTAGCTTAGAGATCCTTTGCACTGAAGTGGAAGGATTCTGATAGATGAGCTATCATGACATTACAGAATGATGGATGATGGTTTTAACAGATTTTTTTAGGTATTAAGCTGAAAATCTGCAAGAAAAAATTGTATTACAACCTTACTTAAGCCGTCTAGAGGAAATTAACATGTTCAAGGGGCAAACATTCGTAATTGTCATATAATTCTTCCGATTGTAACTGAGAAATGCTATATTTTCCAGAATTAAAAAAGTACTATACGCTTAAAAATATATAACAATACTTTCTCTATGACATGTACATTTCACTCAAGTAGAAGAATTCTGAAAAATGAGAATTTTTATTTCAGAATGATGGATGATGGTATTAACAGTTTTTTTTAGTTATTAAGCTGAAAATATGTAGGGGAATATTTATATTACACTATTACTTAATTTTTCTTGATGAAACTTAACATGTTTAAGAAGCAAACGTTCCTAATTATGACATAATTATTTCTTCAGATTGTAACTAAGAAATGCTATATTTTCCATCATTAAAAAACTAATATGCACTTTAAAAAGATATAACTATATTTTCTCTATGATACCTATTATTTTTTTCTAATTTTCATTAAGTGGTATCCCATAAGTTTACAGAAATAGAATGGAAACCAATTAGTTTGGAGATACTTTGCACTGAAGTGGAAGAATTCTGAAAAATGAGAATTCAGATTTCGGAATAATGGATGATGGTATTAACATATTTTCTTAGTTATTAGGCTGAATATATGTGGGGGATATTTATATTACAATATTACTAAATTCTTCTAGAAGAAGCAACATGTTAAAGAAGCAAAAATTCCTAACTATAATATAATTATATCTCCAGATTGTAACTAAGTGCTATATTGCCTAGCATTAAAAAATGCTGTACACTTAAAATAGTGTAACTATGTTTTCTTCTTCATGATATTTTTCTTTACTTTTTTTTTATTTAGTATATATGTTTCCTGAAACGCTTTAGAAAAAAGATTGATCGTTTAAGCAAAGGTCTTTAATAAAGATTAAAGTGGTTATTAATTAGAAAATACATAAATATATTACTATATAGTTTTAGTTAAAACAATTTCATTATTATTTGTTACTTTTATTAAAGTTAAGGAATGTAAACTTTATCGCTAAGCAAATTACGAAAATACTTTAGAATAAACACAAATATTATTTTAATTAAAAAAGATTAAAACTTAAGAGATTAAAAATGTGAATCAAAATATCAGTTTAGAAGAGGAGGAAATATGAGGTACATTTTTAAGACAAATATTTTTATAAATTAAATAATAAAGTACGATAAGAAAACAGTTATTGCCTATAAATTCGAACAATCTGATGTATAGAAATAATTGTTTCAGAAGAAAAGTATTCCCCAATAGACCATTATCCCTTGAAATAAGACATAAAAAGTTTTTATTCATATCGATTTCAGTGAAAGAAAAAGTTATGAGATATAGACAAAAAATAAAATAAAATAAACAATAAAATGTTTCTTCAGTTTGTAACTCAGGAAGGCTACGTTCCTTAGCGTTAAAAATGTACTTTACACTTAAAATGACTATATTTTCTTCTCCATTATTTTTGCTTTAATATATTTTTTAATAAATGATATCATATACGTCAATAGAAATACAAGCTAGGCCAATTAGCTTAGAGATTCTTTGCACTAAAATCGAAAATTCTTGATAGATGGGCTCACGTGATATTTTAGAATGATAGATGATGGTGTTAACAGATTTTTAGCTATTAAGCTGAAATTCTGTCGGGTAAAATTAATATTACTACACTAGTTTAACCCACTAGAGGGAACTAAGAATTTTAAAGTAGCAAACGCTAATAATTATAATTTAATAAACCACGCCATTCCTTTCCTTCTTAACAAATGGGAACTAAAGGTACTTGACTTTCATTCAAAACATAGAGACAAATTTTACACATGGATACGTACATAGTGATATAATCAGGAAAATTAACTTTATTAAGTTTACATAAATGGCTTTTTCGAAAAAGAATTGTTTATATATAAATGCTAGTATAATGAAAAATCTTACTTACTTCTTAATTTCTAGAATGCAGATCATTTTAGGATTACTATACATATTCAGTTAATATAATTTTACAATTAATTACTGCTTGTGTTTCTTTATATTTATAAAATAATGCTCTGCAACTTACTTATTACTATTAAAACTTTAACTAACCACCAGGACGATAAAGAAAGAGTACTCGTACGTACAAAATACCCAGCTAAGTGTCTGAAGCAAACTGAAAAGTAATTCAGCAACAGCAAAAAGAAGAGAAAATCTACATTCACTAAAGCGGGAATTAAGAAGAGTTTCCAGACTGTTGTGATGAACAGGAGGTACACAACTGCTTCTAGCAGAAGCTTAAACGTATCTCTACATATTCAAGCTGATAAAATATTCGCAACAAATAAATACTGATTTCCTCTTGCTAATTTCCAGATGTCCTTTGGATAAGACAGTGGGTTAAATGGGTTAAAAAAATATTTTAGAATAAAAACAAATATTCCTTTAATAAAAAATACAAAAAAAATGAAAACTGAAAAGATTAAAAATGTGTAACAAAATACCATTTTAGAAGAGGAGGAAATATGAGGTACATTTTTAAGACAAGGATATTTTTAAATTAAATAATGAAGTACGATAAGAACACCGTTATTGCCTATAAAATCGAACAATCTGATATATAGAAATAATTGTTTCAAACCAAAAGTATTCCCCAATAGACCATTATCCCTGGAAATAAGACATAAAAAGTTTTTACTCATATCTATTTCAACGAAAGAAAAAGTTATGAGATATAGACAAAAATAGAAAAATAGAACCGTAAAATGATTCTTCAGTTTGTAACTCAGAAAGGCTACATTGCCTAGCGCTAAAAACGTACTTTAAACTTAAAATGACTATAAGTATGTTTTAATCTCAATTATATTTGCTTTAATATATTTTTTAATAAATGATATCAAATAAGTCAATAGATATACAAGTTAGACAAATTAGCTTAGAGATTCTTTGCACTAAAATCGAAGATTCTTGATAGATGGCCTCTTGTGATATTTCAGAATGATGGATAATGGTTTTAACAGATTTTTAGCTATTAAGCTGAAATTCTGTCGGGAACCTTCTAGTGTGTAACCTTCTAGAGGGAGGTAAGAATTTTAATGCAACAAACGTTAGTAATTATAATTTAATTAAGTATGTCATTCCTTTCCATTTTAACAAATGGAAACTAAAGGTACTTGACTTCCATTCAAAACATAGAAGCAAATTTGACACATGGATTCTCTATGATATGTACCTTTTATTTATATCTAGTTTTTATTTAGTGATATCAAATAAGTCAACAGAAATAGAATCGAGATCAATTCGCTTGGAGATACTTTTCACTCAAGTAGAAGAATTCTGAAAAAAAGAATTCTTATTTCAGAATGATGGATGATTCTATTAACAGTTTTTTTAGTTATTAAGCTGAAAATATGTAGGGGAATATTTATATTACACTATTACTTAATTTTTATTGATGAAACTTAACATGTTTAAAAAGCAAACTTCCTAATTATGACATAATTATTTCTTCCGATTGTAACTGAGAAATGCTATATTTTCCATCATTAAAAATTAATATGCACTTTAAAAAGATATAACTATACTTTCTCTATGATATTTATTATTTTTTCCTAATTTTCATTAAGTGGTATCCCATAAGTCTACAGAAATAGAATGGAGACCAATTAGCTTGGAGATACTTTGCACTGAAGTGGAAGAATTCTGAAAAATGTCAATCCAGATTTCGGAATAAATGGATGATGGTATTAACATATTTTCTTAGTTATTAGGCTGAAAATATGTGGGGATATTTATATTACAATATTACTAAATTCTTCTAAAAGAAGCAACATGTTAAAGAAGCAAAAATTCCTAATTATAATATAATTATATCTCCAGATTGTAACTAAGTGCTATATTGCCTAGCATTAAAAAGTGCTGTACACTTAAAATAGTGTAACTATGTTTTCTCCCTCATGATGTTTTTTTTTACTTTTTTTTGATTTAGTATATATGTTTCCTGAAACGATTTAGAAAAAAAGATTGATAATTTAAGCAAAGGTCTTTAATAAGGATTAAAGTGGTTATTAATTAGAAAATATATAAATATATTACTATATAGTTTTAGTTAAAACAATTTCATTATTATTTGTTACTTTTATTATAGTTAAGGAATGTAAATTTATCACTAAGCAAATTACGAAAATACTTTAGAATAAACACAATATTATTTTAATTAAAAAAGATTAAAACTGAAGAGATTAAAATTGTGAATCAAAAGGTCAGTTTAGAAGAAGTGGAAATATGAGGTACATTTTTTTTGGGACAATTTTTTTTAAAAATTAAATAAAAGTACTATACGAAAACAGTTATTGCCTATAAATTCAAACAATCTGATGTATAGAAATAATTGTTTCAGACTAAAAGTATTCCCCAATTGAGCATTATCCTTGGAAAAAGAAGACATAAAAAATTTTACTCATATTGATTTCAGCGAAAGAAGAATAATGAGATATGGAAAAAATATAAGAAAAGAACAATAAAATATTTCTTCAGTGTGTAACTCAGAAAGGCTAAATTGTCTAGCGTTAAAAATGTACTTTACACTTAAAATGACTATAAGTAAGGTTTATTCTCCATTATTTTTGCTTTAATATACTTCTATATTTTTTAATAAATGCTATCAAATAAGTCAACAGAAATAGAATCGAAACCAACTAGCTTGGAGATATTTTGAACTCAAGTGGAAGAATTCTGAAAAATGAGAACTCATATTTCAGAATAATGGATGATGGTATTACAAGATTTTTTTTAGGTATTAAGATGACAATCTGCAAGGAAAAATTGATATTACAGCCTTACTTAAGCCTTCTAGAGGAAACTAACATGTTCAAGAAGCAAACGTTCCTAATTATGAATTAATTATTTCTTCAGATTTTAACTAAGAAATGCCATATTGTCTATCATTAAAAAATTAATATACTTTCAAAAGATATAACTATATTTTCTCTATGATACCTTTTATTTATTTCTATTTTTTATTAAGTGGTATCAAATAAGTCAACAGAAATAGAATCGAGATGAATTAGCTTGGAGATACTTTGCACTCAAGTGGAAGAATTCTGAAAAATGAGAATTCATATTTCAGAATGATGGATGATGGTATTATAACAGATTTTTATTTTAGGTATTAGGCTGAATATATGTAGGGGAATATTCATATTACACTTTACTTAATTTTTCTTGAGGCAACTAACATGTTCAAGAAGCAAAAGTCCCAAATTATAATATAATTACATTTTCAGATTTGTAACTAAGGGCTAACTGCCAAGAATTAAAATTTACTATACACTTATGTTTTTGAATTCATGATTTTTTCTTTAATTTATTTCTTTGTTTCAGTAAATGTTATCAAATAATTTAACAAAAATACGATCCAGACCAATCAGCATAGAGATAACTTTCACCAAAGTGAAAAAATTCTGACAAATTAGTTCTTAGGACACTTCATAATGATGGATTAGCTATTAATCTGAAATCTATACGAAGAAAATTCGTATTACTACCTCATTTAAGCTTTATAGATGGAACTAAACATGCTCAAGTTTTAAAAGTTACTCATTATACAGTAATTATACTCGTCTTTATGCCCGTATTTTTACATAATTTTCTTGTTTTACATTAGTGATAAATATTCCTTTCATTTCACAAATTGATGAATTCCACTTTTTTTAAATATTTAAATTTAAGTGTCAAAGCACTTGGTAGAGTCATAAATTTTTATGTTTTCAATTACTTTCTTGATTAATAAAGAATAACACCATTAGACTAAATTTTTACCCAATTAATAATGAATAATTTACTTTAGAGGCCATTTGATTAACTATTTAATCTAATATAAATAGTTGCGATAATGTAACTCAAATGCACTAGCAAGCGCTGAATGATAATGGTAAAAATATTAATGCCATTGTAAAATAAATTAGTCACAGTCTAATTGCAACATGATCAAGTACTTTTTTGTCTAATTTTATTCAGAATACAGTTTAATTATGTATATTTTAGCTTCTACTGTGTACTTTTGTTAATATTATATGGACTCCATATTTTTTCAGTCTTTTCAATATCACTTCCAGATTGTATTTTGGTTTACAATGGTCCAAACCTGGCCTCATAAATTCATATATGACCATAATAACAATTTTAAAATTTAATGCCATTAATGTAAGGAAATCTATAGCACGTAGACCACAAATATTGGAAAATACAGATATTATTACACTAAAGATAGAACTGTGGCATAGAAAAAAACGAAAGACCTGATGGACCTGCTAAAATTCATTCCATCTGTTAAACATGATAACCGTAAAAACTTGACAACAATTCGAATTTCCGAATCCTCACGCACAGCTGGTGAAGAAATATATTTATACTTTTGATGATATGAATGATGTCATAAATCAATAATGATATATATAAAAGTATATAAGTATTAATATTTGTTTTTATAGAAAATCTATAGTAAAGATATATTTAACATTTTCTGTAGTAAAAATCATGAAAATTTAATCAC
>CM063508.1:158745274-158770274 GCA_032207245.1 Pardosa pseudoannulata
TAGACTAAAGAAGGAGACATTGTCCACAAACCTTCAATCCGATTGATTCGAAACGTAACACATTGCCTTTTAAAACCCAAGCAGCTGTGTATATATATATATATATATATATATATACATATATATATACATACATATATATATACATATATATAGATATATATATACATATACTATATATATATATAATATTTATATATATATATATATATATATATATAAAATATATATATATATGTTTATATATATATATAATATGTATATATATATATATGTATATATTTATGTATATATATATAAGTATATATAATATATATTATATATATATATATTTTATATATATATATATATATATATTATTATATATAATATATATTTATATATTATATATATTATATATATATATATATATATATATTTATATATATATAATATATATATATATATATAATATATATATATATAATATATATATTTATATATATATATAAAATACATTTGAGATTTAATATGCAACCCATGAGGGCGTATGCAAGTTTTGCTTTCCGTACTTTTTCCTAAACAAATTTAGAAGAATTAAAGAGGAAACTCTAGTTTGGTATCACTCTCCAGCAATTAATATTTCGAGATTTTTAGTTTGCTCTCTCACTGAAACACTCTGTTAATTAACTACTCCACGTTTCCGAATGAACTCAAACTGAATATAAATGTAAGAGAGATTCATTAATTTGGTTTTTATTCTTCAGAGGTTTACACTAACTTAAGAAATGTATATGTTTAACTTTAAATTAGAATTTAGTATTATCCGCTCAAAATATTTAGAAGCAACTTGCTGTAATTTTATATTCCTTTTACTTAACTATGATGGTTATGTGTGTGTGTGTGTGGCTTATCCTCATGATCTGACAATAGTCAGATCAACTCCAAAAGGTTGTTGACAGTCAGAAAGTCAATGCAGATAAGGGGATCTGATAATAAATCTGCCCTGGTTAGTCCGACACAGTTGAGAATATGTTTTGGTGAGGCTGGATGGTTGCAGCATTTTGTACAGGTCGGGAAAATTTTTGTGCCGTGTTCGAAAGTTAAAGATTATGATGGTTATGTATTACATTTGATGTGGTTAAAATTAAGTCTGTTGCACTGATATGTATCTTTCCTAATATTTTTTCTGTTTTAAATAAAGAAAGGTATAATGTAAAATTTACGTTATAAGAATATATTTTATTTGATTTCATACAAATAATGAAAATATGATATTGTAAAAATAAATCTGTTAACAATAATTACTTAAGGCAATATTTATTATGTATGTGGAAAAAATAAAGAGGAATTAATTGTCTAATGAACATACATATAAGCACACACATACATACACAACCATATATCTATCTATCTATCTATCTAATAATATTATATATATAATACTATATATATATAAATATATATCCATATACATATATATATATATATACATAAATATAAATATAATATATATTATATATTGTATATATATATATATATATATATATATTTTATATATATATATATATATTTATATTATATATATATTATTTATATATATATATAACGAAACGCTGACTCTATAATCTCCGGGTTGACGATCAGTACAGTCGGTTTCCACATTGAAGTCAGACTGCGTATCACGCTGAAGTTCGTTGAGGAAACTCAGGATGCAGGACGATCCAAAATGAGAGTAAGGGTCACTCTCAGTGACCTGCTTCTATGCACGTAGTAGAAAAAAAGATATTAAGATAACAGGAATGAGATCCCCAAAGTCGAAAGTCGACTTTTTAGCAAAAGTAGAGAAGCTGGCGGTCTCTAAAGCAAAGCAAGCTCTGGAAATTGGAGAGATGAGTGGGCTTTCTCGACCTCGACAAAACAGATCCAAAGCAACTCTCAAGAAAAAATCCTCCTTTTTGGTTACGCCAATCTTCATTTATAGTGATCCCGGTTCCCTTCACGTGATTCTTCTTGAACCTTTCAGACCCATGGTCACTCAATCTTGTGGTCAACTCCCCGCCTGGATCAGCTGATGCGTTTCTAGATGTGGTCGAAATGTCGTCTGTAAGACAACCACCAAAACTACTTAATTTCCTTTTGCGGTACCGGTAACGGGCCCAGATGTACACTACAGCATCGCTCGATTAATAATGATTAATTATTACTCTAGTCTTTTACAGTAGCAGCATGATAAACCCGCATTCGCGCTAGCTGCAGCCTACCGACAGTTTTCATTTACTTCCTTTTAGCGGAAGTCGTGGGTTTGTTGACGGGACCTGGTACACAAACGGTTATTATTAGGATCCCAAGCTTCTATCTGCCGCTAATATTAATATACACACAGACATATATATATATATATATATATAATATATATATATATATATATATATATATAAATAAATATAATATATATATATATATATATATATATATATATATATATATATATATATATATAAATAGATAGAGAAATAGATATATTATATATGTATATGTATAATATGTATGTATATATACATATATATATATATATATATATATATATATATATATATATATATATATATATATATATATATATATATATATATATATATATATATTATATATATGTATATATATATATATATTATATGTATATATATATATATGTATATATATATATATATATATATATATATATATATATATATATATATATATATATATATATATATATATATATATATATATATATATATATATATATATATATATATATATATATATATATATATATATATATATATATATATATATATATATATATATATATATATATATATATATATATATATATATATATATATATATATATATATATATATATATATATATATATATATATATATATATATATATATATATATATATATATATATATATATATATATATATATATATATATATATATATATATATATATATATATATATATATATATATATATATATATATATATATATATATATATATATATATATATATATATATATATATATATATATATATATATATATATATATATATATATATATGTATATATATATATATATATATATATATATATATATATATATATATATATATATATATATATATATATATATATATATATATATATATATATATATATATATATATATATATATATATATATATATATATATATATATATATATATATATATATATATATATATATATATATATATATATATATATATATATATATATATATATATATATATATATATATATAAAGGGATAGGGAGAAACATTTTTCCTATTATACTAATGTTCATTATTATAAACACTGTATGTTTGCCATCAAGGCTTGATTGAAGCAATGTCCATATCATTATTCTACTGAAGAATGTCATTTTTAGAATATATTTCATACCCTGACATTTTCTTTACAGATTTTACTATAGATAGGTAACAATATTTTCGCTTCCATTAGAGTTTTGTAGAACTTTAAATTACTTGGTCACACTCTAAAAGCTCTATGCAGTAGCATAATTAATGAAGTAACAAGAAACTTTTTATTCTTATAAAGATTAGAAGGAAATCCCTGTTAATTAGCATATTCGGTGAAAATCCATTTTATTTTATTCATTTTCTTGTGGCAAAGGGGCAGAAAAATAAGGTTTTATAGATAAATGAAAAGGAAAATGTTATTATCTTAAGAATGAAGTTAAAACTAGTTACTTTAGTTTACCAATATTCGTGCATTTTCCTTTTGTTACTAATTTTAGATGACATTTTCCCCATTCCATATTAATACTTTTGTCTTAACTTAAGTGAAATTTTCTTCTATAGAATTTAATTATAAACTTACCGCTATACCTAAATATAATCCTCCTTCAGCTTTTATTTGCGTATTACATTCTTCAGAGTTCCTCATCATTTATGTTTGATAAGTTTCTGCATATTGATGGTATTATTCACAACTTACTATAATATAAACATAAAAACTTCGATAATCAAAGGCGTGGATTTAATGAAATTCATGATATTTCATTAATTAATAGAAAATGTTTGCTATTCATTGGTTTCGAGATTAAAGATACTTCAAACAAAAAAATATAATTCTTATTGAATACCCAAAAATTAATGCTTGCATGTAACTACTGATAAACCTGTCTGTTTTAATAGAAAAAATTCCAAATATAGATAATACTTTGTTTTTTATAAGATACATAGAAAATGAATTATTTTTATATCTTGTTTAATGTTTATTGATAACTTAATCAGTGTTTACTAATTACAGTCATTTTCCCGTGTTTCGTTAATTAGGTTTGTATATTTTATTCTACATGTTATTCACTCTGTAAATTATTGAATTTCATTGAGGTTAATCAATGATAATCAGTTTGATTCTGACATAACTTAAGACTAGACGATGATCAGGACTCTTTAAATAATCACTTTATAATTATAGCGGCAAAATGGTAGACAAAGGGTTACATAGACAAGGAACGTTTCGTTTTTATTTACTGCCACTCAATTAGATTTTTTTTTATTATCCTACGCCATATTTTGCATAACTTTCAATATTCTATTTTGGGCAACTCAATACTGTTCTCTAACTGTTTATCACTTACATATCATAAATTTCTTTAAAATTTTCTTTTGACTGAATTAAGGTTTAAGTGTTTATTTTCCTTATATCTAATACTAGTGTTCTCGAATTTGTTACAAAGGTATTGAATATAAAGTTGTTCGAATTTAAATATCTTTAAAAGTTGTATGTAATTCATGAAATTGTATTACAGACTGTCTGTAAAGCAAATGTATTAAAGGCTGTCTGTAATAATTTCTGTCTATAATACATGAAATTAAATTTTGAATACTTTAATTTATTTTACTAAATTATAGTATATTTTGTAATTAATTTACGTGAGAAGAACATACTCTGTACTCAAGCAACCTTGATTACACATTTATTGCTAAACCTATATTGCATTTAACAGTAATTATTAATGATGGCCATATAATGCGAACATTTATTTTGTATTTATTTTGTATTTTGTAAAAATATTTAACTTCGCGTTTTATATATTAATACCCATTTGCAATAAGATAATTAAAAAAAATAGTGTTCAATTGTAAAATGATACTTAATTGATGTTAATGGCTGATAATTAGTGTAATGGTGTAATACATTTAAAAGAAAGCCTAAAGCTGGTAAAAACTGGCTATTAATACAACTGAAACTAAATTTGAAATTGGTGTATCGTCAAAAGAGCTTGATATTTCAATTTCTCTTCTTTTTTATTGGCATTACAACTCTGGATGGGTTTTATCCTGCCACACAATATATCTCCAGACAACTGTGTCCTTCACTTCATTAATTTTCCATTTTAAGATCTTTAAAGTTTTTAGGTTCATAAAGATATCCTACATCTACCTTTTTAACGGTCTATATATTGGCCTACTACACATGGGACTCCAATCCAATATATTTACACTGCTAAAAATTAGCAGAGCAAGCAAAATATTAAGAAAACTGTGAGAGACATCCACTTATTGGTAAAACATTTAGAGTACACGAGTATCAATGAGAAATAGAGAAAAAAGAAGCAAATATTTTTAAATTAAGCTTTAATTCTTTGAAAATGGGGAAAAACATGAAAATATGATTTATTTTAACAATATGGTTACATGGAAACGATAAAAATATATTGTTTAGAAATGATGCAAGATTATTAATATGGCATGTAGTCTCCTCGAACAGCTAAGACTGCTGAACACCTGTTTCCATGGATGCGATGATCTTATCACTTTACACACTCGACACTTTAGATAATACTGTTCTTTTGCTCAGGAAGTGCAATCTCGAAGTCTTTAAGAGTAAAAGGAGGCCTTGGTCAAGCAAAATGCTTCGTCCGAGCATGTTCCAAACATGCTTGATTGGACTGAGGTCAGGAGAGCACACTGGCCATTTCATACGCTGTATTGTTTCATCTTCAAGCATGTTCCCTACAAAATGAGCTGTATGCGGTCTGGCATTATCATGCTTTAAAACAAAGGAATCGACATTAGCTGCAGCGTAAGGTATTACATGAGGTATCAGTATCTCATCTGCGTACCTTCGGGCCGTCAAAGTACCATTCCGGATAATATGCAGGTCCATACGTCCCCCTATGCTGATTTCACCCCATGCTATCATTTCATCTAGTCGATATTGTGACCTTTCACAAACAAATGTGGGGTTATTTTGAGTGCTCCTTTCCCCCCATACCAAATTAAGTCGTATGTCACACTCCTGATTGAATCGGGACTCGTCTGAAAGCAACACTTGGCTCCAATTATGTTGCTCCCAATCTCGATGTTCAGCAGCAAATCTTCTTCGAGCAGCATGGTGGCGTGAAGTAGACGGAATACAGACCATTGACCTACGTGCAAAGAGACCTCCCTGATGAAGCCTATTACGTGTTGTTTGGTTACCAAGTCCTGTTACCAAGAGAAATTGTCTTTGAAGCTGAGTAGCATTGTCTGTTCTGTTTCCACGAGCTGTTAACAGTATATACCGATCAACAGTTACTGTAGTGGTGCTTAGCCAACCCTCCCCTGGTCAACGTCTAACACTCCCTGTGGCTGAACGATGGCCGAATGGTTAGGGTGCTGCCCTTCGGAACCGGAGTTCGTGGGTTTGAATACCGGTATGGCATAGATGTTCTTAGCCGTTCGGAATCGGCTTTAAGCAGTAGGTCCCAGTCTCATTAGCCTTCGTGTTGCAAAAAGTAGACCGTAGCACTCCAAAATAAACCAAAACAGTCCCTGTGTCTTTAAATCAATTTCACAGACTAGCAACGGCATATCTGGCGACTTCAACAACGTCTGCGACACTACTTTGTGTTTGCCCAGATTCAAGTCTGTCTATAATATGCCATTCCATGGATTCCGGTAAATCACGTTGCTGAGAGATTTTTAAGTTCCTTTTTCTAAATAAATAAATAAATAAATAAATAAATAACTGCGCAATCGAATTTCACAATTAAGGCAGTAAAGAAGACGGCTCTGCAACATCCCAATTTCTCACCTTATATCCTTTCTCTGGTTTTTGACGTCATGAACTTTGATTTGCAAATGAAGTTTTTTTCTTTTGTTTCCAGCTAGACTTTAAATTATGGATGATAAATTTTATGTTATTTATCGGTGTAAGTATACGCATAATTTCATTAAAACCATGTGCTCCTGAAATTGTTTGAGCAGTGTACTACTTGGTTGTGATATCTCAGTATGCCCCTGGCAAGAAAGTCTTGGTACCTTGATGAATATACTAAGTTTTTATGTTGGATGAGACTCTAGTCAATTCTTAATTCATTTTTCACGAGCAATTATTAAATAACTGTATTCATCCGTAATGTTTTCGAAGTATTTATCACTCAAATATTAGAAAAAAATACTTACTTCTCTTTGTGTAAAATTCTAAGTATCACATTCATAAATTATTATGGGATGTATAATAGTTATTTAATTTTTTAATTTAATAGCTCCTGAGATCGATTTAGTTTTCAGAAGATATCGATAAAAGAAATAGCAGTGGTTCCTTTACATACTCTGCAATCAATTTTCTCAAATTATGTGCGAAATGTTTACAAACGAACCCTAAACATGCAAAAATTTCATAAATATATAACATAAATTACCTTGCTTTAGTGAAATGACAATTACATGTTAGCAGCTATATATACGATATATGCGATTATATAAGATGAACATAAGTTTGAATTCTATACCATATTTTCTTCAAATTTACTTGTAAGCATTAGTCAATCTTTAAATTATCTCAAGCATAATACATTTTATTTTCTCTTATATTGTCATTTAAAAATTTATAATCGTTTTCCAAGGCGATCTCTTTTATTTTTATGGTTGAATTTAGAAACTAAACTGCCATTAAAATTTGATCTCTCATTCAGCTATCTGAGATATCTCTAGGGAGAATCACTTCCACGGAATTTCGAATAAGTTGATTCCTTTTTCTTTTTCTTTTCAGCTTAATTCGTTCCAATCAATGAACAGGAGATAAACGACTTGGAATCTACAACAATTGTCTTTTATTCAGAAAAGCTTAAGAGCTCTCAAAATTTTAAGGAGTGTTGTACTGTAAATAGAAGAAATCCCATTAAAAATGAGGAATTTATACTTACGAAGAATTCATTAAAGAATTTATTGATAAATTTATTAAAATTAAGGTGAACTTATTATAATTGTATAAACATTGTATCATAAATATAAATTCTAATTGAAATATTTTGATTTTACAATCGTAAGAACAATTTAAGACACTTCTGACTGTGTAACATTGTATCCTTCAGGGTTTGTTTAGAACTATGACCAAATGAGTAGGGTGCTGCTCTTCGGTACCGGAACTCATGGGTTCGAATCCCACTGCTGGCAGGGATGTTCTTAGCAGTCTTTAATAATAAGTAGGTCCCTATCTCATTAGTTAATCTATAGCAAAGAAGTAGATCGCAGAGACAGCGAATCATTTTGGGTTTGCTTACGTAACCTACTTAGATATTCATAGATTTACGATTTTATCATTACTTCAATTTCTTTATTTGTTTAAAGTAAACATACTCAAATTATCTGAGGCCATTTAAATTTACTCAAATCCCAATAAAATACTTAGGCTTTACCTTTAGTATTTTATATTTAATTTCAAAAAGTAATTTTATTGATTAGTTAAGCAAATTTATATATGTTTCTTGCATTGGAAGTTTCCTTATTCGAGGGAAGAGATTTTATAATTATACATTTTTCAATGGTATTGAATGCACACTTGTACAATTTGTGTAGTGGATGTTTTAGGGTAAATTATAACTATGCTACAAGATTAGTGCTACTTTTATTTCATGAAATTGGTGACTTAAAGATATCTATAAATATTTAACACGCCTCTCTTTTAAAAGATACATAGTTCGAATTTAATAATGTGTCACAAAGAAGTCAGTTTTACTGATTTAGCTTTTTGATATAAGTAATGTGAATTAAAGCTTCTAAATTTTAAGAATTAAATAAACATATATTTCACTTATTAAAACAGGTATGTTAAAAGAAAATCCTCTCATCTTCAAGATTTTAAATGGTCTTGGAACAAATTAAAATGTGATTTAACAAGTAAAACATCGAAGTATCATATCAATATCAAAATACTACACTCAAGAGACAAAACATAATGACCACCTGTCAATAACGAGTTGGCCCACCTTTGGCGAGCAATATAGCTACAACCCGCCTTGGCATGGATGAACAAATCCTTGGTAGATTACCAGAGACAGATTGTACCAGATGTTTAAGTACATTTATGCAAATCTGAAATATTGAGAATTGGTGGTCTTTGAACTCTGAGCTGCCGTCCCATGACATCCCAAATGTGTTCTATCGGATTAAGATCCGGTGAGTCGAACACAATTTTAGCCTAGTGACACGGGGCGTTGTCGTATTCGACCATTCCACTTCCAGCTGGAAAAACAGAGGCTATGTAAGGGTGAAAATGGTCTGCAATGATGTTCAGATACCCTGTAGCATTCATGGTCTGCTTTACCACAACCACGGTCCAAGAGACGGCCAAGAGGACGTCCCCCAAAGCATCGCGTATTACCCACGAGTCTTGCAGTTTAGGAAATACTTGTTCCGAGCTTTCGAGCCATTACTATCTGCCCTCTATCAAAATTGCCTAGATCCACAGTCTTTCCCATCACACACAGAAGTAAGTGAAAGAATAATTCTTCAGACTTTCCAGCAGCATTTAAATACCATTTCCACCTGATCAAGTGCCTTCCACGTCATCCAGGTGAGTTGAATGCAAAATGAAGGGGTGGTCATAATGTTTTGGCTTTTGAGTGCAAGTAATGTGTATTAAAATTTCTAAATTTGTAAATAAGCATATATTTCAATTATTAAAACAGGCATGTTAAAAGAAAATCATCTCATCTTCAAGTTTTTAAATGGTCTTGGAATAAATTAAAAAATGATTTAACAAGTGAAACATCAAAGTATCATATCAATATCAATATACTATTGTGGAAAAAAAAAGTATTTGTTAAACTATGAATCATTTTTATTAAACGTAAAGTAAAATTTAAGGTTTTGTTGTAATTCTGTATAAAAACTTGATTGTATAAGTTATATTTAGTAACATGCTTGAAACAAAAATGTTGTTCATAAGCTGATTTTAAACTGAGAGCAAAATAAAATGAAATGTTAAAAATAATTGATGTAAAATCTGAATAATCCATGCCTGTTTTTTTTTTACATCCAGGGATTAAATATATACCACAGCAAAACTGTCTGAAGTCCAAAATAAGTAATTATTTTTATATGTTTTTCTTGGAATATTTTTTGACTTTCGTTGAAACTTCTATTTTCAGCTAAACATTTTTCGATAATATTCAAATTTAGGTATGACTTTGAATCTTGTTTCAAGGAGAAACATTACTTAGTTTCTAAAGTAAGCCTTTCAGATCTTTTCTTATTGTAAAAATTGTATATGCGTTCTCTAAGGCATGTAAAACATATTATTATGTAACTTAGGCTGACTTTGATACTGTATAAGAAATTAATCTGCCTTTCAGTTGCAAATGCACTCCAAATTTTTATATTCGAAAGCACAGTGAAATTTTTATCTGTATAGTCATAACCTTTAAACAGCAGACCTAAATATAATACTTATTTAAATGACACATAATTCTGCCTTCCAGTAGCAAATGCAATCTAAATTTCTTATTTGAAAGTACAGTAATTTTTTTTCTGTATAGTCATGACCTTTAAAAAGCAGACCTAAATATAATAGTTGTTTAAATGACACATTGTGCTTCCAGTTGCAAATGCACTCTAGAATTTTTATATTTGAAAGTACAGTGGATTGTTTTATCTGAATAGTCATAAACTTTAAACTACAGACCTAAATATAATAATTGTTTAAATGACACATGATTTTTATATTATTTACAACACATTTATTAGAGAAATTTGATGAAGTTATGTACGTCACTTTACAGATTTAACGTAATATCATTCGTTTTTAGCATTTGCATAAATATTGAAGTGTTTCTATTTTATGTAACACCATGCATGTAATTAAGCAGCAAAGTTTGTGTTTATATTGATTTATTATACTTCAAAGCTTTCTATATTTGTATATTTAATCTTGTATTGTAATAAGTGAAAATAAATTGGCTGATTGTCTGGCATATTGGAATCCCCTGGTTCTTCATTAGAATATATGTATCTACGCCTGTGTAGCTCCTAATTAATGTTTTTATTTTGATAAATTTATCTTCAATGCTAGACTGTAAATGTTTTGATATTGTTTCTCATTTAATGAATTAAAAACTGGGATGTGTTTTACTGTTTTAAATTTTAATTATTTTGTGAAAATATCAGCTAACTCTTTTTTAGATGTATGGATGTATATTCATGAAAATAAGGAGTAATGATGTAAAAAAATAATTATAATAATATATAATTTCAAATTCAACATAGAACAGAAAGCATTCATGTCCTGTCATAAGTTCATTAATGTTCAGTATAGAAACACTTTTTTATCATTAATATGGTGCAGGTAGATAACATCTAGCAGAAAAGATTAAAGATAAACGTATTATATTTTTAAATGGAAAAATAAGAAATAAAAAAGCACAGTAATCTTATATGTATGCAAAGTAAAATTGAGCCTATTGCATTGTAATACATGAAACATCCTATGTAGAATAAAATTGCAAAAGTTTGATATTATCTTGAATTAATCACATTATCATCTGTTCCACGACAATTGCATCCCTTGTAGGAGGGTACAACTCTTAAACAGATGGTATCAGATGGTTTGTGTTGTATTTTTGGAACAAATCAAGCTACTAAAATGTGTTTGAGAAACTCTCGTAATATTAAAACTCAAAAATTTGGAATTTTTTTTTTACTATAACCTTTATTAAGGAACTGTTATATTTTCTGTAGTAATTTTATTTATGAGTATTTTAATTTTTTCTGCTTTATAGGCTGGCAGTTGGTTGGTCACAGATTGCAAGCTGAGAGACTGAGAAAGTAGCACAAGCAGGTACACTTTGCACGTTATACTCCAAGCATTGTTTTTAAATACAATGACTTTTATAACTAAACTGAAAAGGAAGTGCCTAACAATGTGTAAAAATAGTACGGTAAAAATAGTAATGCATGTACCGAGGTACTTTCCTACGACTGTCAGCATGTGCATGCACAGCTTTGGAAGAAATTTCTAAGAAGATTTTAGGTGCAGCTGTTGACTTCGAGATTTAAGGACTTCTGCGGATGAGTTATAGATCACGGAATGACACAAGCGTAACGGTCAAGGTCTAACAGAGATATAACCTTGAGTTATGGGGGCAGGGGCTAAAAAAGAATGTCAGATTTCACAAAAGGGGCTATTTTAATAAGCCCAGCTGTATGCCCGAAAGGCGTGTAGATGTGGGAAAATTTCACCAGCAAGTGATTCGCAAAGAAAAAAAGGAGCGTTAAAACCGAGGTGATGAGTTGGGAAAGAGAGTGAAGAAAGATGAGTCTAGGTCGGAATTGAAGAATTGCTGGACATCCATAGATCCAGCAATCGAGTCCCGAACCCGCATGCCAGCATAGGCGTACAGCAAAATAACGGCAGCTACGCCATTACCGACGCCCTGTTCCGTCGTACAGCCTGATGAAAACCCCAGCCTGCTCTTTTGTAATGTCTGGAGGTAAACAGATTTAGCATATTAATGACGGTTATTTAAGCCTCAGTAATTTAATATTTTAATTAAGGAATAATATATAACAAAAGAGAATTGTAATAATTATTGTGTATTGATGAATTAAAATTAAAATAATTGTTGGCTATGTTATATGGAAATTAAGTAATATAGCAATTTGTAAAAATTTACAGAATAAATGTTTTAGTCCAAATATAAGATATTATATTTTTGCTATTTTTCCCCTTTGTAAACGGACACTGGTGTTAGTGTTGTAATTACATTACAACAATGTAAATAAAATTATGGTAGAATGATTATAGAATATTATTAAAAATAGTAGAATTTTAAAAAGAAAAGATTTAAAAAAGTTTTAAAATTTACATTACTGCTTAAGGTGTACACAAATTTAGAATAGTTTAAAAAATTTAGGGTACTGCTAGGAGCACAAGAAAAACTAAAAGTGTTAGGAGTTTAATCGCAATTTGGAACAGAAAAGATGCAGTTATGACATTAGAGTAAAATAATTTTGAAGGGAAGAGGACTTTTTACGAATAAAAATATCAATATTGTCTAAATTCGTTTACTTCGCTTTCTTTATTCGATAACAAAACAAACATTTTAAAATTTATTTTCTAATAAAAGTTATTAAATGCTTTATACATCTTAAAATACAAGATGCATATTATTTATTCGAATTCCTCTTTCGAAATCTTCAATTATTATTTGCAAAAAATGTTGCATGAAATAATAGAATAAACATGCCTTTTGACATGGAATTAATGTTTACCATTATAAAATTTGCTTTAGCTCTGAATGGAATTTAACGAATTGTAAAGAAATATTTTCTGTTGAAGTAATTTTATTGCTAGTCGTTTTAATGATATTTTTATACAAGATTTAAGTGTATAAAATCTCAGTGGAATAAACGTTTTTGTCTATGCATGGTCAGATGTATCTAAATTTACAACAAAATGATTGGTGTTCACTTAAAAAAGTTAAGTTTTTGTAATCTTGAATATTATTACTTCAAAAAAAAATTTAATTAAGTAAATTTTATATATTCAATTTATTTTCGTTATAATGAAACAAGCAACAAACATCTGATATCTTCTCTGTTTAAACTTACAACTTATAACTGAAATATAACTGATAGTTCATAAATGCCTGAGCAAAATATTTTAGTTTTAATTTCTAGAACTCTAGAAAAATATATGTCGTTTCATTATCGTAAAGGAAATTGGTAACTTTAAAGTTTAGTAAGGACCAAATGTAGAAGGTCTAGATTTAAATGGCCCCCAAAAACAAAGATTTCATTTTTAATAAAAGTGTAGATTTTTGTTTCAAGCAGTACACTATAGTTAAAAAATAAAAACTAATTTAAAAAATTATGTAAACTAAATAATAGAACAAATTAATGCTTAACTTTAGGCGAAATTCTACCTAACGTAACTAATCTTTAAAATATCTATGTGATGTGCTACAGAAAAATAACTAATCCAGTTAGTCTCATCTCATACATAATCAGTTGTTTTAGATTTAATAAATAATTAGTAATAATGAAATGATTCATATAATAGATATAAGAATTCAATACATAAAAATAATTTATATTTATGCTATAATGAATAATAACAGTAATATTATAGATTTAAATAACGTACCTTTTTACATGCTTAGTTTTTAGAATATACACTCAAAAGCCAAAACATTATGACCACCTGTCTATAACGAGTTGACCCACCCTTGGCGCGCAACACAGCTTCAACCCGCCTTACCATGGATACTAAAAGTCTTTGGTAAATGGCCGGAGACAGATTGTACCAAATATTTAACCAACGGTTACTCAAATCTGAGATATTGCGAATTGGTGGTCTTTGAATTCAGAGCTCTTGTCCCATGACAACCCAAATGTGTTCTATCGGATTGAGATCCGGTGAGTAAGGCGGCCAGGACAGTAACTGGAATTCAGCATCATGTTTCTGCAACCACTAGAACATAATTTTAGACTTGTGACAAGGGGCGTTGTCCTATTGGAACATTCCGATTCCAACTGAAAAAACAGAGGCCATATAAGGGTGCAACTGGTCCGCAATGATGTTCAGATACCCTGAAGCATTCATGGTCTGCTCTACCACAATCACAGGTTCCAGAGACGTCCAAGAGAATGTCCCTCAAAGCATAATACCGCCACTGCCGTCCTGTGTATGACCTACATTGAGGGAGCAACTGTTCGCTTGGAAGACGGCTTATCCTGACACGACGATCGACCTGATGAATGACAAACTGTGATTCACTTGACCAGGCAACTCTCTCCCACTGATCCATGGAACAATCTCGATTTTCCCGGTCCCAGCATAGGCGCAGTTGGCGATGAGGCTTGGTCAGCAATGGCACATGAGTGGGCAGTTTGCTGCTTAGCGTCATATCTAAAAATGTCCGCAGAACAGTGTGCTAAGATACTAATCTACTTGGCCCTGCATTGTATTGAGTTGTCAACTATGAGCCACTGTCTGGCTCCGGTTTTGCTTTACCATGCGAGACAGTCTCCGACGACCCTTTTCTTTGATAGCGTGTGGACGTCCAACACCATGTCCTCTACTGCTGGTTTCACAGTCATTCATTCACTTTGCCTAAGTACTAACAACTGTAGATCGCGAACAGCTTACAAGTCGTGCAGTTTCGGAAATACTTGTTCCGAGCCTTCGAGCCATTACAATCTGCCCTATATCAAAATCGCTGAGATCCGCAGCTTTTCACATCGTACACAGAAGTAAGTGAAATAATGATTCTTGAGACACTCCAGCAGCAGTTAAATACCTCTTAAACCTGATCACGTGCCTTCCACGTCATCCAGGCGAGTGCGTTGCAAAATGTAGGGATGGTCATAATGTTTTGGCTCTTGATTGTATTATAAAATACACGCAAATATATTGTTTATTTTTTATATCTTCAGGTATCAATGTAGCATAGGGTGTTAATTTCTTTTATCGTACTTCGTATTACGTATATAAAGTACCAAGTTGCGTTTGTTATATAGATCACATCTTTAGGAATCAATCTTGTAGTTTGTGACGGCTTCTAATGAGGCACAAAATTATATGCAATATATTATAATTACATTACAGACAATAAATATATTCGAATGATTTCATCAATTTAATTTCAAAAGTTCTTAATAAAAGCAATGTGTAATATACGGATTGTGACATATATCATAATTTAAATGAGTTGAATATATTATTTTAACTATTGAAATTATTTTACGAGAAAAATATTTTCACATGGAACTATTCCTATGAAATTAGGAAATATAATTTCATCTACGAACAATTTTTTAAACTAATTTCAGAACACTAACAAAGGTATTTTGGAGATTAGAGGAAGTCGTAAACATCCAATAAGTTTCCGGGGAATGTTTACTGACAAACATATGAACCGTCACTTAATAAAATCTTTGATGAAATATTGGATATATTTGATAATATCACGTTTTCGTGGTATATCGAGTGTAAATATTTGTTTGAAATTTTAAGATATTTTTAAACTAATAATTCTAATTTACTGAGTGGTTCTCAGAGTAGTTCAGACATTAAAACAAAATTTAAGTAAAAAAATATTTTGTGTGGAATTTCAAAGAAGAGGTACCATCAGCTCGTTACACTATTTTAGATGATTGGGTTAAATTTATAACTTAGCTTTCTCCCAGTCCCCACAAAAACAGAATAAATGTTTGAAGCATTTTGTATAGAGTCGACAAGAGGCCTTGAATACAGTTGTTAACACAATCAGATTTGAACATTTTTTATAAAAAGCTCAAATCATGCTGTTGTATAAAATGGAAGAAGATACTAATAATTGAATAAATCTCGTATGTTGCAGATTGCTGACGAATATTATAGGCTGTTAACAAAAGAAATTTAAAATTATAAATATGTACCAGGAGAAACAGCGTAATCATGCGATTCTGTACCACATGAGTCTCATTTCAGCATATTATGGATATGCATTCATGTAATGAATTAAAAAAATATTACATTCCCGATTTTAGGCTTCATTTCTTTGTATGGAATAGAGTTTCTTTTTGTGATGTAATGGAACACCAAAAAAATGTCATAATGGATTAGTTGGACTTTTTTAAGTAATTATAAAGAATTTAATTTATTATATCAATCATTTAGACTTAAACTATATACGACATACGAAAACTTTCTGTCAGTTACTTTATGTCATAGAACCTTTAGAATACATAATGATACTGTGACTTTATTAATTGAAAGGTATACAAAGAAAAAAAGTGCCCTTCGAATATTTTGCGAGAACTCATTGAGTATAAAAATGAATACATACATATGTATATATATATATATATATATATATATATATATATATATATATATATATATATATATATATATATATATATATATATATATATATATATATATATATATATATATATATATATATATATATATATATATATATATATATATATATATATATATATATATATATATATATATATATATATATATATATATATATATATATATATATATATATATATATATATATATATATATATATATATATATATATATATATATATATATATATATATATATATATATATATATATATATATATATATATATATATATATATATATATATATATATATATATATATATATATATATATATATATATATATATATCTATATATATATATATATATATATATATATATATATATATATATATATATATATATATATATATATATATATATATATATATATATATATATATATATATATATATATATATATACCGAAGATCCATTGAATTATGACCACCTTATTAATGACATGTAGGACCAGCTTTAGCCCTCAAAACCACCAACACCCGGCCTGCTATGGATTCCATAAGGTGCTGATAGGTAGTCCGAAATAGCAGGTACCAATTTCCTCACATTGCAATTGGTTAGTGTGGCATCACGAATTTGGTTTTCCAGGTGGAACTACAAATGCGTTATTGGATTAATGTTAGGTGAGCTTGGAGGTCAACACATGACTTGAAAGTCACTGAAATATTCATCGAACCACTCCCTGAAGATCATTACGACTTGGCGCATTATCTTGCAGGTAAACATCATCCGACTCCGGAAATATCGTTGTCTTGAATGGGTGAACCTGGTCTGAAATCATTTAACAAGCGCACAGACTTCAATGATTATTTTATGAGGATTATGGGTCCCAATATATCCCATGAAAACATTGCTGACACCATAATAAACCCGCTACCAAAATCGGCGTATCTGCCCACGTTCGTCGATGTGGTCCACCAGAAATCCTGATTCGTTGGACCATGCAACTTTCAACCATTTTTATCATGTCCCATTAAAATGTTTCTTGCCCCATCGCAGACGCCGCTGGTGATGACGGGTCATAAGAGCAGGGATATGCTTCAGACTCCGGTTGCGTATATCTATACACAAGAATGTATGCTACACAGTGTGTTGAAAAACACTGTCTGGGTAATCATTTTTGTAGCTAGTGGTGATTTCGGTTGTTGTATCTCTTCGGTGATGGTGAATAATGCATAGTAACCTCCACTCTCCTCTGAATCAATGAGCCATGGACCGCTGGCCGGTGACTTGTCGTTTCAATATCCATAAACCTTTTTCGATATGTGCTCACAACAAAGTGTACAGCTCAATTAAAGTGCCATTTCTACCGTTGCTTTTCCCATTATGTAGCTAATAACGCTACGTTATTATATATTTCTACATATATATGTACATATATACATTTATGTGTGTATATAATTTTCTCTCTCTTTGTATATATATATATATATATATATATATATATATATATATATATATATATATATATATATATATCAGGATTTAAATTGTAGATTAATTTTAAAAGATTTTAAGTAGGGATTCTTTACTGAGAGTGGCGCGGCTTGAGGAGTTAGCCACATAAATTCGGCTCTCGCGCAGTGATCTCGACAGACAGCAATTCGCACATTCCTGAGACAAAGCTGTAGCTACCCGAGGCAGCTAAGCGTGCCTTTGTTAAAAGTTAGGCGCCAATGTGCAACGCCATTGAAGATGATTGATGAATAGTGTGCTCTTAGATTTGAATAAAGTGATGGAAATGTACTCATGACTCTAGTGTCATTTAGTGGAAACGATATATATATATATATATATATATATATATATATATATATATATATATATATATATATATATATATATATACACTTATTGTGTATGTTTAAAATGCTTTATAGTATTAGAAATGTCTGTTACATATTTTATGTGCAATTTACTAATCATTCGCTTTATTATCGTTTAGGAAAACTTTTAAGGAAAAAATGTTGTTGATATGTCAAGTGTAGAGAAAATTTCTCTCGTGGTAAGAAATTCTCCTTCTTTCATTTTCGAATTATACATTATGGTTGTTTACTTTCCTGAATACTGTGTATTCTCTTATATCAAACTTGATTAAATAGATAACTTTATTTCCTTGCAATCATTATAATCTGAAACTATTGCTCCTTAGATAGAAATACACAGGAAACTAGAATTCTTCATTTTTAGATGTTTTAAATGGAGGTTTTTTAATGCTCTGTTTTTTATTCCAACAAAATTTCGGCCGAACGATGGCCGACTGGTTAAGGTGCTGGCCTTCGGAACCGGACTTCGTGGGTTCGAATCCCACTGTGGTATGGACGTTCGTAGCCTTTCGGAATCAGTTTAAGCTGTAGATCCCGGTCTCATTAGCCCCCGTGTTGCTAAAAGTAGACCGTAGCACTCCAAACCAAACCAACAAAATTTCGCATTTGTGATCGTAACTCTTTCAGTATAAATTTCGATTTAAGGAGTTATGATATCATATTTACTCCATTACTTTTTTTACAGAATACTACCTATGTTATACTTACTGGTATTGGCTATAGAAGACTTAGACATTATCCTTAATATCGTATAAATAAATAAGTATCGTAAAAAATATATAAAATATCGTATTATAAATTTATTTTTGTGTATAAATGCAATATAAATTTAAACATAATAAAACTTAAAAAAATACCATGGCCATTTTATGTACCAATTTTATAGAATACCGTTCCCGGGAATGTTGAATGCTACCTAGTTTGCAGTCCTTATAACTTCTAGAAATAAATATAAAAATGTGTTTATTAATGATTTAAAATTTATTATTTTTAATCAATTTATTAGTGATTTTAGCTATCAGAATCATGAATATTAAACAAAAAACACATAGTTATATGTTGTAAATAACATTCGAATTTGATTATATTTATGACAATGTTTATTAATATCGTATATCAGATTAAAAATAGTACTTCAGTTTAGTTACTCATAGAACTTCATTTTAGTTGTGTCCTAAAATCCTAAAAAGATTGAGTCAATAATAATTATTTTATACTTAATATTGTTCTTTTATTCCAGTGTTTAATAATTATCTACTACCTGTCTAGAAACCAATTAGTTTATCAATCATTCGAGCGTACTTTAGTCCAGCGAAAATTAAATAAATAAATAGATCAAACTTAAAAAATGATTTATAAATCATAAATTTCAAAAATATCTGCAAAATTTAGAGCCATCTTAAACATTGCACTTATAATTTATTAGTTTACTAATGAAATTTTATCTGATTAAAATTCAGCAAGAAAAGTAAAGTAATAATTAATTATAAATATGTGAAGTAGTTCAAAAGATTCATTTTAAATTAATATAATTAATAAAAATACCATAATAATGTTTATTAATATAGTATATTAGAGTAAAAATAGAACTTCATTTTAGTTGTGTCCTAATGTCCTAAAAAGTTGGAGCCAATTATAATTAGTTTATAATTAATAATTAGTAAATCTTTTATTCCCGTGTTCACTAATTATCTACTACCTATCTAGAAATCAGTTAGCTTATCAATCATCCTACCATTCTTTAGCCCAGCAAAAACTAAATAAATAAATAAAGTTAAAAAATGATTTATAAATCATAAATTTCAAAAATATCTGCAAAATTTAGTGCCATCTTAAACATTGTACTTATAATTTATTAGTTTACTAATGAAATTTTATCTGATTAAAATTCAGCAAGATAAGTAATGTAATGATTAATTATAAATATGTAAAGTACTTCAAAGGATTTATTTTAACTTAATATAATTAATAAAAATACGATATTAATGTTTACTAATATCGTATATTAGACTAAAAATAGAACTTCGATTGAGTTACGCATAGAACTACATATTAGTTGTGTCCTAAAGTCCTAAAAAGATTGAGCCAATTTTAATTAGTTTATAATTAATAATTAGTAAATCTTTTATTCCTGTGTTCACTAATTATCTACTACATGTCTAGAAATCAATTAATTTATCAATCATTCTAACATTCTTTAGTCCATCGAAAATAAATAAATAAATAGATCAAAGTTAATAAATGATTTATAAATCATAAATTTAAAAAATATCTGCAAAATTTAGAGCCATCTAAAACATTGTACTTATAATTTATGAGTTTACTAACGAAATTTTATCTGATTCAAATTCAGCAATAAAAGTAACGTAATGATTAATTATAAATATGTGAAGTACTTCAAAGTATTCATTTTAAATCAATATAATTAACAAAAATACGATATTAATATTTGTTAATATCGTATATTAGATTAAAAATAGAACTTCATTTTAGTTGTGTCCTAATGTCCTAAAAAGATGGAGCCAATTATAATTAGTTTATAATTAATAATTAGTAAATCTTTTATTCCTGTGTTCACTAATTGCCTACTACCTGTCTAGAAATCAATTAGTTTATCAATCATTCTAACATTCTTTAGCCCAGCGACAATTAGATAAATAAATAATAAAAGTTAAAAAATGATTTATATGCCATAAATTTCATAAATATCTGCAAAGTTTAGTGCCATCTTAAAGATTGTACTTATAATTTATTAGTTTCAGATAAAATGAAATTTTATCTGAATAAAATTCAGCAAGATAAGCAATGTAATGATTAATTATAAATTTGTAAAGTACTTAAACGGATTCATTTTAAATTAATATAATAATTAAAAATATGGTATTAATGTTTATTAATGTATATCAGATTAAAAATAGAACTTCATTTTAGTTACGCATAGAACTTTATATTATTTGTATCATAAAATCATAAAAAGATTGAGCCAATAGTTATTATTTTATACTTAATAACAAGTGAAGCTTTTGTTCCTGTGTTCAGTAATTATCTACTACCTGTCTAGAAATCAATTAGCTTATTAATCATTCTACCATTCTTTAGCCCAGCGAAAATTAAATAAATAAATAGATCAAATTTAAAAAATGATTTACATATCATAAATTTTAAAAATATCTACAAAATTTAGTGCCATCTTAAACATTGTACTTATAATTTATTAATTATCTAACGAAATTTTATCTGATTAAAATTCAGCGAGCTAAGTAATGTAATGATTAATTATAAATTAGTAAAATATTTCAAATGATTCATTTTAAATTAATATAATAAATAAAAATAAGATATTAATGTTTATTAATATCGTATATTAGAGTAAAAATAGAATTTCAGTTTAGTTAGGCATAGAACTTCATTTTAGTTGTGTCTTAAAATCCTAAAAAGATTGAGCGAATAATAATTACTTTATACTTAATAATAAATGAAGCTATTTTTCCTGTGTTTACTAATTGTCTACTACCTGTCTACAAATCAATTACTTTATCAATCATTCCAATATTCTTTAGTCCAGCGAAAATTAAATAAATAAATAGATCAAATTTAAAAAATTATGTATATATCATAAATTTAAAAAATATCCGCAAAATTTAGTTCCATCTAAAAGATTGTACTTATAATTTATTAGTTTACTAACGAAATTTTATCTGATTAAAATTCAGCAAGATAAGTAATGTAATGATTAATTATATATATGTAAAGTACTTCAAAGGATTCATTTTAAATTAATATAATTAATAAAAATACAATATTAATGTTTATTAATATCGTATATCAGTGAAAAAATAGAACTTGAGTTTAGTTACGCATAGAACTTCATTTTAGTCGAGTCCTAAAATCCTAAAAAGATTGAGTCAATAATAATTACTTTATACTTAATAAGAAAAGCTTTTATTCCTGTGTCCACTAATTATCTACTACCTGTCTAGAAATCAATTAGTTTATCAATCATTCTACGATTCTTTCGCCCAGCGAAAATTAAATAAATAAATAGTTCACAGTTAAAAATTATGTATATATCATAAATTTCAAAAATATCTGCAAAATTTAGTGCCATCTTGAAGATTGTACTTATAATTTATTAATTTACTAACGATATTTTATCTGATTAAAATTCAGCGAGATAAGTAATGTAATGATTAATTATAAATATGTAGACTACTTCAAAGGATTAATTTTAAATTAATATTGCATTTGCAATGTAACTCGAAGAAGTGCTGACAATGATAACTCTTAAAATTCTTTGATCCCCGAGGAATACTATTTAAACATTCATTCATAAAATTTATACATTATTTATTTTAATGAGAACAGCGATATTATTAGGATGTTTAGTCTTTAAATAACGGATAGAATTTTGTGTAAATCTACTGAAATTCATTTCTAAGTCGCCAAAATGGTGTTGATTTCCTATTCATATTGATGTTATAATAATTGAATAAATTGGTTCCCCACATTAATATGTAAATCAAATTTATAAATTGAGAATAAATGTATTTTATATTTTATATTACTGGTTCCAAATCTCACTTCGATATTTAACAGGAATTATGAATTTAAAGTTCTAAATTTTAAATTGTTTAATACGACACTGGAATATCAGATGTGATTTATTGTATTTTTAAACAATTTGTTTTGCAGTTTAATATATCCTGAGCAATATATGTGTGTAACAACGGTCAAAATTTCAGATTAAAACATTTTTTAATCTTTATAAATTACTAATGATAGGTTAATTGTATTAGAAAGAATCTAATATTATAATAAATTTTATAACAATTAATTACGAATATTTGATTTATTGTAAAATATCCGATGGACTTTAATTTCAGAAATTTTAGGGATATTTTAACATTTTATAAAGTAAAAAATGTTCTTTAGATGCAAAATTTCAGTTACGATTTTAATGGAACAATTTTGATCATGACTGAATCCATTTTGACCAGTTTACTGTTTCGGTCTGTACGTCCGTACAGGGTTTGGTTTGGTTTGCAGTGCTACGGTTTACATTTTACAACATGAGGGCTAATGAGACCGGTACCTAAAGTTTAAAGCCGATTCAAATGCCTATGCACATCCATGCCACTGTGGGATTCGAACTCACGAACTCCGGTACCAAAGGCTAGCACCGTAACCAATCGGCCATCGTTCGGCACGTATGTATAGGGGAACTTTATCTCTGAAACTTTTGAATGATCATTTTGATCATTCCTGAATAAATATTTGCTGTGACGTCTGTACATATATATGCATGTTGGGTGAAAAACACACATACATATATATGTACGTATGTATTTCACATAACTCAAAAAACTATTCGAAGGATCATGTTGACATTTTGTACTTAGGATTGTTGTAGTGTCGAATTATGTGCAATCCATTCTAACTACAATCTGCTCTCTATTTAATGAAAACTTTTAATATGAATATAACACGACGGGATAAAATTTTCAGCTGCAGATTGTTGAACTTTTATATTTAGTACCATACTACCCTCTAGTTGCACAAGCTCTCTTTTATTTCTAAAACTTCACTATATATAGCTAACAATTTTAGTACAGTAAATATTCTAATAGTGCTTTTAGAACTATATTTTTATATATAAGACTACTTTTAATAAAACAGAACTAGAGGGGATTAAACTTTACCCTAACAGTGCGAGAAGGCATATAAAATGAAATAATGGTTTCTTATTATTAATTATCTTTCATTTATTTTAAGCTTTGGATGAACAAACGATTCGAGGAGTATGTACACTTATGCAGATAGTTTATATGATGGATATATATTAATGACTTAATCGAACACTTCCTTAACCCCTTAACCACCCCCTACTCCCGACTTTACTCCTTTACCTTCTGACCCTTCCTCTTACACCTCCCCTCCCTTAAATCCACCACTCCCTCTCCCTTCT
>CM063508.1:158775274-158780274 GCA_032207245.1 Pardosa pseudoannulata
GGAGATTAGCTTTTAAGAGTACTGACGCCACCCAGTCTTAGGCGGGCGTAATCAGTGGAGCGTGGAAGGATCAAGTTGAGGGCGGGGAGCGAAAGATTCTGTTCCAGCTATATTTAGAAAGAAATGCGAATTCGATTCTTAAACAAATTCACAATGGTTTATTTTCAATCAGCCTTGATAAATTAAGAAATATGTGACGGTAAAGTAATCCACCATGAAGTGGGAGGCGAGCATTCAATTAATATCGGAAAAGACTGTACGTTACACCAACGCAATTTATGAATGGAGTAGAAATTGTAATAGCTTTGTATAAAGTATTTACTAATTAACACGCTTTATCCCAAATTATTCATTATGTTCATATTTGAGAATAATCATACTTTCTGATGTATATTAAGCTTAAATAGACTAAACATAACAGAATGTGAAAATTTTGAATTTTTTTATATAGGAAATTTAACCCGTCCTTCACATAGGACATTGGTATGAAGGGGATAAAATTTGCTCTTTGCGATTTCAGAGTTCTCTACATTAGTGACAAGTAATTCCAGCCTACAAACTTTTACAATGTATATATAATACTTCATTTTTCACTTTAAGAATTCCATTTTTAGTCGAGTATAACACTAAACTTGGTTGAAAGGTCTAAACCAAGCCTGACAAAGTATTTTACCACATTTCCTGCAGTATGCTGTTATAGTTATAAAGCTAGAAATAGCACATCGTTTACATCGTCCCACAAAAAATAATGCGCTGCAACTTACCTATTACTATTAAAATTTAACTAACCTCCAGGATGATAAAGAAAGTACTCTTACGTACAAAATACCCAGCTAAGTGTATGAAGCAAACTGAAAAAGGATTCTGCAACCGCAAAATTGAAGATAAAAACTATGCTCACTAAACCGGGAAATAATAAGAGTTTCTATACTGTTGTGATGGACAGGATGTACATAACTGTTCCTAGCAGAAGCTTAAAAGTAATTCTGCATATTCCAGCTGATACAATATTCTCAACAAATAAATACTGATTCCCACTTGCTGTTTTTCAGCTGTCCTCTCGATAAGACAGTGGGTTAAAATGAATTAACTTGAACTGAACAGAAGTAAGGAATACGTTATTTACATGAAGGTGTTCTTATTTATTTGTTTTCCATTTTCGAATGTAATCAGTAGATGGTGTAGGTGCTTCTAGAAATTGAACATTGGACTACGGACTCAATTGTAATAATTGATTATCCCCTATATAATAATAGCCTAATTTATCTGTCCGTCAGTCCTCGAATTTATGAAGCGGATGGACCTGGAATGGATAGATGCATCCATGTTGGATTCTCGTCGAGTTAGGGTTAGAAAATTCCAACCGTGTTCAAAAACGTTTGAAATCCGCCCCTTCCCCCTTTTCGATAGTTTAACGCCATTATTTTAAGGCCTATTTTCCCCGTTTAAGAGCAGGCAATTAAATTCATCAGTTTATCACATAAGTATATGAAAATAAAAAAAATTTCTAGCATTATGACGTCATTCCTTTAACTATTTTATTTGTTCATTTCTTATTTTAAATTATTTAAATATCGTCTGCATTATTTTCATATGTTTTACTTCTGAACTTAGATATTACGTAAATAATTTTCTTTTATATTTGGCTTAAATAATAGATTAGGCACATATATGATAATTTTAAATTTAATCACCGATTATATTTTGCTCAATGAAAATTTTCCCACCGGTATTAACAACAAATTATTTTCATAAAAGTCTAGAAGTCTATTTCACTTACTAATAAATATCTACCTTTTGAGTTATAATATATGAGTAATAAATATCTAGCTTTTACCTGCATCATAGGGTAATTTACAATTATGGAAAATTAATGATCACGTGATATGGTGGGCTATATGCTAGTTTAATAAAATAGTTATCACGTAGCTCATGAAAGACCAAATATGTATTGACAGACTATTCTTAATTAGTTAGAAACGATCTTTTAAAAACACTGTAAATCTGCTCTGTAAAGTATTATTAACTGCATAAATTATTCATAATGGTGAAACTTAATATCGTAGAAGATTGTTTGCAATTTTTCTTTTGTAAATGAAAATAAGCTGCATACTGATACAAGGTATAAAAAGGCAATACTGATAACAATGGCCGCTATACAGAAACATTTTGTAAGATAGCTGGCATAATTCAATTCAAAATCTAGTGGAAACACTGGCATACATACACATTTTACGGCAATTTTCAAATATACGAATTATACTAGCATACAAATGAATTATATGAGTACTAAAACATTATAAATCTGCCCTATAGAGTATTGTTAACTGCATTGATTTTTTATAATGGTAAATGAAATTATACGAATATACAAATGAATTATACGAATTATACGAATACGAAAACACTGTAAATCTGCCCTATAAAGTATTCTTTACTGAAAATATTCATAATTGTAAACAAAACTGTACTAATATATGAATTATACGATTATACGAAATATACGAATATACGAAATATACCAATATACGAATAAATTATACGAATACGGAAATAATGTGAATTTGCCCTATTAAATATTGTTAACGGCATAGATTATTTATAATGTTAAAACTTATTAGAATATCGTAGATGTTGTTTGATATTTCCTATATGTATAATAAAAATAAGCTTCATATTAATACAAAATATACAAAACCAACACTTGGCAATAATGGCTGTAATACACAAACATTTTGTAGTTAGCTGAAATAATACAATTCAAAATCTAAGAATTATACGACCATTTTATTTACGGAATTATACGAATATACAAAAAAATTACACGAATATTAAAACATTATAAATGTGCCCTATAAAGTATTGTTAACTGATAATATTTATAATTGTAAACGAATCTATAAGAATATATAAATTATACGATTATAAGAAATATGCGAATATATGAACATACGAATATACGAAGTATGCGAAGTATACAAAATATATCCATATACGAACGAATTATACGAATATGAAAACACTGTAAATCTGCAATATTAAATAATTGTAGCTGCATAGATTATTTATAATTTCAAAATTTATTAAAATATCATATAGGTTGTTGATATTTCTCATATGTATAAACAATTAGCTTCATATTAGTACAAGATATAGGAAAACAATACTTGGCAATAATTGCTGCAACACAGAAACATTTTGTAGAGATAACGCAATTCAAAATCTAGTTAAAAACACGGACATGCATAAGAATTAATACAGTAAAAGGCTTCAAAGTTTATATTTTTTAGGAGAGTTCAGTATCTATGCATTAGCATCCTTCAGTATATCATGTCTACTTTTCTCTTTAAAGTAAACTTTGTGTATAATATTCAGTATTTCAAAAGTTAACAATTTTTAACTGATGCAAAATTATCTTAATTGTAATTTCATCAGGTACATTCTTCTAACATAAATGAGCGTCATCTTTTATCTAAGGTACCTTTAAAAACTACTTAATTGTTCTCGGAAACATTTATGAAATATACTAAAAAAATTACAAAAAGGAAATACCCATGTTTACTGTACAGATGTTAAGATTCGACAGGTTATGCAGTTAGAAACGTATTTAAATGAGCTACTTAGTTTTTCTCGTAAACATTTATGAAAAAACCTAAAAAAAATACATAAATAAAATACCCGTTTTTACTGTACAGCTGTTAAGATTCGACAGGTTATGCGTTTAAATGAGCTAGTTAGTTTTTCTCGTAAGCATTTATGAAAAATGCTAAAAAAAATTACAAAAATGAAATACCCATTTTTACTCTACAGATGTTAAGATTCGTCAGGTTATGCATTTAAAAACGTATTTAAATGAGCTACTTTTAGTTTATTGGCTACAACATAAATTGTTGATAAACTTCCACCATTAAAAATTCACTTGGTTGAAATTGTTATTAGTCATTATATTTTACTCTATCATGTGGTTAAAAAATATACATTTTATGCTACGAATGAAACAATTTTTGCTTCCAATTCTTTGTTATATTTTATTATTAAAAGATGAAGCAATGTCGATTTTCCTGTCAAATTTTTCCAGCTGAAATTCCTCTGTCATCTTAACTGTCAAGTGAGGTGCCACTTGTAATACTCTCAACGTAAAGACAAGGGGATTATTTTGACTAGAAAGCTTGTTAATTGGAGAAAAAAATACGTTGATATTAAGTCACCGGAATGAAAGCCGTCGCTAGAGTTTTAATCCTTATAAAACATATAAAGTGGATTAAGTTTTTAAATCAATCATCATCCTTTTAAATAATTATTCTCGCAATAATCCTGAATCCCCAGAAATTAAAAATGTAGCAGATTAAAATACATAGCTGGTAAAACTACATAAATTAAAAAATGGAGTGGAGTCAAACCACGCTTTGACAGAGGTTGGGGACAATTTAATCATTAGGAGCCACATTTTAATTAGGAAGTAGCAAAGAAAGCCACATAATTTGATTTACCTAGACATGTGGTTTTCTAATTGTTATAGTTTCTGTGTAGTTTTATAAATTTGTTGTATTATATAGATATAATGCAATAAAAATTAAGTCAATTATTTACCATTTAACACAACATTTGTAATATATTTCAATTTTATATTCATTTAAAGATAATCATTTGTTATCACGCTAATCTTTATTTGTTTAACAAGTAACTACATGGTTAAATACCGCTTTAAATATTGCCGAACGATGGCCGATTGGTTAGTGTTCTGGCCTTCGGTACCGGAGGTTTTGGGTTTGAATCCCCCAGTGACGTGGATGTTCCCAGCCATTTCGAATCGGCTTTAAGCTGTAGGTCTCATTATCCCTCGTGTTGTAAAAAGTAGACCGTAGTATTCCAAACTAAGACAAGCCGCATTAAATATTATAAAAGTACAAAAAAATATAGCAGAATTTAATAATATTAAATAGCTAGCTACATAACAACAATAGAATTGCGACATATTCATTTTCATTTTGTTGCAACTT
>CM063508.1:158785274-158790274 GCA_032207245.1 Pardosa pseudoannulata
TCATTTTGCTTAATTACAAACATTATTTCATCGTGATTAACATATTCCAATGGTAAGAAGTATCTTACGATAGATTTGTAGCATCGAATTCAGGCAGTTTTGCTCTCTATTTTGTCCATTCACACTTTCACTAAATAATTTTTTCTTTTGAATTTTTTATTGAGACTACATCTCAAATTGAACTTTAGCATGCCGCACAATGTTTCCCCAGTCAGATCTGTGCTTGACTTTAATTTCCCAGTTGGAGACCTGTAAAGATTCAAAGTCTATTAAGACAACATCCACCTTTTCTTAAGTTTATATTTTTGTCTACTGCACATGGACTGCTAATTCAAGAACTTTACCACCAGGTTTTCAGGTGAATTGTAAATAGGCCGAAGTCATTGTTTCTTCATGGATTTTACTTTGTATTTACTTTTTTAAGAGTCTCTGATTCCTCATTAATTCTTATTCTTCAGCAATTATTATATAACTCTATTGGGTAGATTTTTCCAAGTACTTTTAGCTTCAAAATTAGTAAATTATTTACATTTTCAACTCTCACATGTATGGGCTTCCATGGGATATATAAAAGTTACATAAATAATTAGTTTAATTGCTCTCGAGATCAATCTATATTTCAGTAGATGTTGATGCAAAAATTAGCAACGATATTCCTTCAAAATGAACCTAGATATTGAAACTGTTCAAAAGTTTTAAATTTAAAACTATAAACTATCAGATAATTTTATAAGTCCTCGTTTTTATTTGAGTATTAACCTATGATCAAATGTATAGTATTTTATTTTGATTGAGTTGTGTAAAAGTATTTTAGTACTAAATTTAACCACAGGTTTTGAGAAACTACAGCATAAGATATGAAATAAACTAAAAGCTAAATTAAAAAGCATCTGAAACTATTTAATATAAAAAGTAAATTTATTATATATATATATATATATATATATCTATATGTACACAAACTGATTTAATTTTCATAAAATATGCTTTATCATTCTAAATTAGTTGACAATAATTTTTCAAATATTAATAATTATAAATATAAAGAGAACTAATCTCAATTTCAAAATATATGTAAATACCTTTACTTAAAATGGTGTGCCGGAACACTGCTGGTTATATATTATTATCAGGATTGGGTATCTATATATATCTTCGGTCTTATAATTCTCCTGAGTGTTTGGGGTGCGGCCGTGCTATTTGATACAGGAACATGTCGGACTTATATAACATTCCGTAGGACATACTCCTCATATATACCGAACATTTACTAAATTATACTTTATCTATATAATATTCGAATGTCTCTCTTTTTTTTTATATTTTCTTATTTTAATAATTCATCCTTGTCCCCTCTTCCTTCTTATCGTTTTATAGTTGTAAGAATATAATTGGTCTGCTTAAAATTGAGACCGCCAACATGGAAAACCTTATCCCTTCTAATTGGGCACTGTCATTTAGGGACTCATAAATAACTCCACAAAGGTACATTCTTATTTAATGTCAAGTAACAATTTTAATTGGGATCAGAATGAGACCACTACAAGACAACAATATCCGTAGATATAATTTTATGGTCCTCTATCTTTTACAAAGATGTGATGAGGTCATATTTAGATCGAGCATTTTACTTCTTGTATGAATGAATAATATATAACTGATCTAAATCGTTCATCACAAAATAATTAAATGCTTTAAATTTGGTTTTTAATAATTAATATTAATGAAAATTAAGGGCACTACTTGTTGATAATACATTTTATTTCAGAATGTACACCAAATAAAAGGCAAATCAATTGATAAATGGTGAAACCGGAATAAAACATACAAATTATAGCAATATAGTAATTTCAAACTTTGGTGGTTTAGTCATTTCTGTATTGTCTCATTATTAGGGAACATACCTTTTTACAATGATGTATAATTTTGAGGCATGTGCAGTTCATTATAAAGAGTCAACAATAACTGGGGTGAAGGATTAATTATATAATAATACATAATGAAGAGAAAAGAGCTATTTGATGGCAACGTATTTTTATTAACAATAGTTTCAAAATATGAACATTTTAGATTTCTTTTTTCTTTATTTCGTTGAAAAGTTCATTCCATATAATGATTAAAAATTAAATCACTCGTACCTTAATATTTAAAAATAATGGACTAATTATTCTAGAATAATGTGCTCAAAAGATTATTCAGCACTATTCACGTACAAGTATAAAATATTTCTTGAAATCCCGTTCATCGCAGGAGAAACTAAAATATTCTAAATATATTAAGAAATGCTAAAAACTGAATTATCAATTTTCTATATGCTTTCTATTATTAAATTAACTATAAAATTTAAAAAGGTTCTATAATGCATCAATTTCTTCGCAAAAAACATAATGTAAAAGTACCATTAGAGACTTAAAGGGGCAATCCTAGGAGCATAAAATAATGGGAGTTCAAGGATTTTGGACATATTTTGGGTTCTGAAAGATCTTAGGGTTAGTGACTTGTTTTAATTTATCCCCACTACATCTTGGTTTTCTAATGAAATTAATTTTCTGCTTTCAGAATAAACCACGCAAAAGTAAAGAAAGTTGCTTAAAATTAAGGGATGTTAATGGCTGATATAAATAAGTGAGACAGAAATGTATATTTAGGAAAGAACTAGGTTTAGTTTCTTTTCTTAAAATTACTCTGTGGTTTATAAATTATTTATATATATTTATATATATATATATATATATATATATAATATATATATATATATTTTATATATATATATATATTATATTTATATATTATATTTTATATATATATATGTATATATATATATATATATATATATATATATATATATAATATATATATATAATATATGTATATATATATGTATATGTATATATGTATATATGTATATATATAATATATATATACATATATATACATATATATACATAATATATATATCTATATATTATATTTATATATAGATATATATATATATATGTATTATATATTTATGTATATATATATATATATATTTATTTATATATATATATATATTTATATATTATATATATATATATATACATATATATAAATATATATATATATATATATATATATATATATTTATTTATATATATATATATTTATGTATATATATATATATATATATATATATATATAATATATAGATATATATATTATATATATATATATATATATATAATATATATATATATATTATATATTATATAATATATATATATATATATATATATATATATATATATATATATATATATATATATATATAGTATGTAAACTGACTATGTAATTAAAAGTATCATTAACGTTAGAAAAAAACATGTGTCCTTATCTAAAACAATTGATTTCAATAACACTTTGTCATATATTTTGTTTTGAGTGAAAGATATTGCTCAGATTCCAGTGTCTTTATTTATTTTTATTTTTGGAATACATTTTTGTATTTTTGACAATGATATAATTTACCATTTGGCTGGGAAAATGGCGAACTAAAATTGATGTTTTATTGCTGTGGATATTTTTTCTTGAAGTATGAAAAGATGTTATTATGTAATATTAGATTTTTGGGAATATATCTATAACCTTAAATGAGCTAAGTTCATTGAGAAATATTGGGCCATACAGCTTAGCCCCGAAATATTTTTTTAGCTCAAGAGAGAGGTTATAAAATTTAAAAAGACATATCTTGATTTTGGGTTCTTGTCGAGAAATCTATGATGAAATACCTTTTTCATAGTTTATTATTTTATGATCAAGTAGGTTTTCTTCCATATTGGTTACTTGAGTGCTTTTAGAAGTTGCGTGAAAATCAATACATATATCAGTTTTGAAATATTTATAAAAAAAAGAGTTGAAAAGTAATGAAAAGTAATACCCTTACTTTACTTCCTAAATGTCTGTTAGAAAAATAGGACGGTGTAAAAAACCTTTAAGAAAAATGTTATGAAACTATATATTGGTGGTAATCGGCAGTTTTTAATGATCAAAATACTGTAACTCTTGTGGCAATAATAATATAAATAAATGAATAATCTATTGAGCCCAAATGTAGAATATAAGTGTGAAAGAATAATAGACAGGTATTTTGAAACTGAAACGAGCTTCTTCTTTAGTATTATGCAGGGTAATCAAACTTGGATTGTAGACTACAACATAGATTCAACCTTTTTTTGTGTAGGTATGTATGGGAACGACTGATGGATTGTGGCACAATTGTAATATATAGTTGTGAAATAAATCGTAAAAATTGATTAGTGAAGATTTACAAAAATTTTAAACTGTGTTTCAGTGGTGATGGATAACCTATTTACACGAAACTATGTTCACCAAAGAAGTAAAACACGCTAGATACGGAAGTGGAGTAACTTTTTACAGTTTCATTTATGCCTGGACTTTGTCGAACGCAAGTAGCTGCGGCCAAACAATATAGACACGGGCTTTAAAATAGAATTGGGCAACAATATCCTCAAAATCCTTTGATACATCTTGGGCAATAAAATAAGTCTCTACAGTTAATTCCAGCTCGTAGTCTAGTTAACTGAGACCACCAAAGCAGAAAAAAATTTTGATACCAATTTATCACTTTGAATTGTATGCGAAACATTAATTCATAAATATGTTTGTGGTAGGTTCAATCACCTTTTACATACATTTAATAATACTAGTACATAGAATAACAATCTACTCATAAGCCGTTGGAATTAAAAAGCTAGTTCAAAAATCATCAAGTCTATGTTAATGAGTTTTACTTCATTGAATCATATTATTGTTGTCAGTTTTTATTTGTTTTGAATCTTACATAACTCATCTTTATGTTATAACAATAATCTTAACACAAAGGTATTAAATGTGTACTTTTCAAAGAGAGAGACGATTGTGCCATGAACGATCTGGGTTTTTATAATTATACATTAAATAAATTTACATGTGAGTTTTCAAAGCTCAGTTTAAGTTGCTCT
>CM063508.1:158795274-158820274 GCA_032207245.1 Pardosa pseudoannulata
GAACTATCCTTAGTACGGTTTGCTGTACTGTTTGCTCACAATCAACACATTGTCTATTAAACATAAAGTAAATGTATATTTGGATTCTTGTCTTTTTATCGAATCACTTTTAGAACACATTTTGATTGTCGAGGATTATATAGTGAGTCCCAATAGCAATTTAGGCCAATTCCGCGGCCTTTCCCTTATTCTCCGGCTACTTTACAGAAAATGACGGACAATGATGGATGTCAACACGTTGCAATATCAAAAAACAATAGTAATTATGTCTTTAAAACCCGAAGACAATTTTATTCCATTATCGCAAAAATTTAATGGTCTAGTATATGTGACCTGTCTATGAAATTTGCAGAATTACTTGAGTCCTAGATTGAAACAAGAATCTTATGCCACCAGGGACACATTTTCAATGGTAAATGACGGACATGTCAACAAGTAGCAATCTCAAAAGACGATAGTAATTATGTCTTTTAACTCGAAGACGATTTTATTCCATTATCGCAAAAATTTAATGATCTAGTACATGTGATCTGTCTTTGAAATTTGCAGAATTTCTTGAGCCCTAGATTAAAAACAAGAATCTTCTGCCACCAGGAACATATTTTCGATGGTAAATGACGGACAATGATGGATGTCAACATGTTGCAATCTCAAAAGACAATAGTAATTATGTCTTTAAACCCGAAGACGATTTTATTCCATTATCTCAAAAATTTAATGGTCTAGTATATGTGATCTGTACATGAAATTTGCAGAATTACTTGAGTCCTAGATTAAAAACAAGAATCGTATGCCACCAGAAACACATTTTTAATGGTAAAGACAGAATGATAAAAATTTCTTCGTTTGTTCTTATAAGGAGATTACAGCAATTACATAAAGGAGTTGATACCTTTCTGTGGTATTCAATATGATCTTAATCAATGGAGAATGTTTATTAGCTTGTATGCGAGAAACCTTAAAGGCATATTGTTAAGAATGCTGTAAGCATGTAATATGTATGGCATCTATCCAAATTAGCGAGATATTTGGGAGATTCACAGTGGCGAAGTTTTGGGAGACTCATTTTTGGCGCCCATTTTGGCAATATATCGCCAAATTTGGCGACTTGGAGACATTTGTTGCCTATCTCCCTCTTCTCTGGATTTTACTAGATATTTGTGGAAATTTCCAGACACCTGAAAGATATATAAAGGGGCCGTGATTCTCATAAAAAGTCAGTCCACTCTCAGGTCTGGTGAAAGTAGGACCTGTGTTAATGCTCTCCGTATTGCTCTGAAAAAGTTCAATAAAGACTGCCAAGTTTGATTGCCACCCTTTGGAATTGTGATGCATTTGGCGTGTTAATAAATTGTTATTGTTTTTGTCTTAGTTAAAGTCTATTCAATCAACGATCTTTACCCGAAAATTTCGAAACAATATTATTGCATAGTTGGAGAGAATATCTCTTCCTTCTTATGTTCATTCAGATGAAAGGAAAGTGATATTAAAAATATGAAGACATAGTGAAGAAATATTAAATTTGATATTCATGAAATGGCTTATCTTTTGTGACCTAAAAGTCATAGAAATTCTATCAGAACAACAAACTGGGTACATAAAAGTTGGTCCAAGCAAAAGTATTGGATTCTGAGTTTTTGCACAGAGAGGATAAATTTTAGTCCAGGAATTAAAACATACTGCATGAACAGCTCGTAAATCTAAAAAAGTCGTTTACAACTTTACATTTCAAATTTTTTGCTGCTCAATTAATTTAAAACATAATCATGAATTTATTAGGTGAGTTCTTTTCAGTATTTTAAAGTTCATAATCAAATTGTTTGAAATTCTAATTCATTTCTAATTACAGTAATTAAAATATCGAAAAAAGGACTTCTTTTTTATCAAAACCCGTCGAAATAGACAAAAATGGAAATTATGTCGAGAATCAGCCTATATTAATCCAAAAACACTTACTTTTAAAACAGTATCTCACAAACAGTTTGAAAATAACTAACGTTATTTCTCCAGGAGGATGGTTTTGACATAAAGCCATTTCCGCAAGGTAATGAAACAGTATCAGACCAAATATTTTGTAATAAATTCTCTCTATAAAATGTCTAAAATATATTTTAGTACTAATTTAGTATTAATTTAATACTAATTAGTTCCGTAGTGTGCTTACACAACTTAAGTTTAGTCATTAATGAACCTGACTAAAGCTATAATAATTCGCTTCCGAATAAATACGATAATTTTCATTGGTTGAAATTGTTGAGTTATTTACAATTATTTACAATGTATAATATATCTACCTTCTTTACCTATTTTCCTATAGTATTAATGGTGCGTGAATTGGGTATATGCATAGTAAAAATAGTGAAAGCTCCGATATATTTTTATTTCGCATAAAGATGTCATCTCGGACTTTTAAGAATATGAATGAACATTGAACTTGAATAAAGCTATAATAATTAGCTGGCGAATAAATACGATAATTTTCATTGGTTTAAATTGATCAGTTATTTACAATTATTCACAATGTATAATGTATTTGCCTTCTTTACCTGTTTTCCAATAGCATTAATGGGCATGAATTGGGTATATAAATAGTAAAAATAAGAGATTTGAAAAAACATTTTCAATTTTACAACTCCTCTTCAATCTCCAGTCAAAATACAGTTTAAATTAATTTTACAATTTACACTAAATCACAAATTTGTGATGAAAATCACACTCAGTTTATTTAATTTGTGATTAAGTGAATGTTTCAGTCTATTTAGTATGAATGTTATGTGTTTCCTTTGTGTTTTCTTTGTTAATTCAATTAGATTTTAAATATTCAATTTTTGTAAAATTTTTCCTCAAAATGTTGTTTTTGTTTATGTATCAATTTGTTGAGTTACGATCCCCTCGCCAGATTTCAAACGCCACGCTGCAAGCACGCCACGCACGCAAGCTGCAAGCACGCCAATTTCGCCAAATGTGGTTGAAGCACCAACAAGATCCATGATTAGAAACATGAGAGTGGGCTAAGAAGAGGAGTTGAATAAGGAAAGCTCCAATACATTTTAATTTCGCATAAAGATAATATCTCGGACTTTTAAGAATATGAATGAACTTACAAATATACGGAAGCATTTATGAATGTTTATGTATGTATTTGTTAATGCTTATCAACGCACTATTATTTCATAATACTATCATTTTGTAAAAAAAAAACCCAACTTGTTTAGTGACTAATATTTTTTTTTAAATTATAGTTGTAATAAAATTCAATACATTTCAGTACATATATCTGATAATTAATTAAAATATCTCAGTTTAATATTTAAATTTTTTTAATCATTAAATTTTAAGTCAAAATTTTAATTCTTCAGTTTTATTTTAATCATTGATTTAGTTTAGGCACTATATTCCAAATCTGAGAAACACAGTTATTACATGAACCTACTTCAATATGCTAATATGGAGCTACGGTATATGACATAATATATAGTATGTCCATAACAAAGCTTTCGTACTTTCATCCCACATTATTTTCCTAATGTTTAACTACTCCGATCCCTAGACCTTAACCTGAGACTTTTCGCTTTGGTTTGGATTGAACTGCTACGGTCTACTTTTTGAAACAAGAGGTGTAATAAGACTGAGACCTACAGCTTAAAGCCGATTCCTAACGGCTATGATCATCCATGCCACTGTGGGATTCGAACCCACGAACTCCGTTACCGAAGGCCAGCACCGTTCGGCAGAATATGGATGAACATGCGGAAACATTTATGCGTGTTTATCTATGTATGTATTTATTAGTGCTTGTCGGCGCACTATTATTTCCTAATAATACTATCATTTTGTAAAAACAAAAAAAAAATAAATAAAAATTACAACGACTAATATCTTTTTAAAAAATATACTTTTTATAAAATTCAACACATTTCAATACATATAGATAACTAATTAAACTATCTCAGTTTATTTTTTAATTTATTTTTTAATCATAAAATTTTAAGTCAAACTATTAATCCTTCGGTTTTATTTTAACCATTGATTAAGTCTAGGCATTATGTACTCTGATAAACACAATTATTACATGAAACTACTTCAAATTGCCAATATGGAGTTAGGCTTTATGGCACAATATATAGCGTGTCCATAACAAAACATTCATCCCACATTATTTTCCTATTGTTTAACTACTCCGATCCCTAGACCTTAAACTGAGATTTTTCCCTTTGGTTTGGAGTACTACGGTCTACTTCTTGCAACACGAGGGCTAATGAGACCGGGACCTACAGCTTAAAGCCGATTCCTAACATCTACGATCATTCATGCCACTGTGGGATTCGAACCCACGAACTCCGTTACCAAAGGCCAGCACCGTTCGGCAGAATATGGATGAACATACAAATATACGGAAACATTTATGCGTGTTTATCTATGTATGTATGTATTTATTAGTGCTTGTCGAAGCACTATTATTTCCTAATAATACTATCATTTTGTAAAAAAAAAACAATTTTTTACAACGACTAATATTTTTAAAAAAATATAGTTTTAATAAATTCAACACATTTCAATACATATAGATAATTAATTAAACTATCTGTTTATTTTTTAGTTCGTTTTTTAATCATAAAATTTTAAGTCAAACTTTTAATCCTTCGGTTTTATTTTAACCATTGATTAAGTTTAGGCATTATGTACTCTGAGAAACACAATTATTACATGAAACTACTTCAAAGTGCTAATATGGAGCTAGGCTTTATGGCACAATATGTAGCGTGTCCATAACAAAACATTCATCCCACATTATTTTCCTATTGTTTAACTACTCCGATCCCTAGACCTTAAACTGAGATTCTTCCCTTTGGTTTGGAGTACTACGGTCCACTTTTTACAACACGAGGGCTGATGAAACCGGGACCTATTACGAACGGCTACGAACATCCATGCGATTCTAACCCAAGAACTCCGGTACCAAAGGCAAGCACCCTAACAAATCGGCTATCGTTCGGCTTTTCGCTTTGGAGTAACATTTTAACCATCTACTCGGCCTTATTGGGGTGAAAGTTTAAACTATTTCTTTTATTCACTTAAATTCGTATTCCTTTATTATGTCCTACACAACATTCCATAACTTTCTGAACAATCGTGTATTTTACAGGAAATAATCTTATAGAGTTCATTATCAATTTCTATAGCTAATATTTATATACATTTTGAATTATTAAAGTGGATCATACTAGCTTTGAAAATGTATGTTATAGTTACATAGAATTGACTGAAATTTATTAAACGTAATGCAAGAAAGATAATAAAAAATTTGGTTTTAGTTTTTGTATTCGTCTCGGAAAATCACAAAAAATATTTTAGTCTAATTAAATTAAGGAAGACATTACAGAAACAATTGCCGACTAAATTAAGAGTAAATTAAGAGTTTAATACCCATAGAAAACTTTTCTTTCATTTGGAATAACAGAAGGAGTTTGTTTCTTCTAAATGAGATCAAAATCAATTAACCTTTCATGATTCCTAAATTAAAATCCGGTTTACGGATGTGAACATGCTGCAGTTATTCTTCAACGGATAATTTCCCTAAGAGTTTCAGAGTTAGAAAACTGAATCTTAATGGGATTAATTAAGAGAGATGCCAGATCATCGGAACTTAACTACATAAATTTCCAGCTATGAATTTGAACTTTCCATGCTATCAAATGGAATTATAAATTTAACTGAGCGTACAGAAGAATTTGCATACATACACATTTATATGCTTTTGATCTTTTCACGGATATGAAATATATATACAATATGCTTTATGGTTGATTCTGCTGATACATATATTAATGACCATGCATTTTTTATGGTTACCTATATTAAGAAAATTGTGTAATGATAGATCATGTTAAGTAACTTGTAATAGGAGTCAATAATGCCACCAAGAATATTACCAAGTCACCAACTTTGGTGATATATCAATACATTTTTAAACACAATTTGTAAAATGTAATAATGTAACTGAAGTATAATTTAAAAAACACATGTATTTACTTATGTCTATCATGTTTAAGTCACTGTAATTATGACAGTGGCATAAAATTTTCTGTGTATAAGAAATGTCTACAGGGGTACACGAAACTTCCACCCGTCGATTTATTAACACCCATATATATAAATGTATATGCGAACATATGTGTGTATAGATATGTATTAGATATCCAATATGCACATTTCCATTTCAGATTATGTTATCGAGTAAATAACACATTTTCTTTATACTGATATCAGCTACTCATGACATATGTAAAATTTATTGTTACCATGATAAAATATATACGGTTAAGCAGAGAGTAATTTCTAAATTATAAATTTAGAATTATCTGGGACATCCACGAGAAAAAAAGATACTAATTTTAGTATGATATACTTTACATGAAACAATCTTCATAATTTGAATAGTTTTGTTTTCAATATGACTAAACGTTTGGGGAAAATTACAACTTTCTAGTGACTATCATCTTTTGACTTGACCTTCATTTCTTAGATCTGCTGTTAGTGAATTCAAATTAAATACCAAAGAAATGTACTCAAGAATGAGTGTTGTACATAAAACCATCTAATATTGCTTTAAAAAGTCCGTTGCCAGCATAATCGGCAAATCATGCATAGTGCTGGGTTTTTAAACCGTCATTGCATTTTGTTTTAAACACACTAGGTATGGTAGCTATTTATAAAGAACTATAACACAATTTCATTTACGAACATAATTTAAAACCCCTGATTTATTAAGATTGAATAAAATGTAGAAAAGAGCTCAAACTTTATTCCTAGTGATCATTTTTGCATAAGTATCACAGTGATGAGAGGTACTCCTCATTTACCACAATTGTTTTCACAACTTAGGTTCATATTTTTATTCCTCTGTACCAATATAAACAAGCTCTTTGTTTGAAGCGCATTATGTAAAATATTTTTGCAAAAGAGGGTTAAGTAGACCCGGGGATCGTAAAACTGATTTTGAAATCATGTCATTCCGAAAACTAATGTTCTTTCCAGCGGAGCTAAGCACGTAATGTACAAAATTTAATTAGCAAATAACAATATGCAAATAAGTACAATAAGATTTTTAATGCTTTATTTTTTTCGTCTCTACATATGAATACAAGTAATTTCAATTTTGTATACATATACAAATATAATACACAAAAATAAATATTTTCATATACTTCTAAAAAAGATTTTGCACTCGTAAAAGCAGTTGTCAGCATTGAATAAAAAGAATTCAAAACTACCTTTCCTATACAAACTTATAATTATTTTTCTGCATAAAAGTATTTAGTATAATAGATGATTTTTATATTGAGTTATTGATTTACAAAGTATTTAAATTCTTGAAAAATTTGAACCAACATATTCTCAGTTTTGTGTTTAAGATAATTGCTAAAGTCAGATAGCAATATATGAAGCAGTATATAAAATACTGTATTTACAAACTTGAGCCGTATATCAGTACATTTTGTTACCGTTGGTTCCAAGTATTTAGCAAGCAAATTTAAAAAGTGCCATATCCTGTAGTCTTGAAAAGTAAACCTTGTTAAATTGTACAGATAATGTTAAACACAGACATACACAAAAAATATTTCATTTACTTACAGTGTGTTAGTATTGTTAGCAGTCTACACAGACTTGAATTTTTACAACATAGTGATTTTAAATATAAAAAGGCTTGTTTCCTGAATCGTAATATCCTACAAACTAATACTATACTACTTATTTCACTATTCTATGTTTACACTCATACTAATCATATAATCTACATACTAATCATAATCTACATACTAATAGATAAATAACTATGTTAAAAACATGGCCATGTTACAACCTAAATTACCACAAATCCTCAATACATCTCAAAACCAATACCAGATATCGTAAATAGGAATATTTTGCATCAAGATATGGATGTTAGTGATTTTTGTATTTAAGAATATGTCGTGATAGGAAAATATTTGTAGGTTGTGATTGCATATAATTGTGTGAAATAAAGATGCTACACACAAAATAGCAATACAAAAAACAGCAAGAAGTCGCATGTATACAGTAGAGTAAAAGTTATTTTTTTTTAAAATTCCGTTAGTTCAGTGTCATTTAAAAAGGATTTCATGATAAGAACTTCGGATAGATTGTAGTACGTATGACATCGTTGATCAAACCTAAACAAGTAAATGTAGGAATTCCATCTAATTTGTAGATCTTGTTCTATAGGAGAGTCGGGAGGAAGGCTGCAGTTTCATGACATCAATTAAAAGGAAAGTTTTTCCGTAGAATCTGTAACATTATGCGGTCTTCCAAATCGATTGAAGAGTTTCCAGCAAGAGGAGTTAAGCAGTAGACTACAGGAGCAGCAAATAGGTTATATTCCAAGCACGTGTCGCTATAAATGATAAAAGAATAAAACAAATATTAAGTTACTTACACATAAACGGCTAATTGCATTTGAAATTTAAGTTTTTTTATTATCTTAATACCTTAGAAATAGGATAGAATTATAATTATCTATAATTGAGCTTTTAACCTTTCAAATTTACATTTTACACTATTAGAATTACAGAAGATTAGTTGGATGTAATATAATTACTCCTGACAATGAGTTAAACTTATCTACAGGCCGTACCACGTATCATGTACATGTTGATAAAGCTCCGATTTCGTTACAACACTTGTTCCCGAAACAAACAGATTTCTCTCATAGTAAATTGATCAAAATACTTTGGATCCGCTAGAAGTGTGACGAGAACTTTTCGCTGCTATTCCATATTTTTTAAGACTAAATTTACAGACTTCTTATAAGCCTTGTAAGTTACCTTGCACATGCATTTTTTTACAAGAATCTGAAATGACACAAGCATTGCTTTTAGCGTCTCTGGTTAATTTAAATTAACTAAAGTTTATATTACAGAAAAAAATCTCATTTTGTTTGGAGAGCTACTGATGTTTTATTACACACAGGATAATGAAACCGAGACGTAATACTTAAAGCACTGTCCCGACTGCAACGCACGTCCGTTCCATCAACGAAATTCGAACCTGCAAACTCCGGTAACTAAACATAGAACTACCCCTCTGAATATCATTTGATGAAATGAAAAAGTCAAGGTGTAAATGAAACTTTGGGAGGTTAAGCTTAAAATTATCATTTATTAAGGATTTATGAAAAATTTTTACTAATTTAGTGTTTTAAGATAGCAACAATGAGCAAAAGCATCCATTAGACTGGAAGGAGAAGACATTACCCCTTAATTTGACAAGATGTTTTTTCAAATATTTTTTTAAATTTTAATTTATGTTATTTTCCCATGTCTATATAGACATTAGAATCTCTAAAAAAGAAATATATCATTTTCCATTTTTGAAATAATGTCCGTGTGGCAAACACCAACAATTATGTTATATAGTAGTTATATACATGTCCAGTGTAGCGGACTTGGCCAAATTAAGGGTTAACTATGTAAACTGAGTTAGAATAAAAGTTAATTAGAAAATGTTGCCTCTTACCTTCAATTTGAGTTTCTCTCAGTATATGAAAATTTGAAGACATCCAATAGAATATATTTGGTATACCTATAGGTGATTCACCAGTACTTGCTTTTACAAAATTAAAAAATTTCTTTTCGTCATACAGCTTACCTATAAAATAAGATAAAATTTTATATGTTACCTAAAGGTCATTGCTAGTTCTTATCAATATGCATGGATTTTTAAGTAGTTTACCAGTCACTTTTAAATGCCACTTTGTATCATTATATAACGTTTCATTCTAGACTGTTGAGGGTAAAAATTTCAGAATTCTTTTAAAATATAAAATATAATTACGAAGTACTAAAATACTAAAAAATAAAAAGCATGTAGTCAACAGACACTGGAAAAAATCTAAGTAAAATATATATACATTATATGAAAAACGTTCTTGTTTATGGAAATCAGTAGGGATTTAGGGAAATTTATTAGTTTAAAGGTTTCGGTGTATCCCAAGAATTTAACCTGTTGTGATCTAAATTATGTTTTATTATTCCCAAAAGTCCAGTTTAAATGTTAGAGTAATAATTGACGTTGCAAGTTAAGTGGAAGAAATTGAAATACAGTAAATTAAATACAGTGTCGAGCGTATCTCGACATTGTACCTGTTGCAAAAGAAATTAAGAGCAAAAACGTTATACGTTCATTTACAAAGTATTGCAACATTTAGGTTCAATAAGAGAACAATTATACTATCTCTCCAGTTATACATTTCAATGCTGTAGAAAATAATTTATAACTGAAAGAATTTAAACTATGGAAGTGGTAGTCTTAAATAACGGTTGTCATGCAAGATTTCGAAATAAGGGATTATTGAAAAAAGTAATTTTGAGAGTTTCATGTGTTTATGTGTTTGTAAGTTTCAATACTAAAGCCAGTTACAAGTCTTACCACAGTTGCGTTTAAAGTTTATTTCTATCGCAGAAAACTAAGTCATATTAAGTGTACCTGTTTAAAACTTTACGAATTCAAGAGCAAACCAGTACAGTAAGAAATCTAAGGGCTTAAGCACGATTAATTTGCTATCAAAATTTTCAGTAAAATGTCTTACCTTTAGGGAGGAGATCCGGGGTGTGCTAAGAACTTCCAGTTCTACTTCCAAATTAGGCTGTCTGCCAAAAGTGTTCTCCAAAGTATAGGTGCCCATGTGCTGTCCAAAATGATGTTATCTAAAGATGTCTTCGTGGATATCTGTGCATATTAGTCCTGGGTGTGCAGCACTACTTTTATTAGTATTTTCATGAAGACACAAAAAGGGCAGAAGAAATACCGTTTCCCGGAGGAATTGTCTTTAAACATAAGCAGTTAAAAATACATGTTCTCATAAAGACGGGGACCCTACATTCTTCTCGAAAATTTAAATATTCATGGTTCTAACAACCAGGGTAGGCCAAGGCCTTCAACTTGTAGATTCCAGGCACCTCTATTGCAGCCAGAATCCTTTTCTTGGTTTAAGACAAGACAGTCCTCAACTATATTCACACATCAAAATTTCAGCCTCCTTCCTGAATTATTTGGTCTTTACAAAGTAGCAACCTAGGCGTTTTAAAAGGGCATTTCAATTCGAGGTCTAAGTTTTCAGCTTGCACTATATGTATACACATACTGTAACCACTGAATTCGTAGAAACATGGATTTGTAGTTCCATGAATGTAGTCTCACAGTAGGTTTGTTACTTATTAATGTAATTTCACGTTTTAGATTTAATACAGAATATTTCTTTCTGTTCGCCGAAGCTTATTTCAGGAAGTTTCGATAAGATTTTCATAAGACAGATACATTAGTATTATCTGGATGCTTCAATATTTAACAATATCGCTCTGTGGTATGAAATACAAGTAACTTTATTTAATGGATAGCACAGGTCATGATTTTAATTTTTGTGGCTGATGAGTTTTTTTTTTGCAAGTTTATCAAGAACATTTTCGGCCTTTTAAGTGTACGGAGAATTTAAGTGAAAATAAAAATGTATTTTCACTGCAGAAATAGGATACCAAAATAAAAAATTTTAAGCTACTTAGAGGTCAACCATTTAGAGGATCATCAGTAAAAAGGATATACCTATCGGTGTTCCAAAAGCTCTCTATTGTGAAAACTATGAATTTAAATATGTAGTAAGGGCTGAAAGCATACCTTAGTATCTTCTGAAATATATCTATAACACGCTTCTTTAGTTGGTCGATTTGGAACGAAATCTTTTTTTCTACACGAGGTTAAATAGGACCTAGAACTACTTGAAGTCTCATCTCAAAGGCTACCATGACAGCAGTGTGATTTGAACACACAAACTTCGTCTAGGTTCATTTTTTAGATGAAGCATTAATGTCAGGTTTGACAGAAGTTAAGATAAATATATATTTTTTAAACTTACGAATTTTGATTCTCGTTTCCGGCTGTACAAGAAGAAAATAAGAGAAAAATCAGGACAGAGGAAAAATAAATTTACTGTTAATCCCCCAACTAAAACAGGTAAGTTTCACAGCCAGAATCGAGAATTTATATCCTAATTTTAAAAATTAGGATAGAATTTGGAAATAAGTCACTTTTAAGCGTAGATTGTGCCAAAGAGAATATGACGCAATTCTTAGCTGACCTAGCTTAATTTTAATCTGTCAAACCTGGCACATATCCTCACCTAAACTCAGCGGTAGATTTTTAACATGAATACGTTATATCGAATATTTTGAACAAAGTTAGGCCGGAATTATTAAGTATTAAAACTTCTAATGATTAACACTTACTGCTATAATTTCGAGCCAAAAATGTTGTTCTATAGATAGAAACATTTGAAGTTGTTGTAATTTGAAAAAGAATAGGAACCAAGTGAAACAGAAGTTAAGTCATCTAAGTGATATTGCATCAAAATTATGAAAACAAGAATTCATTTATTAAAAAACGGAAAAACTGAAAAGACAACTTCTACTGGAGTAGTTCCAATAATGGTTCATGCAGCTTTATGATAGTGCAAAGTATGTACTAGAAATAAGTAAACAAGCCCAGACTATATTTCTGAAGAATGCTTACACCATTTGCGAAGAAACTCAAATATCTCTAAAGAAGGATAAAGATAGTACATAGAAATTTAGAGTATGGTATTGATTTCAATAGTGAAAGAAATATTACTACAAATCGGAAATATAGTTTCAGGCGAGCCTCCTCTTTTATAACCTGGATTCTACTTAGCCAAATGAAGCTAATGATTGAAATTTTAGAAGTTTTAGAGTACTAATATAGTTATTAAAAGAAAAGACGCAAAGTAGAAAATCTCTTAAATACTATTCATACGACAAAGTGACTGAAGATTGCCTTTCCTGCTTAAAAACTAGTAATACGAAATCTTTAATACATGTTTTATACTTAGAACTAATTTTCAATCTAAACAAACAGAATAAACTGTTTAACTTATAAATACCAAAATCATTTCTGCCAAATATACACTGATGAATATTTCAAATATAACGTAAAATAAACTACAGATTAAGATATGAAGTTTAAACAAGTTTGTATAATATAGCCGTTCTTCATTATCGGTCACTTATTTTAAACGCCGTAAAATTCCATTTATAAAAATCTTCACCAAAAGAGGTATTTCGTATAGCACGTATATATATTGTAAACTCAAGCTTTATGGTAGACACAAACAATTGTGCGGATTTTAGTCGATGTACCCCTGTCAGAAAAGGCAACTTTTTGTTATGTTTGAAAACTCAAAAGAAAATTATAAGTTTATAAATAGTTTAAGATCTCAAAATGTAGGTGATTGTCTATAGGATTGATATTTCGACAGAAGAGGAACAAATTTTCCATCTGAAATTATCCACGGAAAGACTTAAGATGAATGTTTTAATGACCGATATTAACTAGAACTTAGTTTGGAACGAATGCTTGTTCTTATTCCTAAATTTTCTACTTGTAAAAAATTATAGTTCTGAAATATTAATGTGTTGATGACAGTATAAAACAGCAGTTTTGATTATTTATCACTGAGTAACTGCTTTGCAAGTGCTGCAAAGTAAAAGTAACAAAATATTAGATCAGAAAACAGCATGAAAAAGTTAGTTCAACGATTAAATGTATGCCTCTACTAGGTGCTTCAACAAAGGACAAATTGCCTAAATTAAAACTATTACAACATTCTACTGCCAGAATTATTGCTATTAATGTTGATACCATCAATCTAAAAAACTGAGTAATGAGTCCAATACGCAATAATTGAGTAAATTGAAAGTAATGGAATACATGAAAATTCGGTTTATGCATAGCAATACGTAAAATGTTTGAATTTGAATGCTACAACTGTTTTGATAAACAGTGTCTAACAATACCCGGACCTGCAGCTCCGTACACTTACATCAGCCAAGTGTTTCAACTAAAATTCTAATCATGTACAATCATTAAACATAATTTCTAGTGATAAATCTAGAAGTAGTGAATTTATTGATATCGAAAGATTTTAAATTGCTTAAAGTTCCAGTTCAATATAATTCATTCATTACATTATAATTTTTTCATTGATTTATACTTGCAAAATTCGCGAGTCTCTGAAAATCTAAATGATTTTGTATATAATTTGATTATGTTATTCTATAAATTTACATCTTGAATTAAACGTTATTAACTTCATCAGCCACTTTAGCAACTCTAATCTCATTCACATTTTTTAACAAGTTCAAGCCACATAGCTTCCAGTAAGTTTAACGGCACATGCTTCGTAGAAACAAGTCTTTTTATCAATGTTAATGAAATGACGAATGGATTTAGTGGTATGAAAGTAATGTTACTGAATGTTACGAAATAGCAAGGGTAACTTTGATATCCTTTAAGTAATTTTTATCAAAACAGGAAGTGAAAATACTTAACGAGAGCATAACTGTCACTTCTCTCGTGTTCAAAACAAGTCAGTTCCATCAGAAATCCACAAATTTGAAAGTTTACTTTTGTTTGCAAGTGTTCCATTATTTTACAATCGTAGACTTCAAAAGAACATTTCTAGTACATGTTAACACTGGCACTCGCATTTAAATTTGAAGTAGAAGCTTCTTAGTCTTTAAAACTTTATATTACGCATAGTAATAAGGCGTGATGTCAGAAGTAGATATGAATTCATCTACGGGATGATTACTGGAATAGGAACATCCGAGATGAGACCCATAAATGGCATTCTCGTAACAGAACATATTCGGAATATCGTCATGTTATTCATCAATAATTGCTTTCACAAATGTAAAGTTCTGTAAGGTTAACCAATCACCTATAAAATAGGAGTAAAATTTAAAAACGTTACCAGTAGCTAATTGTTAATTTTCATCACAATATACTAATAACTTGCAATTCATTTTTAAATGTAACTTTGGATCATTACATAATTTTATTAATGACAAATGTCTTTGAATTATTAATACTACATATTTTTAATTATGGAATAAACTAAAAATTGAGAAATTTGGAATATATACAGTAAAGTATTTAGTCACCAGGAAGTAGAAAAATTTGAAGTAAAAATGTAAAACGTTCTTGCTTATGGAAATCAATAGGCGTCTAGGGAAATAGATTACTTGGTTAAGATGTTTTGGTGTATGACTAAATTTAACTCGTTGTGGTCTAAATTTGTTTTTATCATTCCCAATAGTATAGTTTAAAAAATGATTATAAATTTACTGACATTTAGAGTTAATTTTTTTCCATTTGAGTTAAACAAGTGGAAACAGTAACTTAAATACGATATCGAGCCAAGCTCAAAGTTATATTCGTTGCATAAGAAAAAACAAAAGGTTATGCGTACTTAATTTACAACGATTAGGTTCGATAAGAAAACAATTATACTATTTCTCCAATTATATATTTCAAGGCTGTAGAAAACAATTTATAATTGAAATAATTTTCACTATGGAAGTGGTAGTCTTAAATAACTTGTCAAGAATTTGAAATAAGTGAGTATTGATAAAGAGTAATTTTGTGAATTTCAAGTGCACGTAGCGTTTGTAAATAATTGCAATACTAAATTTAGCTACCAGTAGTTTTTCCAGTTGCGTTTAAAATTTATTTCTAGGAATTTATTTCAGGAAACTAAGAAATTTTCTAAACTATCTATTTAAAACGTTACGAATTCAGGAGCAAACCAGTACAGCAAGAAATCCAATCGGATTTGTTAATCAAAATTATGCCATAAAATTTGTCAGTAAAATGTCTTACCTTTAGAGAGGAGATCCGGGGTGGACTTCTAAAAACTAAGGTCTACTTCTACTTCAGGACGCCTCTCGCAAGTGTTGTTAAACGTGATTGTACCCATGTGCAAGTCTTGGTTGATATCCGTATATATTAGTCTTGGGCTAAAAACTATTTTTGGTAGTATTTTCATAGCTCAAAAATGGCAAAAGAGAAAACTCTTTCCCTGATGAATTTCAGGGACACATATCTTGAAAGCCCACTGTAGGAAAAATTCTTTAACACCAGTAGATTCCAAACACCTCTGCTTGAAGTTAGACTCCTCCATTTCTTGATTTAAGAACAAGACAGTCCTTGACTGAGTTCACCCATCGAAGTTTGGGTCTCTTCACTGAATTGTTTGATCTAGCCAAAATACTTAGTCGTTTTAAAATGACAGTTCTTTTCAGTCTTTAGGGAAAGTTATCGGCTTACAATATAGTATGTACACAATTTCTTCAGAAGAGCGTTCTTTAAAAAGTGATATTTGTAATTGCATGAATGTAGTCTCACAGTAGATTTTTTACTCCATGTACATTCATGTTTTAGATTTATTACGGAACCTTTAGTTCTGTTCACTAAGTTTTATTGCAGAAAATTTCGACATGATTTTTCGAAAACAGATCCTACCAAAATTATCTTGATTCTTTAATATTTGACAATATTGCACTGTGGTATGAGATACAAGCAACTTCATTTAATGGATAGCACAAGTCATAATGTTAATTTTTGTGGCTGATGATTTTTCCAAGTTTTAAATAAACTTTTTAAAATGTTAAAGAGAATAAAATAGAGTTCATGTTCTACTTACTATTGTATTGTTTTTCACCGGAAATAAGATAGCGAAATAAATATTTAGTTTTAAGCAATTTAAAATTCTAACATTTAGATGATCGGCAGTAAAAAGGATCCATCTACCTGTTTTGATAGCTTTCCATTTTAAAAAGATAGAAGTTTAAATATGTAGTAGGGACTGAAAGTGTACCTTAATATCTTCTATATATCTATAACACGTTTCTTCAGTAGGTCGATTTGGAACGCAATGATCACTTTTCTACACGATGTTAACTAGGTTGGTTGGTATACAAGGCTTTGTGGCACTGGATCGTAGGACATAATATGCCAGACATGAGGTATACAATATCAGAGTGCAAGATTTAGTCAAAATAGTACGTGAAGGATAAATACTAACAACCACATAAAATTAAACAGCAACAATTTAGACAGTGGTAAACAAAAAAGACAATATTAAAAATGTAGACGTCGTAAAAAATTGAAATTTATGCAATCAAATGTGAGGATAAAAACCAATAACTTTTAAGAATGTAAAAATGTGGAACAGAATTTAAAATATCACTTAAATGAGATTAAAAGAAAAAATTGATAAACGCTGATTGGTAAACACCGAACTCTCAACAAGTATATGCTTTACGGTCATAGTACCGTTACAATGGTGACAAATGGGCGCATTTCCCCCTAAAACTAAATGGCAGGGAGTGAAACGGGTATGTCCGATGCGAAGACTGGTAATTGCATCATGCTTTCTGGATGCATGAACAGGCCAAAGAGTAATACTGGATTTATATGAACGAAGTTTGCTATTTTCAATCTGGTTTCATTCTACTTGCCATCGTTTATAAAGAAGTTTCACCACATGGTGATTTGCATTCCAATATGGCAAATCAGTGCAAGTAGTTACTTGCAGACTTGGCAGCTTTATCTGCTTTTTCATTACCCCCAATTCTAACATGTGAACGCACCCAGCAAAAATATATGTAAAAACCAGATGAGGTGAGATTTTTTACTATATTAAATCCTTAAGGACGAGGGGATTACTATGAGTATTAGGTGAAAACAGTAAAGTGCTCAAGGAATCCGTGTAAATAATGGAATTCTTATGTCCATCCAAAGAGTGCAAAGATTTTAAAATGGCTAAAATTTCGTCAGAGAATATAGATAAGGCGGGATGTAACCGGAAACTACATGTCTGCTCATCAGTGACATAGGCACAGCCCACAAAATTGTCAGATGCTCATCAGTGTATATGTGGTAGTAGCTGCTAAAGCTTTGTCTATGACTAAAATATTTGCTTAAAAATAATATCTGCCGTAGAAGCTTTGTCAAAACCATTAACAGGATTTAAAACGTTGAAATTTGAAATAGTCCAAGGTGGGTTTAAAAGTCTGAAGCTAAAATATTTGTATAAGTGAAATTAAGTTCAGTTAAAATCTGTTTCACTCTGTACTGGAAAGGTGGGATACAGGAAGGTCGATGATTATAAATACGAGTAATTTAAGAGTTTAAAATATGATTATGAAATGGATTAATTTTATGACACGAGTCTTAAAAAGTATTGTACAGATAGAATTTTCCATCTTAACTTCAGAGGTGCGAGGCTAAACAGGAGCTGGAACTACTTCATAAAGTCTAATCTGAACGGCTACCATGGCAGCAATGGATTTTGAACACACAAACGTAGTCAGGTTTATTTTTTAGATAAAGCGTTAATGTCAGGTTTGACAGAAGTTTAAAAAATATATTTATCTTAACCTACGAATTTTGATTCTCGTTTCCGGCTGTATAGGAAGAAAATAAGAGAAAAACCAGGACACAGGAAAAATAAATTTACTGTTAAAACCCCAACTAAAACATGCAAGTTTCTCAGCCAGAATCGAGAATTTGTATCCTAATTTTAAAAATTAGGAATAGAATTTGGAAACAAGTCACTTTTATTCTTTGACTGTGCCAAAGAGAATATGCCGCAATTACTAGCTGACCTATCGTATGTTTAACCTATCAAACCTGACATATATCCTCACCTAAACTAAGTGCTAATTTGTAACATTTTTAATACATTATACGGAGTATTTTGAACTAAATTGGCTGGAGTTAATAACAATATTAACATTCCTAATGAGTATCCCTTACTATAATTTCTAGAAAAAATTTAAAGATTTTTAAATTTCTCCTATTCCAAAAACAATAGAACCAAATGAAACAGAAGCTAAATAATAAGTGATGCAAGTGCACTTACAGCAAAACATTTTTATGAAAATACGAGACAATATTCATTTATCAAAAAACGGAAATATTAGAAAAACAAGTTCTGCTGGAGTGGTTTAAACAATATTGCATGCAGGTTTAGCACATTGCAAAGTATATACTTAAAATATGATAAGCAAAGACTGCGTTTTTAAAGATGAGTTTTCCGATTTACGAAGAAACTGTCATAAATATATTTGAAGAATGATATAGATAGTAAATAAAGATATAGGCCATGGTATTGATTTCAATAGTGAAGGAAATACTTCTATAAATCGGAAAAAAAGTTAGTTGATCTTCATTATTATATACAGGATTTGTATCGGCCAAATAAAGCTAATGATTGAAATTTCAGATGATTTAGGGTACTAATGTTGATATTATAAGGAAAGATAAACAGAAAATTCTGTTAAATGGTAGTATTGATATGACGTATTGACTGATGATTGTCTCTCGTTAAAGAGGAAGATAGGTCTTTGATGCACGTTTTCTACTTAGAACTAATTTTCAATTTAAAACAGACAATAAACAGCTGAACCGATTAATACCGAAGTCGTAGCTGCCAAATATACATGGATGAATGTTTGAAATATATCAAAATAAACTGCAGATTAAAATAGAAGTCCAAGCAACTTTGCATAGTATATCCGTTCTTCATTAATGACCACATATCTTTATAAACGCCATAACATGCCATTTATAAAAAATACATGGGGAGAGGTATTTGGTATAAAACGTATACATAGTATTGGAAACTTTGTGGTAGACAAAACTGGCACAATTTTAGGCAATGTACCTGTCGAAAAAGTAAGATTATGTGATATTTGAAACCTGACAATAGAAATCCAAATGGCAAGTTTATAAGTAACAGAAGATACATGAAAATGTAGTTTATATTTTATAGGTTTGACATTTAAAGCGAAGAGGAACAGATTTTCTATCGCCATCTATAAAAGACTGAAGGTGTATGTTTCAGTGATCGATGTTAACTAGAACTTCAATAGAAATAAGACGCTCATTCGTTCCAAATCTATCCTTTCTATCTGTAAGAAATATTTGAGTTCAGAAAAATTAATGTTTAAATGGCAGTAATTTTAGTGTATCATTAGGGAGTAATTGTTTAACAATTGTTACAGATTCAAAGTAGCACAAAATATATTCTGAAACAGCAAGGAAAAGTTAGTTCAACGATTAAATGTATGGTTCTGCTAGATCCATTACTAAATGACATATTGCCTAAATGACAACTTAAAACATTCTACTGCCAGAATAACTGTTAATATTGATTCCAAAACTCTAAAACACCAAGCCAGTGATAATCCCAATGATGCAAGAGTTGGGAAGTAAAAGCAACAAAATATTAGATCCAAAAACCACATGAAAATATTGGTTCAACAATTAAATATATGCTTCTATTAGATGCATCATCAAAGGACAAATTGACTAAATTAAAATTATTACAACATTCTACCGCCAGAATTAGTGCTGGTAATATGGATACCATAATTCTAAAAAACACTGACTGGTGAGTTCAATATTTTAAGTACTGACTAAATGGGTAAAATGGGAGGAATAGAATACATGAAAATGGAGTCGATGAATAGTAATACATACAAAGTTTGAGTTTGAATTCTACGGTCGACTGTTTTGCTGAACGCAGGCAAACAAAACCGGGAACTCCGGTCTGAACGCCTATATCAGTAGAGAGTTTCAACTAAAATGCTAATCATGTATAATCTTCAAATTTAATTATGCTACTAACGATAAATTTACAGGTAGAGCATTTATTGATATTTTAATAGTATGGAAGATTTTAAATTGCTTAAAGTTTCAGTTCAATACAATTCTTGATTATCTATATAATTTGTTTATTGATTTACACTTGCAAAATTTTTAAGTCCTGAAAATGTAAACAGATATAATTCGTATTCGGATGTATATAGTTCTTAAAACCTACATCTTTAGTTTAGATCTATTAACTTCATCAGCCACTTTAGCATGTCTGATCTTATTGACCAGAATTTTTTCACAAGTTCTCAAGCCAAGTATTTTCCAGGAAGTTTCAAGACATTCTTTGTAGAAACGATATTTTTTATGAATGTTCATGAAATGACATGAAAGTAATATTATGAAGTAGTTGGCAATTGTAATCAACTCCACAAAGCTTCATTCATTGTCATTTAGGGACATAGAAAGCTAATAAGAACTTTTTGATATCCTTCAAATAATTTCTATCTTACTAAAAGTTACTATTTAACAACAGCATTTCTCTGGTCTTAACATGTAGCAGCTGTATCAGAAATCCAAAAATTTAATCCATCACTTCTTTTCTAAGAACACCATTATTTTGCGATATTTGACTTAAAAGAACACCATTTGTAGTACATTTATGCATAACTGAGTAACACTAGCACTCACCTTCCACACTCAAAATCAAATAGAGGCTTGTTAGAATTTAAACTTTTTATCGTATTCATTAACACAATCTAATTTCTCCGGATATGCATTAAACAAACTTGTCATAAAGACTAAAATCCTCATACCTGTTGGATGAATACAGGAATTTCAAACACGCGAGCGATCATCTTGATGACTATATAATGAGACCGAAGAAGGTGAAAGTTGTCTTGCGCATGTGCGGATATCAAAAATTTGAATTCCTGCAGTTGCCAAATTGAAACTGGGAAATAGGCGGATAGAATACACAGAACATGAACTATGAAAATTCTTATTTTGTATCGACATCTACCGGTCCGTTATAAGCTGTTCATAAATTTTTATTTTCTTAATAAACCTAAAAAACAATTATAATATTTAAAACAGCTTTTAAAAGTGGGAAATAGTTCTCTTGGTTCAATAATACATATTTTTATTATTAGGCACAGATGCTATCTGAACTCATCAGAACAGAGAACTGAGAAGAAATGGTTCTGCAAATAAACATTAATGCTAAAAACATCCTTTAGAATTGTTGGGAAATTAAAATAAGCATTTCTTCCTTACAACATGACCTCATTATGAGTTAATGATGTTCATACGATGCGTTTAACTTCCAGTCAGATTTTTAACCGTGACAGAAAACCATATGTAAATTACCTACCGCATGTATATATTTAAGCCTATTCAGCCTTGTTGGCTGGGACACTTCTAACGTAAGCTGCTGTACAATAGCTTGCCTAATTTACATGTGTTATTTTTATGCAATAAGTCAATGCAAATATTATTTTTTATTAATAAACTTTTAACTAAAAGCATTCGAGATGGAAGTGTTATGAAAAAGACAATATTTCATCAGTCTACTGACTCCTCTGTAGATTTAGAAGTTTTGAAAAATCACATAAGACTTGAATAATTTTCTATCAAGAATGGTTTGATAATGAGATTACCGAGAAAAAAATGAGTACGATTATTTCGTCATTATAATTGTTGTGCGTCATAATTCTTATTTTCAAAGATACCAAATGTATTTTGTAAAGTACATTATAAACCGATACACAGTTTTTTGACAAAGATTACAAAACAATCTAGGAGAAACAAATGAACTGGAGACACCAGCTGTAGTCTTGTAAAATTAGTCTTAATTGATTAGCAACTTGAATGTAAAATGCTAAATCTCATATTAGCATAATTTTTAACATTTCTGTCCAACTAAAAATGTTAAAAGTGAAATTTTTCGCAAAGAAAACTGTTGGGATAAAATGCATAACTAGATTTAAATATTTCAATGTAACGTTTTCAATATAGGATTTATAAAAACTAAAATTTTTTGAGTGAGTTATTATATTTATACATTACACACACAAAGATATATATATATATATATATATATATATATATATATATATATATATATATATATATATATATATATATATATATATATATATATATATATATATATATATATATAGATATATATATATATATATATATATATATATATATATATATATATATATATATGTAATATGGGCGAGACCAATCAAAATCACAACACAGTTTATTTCTGGGGAGATACATGAAATCCATACAACAGGCAAGCACTTTTACAACATCGTGCACTTAGACAATGTGTTTCTGCACACACACACTTTTCAAGTAGGGATTTCTCAGGTAAAAAGACTAGGAATAATCCCTAAGCACAATTGATCACGTGATAAAAAATATCCATGTTTAAAGAGAACGCGTTAACTATTGGCTAAAGAAGTACAGACAGAGGCTGAATTAAGTCTATAGCGTTTCTGGAGGGAAAAATCAGAATTAACGCGAAAACCCCAACGTACTTTATGAACAAAAGTTATTAAATTAACATTGAAATAGGTAAATAAGGGATTTTAATATTACACACACACACACACACACACACATATATATACATGTATATATATATATATATATATATATATATATATATATATATATATATATATATATATATATATATATATATATATATATATATATATATACACACAAAAATGCACATAAATACACGTATATATATATATATATATATATATATATATATATATATATATATATATATATATATATATATATATATATATATATATATATATATATATATATATATATATATATATATATATATATATATATATATATATATATATATATATATATATACTATATATATATATATATATATATACATATATATATATATATATACATATATATATACATATACATATATATATATAAAATATATATATATATATATATATATATAATATATATATCGATGTGTGTCTGTTACAGCTATTTCCGTCTTTCTGTTTGGCGATTGCAAGAATTTAAATTTTTGATGCTCGCTAATGCCCAAGATAACTTTCACCACGTCCAGTCTCATCTTGTATGTTTCAAACGCCAGTAGTCATACGGAAGATGTATGTATTTTAGTCTTCATGCAGAATTTGTATAATATATATCTGGTTAAACTTATACAAAGAACAACTTTGTTAAATTCCGCAACTGTTTTAGAATGATTGGAATGTTTTAGAAATTGTTTAAGATATGGAGATACTCTAACTTTAAAAATAAAATTAAATTTGTACAAATACGTAATACAATCATTTCTGTCATGAGCTCTGAAGCATGGAATTGACAACAAACCAGGCCAACAAGTTAAATGGCTTTCGAAACAACTGTCTTAGATTACTAATGAAGATTTTTTGGCCTATGACAAGCTATTGAAAGAAACCAAAATGAAACCAACAGATAAGGAAATAAAATAAGAAGATATAAGAGATCTTTCAATACAAGTATTTCATTATACACATGGTGTCCAATGAATTCGAAGCACGTGAAATTGTTACAGATACTCAGTAGTGTCTTGCTTATGCAAAAACTGTTAATGATGTGTATAAACCATAATAAAACAAGCAAGACAACTCTCAAGACAGGCCATATCTTGAGAATGGCCAGAGATAGGATCCCAGCTGTTGCCCTCGAGTGGACACCGGAGGGAAAAGTTAGAGGAATTAAACCAAAATTAACCTGGCGCAGGCAAACAGAAGTAAAGGAAGAGAAGCTAGATGGTCCAGTTGGCAGAAAGAAAGAGTGCCTGTAAAAGGAAAAAGACTGTGGATTTTGTTTCCAACATTTTGATTATAGTTCATACAGGTCATTAACGGGTTATGCATACGCAAGGCACTACTGAGTATGTGTAACAATTTAATGTGCTTCGAATTCATTGGACACCATGTGTATGATGTAATGATGTATAAAGTACTTGTAATGAAATATTTCTTATATTAAATTATTAGTAATTATTCAATATGTAATTTAACCCCTTGTCTGTTTTACACATACACCTTACTGGTGCGATTACCGTGCGTTTAATGATCTGCCCGTACGATTTACAGGCAATCTAATTTTTTGTCGTTCTCACTATTTGTATTATTAATGTCAAATTATAAAAATAATAAATGTCCGCATAAATGTCCACAAGCTGTTATTTTTCGAAGTGTATTCTGTTTGGCTTAAAAGCAGGGGGTTTCTGATAGGTTTTGCATTACTTCGCGAGTTTTTATCTTTGAGTTTTTGGATCGATTTTTTGGGAAACTGAACCAGAGACTATTTAGAGGTAATTCCACCTACAGCCATAAAACTAACACCTGCAAACCAGTGCTATATGTGTTCACTGAAGAACAATGACAGCGGCAAAAGAATT
>CM063508.1:158822774-158895274 GCA_032207245.1 Pardosa pseudoannulata
AATAAATTATGTACTCTTGTTAGTATTTTGTTAGCATTTGTTAACACACTCCTTTCTATCATTTTTTTTTCAAACTAAACTAACTTTCTCGAATTAATAATATTATTTTACATCTGTACATTATAAGTAGAGGGAACTACGTAATAAATATAACATTTTACAAAAGAGCATCAGAAATATTTTTTATAAAAATGGTTGAGTTATTTCATTTTTAATGAAAATCTTTTTATTAATATATTAAATGTGGCAGCGAAGACACATTTCTCCAATACTAGTAAGTATTGATTTTTATTCATTCGAAATTGGTTCTAAATAAATTATATACTTTTGTTACAGCAGAATGATGTCCGAGTTGTTATAGTGCTGGCCTTTGGAACCGGAGTTCATAGGTTCGAACCAACTATGGCATGGATGGTCGTAACCGTTCGGAATCAGCTTTAAGCAGTAGGTCCCGGTCTCATTAGCGCTCGTGTTGCAAAAAGTAGACCGTAGAGCTCCAAAACAAATCTAAATATTTTTGCTAGTATTTCTACTCAAATGTTAACATAATCATGTGTTTTCAGAGACTAAACTAACTTTCTCGAATTAATAATATTATTTTACATCTGTACATTATAAGTAGAGGGAACTACGTAATAAATATGACATAAAACACAAAAGAGCATCAGAAAGATTATTTATAGAAATGTTTGAGTTATTCCATTTTTAATGAAAATCTTTTTATTAATATATTAAATGTGGTAGCGAAGACACAGTGCTTATAAACATAGAAAAAGAATATTGTGAGATGTTAAGAATTAGTTAAATGTATAATTAAATATATAAACTAAAATAAAGACTTTATGATTGAGAAATGACAAAAGGGAAGGGATTTGTTAACAGTTTATCGTAGATTAGAATTTGACATTACAAAGCAAATATATTACTATCAATAGAGAATTAATGACCACTAGAATTTAAGATTTTAACACAGTACAATAGATAAGAATAATATGAACGAGGTTAATGCATAATACATAAACACAATCAAATAGAATTAAATGTATATGGATTGAATCGGAGTTGGGAAAATGAAAACCCAATAAGATTTATGATTAATTCTTTAAAGATCACCAAAACAAATTCATTTAAATTAGTTTATAAACGTTATTTATGAAACCTATAAATGTAAAATATATAAATTTTCTTTACATTTCATATTAGGGATACCTAAGGAGGGTTTGAGCAGCAGTTTAACTGAGAAATCCCTTCTCTTGTACAGCCTGAAAACAATAGGTTTTAAAAAGTTTAACTATAATGTAAGAACAATAGATAAGAATCCTTAAAATAGTATAATAAATAAATAAATAGCTAAGCAATTTATAAATGTTGTTTGTATAGATATATTTATTTGAAGTCATAAGTGAGAGAAATTAAATTAGTGACTTCTCACGTACAGCAAGTTGAAATATATATATTTCAGTAGAAAAAATAAATTAAATGTAGAGCTATCATATGTTGTAAGTTTAAAATATGAAAAACATAAAATAATCGAAAAATCATTCATGACTCAAAAAAGTAGTGCTTAAAAAATGTTTAACAGGTGGTTTTGCTGCAAAACCATTGTCCACTAAAGGGTTAAAGGAATTAAGAATTTACTTACTGAAATAACTTTGAATATTTTCACTCCAAACGTCGTCCAAACCATCCACTTTAAAGAAACACCAAGAAAAAGAAACAGAGTATATTGGTTCGTAGCCGATTTAATCCCACCGCTCCGCGATCTCAGCGAACACTATTATTTTTCTTTTTTTTTTCAGATGGCTTTCCTCTCAACGGTAACAAAATAAACACGCTTTACAAAACTATTAAGCAATTGCTTCATCTGATCCAGCATCATGGCTGCTGGAAGGAACAAATATAAATAAGAAGCTTTACGTCGAAATGACAGGTTTAACTTGAAAGATTGTTTTATAATGCCTTTTCTAGTTCACGCAATCTTTCAAATTTAGGGAATTGTGTTATTGATGCTTTTACCACACAAAACAGGAGAACGAAATAAGACACAAAAGTGGGAATTAAAAAAATAGACATATTATTTAAGGATGTACAGATAGACATATTATTTAGGGATGACAGAAGTTCTTTTATAAGTTTATCAATTTGATCCGTGGAATTACCTGAATTAATTTAGAGAGCTGATCACCTTTAAACAACTTTAAATACAAGTGTTTTCTTATATTTTGCCTTATAATTTTTTAAACTATTATTGTAAATCGATAAGATTTTTAGCATTTGATCTCTATTTGAATTTAATTAATTTTAGTGAATTTAATTTATTTCGAAAAAGTAAGAAATTTTAATGTAAAGTAAAAAATGAGGTCTTGTTTCAAAAATTTAAATTTTTTTTCTGAAACAATATGCACATACTTACAACACAAAGTGAATTCAATAATTAATTTTTCTTTTAATTTTTTCTTTTTATTAGATACAATTCTTTACCTATTTTAATTTTTAAAAGTATAAAATATATTACACCAGCGAATTGAATTGTCAAAAAAGCTAAAGTAATTTTTTTTAAATTGTCATATAGCATAAGTTCTAAATGAAATATACAACAACGAATAATGTAGTTTCATATTAGTTCTATTATGTTTTTAATTTTCAAATTAATGTATGCAATAACTTTTTATTTTGAGTACAAGTTGAAGGAACACAACTTTGAGTAAAATTCATTTTAAGTATTTCTTACTTTCTTTAAAAAGGTATGATACTAAATGCAAAGATTGTAAAGTACAGGTTCTAATTCGAATATATCAATGGAGTTTGTTTCAAATGATTCAAATATTTCTATAAATTTCAAAATGTAAGGATGAAAAAAGTTTTAATGGTTTGAAGGCTACGCATCTCCTGAAGACAAACGCGTTTTAAATTAATATAAAAAGAGAAAATAGCTTATATCAAGAAACTATCGTGCAATATTATATTAAAGTTTACGAAACTCTAATTCATGAATGGTTAGTTGATTGATGTTATTTCCCTTTTAGAAGTCACATGACTTCTAAAATGGACGAAAATGGTTGTCATTGCCTCAAAAATATCTGACTTAAGAGTAGGTCTTCGTTATTTATTGGTACAGTGACTGGTTAGTTGATTGATGTTATATAGAAGTCATATAATTTCTAAAATGGAGGACTTTGGTTGTCATTGCCTCGAAATATTTGACTTCTAAGAGTGGGTCTTCGTGATTTATTGGCTGAGTGACTGGTTAGTTGATTGATGTTATATAGAAGTCATATAATTTCTAAAATGGAGGACTTTGGTTGTCATTGCCTCGAAATATTTGACTTCTAAGAGTGGTTCTTCGTGATTTATTGGCAGAGTGACTGGTTAGTTGATTGATGTTATATCCCATTTAGAAGTCAAGTGACTTCTAAAATGGACGAAAATGGTTGTAATTGCCTCGAAATATTTGACTTCTACAAGTGGGTCTTCCTGATTTATTGGCAGAGTCAAATCAGAACTTTCAGGTTTTAACTGCAAAACATAGCTGATTTTTCATAATTGTAGTTTTTTTAAGTTACACTAATATTTCATTCGTATATCAGGATTTAGCATTAAGGATTATAGAGATTTTCACAAGGGCCTTCTCGTTTTTATCATTTGCTTTATGAATGACAAAAAGTGGTTCTATAACTTTACATGCTGTTTAGACATGACTAGATTACTCCCACACATTATGCACTCAGGATTTATATTCTCCTTCAACTCTCTCTAAACTTTTGACTAAAATAGTAATATTTATTTCTATTTCTAAGTTTAATACCAAAAAAAAAAATTATGTGAATACCACATGACTTCCTTTAACTGCATTTTCATTTTGTATAATGCGTCTAATTATTCTTTGCATCAGCGCTTCAAGATCCAAAGTAGGTTTGTTTCTGAAGGTATTCATAATGTCTCAATAGACCTCCAATACTAATATCTGGCTCAGACATGTAGAGTTAAAGATCGTTATATTGAGACAATTTTTAAGATAGATTTCACGATGACGATATTTCTTTCACTCAGTACCAGCTATTCCGAACTACAAAAATTAAAAGTTATTAACTGCAAATAATAGATTTTTTTTGTAAATTTTTCTTTTCTAAGAATGGAATATAGAAGAATTGTTTGTAATGTTTAAATACCATATTTCCAAATTCATGTGAATATATCGATATATTTTAGCTCTTATGTTGTAGGTCAATAGCCGGCTGTTATAATGAAATCGTCACAAAATATGTAGAATGCAATCGAAAGTGGAGGTGCCTAATTAGACATTGTAATGGTTCTAATTATAACACTTCAGCTGTGCTTCATTCTACTGATGACTTGTGTTATCCGATAAAGTATTAATAAATGATACATTGATATTTTTCATTACACAGAATACAGATTATGATCAAGGTAGTAGAAGAAACTATATTGTATAATATTCCCAAATACAAAATTTCACCATTTTAGGCTAATCATTTTTAAGATTTTCTCCACAGGGTTAATATTTGTTAAATTGAAATCTTTCTTTCCATAGATTATTTCATTCAAAAGAGAAGGTCCATAACTAAATGTTATAAGCCTATAATGCAACATTTTGACCGTCTCTGGCTAAACATTTTAACATTTTCCGGGATACGTATAAACGTTAAGAGATAACTAGTTTAGGAATGGTTAAAATGCATATTTAAAGTGAGAAAATTAATCTTCCTTGTACGAACATACATTCATGCTCTGAAACTGGTTATAATTCAGCCAGTTTTATTCTAAAATAATATTTCCGATCGAACCTGAGGATTGAAATTTTTCTCGATGGCAAAGCATTCTTTACTTTACACAATGAAGTAAAAATTCTTCAATAAAATATTTGCAGCAGTTTTTTTTATTCATTTTCAACTCGTACAAAAAATTATAATTATTCTAACAGCATATTATTTTAAAAGAAATTCTTTGATTGTTTTGAAATCGTTAATGAATTATCATTAAATCAGAATATACAGTTAAAAAAGTTTAATCATTGTTCAATTTCTTTCAGAAATTATTTAAACAATTCTTTTACAATTTAATCAACACGAGTAAGAAAAGAATATATTCTTCGTACATATAATTAACATTTTTTTCTGAAACTTTGTTTTCCGATTCCAGTATTATTATTTTTATAAAAGTTCAACAGCCTGGAGTATGGTAATATGAAAACAACTAACAATATGCACGTTCGAAGACTGCTTAAGATTCTATAACGAGACACGTATTTTCTCTTGGGGATGTTTTTATAAGTAAATATCAATATGTATTTTATTTATTCACATAAAAAAGATTTATGTTGTTTGTTCATTATTTTTATTGTTTGTCCGCTTCTTATTTGTATTATTGTTTGCTTTAGTTAAAAAGTGATTATACATACCTGTGCTTTTAATACACATATTTGAAGATTTTATATGTATTCAAAGGAAAGGATTTAAAAGATTTAAGAGGGCATGTATTTTTTCATAAACTTTGGTATCTAAATTTATAGATTATAAATAGTTACTATGTATGATTTAGAACAAAAAGTTTTTTTTTATTTTTTGTAAACAGCTAAACTTATATTTCTGCTGTTGATGAAGTAAGACAAACAAATGATCATTTAATTTGAATGTCATTATCTGCATGCATAATTCTCAAGCAGTTTGTGGTTCCTTTTTCTAGGGGTCCCGAAACTTTAAAATTAAAAAAAAATATTGTTAAAAATTTCACTTAACTAAAAACAAATGTTTTTCTCTATCTTTCGGAAAATACCATATAAACATAATTAAATTATTCAAGTTTAAAAGATAATTATAGAATCAAATCTAGTCGCATTCCGTATCAAAAACTTAGATACTACTGAAAGCATAGTTTTGAAACTTACAAGTATTATGTTTGAAGATGTATTTAACATATAAATTTGAAATTTGATACACAAGTTACTCCTAAGTTGACAATTATAATGAATGAATATCGTATATATCAACATCAGTATTTACATCATAGAAAATCTGGATTTTACTAAATTTAAAGATGATATTTAAAGTGAGAAAATTAATCTTGAAATGTACGAACATACAGGCATGCACTAAAACTGGTTATATTCCAGCCAGTTTTATTCTAAATTAATATGTCTGATGAAACCTGAGGATTGAAATTTATCTCGATTACAAAACATTCTTTACTTTACACAATGAAGTAAAAATTCTTCAATACAATATTTGAAGCAGTTTTTTTTATTCATTCTCAATTCTCTCAAAAAAGACAAATTATTCTAACAGCCGATTATCTTAAAAGAAATACTTTAATTGCTTTCAAATCTTTAAGAATCAGCATTAAATTAGGATATACAATTAAAAAAGTTTAATAATTGTTCATTTTCTTTCAGAAATTATTTAAATCATTTTTTTACATTTTAATCCACACTAGTAATAAAATATATTCCTCGTACATACAATTAACATTTTTTCTGAAACTTTGTCTTCCGATTCCAGTATTGCTATTTTTATAAAAGTTCAACAACCTGGAGTATGGTAATATGAAAACCACTATCAATATGCAGTTCGAAGACGTCTTAAGATTCTGTAACGGGACACATATTTTCTCTTGAGGATGTTTTTATAATTAAGTAACAATATGTATTTTATTTATTGACATAAAGAAGATTTATATTGTTTGTTCATTATTTTTATTGTTTGCCCGCTTCTTATTTGTATTATTGTTTGCTTTAGTTAAAAATGGATTTTACTTCCCTGTGCTTTTAAGATACATATTTGAAGATTTTATATCTATTCTAAAGAAAGGATTCAAAAGATTTAAGAGGGCATGTTTTTTTTCATAAACTTGGGTATCTAAGTTTATAGAGTATAAATAGTTACTATGTATGATTAGGAACAAAAAGTTTTTTATTTTTTTTTCAGCTAAACTGTATATATGCTGTTGATCAATCAAGAAAAATAAATGGTTATTTAATCTGAACCTTATTAATATAATTATAATTTGAACCTTTTATTTTTTACCTGAACGTATACTTCAGTTTGCGGTCTTTTTTTAGGGGTTAGAAAACTTTAAAATTAAAAAAAAAATGTATTCTTCAAAATTAAAATAATGATTATTAAAAAATGAGTAATTAAAAAAATGATTATTCCTATCTTTCGTCAGATACCATATATAAATAATTAAATAATTCAAGTTCAAAAAAACATTATATAATCAAATCTAGTCACATTCCGTATCAAAAACTTAGATGTTGTTGAAAGCATAGTTTTGAAACTTACAAGTATTATGTCTGAAGATTTATTTACGGTATGAATTTGAAATTTGATACTCAAGTTATTCCTAAGTTGACAATATATTGAATGAATATCTTATATCAACATCAGTATTTGTATCGCAGAAAATCTGGATTTTACTAAATTTAAAGATGTCTGGAAAAATTAAATAGTCCTCAGATTCGTGAATGTTATTTTCAGGCCAGGCATAATATCTATCTGATATATTGCAGAAAAATATTTGATATAATTTATTAAATTTTGCTCACATTCAATATGCTCAAAATGTAAATCAATTAATTACATCAGCAATTAATATAATTTTATTTAGTAATTATTTTTAAGCCAGTTTCAATTGATGAAAGTCAGATTCCTTGAATTTCTAAGAAATCAAATTTCTTAGATTTCAATCAAAATTTCCCTGAAAAATAACTTCTTAATTATTTTTCTAAGAAATTTTGTCATTACAAAGTCTTATTACTTTTCTTTATTCTACAAGTATTTCACTGGATCAGTTGGTGTGATAGAAAGGATTGAGAAACATTTATTTTTTTGGTCTAGTATTCGAGTCTTTAAAGTTCATGTGTCCTCTTAGTAGACACATTCGGACAATATTGCCTAAATATAAAAGAAAAACCATTCATTGTTTTAAACAATTCAATTATTTCCAATAACCTCTCTGTACGAATTTATATATTTTCTCATATCGAATTTTAGATATACCAGATTTACCCTCCATTGTAATCAAAATTGGGTGAGAGAGGGTGGTTTGTGTAAGTACCTGTAATAATGTACTAAAGATCCATAGTCTACAATTTAAGAAGAATTACTGGACTCATGATAGGAAATTTTTTCAGCTTATGTAAGCGAAAACTCAAGGAGTACCTGAGGTAGAAGTCTGATTTTTCTCAGGCAACTTGCCTGCTAGCTTTAGCTGGGTAAAGTGGAATGGCCTTCACGCCTAGGGTGACACTACCATGAGCAAAGTTCTTGACTTAAACTACCCATTCCATACAGTGGCATCTCCTTGCCAACTTTACAGAGCTGGGTTGTTTATTTTAACTCTTATCCACAGACTCTCTGGTAGTTTTGATGTTCATCTTTAAGTCACGTTGGTATTTCTGTGAAAGAAATGGCTAATAGATAGTCAAGAGGTGACTACCAGGAGCAAAGTTCTTGACGTAAACTACCCATTTCATCCAGTGGCACCCCCTTGCTAAATTTACAGAGCTGGGTTGTTTATTTTAACTCTTATCCACATACTCTGGTAGTTTTCATGTTAATCTTCAATGGGTTCTATGTCACACCGGTATTTCTGTCAATGAGATAGCTCATACTCTGGCGAAAGCTCCTGTTCTTATTACTCCTCATCCCTATATGTGTTGCACCTTCAGTGATGTTTTCTCGGAGAAAAAGAAATTGAATAAAGACTTGTGGAAACTCTGTCTGGATCCTCATTGTTATTTTATCATAGGTGATGGTAGTGATTTTCTTTTAAAGGGTAACAGAAGTCAGATGACTTGTCTCTCACGTTTTGCCAGTCATTTTTGAGGTCTTTTTCATTAAGCAAATTTTAAGACTTGCACCAAGCGTAAGTCTGCCGAGGCTCCACCTGAGCATATTTTAATTTGCGTCGATTTTAAATTGGACGAGGTGTTTTCCAAACTCTTTCTGTTTTTAAATTTTCTAGAAGTTTTTTGAAGCTATAGTGTTGGTTTGATTTTAGTCATGCAAACTAGTGATCAGTAACAAGAATACTTACAACGTGATAAAAGTATACTAAGTTATTGTGTCCAATTGATAAAAGTATGCTTTGAACTCATGGAAATAAATGAACGTGGTTTTTTTCTATTTAGTTGTTGAAGGAATGAAGCAAAAAATTGAGAAAACGACAATGTAGTCAATGAATTCAAGACTTCTTAAAAAGCAGAAATGGAGAGTGCTCGTCTATCAGAGATAAATATTTTAAAATACACAATAGGTACTAAAACTTCTTTAATGGTTTTCTATTCCAAAAACGGATAAAGAAAAACAAGTCATATAATTATTTTAGATAAAGCCCTTACATTTCCATAACTGTATTATCACTGAAACAGAATCTATTGTATATAATATTACAAAAAAATTCGATTTTTGTTTATAAGTTTATTTTTTGCCATTGCAACGGGCAGTTACTAATTAATATAAAAAGTCAAAAGAGACCTAAATGTTTGGAAACAAAATAATATTTAACTCTGCTCTGACATGTTTATTTTGTTTAACATGTAATATACTTATTCAAAATTAAATTTATTGTGGATTTCCATCTATTAGTTGTTCAATTCAAATATTTCTTGAATCTATAAATTTTATCCGTAGTATAACTTTTGAATGTTTATGATGTAAAATCTTATTAAACAATGCTCTTTATTCTGAAAACAATTTTAAAATTGATCATGTTGTTGTTAATTTTTACTGCTGTGTTTAATTTATTTTAAAACAGTATTATAGGATTCATATTTATTAAAAAAACTTTTCTTTCAAAGTAATTCATACACAACAAAGCAAAGTATTTATAATTTCAAAACATACAAGTGGATTGAAATTTTAAATTGAATGTAATATTTAAGCCAATTTCAAGCCAGCTCAATACTGCTATCGTGAGCTTGCATTTTGTATATATTTTAATTTAATTATATGCTTCCTTGCCAAATAATTGCAATCAATAAGAATTGCTATTCATAAATCCAAAATATTTCGAGTATAAACTTTTAAACACAAAAAACCGTTGTATAGTAAAAATGTTTACCACAGTTTCGTAATATGATAAAGTATATTTTACATGTTTTAAAAATATTGTGCCTACTTTAAATCTCCTATATAAAAGTAAATGATTTATAGGAACCATTAAATTTTTAAAATAAAAAAATATACATTGCGCAGAGTTAATCTTTATAAAAAATTTCATTGAAAAATTGGCTGTATACATATTATCTGATATACATATTATCTGAGTTTAGATTAATAAGAGAATAGATATTTTATCATAAAATCTAACTAGGTGGATTATGTTAATTTAGTAGAAACATCAATTATATAGATGCAATCATTTAAATATCTGTACTTAAACAATAAAAGAAAGATTTTGATTATTACTGAAAAGTTTTCAATGCCTCTACGTTTGAAAATAGTGTATACTAAGAAGCAACTTTTTGTTTTATACACATTTGCCTATTTTGAGATAAAATTCATCTATGGGCTACATACAACTAGGGAAACAATTTCATCGATAATTTGATATGTAAAATTCAGGAAAGAAGCACAAACGTTGCAACTATAAATTATTTTATTTTTAAAATCCTTTATAATTACATCTTTTCCTTAGAAATATTCCCATGGGAATATGATTTATATTTTGTTGATTAGGTTTTTAAAATGCATTATATTATGTACTAGTCATAAACTTGTTACCTCGATCGTATGTTCTTTTAAGTTTCCTATTCCTAAACGAATTAATTTCCCCATTATTTTCTCCAAAGATTATATATTTTCAGAAATTTCTATTGCATTTTATACAATATTAATTATTTTCGAAATAAATTTACTTTTGAAAAAAATTGTCTACATTAATTGCGTGTTGCATAGTAATATAATGCAATAAAGCTTAGACCTAGCTTTAATGTCGCTCAGTCATACGAACGCCATATTAGTATTTTAGAATTTTATATCAGTATAAGTTAAGCATTTCCAGAAATTCCTATTGCATTTTATACAATATTAATTATTTTCGAAATAAATTTACTTTTGAAAAAAATTATAAAGCAGTTTACATTAATTGCGTGTTGCATAGTAATATAATGCAATAAAGCTTAGACCTAGCTTTAATGTCGCTCAGTCATACGAACGCCATATTAGTATTTTAGAATTTTATATCAGTATAAGTTAAGCATCTATACAGTCTCTAAACAGGGTAATTATATTTTGCTACAATAAGTAGAATAATACTCCGAAGAGCTATTACATCATGATCACCCTCCATTTATAACAATGACAGAAACATAGGAATTAGACATTAGAAGAAAGTTGCATGACCGGCGAATTACACTCAGGAATAAAACCACTGCTCGTGAGCAGCAGATATTAATATATAAAGATACTATGTATTGTCTTTTCAAACAGAACACCTAATGGGAAAAGAAAGTTGATTTATTGGACTTAGATAAAGATCTTATCTTTATGGCTTGGCGACGTGGAGCATCGATATCATGTAACACCCTGCGGGTTTGCAGCCAATCTCCCATACAGGTGGTGTAGGCATAGCATCAATATCAGAAAAAGGAGGTTTAGAGGGCTGTTCACTTGCAGATGTTGTGACAACATAATAAAAGTTGAGTATGGGTATTGAAATGACAAGTCACAGGCTAGCGCTGACTCGTACAAGGCGCATTGATTCCAGAGGACAACGGAGATTGCTATGTGTTTTTCGCTGAGATCAAAAAGTTACAACAGTGGAGACCTAGACAATGTTCCTCAAAACACTCTGTAGAGTACATTGCTGTTCATGGGTCTAGACAGCTAGAGACCAAAGCCTGACCCTGCACTGACTGCACATCATAGTCAGCTACGTCTGGAATGAACCAAGAAACATCAGAGTTGGACGTTACATGCTCTTATGAATCACGTTTTCTGGTCCATGACATCGACGGGCGTGTAAAATATGTTGATTTCCAAAGGAAACCCTGGCTTCTGGATGCACAGTTGGACGGAGAGAAGCCGGTGACGGAAGTATTGAGCACATTAGAACCCATTCTCCGCATAGAATAATCCCTGAAGTCTGTGCGGTGCATGAACATCAATGCAGACCAAGTTCGCCCATTTATGACAATGGTATTTCTAGCGGTTGATGGTGCTTACCAGCAGGATAATGCACCATTTCGTAAGGGTTGAATCGTCCGGGAATGGTATGCGGAATATTCTAGTGACTTTCAAGTATGTGTTAGACCTTAAATTCACCTGACAATAATCCAATAGAGCACTTGTGGTTTTCTGTAATCTATAAAAAAAGTACATAGAATTAGTAACAATTTATTCATTTCATTTATTTATATGAAAGTAAATGCAAAAAGCTATCAAATTTCATTTTTTTCACTATGTCTCTAAAATCTTTTTAAAAGGCATTTTTTTAAATATCTGGATATCTTGAGTAGAAGGTTTTAATAAATATGAAAAAACTTTCGGAAGGAAAATAATATAATTTGGATCCGGTCTATATATTTACAAAAATGTTTTTAAGAGTTACAATTTTTCAAATTAATCAAGTAAATTTATTAAATATACTTCATATTTTGAAAAGTATTTTAAATTGGATGATAAAATACCAAACATTTACAATATTTGAAGTCATAATGAGCATAAAAAACTGAAAGGGTAATATATAAACTTAAAATACTAAAAGTTTAATAATTAGTACCTATAGTACTCACTTGAATGACTGCATACTTTTATGCATAAAACGTGGAGAATATTTTAACCAGATAGCTTTTATATATCCTATTTTTATATGAAAATAAAAGGCTAAAATATTTTAGAGAAAAGTACGTGAGAAGAAAAAAGTGTTTTTTACATAAATCTTTTTAGCGAATAGTTATCCTTCTTTTTTAAAATAAACCAAAGTACTTTCATGCAGAGATATAAAAATAAAATCTCGAACATCGTGTCTGACATTGCTTGTGATACGGGAGTAATTACGAACCTTCCTTTACTTCATGAATAAGAACTTATTCAAAATTCTAAGTCCGAATAAAAAGAAAAAGAACTTAAGAAAATACTTCAAAAAGGGACCTAAACTTTCACACATTTTAGCTTTCAGCGTCATCTTAAAAGTTTAATTTTTCCTTCAGTAGGGAATTTTCTAACTAAAGAATGTTTTCTTCTACAAGATTATGTGGTCCATTAAAGATTTTCTTCAGTTTAGAGAAAAAAATTCATGATGTTCATTTATATTGTACCGTACTATAAAATTAGCTTTTGAGAGTATAATGTTTATTAGATGTTTATTCTACGCTCAAAAACGATATAAAATATAGCTATAATGTCATATAGTTTTATACAAGATTTCATAATTTATTAAAAATTTCCAGTTTTTAGCAAATTAGTCTAAAATAATTGTTTTTAAGGGGTGTTCAAGCTGTTGTTATTATCAATAATTGGTAGATGATAAATCAATAGTTTGTGAAATAATCAATATTTTTCATTGACATTTAAACTGATTTCCTTATATGTATTGCAATTTACATACTAAATTTTTAAACAGATAGATTAAAAATAGAATGGTTTGAAAGACTGCTGTTACTTTAAAGCTCATAAAATTATTTTGGTTGGTTATATGATGCCATTTAAAAATTTATGGGATATTTAGCTCTAACACCGATCCAAAATAGAGTGTAGAATATTCGTCCTGAATCCCTCCATAGCTAAGGAAATTTCTTTTGGGATTTATAACTCAAGTAATTAATTTTCTGCTATTTTAATGCACTAGTGATATATATTTTTTCAATACATAAATATGAATTACAATTTAAATTAGGCAGTATTGATCTTACAATTGCATTGAACAAAAATGTAACAGATTAACTTAAATATGATGAACATATCGTGAGCTCTACGATATATTTCAATTTCTGTATTTAAATTTAATTTTAGCGGAATAATGTTTCTTTCAAGTTCATTTGGGATTCCAACCCATATTAAACGTTACCTTTTGTGTTTACGAGTACCGTTTACCTTTTGCGTAAAATTAATCTCTAAAATTATACATTTGGGGATTTATTTTCTGTATTTATTGACTGCAGAACCATTCCATTTAGAATAGATCGTATAAATATATGGCCGAATTAGATTATTGTTATTTTCTGTTCAAGTTATTGAAGTATTAAATAAAAGAAAATTAGGATGTTTGAACAGTTACTCTAGAGTTAAATTCTGAATTTGTTTCAAATAATAGATTTTTATTGATTAAGTATATACATTTATGAATTTAAAACACTATAAAATGCCTGTTTTGTCATGAAAACATAGTAAAAGATTAAAATGCATGCAATTTATTAAAAGTAATCATAAACTGAAAATGGCGCAAATGCTAATTCATGTTGATATTTATGTCTAGGTTATTTGAATATTTATACTTTCTATTAATCCAACTCCATGATCATTACGATAAAAATAATATAATTAAGTTTGATCAGATAATCCCATCATTTATAATATACTTACATAAACATAATAATTAGAAGATTCAAATAAAGAATATTGATTGTTTTGAATTTAACGAATTTGAATTTAAATTTCGTTTTTAAAGATGAACAAAATAAGTAACATATGTCTTACGCCATTAAGTAACTTTACAGTGAGGTGAATTCATGGTTATGTAATGTCACTGTTCTACTGAAGGATCTTTAAAGGTTGTTCTGCTAACTTCATAAATATTAAAGAGCTGTATATTTACAGTACATTTTATATTTATTTTGTATTGTTACAGTTAACTTTTAATTTTACTGAAATAAGTAGTGAAGTTAGAATATGTTTTGTACCCAAATGCTTTGTCTTTTCTATTTTAGTTGGTTTTATCTAATTAGTTGGTTTCATGAACCCCGACAAAATTGCTCGAAAACCTTTATGAGAAAAATCTGATCCACATGATCATGATGAATGTTTTAATTTTTCTTATTTTAATCACCTCACAAAGATGACATAAACTATAAATGATTATATATCATACGAATATTGATTATTTATGTTATATAATCATTTATAGTTTATGTCATCTTTGTGTGGTGATTAAAATAAGAAAAATTAAAACATTCATCATGATCAGGTGGATCAGATTTTTCTCATAAAGGTTTCAGAGCAATTTTGTCCAGGTTCATGAAACCAATTAATTCCTTTTGCAAGTGCTGAAAGATGGCTAATCAGTTAGGTTATATAGAAAAAGTAACTTAAGTTCCATGTTTAAATCACTGTAATGGCATGGGTGTTCATAATCATTCAAAAATCTTTTTAGACAAGGCCTCAGTCTAACAAACTCTCAAGTTTCAAAAATTGACAATAATGATCCAACCTAAAGTTATTCATTATCAAACTTCAAAAATAATATATTTCTGTAAAAACTATTAACTCTTTATATATATTTAGAAAGATTGAACATACGGCAAATATGATAATGAATAAAAGGTAAATTTATCATTCCATGATAAAAGTGTAGCTATATGCCCAATAGATTTTTGTCGGAATTTAAATATAGGATTGGTAATCAGGCTAATCGGATACTGAAGCTCTTTCAAACCAAGATTCTAAAATAGAAAAGACAAAGCATTTGGGTACAAAACATATTCTAACTTTACTACTTCAATAAAATTAAATTTTAACTGTAACAATACAAAATAAATATAAAATGTACTGTAACTATACCGCTCTTTAATATTTATGAAGTTAGCAGAAGAACATTTAAAGATCCTTCAATAAAGCAGTGACATTACGTAACCATGAATTCCCCTCACTGAAAAGTTACTTAATGGCCTAAGACATACGTTACTTAATTTGAATCATGGAAGTTGAAAATAACTTTACGGATTAAGGCAATTTAATTTATATTTCCAAATAAAAGTTTTGCTAAATTAAGGATTTCACATAAGCTTTCTCTCTTGATCTCTGTCTCTAAATTTAAATTGCTTATTTCGTTAACAGGGTAAACATATTTCTAAATTCGCGTATTTTTATGCAAACGGACATATATAAACGAACCAATTTAAGAAGATAAACAACTGTTTTATTCTTTGATTGTACTAGATTTTATACATGTTCTTTCTGTGGAAAGAATTTAAATCGCAAGGACACAGTAAGTTTCGTATTATGGTCTTTATGATCTCAGAATTTTCCTATTCATTAAAACATTCAAGCTTGGTATAACTTTTAATTGTCTGTTAAATATACACTCAAGAGACAAAACAATATGATCATCCTTACATTTTGCAATGAACTTGCCTGGATGACCGGGAATGCACGTGATCAGCTGGAAGTGGTATTTAACTGCTTCTAGAGAGTCTGAAGAATTCTTCTTTTACTTACTTCTGTGTGTGAATGGGAAAGGCTGCGGATGTACACGATTTTGATAGAGAGCAGACTGTAATGGCTCGATGGCTCGGAACAAGTATTTCCGAAACTGCACTACTCGTCGGTTGTTCGCTATCTACAGTTGTTAGTCCATGTCACAAGGTTAAAATTGTGTTGGAATGGTTCCAGGAACATGTTGCTGAATTCCAGTTAATGTACTGGTTGCCTAACTCACCAGATCTCAATCCGATAGAACACATTTGGGATGTCATGGGACGGCAGCTCAGAGTTCAAAGACCATAAATTTGCAATATCTCAGATTTATGTAACCGTTGCTTAAACATCTCGTACGATCTGTCTCCGGCCATCTACCAAAGACTTGTGGCATCCATGCCAAGGTGGGTTGAATCTGTGTTGCGAGCCAAAAGTGGGCCAACTCATTATTGACAGGTGGTCTAAATGTCTTGGCTCTTGGGTGTAAATGTGGTTTGAAGCCTTTACAATAACCGGCCTATTCTACAAATGCATAATAATATTTTCCAGAAATGAAGAGAATAAATTTCTGAATATACTCTAGTTATAATTGATAGTTTCCTAACAGAAAAATTAAAGAAGAAATATTTATGCAATGTTTTACCAGATCTTCAAATTAAAAACTTATAAATTGAAATCATTTAAAGTTTTCGCAACGTAGTTTTCTATCTATTCAAAAGTTAATTCTTCTCTTCGTATTATAATTCTACTTTTTTGTTTATTTTATATTCAAAATATAATACTGCTCTATAAGTTTTTAATATGTTTATTTTGTTCGTTTATTTCTTTGCCTAGTTATATTTGAGGAACATGGGGCTATGCTCAAAATATAATACTACTCTATAAGATTTTAATGTGTTTATTTTGTTCGTTTATTTCTTTGTCTAGTTATATTTGAGGAACATGGGGCTATGCTCAAAATATAATACTACTCTATAAGATTTTAATATGTTTATTTTGTTCGTTTATTTCTCTATGTAGTTACATTTGAGGAACATGGGGCTATTCTCAAAATATAACACTACTCCATAAGATTTTAATATGTTTATTTTGTTCTTTTATTTCTTTGTCTAGTTACATTTCAGGAACATCGGGCTATGCTGCTGATAATATTTTCATTCTTCACCTGGCGACACTTGCTTGGTATCCGGGTAACGTGTGTACGAAGGCGACAGACATTCTAATCGATGAGTGAAGAAATTTAATTCTCGTTTGAAGGAGATATGATTCAGTACTGCTCTAAGCAAATTCGATGTTGCGATAAATTTGAAATGGAAAAACGAGATAAATTAATTCACAAATGAAAATATAAGAATGATCATTATTAATATGCTAAATCCTTTCGTAGTATCCGATTAACTTTATTTTACTGCTTTTGTGTATTTAGAAACTCAATTATATATTTTAAAATATGTATTTATTTATTTTAATATATTGTCTGTTTTTCAGTTACGTCTCAGCCTATTCTCTTCATATCCTCCAAAAAATAGAATTTCTCATACTTAAATTCCTCTTTCACGCTTATTTAAAATTTAAAAATATATCACTCAAATATCACTCTTTCAATCTTTAATATAATTTTGTTTGTTATTTTTTTCTTCTGTTACGTTGAGTAAATAATAGAATATATCGCTATCAATAATTCGATTCTTCCTACGGAGACAAATGTTAGCTACTAGTTAAGGAGTGTGCTCAAAACACGGTAGGCTTCTTAAACGATCTGTGAAGACATTTTATTTACGCTCAAAGAGACATAGTTTGGTATTGCTTTAGGAAAACTTAGATGTTGGTATAAATATGAAATGGAAGTCATGGATTTATTAAATCAGAATTAAAATGTAAAAATAATTGTCATCAATATGTTAAATCCTACTGCAGTACCACTTTATTATATTTCTTTTGCGGATTTTTTAAAGTTAATATATTATATCTCTTAAAAGCTTTCTACAGATTTTTCTGCCTATACATATGTATTATCTCTTTATACATATTTTCTTGGCGTACTCTATTTACATCTTCAAAAAGTAGTACCTTTATTTTTTAAATTCTACTTTTATGCTTGTTTAAAATTCAGAAAGAGATATCACTAAGTTTTGAATTTACTTTTGTTTCTTTATATTTTTTTTGTTACATTAGGTAAACAATGGAGTGTGTTTCTGATACTAATTCGATTCTTCCTTCGGCGACAAGTGTTCGATATCTAGATCAGAAGAGGCCTCAAAAGACGACAGGCTTCTTAAACGATGTGTCAAGTAATTTTATTCTCTCTCTAAAGAATATAATAAAGCATATGAAATGAAAATCAATGATTCATTATATCCCAAATCAAAATGTAAAAATAAGTGTCATCAATATGTTAAATCATGCTGCAGTAACACTTTATTTAACCTCTCTTGCTGATTTTTATAAAGTCAAAATATTATATCTTTTAAAAGATTTCTACAGATTTTTCTGTTTATACATATGTATTATCTCTCTATACATTTTTTCTTGTCGTATTCTGTTTACATCTACAAAAAGTAGTACTTCTCTTTTTACTATTCTAATTTCATGCTTATTTAAAATTAAAAAATTATCACTCTTAAAATATTTAATAAACTTTTATTTGTTATTTCTTTCCTTCGTTATATTGAGTAAATAATAGAATGTATCGTTAACAATTATTCGATTCTTCGTTCGGTGACACTTGTTCGGTATCTAGCTCTGGAGTGTGTTGAAAAGACGACAAGCTTCATAAACGATCTGTGAAGCAATTTTATTCATGCTCGAAAGAGACATGATTTGGTATTGCTTTAGGCAAATTTAGATGTCGGTAAAAAATAGGGAATGGACGTCATTGATTCATTAAATCACAAATAAAAATGTAAAAATAATTGTCATCAATATGTTAAATCATGCTGCAGTAACACTTTATTTAACCTCTTTTGCTTATTATTATAAAGTCAAAATATTATATCTCTTAAAAGCTTCCTACAGATTTTTCTGTTTATACATATGTATTATCTCTCTATACATATTATACATCTCTATACATCTTCAAAAAGTAGTACCTTTATTTTTTAAATTATACTTTCATGCTTGTTTAAAACTCAAAAACAGATATCACTAAGTTTTGAATTTACTTTTTTTTCTTTATTTTTTTGTTAAATTAGGTAAATAATGGAGTGTGTTGCTGATACTAATTCGATTCTTCCTTCGGCGAAAAATGTTCGATATCTAGCTCAGAAATGGGCTCAAAAGACGACAGGCTTCTTGAACGATCTATGAAGCAATTTATACATACTTGAAAGAGACATGGTTTGATATTGCTTTAGGCAAACATAGATGTTGGGATAAATATGAACTGGAAATCAGTAATTCATTAAATCACAAATAAAAAAGTAAAAATAATTGTCATCAATATATTAAATCACGCTGCATTAAAACTTTATTTTAACTCTCTTGCTGATTTTCATAAAGTGAAAATATTATATCTCTTAAAAGCTTTCTACAGATTTTTCTGTTTATACATATGTATTATCTCTCGATACATTTTTCTTGGCGTAATCTGCTTACATATACAAAAAGTACTACTTCTCCTTTTAATAAATAAATTCATGCTTATTTAAAATTCAAAAAGGTATCACTGTTCCAATTTTTATTAAACTTTTATTTGTTATTTCTTTCCTTCTTTACATTGAGTAAATAAAAGAATGTATCGTTAACAATTATTCGATTCTTCTTTCGGCGACACTTGTTCGGTATCTAGCTCTGGAGTGTGTTGAAAAGACGACAAGCTTCATAAACGATCTGTAAAGCAATTTTATTCACGCTCGAAAGAGACATGGTTTGGTACTGCTTTAGGCAAAATTAGATGTTAATAAAAATAGGGAATGGATGTCATTGATTCATTAAATCCGAAATAAAAATGTAAAAATAATTGTCATCAATATGTTAATTCCTGCTGCAATTAACACTTTATTTAACCTCTTTTGCTGACTTTTATAAAGTCAAAATATTATATCTCTTAAAAGCTTTCTACAGATTTTTCTTTTTATACATATGTATTATCTCTCTATACATATTTTCTTGGCGTACTCTATTTACATCTTGAAAAAGTAATACCTTTATTTTTTAAATTCTACTTTCATGCTTGTTTAAAATTCAAAAAGAGATATCACTAAGTTTTGAATTTACTTTTGTTTCTTTATTTTTTTTTTGTTACATTAAGTAAATAATGGAGTGTGTTGCTGATACTAATTCGATTCTTCCTTCGGCGACAAATGTTCGGTATCTAGCTCAGGAGTGTGCTCAAAAGACGACAGGCTTCTTAAACGATCTGTGAAGCAATTTTATTCACTCTCAAAAGAGATATGGTTTGGTATTGCTTTAAGCAAACTTAGATGTTGGGATAAATATGAAATGAAAATCAGTAATTCATTAAATCACAAATAAAAATGTAAAAATAATTGTCATCAATATATTAAATCACGCTGCATTAAAACTTTATTTTAACTCTCTTGCTGATTTTAACCTCTTTTGCTGAAGTCAAAATATTATATCTCTTAAAAGCTTTCTACAGATTTTTCTGTTTATACATATGTATTATCTCTCGATACATTTTTCTTGGCGTAATCTGCTTACATATACAAAAAGTACTACTTCTCCTTTTAATAAATAAATTCATGCTTATTTAAAATTCAAAAAGGTATCACTCTTAAAATATTTAATAACCTTTTATTTGTTATTTCTTTCCTTCGTTATATTGAGTAAATAATAGAATGTATCGTTAACAATTATTCGATTCTTCGTTCGGTGACACTTGTTTGGTATCTAGCTAAGGAGTGTGCTGAAAAGACGACAAGCTTCATAAACGATCTGTGAAGCAATTTTATTCACTCTCGAAAGAGACATGGTTTGGTATTGCTTTAGGCAAACATAGATGTTAATAAAAATAGGGAATGGATGTCATTGATTCATTAAATCCGAAATAAAAATGTAAAAATAATTGTCATCAATATGGTAAATCATGCTGCAGTACCACTTTATTTTACTTCTTTTGCAGATTTTTTAAAGTCAAAATATTATATCTCTTAAAAGCTTTCTACAGATTTTTCTGCCTGTACATATGTATTATCTCTCTATACATATTTTCTTGGCGTACTCTATTTACATCTTCAAAAAGTAGTACCTTTATTTTTTAAATTATGCTTTCATGCTTGTTTAAAACTCAAAAAGAGATATCACTAAGTTTTGAATTTACTTTTTTTTCTTTATTTTTTTGTTAAATTAGGTAAATAATGGAGTGTGTTGCTGATACTAATTTGATTCTTCCTTCGGCGAAAAATGTTCAGTTATCTAGCTCAGGAGTGGGCTCAAAAGACGACAAGCTTCATAAACGATCTGTGAAGCAATTTTATTCAAGCTCGAAATAGACTGGTTTAATTTTGCTTCAGGCAAACATAGATGTTGTGATAAATATGAAATGGAAATAAGTGTTTCATTAAATCACAAATAAAAATGTAAAAATAATTGTCATCAATATGTTAAATCATACTGCATTAACACTTTAGTTTACCTCTTTTGCCGATTTTCATAAAGTCAAAATATTATATCTCTTAAAATCTTTCTACAGATTTTTCTCTTTATACATATGTATTATCTCTCTATACATTTTTCTTGGCATATTCTATTTACAATTTCAAAAAGTAGTACTTCTCTTTTTTTAAATTCTTATTTCATGCTTATTCAAAAATTCAAAAAAATATCAATCTTCCAATTTTTAATAAATAAATTATTTTTTATTTCTTTCTTTCCTTGCATTGAATAAATATATAGCTAACAATAATTTGATTCTACCTTCGGTGACACTTTTTCGGTATCTAGCTCAGGAGTGTGCTCAAAAGACGACAGATTTCTTAACGATCTGTGAAGCAATTTTACTCACTCTCGAAAGAAACGTGGTTTGGTATTGCTTTAGACAAAAATATATGTTGGAATAAATACGACATGGAAATCAGTGATTCATTAAATCACAAACAAAAATGTCATCAACATGTTAAATCCTACTGCAGTACCACTTTATCTAACCTTTTTTGTTGATTTTTATAAAGTCATATTATATCTATTAAGAGCTTTCTAAAGATTTTTCTGTTTATACATATATATTATCACGCTATACATTTTTTCTTGGCTTATTCTGTTTACATCTTCAAAAAGTATAACTTCTATTTTTAATATTCTAATTTCATGCTTATTTAAAATTTAAAATGAGATATCTCTCTATAAGTTTTGAATTTACTTTTGTTTGTTTATTTTTTCGTTACATTAGGTAAATAATGGAGTGTGTTGCTTATAATAATTCGATTCTTACTCTGATGATACATCTTCGGTATCAATCCCAAAAGGCGATAATTTTCTTAATCAAGTTTTGAAGCAACCTTATTTACACTCGATAGAAGTATGGTTTGATATTGTTTTAGACATACTCAGATGTTGAAATAAACATAAAATAGAAATCACTGATACATTAAATTACAAATGTTAATGTAAAGACGATTGTCATCAATATTTTAAACGAGATTGTAGTAACCCTTTAACTTTATTTTACCTCATCTTTTTACTTATAAAGTCAAAATATTATATTTTTCAAAGCTTTCTATAGCTTTTTCAGTTTATTTATATGTACTGTCTATCTTTTGGTTTCATCTCAGCGTATTCAGCTTAAATCTTGGAAACATGGTACTTCTTGTTTAAATTCTACTATCCTGTTTATTTAAAATTTAAAATGAGATAATGCTCTTCAAATTTTAAATTTACTTTTTTTGTTTAATTTTTTGTTACTTTAGGAGATAAATGGAATAAATTGTTGACAACTATTCGATTCTTTTTCTGGAGACGCTTGCTTGGTATTTAGCTAAGAAGTTTTCTCAAAAGGCGACAGGAAACTTCTTCGATCTGTGAAACATCCTCATTCACACTCGATAGAGACATGATTTGATATTGCTTTAGGCAAATTTAGATGTTGAAATAGATTTGAAATGGAAATCATTAATTCATTAAATCACAATAAAAAATGTAAAAATATTTGTCATCAATATGTTATAATTCATGCTGGAGTAGCACTTTATTTAACCTCTTTTGCTGATTTTTATAAAGTCAAAATATTATATCTCTTAAAAGCTTTCTACAGATTTTTCTGTTTATGCATATGTATTATCTCTCTATACATTTTACTTGTCGTATTCTGTTTACATTTTCAAAAAGTAGTACTTCTATTTTTAATATTCATGCTTATTTAAAATTGATATGATGATTAAATAAGATATCACTCTATAAGTTTTGAATTTACTTTTGTGTCTTTATTTCCTTCGTTACATTAGGTAAATAATACAGTGTGTTGCTGATAATAATTCGATTCTTCCTCTGATGACACTTCTTCGGTATTTAGCTAATAAGTGTCCTCAAAAGGCTAGGAGCCTCTTAATTGCCTTTGGAGAAGCCTTATTCACACTTGATAGAGACATGGTTTGATATTTGTTTAGGCAAATTTAGATGTTGAGATACACATAAAATGGATATCATTTACGCATTAAACTACAAATGTCAATGTAAAAATGATTGTCATCAATATGTTAAATTATATTGTAGTAACCCTTTAACTTTATTTTACCCTTTTTTGATTTATAAAGTGAAAATATCATATTTATTTAAAGCCTTTTATAGCTTTTTCAGTTTATTTATTCGTACTATCTTTCTATGTTGTCTAGGAGTATTCTGTTTATATCTTGGAAACAGAGTACTTCTCAAGATTAAATTCTACTTTCTTGTTTATTTAAAATTCAAAATGATATATCACACTTCAATTTTTAAATTTACTTTTGTTTGTTTAATTTTTTCGTTAAATTAGGTGACAAATGGAATGAGTTCCTGACAATAATTCGATTCTTTATCTCGCGACGCTTTTTCGGTATCTAGCTAAGGAGTGTTCTCTAAAGGCGAGAAGCTTCTTAATTAATCTTTGAAGCATCCTTATTCATACTCGATAGACACCTGGTTTGATATTAATTTGATAGACATAAAATGGAAATCCTTGATACATTAAACGCAAATGTTAATTTTAAAATGATTGTCATCAATACATTAAATACCATTTTAGTAATCCTTTAACTATATTTTACCTCATCTCTGTTTACTTATAAATCAATATATCATATTTCTTTAAAGCTCTCTACAGCTTTATCAGTTTATTTATACGTACTGTCTATCTTTCGATTTTGTCTTGGCGTCTTTCTCCTTATATCTTGGAAACATAATATTTTTCAAGTTTAAATTATTTTTTTCTGTTTATTTAAAATTCAAAATAAGATATCACACTTCAACTTTTAAATTATTTTTTTTTTCTTTACATTGGGTAATAAATGGAATGAGTTGCTGACAATGATTCGATTTTTATTCTGGTAACTCTCGTTTGGTATCTAGTTAAGGAGTGTGCTTAAAAGGCGACAGGTATCTCCATCGATCTGTGAAGCAATTTTATTCGCACTCGAAAGGGATATGGTTTAATATTGCTTTAGGCAAATTTAGATGTTAAGATAGATATGAAATGGAAATTTTTGGTACATTAAATTATAAGTGAAAATGTAAAATTTATTCTCACCAAGATGTTAAATTATGTTGTGGTATTCCTTTAACTTTATTTTACCCCATGTCTTTGATTATAAAGTCAAAATATCATATTTCTTTCAATCTTTCTATAGCTTTTTCAGTTTATTTATATTTACTGTCTATCTTTCGATTTTGCCTCAGTGTATTTTGCTTATATATTGAAAACGAAGTACTTCTCCTGTTTAAATTCTATTTTTCTGTTTATTTAAAATTCAAAATGAGGTATCACACTTCAACTTTTATATTAACTTTTATTTGCTTAATTTTATTCGTTACATTAGGTGACAAATAGAATGAGTTGCTGACAATAATTCGGTTCTTTCTCAGGTGACGTTCGTTCGGTATCTAACTAAGGAGCGTACTCAAAAGGTGTCATGCATCTTCATCAATCTGTGAAGAAATTTTATTTGCATTCGAAAGGGATATAATTTGATATTGCTTTGGGCAAATTTAGATGTTGAGATAGATATGAAATGGAAATTATTGATACATTACATTATAAGTGAAAATGTAAAAATTATTCTCATCAAAATGTTAAATCAAGTTGAAGTATCTCTTTAAATTGATTTTAACCATTTTGTTTATACATAAAGTAAAACTATATATTTTTAAAGCTTTTTATAGCTTTTTCAGTTTGTATATATTTACTCTTTATCTTTCGATTTTGTCTCGGCGTATTCTGCTTATATCATGGTAACATAGTACTTCTGACGATTAAATTCTATTAACCATTTTATTTAAAATTCAGAATGAGATTTTACTCTTCAACTTTTAGATTCACTTTTTTTTGTTTTAAATTTTTTCGTTACATTAGATGATAACCGGAATGAGTTCCTGACAATAATTCGATTCTTTTTCTGGTAACGTTTGTCCGGTATCTAGTTAAAGAGTGTGCTCAAAAGCCGACAAGTATCTTCATCGATCTGTGAAGCAATTTTATTCGAGCTTGAAAGGGACATGGTTTGATATTGCTTTGGGCAAATTTAGATGTTGAGATAGATATGAAATGGAAATCAGTGGTACATTAAATTATAAGGGAAAATGTAAAAATTATTTTCATAAAAATGCTAAATCAAGTTGTAATATCCCTTTAACTTTATTTTACCCTTTTTTGTTTATTTATAAAGTCAAAATATCATATTTATTTTAAGCTTTCTACAGCTTTTTCATTTTATTTATATGTACTGTCATTTTTCCGATTTTGCCTCAGTTTATTCTGTTTATATCTTGGAAACATAGTATTTCTCTTGTTTAAATTCTGCTTTCCTGTTTATCTAAAATTCAAAATGAGGTATCACACTTCAACTTTTATATTTACTTTTACTTGTTTAATGTTCATCGTTACATTACGTGATAACCGGAATGAGTTGCTGACAATAATTCTCTTCTTACACTGGCGACGCTCGTTCTGTATCTCACTAAAGAGTTTGCTTAAAAGGCGACAGGATTCTTCATCGATCTTTGAAGCAATTCTGCTCGAAAGTCACATGTTTCGATATTGCTTTGGGCAAATTTAGATGTTGAGATAGATATGAAATGGAAATCCTTGATACATAAAATTATAAGTGAAATTGTAAAAATTTTCTAATAAAAATTTTAAATCAATTCGTAGTATACATTTAACATTATTTTACCACTTTTGGTTTATTTATAAAGTCAATATATTATTTTTTAAAATAATTTTATAGTTTTTTCATTTTATTTATATGCACTTTCAATCTTTCAATTTTGTATCTGCTTATTTTGCTTATATCTTGAAAACGTTGTACTTCTCATGTTTAAATTCTACTTTCCTGTTAATTTTAAAATTCAAAATAAGATCACTCTTCAACTTTTAAATTTACTTTTGTTTGTTTTTTTTTTAGTTACATTAGATGATAAATGGAATGTGTTTGCTGACATTAATTTGCTTCTTTTTTTTGGTGACGCTCGTTCTGTATCTCACTAAAGAGTTTGCTTAAAAGGCGACAGGATTCTTCATCGATCTTTGAAGCAATTCTGCTCGAAAGTCACACGTTTCGATATTGCTTTGGGCAAATTTAGATGTTGAGATAGATATGAAATGGAAATCCTTGATACATAAAATTATAAGTGAAATTGTAAAAATTTTCTAATAAAAATTTTAAATCAATTCGTAGTATACATTTAACATTATTTTACCACTTTTGGTTTATTTATAAAGTCAATATATTATTTTTTAAAATAATTTTATAGTTTTTTCATTTTATTTATATGCACTTTCAATCTTTCAATTTTGTATCTGCTTATTTTGCTTATATCTTGAAAACGTTGTACTTCTCATGTTTAAATTCTAATTTCCTGTTAATTTTAAAATTCAAAATAAGATATCACTCTTCATCTTTTATATTTACTTTTGTTTGCTTATTTTTTTTAGTTACATTAGGTGATAAATGGAATGTGTTGCTGACATTAATTTGCTTCTTTTTTTTGGTGACGCTCGTTCTGTATCTCACTAAAGAGTTTGCTTAAAAGGCGACAGGATTCTTCATCGATCTTTGAAGCAATTCTGCTCGAAAGTCACACGTTTCGATATTGCTTTGGGCAAATTTAGATGTTGAGATAGATATGAAATGGAAATCCTTGATACATAAAATTATAAGTTAAAATGTAAAAATTTTCTAATAAAAATTTTAAATCAATTTGTAGTATACATTTAACATTATTTTACCACTTTTGGTTTATTTATAAAGTCAATATATTATTTTTTTAAATAATTTTATAGCTTTTTCATTTTATTTATATGCACTTTCAATCTTTCAATTTTGTATCTGCTTATTTTGCTTATATCTTGAAAACGTTGTACTTCTCATGTTTAAATTCTAATTTCCTGTTAATTTTAAAATTCAAAATAAGATATCACTCTTCATCTTTTATATTTACTTTTGTTTCTTTAATTTTTTCATTTACATTAGGTGATAAATAGAATGTTTTTCTGACATTAATTCACTTCTTTCTCTGGTGACGCTCTTTCGGTATCTAGCTAAAGAGTGTTCTCAAAAGGCGACAAGTATCTTCATCGATTTGTGAATCAATTTTATTCGCACTCGGAAGGGATATGTTTGGATATTGCTTTGGGCAAATTTAGATGTTGAGATAGACATGAAATGGAAATTTTTTGTTACATTAAGTTATAAGTGAAAATGTAAAAATTATTTTCATCAAGATGTTAAATCATTTTTTAGTATACCTTTAAATTTATTTTAAGCTTTTTGTTTATATATAACGTAAAACTATGTATATTTAAAGCTTTCTATAGTGTTTTGAGTTTGTTTATATGTACTCTTTATCTTTCGATTTTGTCTCGGTGTATTCTACTTATATCTTCGAAACAAAAGTACTTCTTATATTTAAATTCTATTATCATTTTTATTTTAAATTCAAAATCAGATATCACTCTTCAACTTTTAAATTTACTTTTGTTTGTTTAATTTTTTGTTACGTTAGGAGTTAAATGGAATGAGTTTCTGACAATAATTTGACTCTTTCTCTGCTTGTTTGGAATCTAGCTAAGGAGTTTGCTCAAAATGTTACAGGTATCTTCATCGATCTGTGAAGAAATTTTATTCGCGCTCGAAAGGGACATGTTTGGATATTGCTTTGAGCAAATTTAGATTTTTAAATAGATATGAAATGGAAATCATTGATACATTAAATTATAACTTAAAATGTAAAAATTATTCTCGTCAAAATGTTAAATCAAGTTGTAGTATCCCTTTAATTTTACTTTACCCTTTCTGTTTATGTATAAAATCAAAATATTATATTTCTTCAAAACCTTCTAAAGCTTTTTCAGTTTATTTTTAAGTACTTCCTATGCGTCAGTTTTGTCTCAGCGTATTTTACTTATATCTTCAAAAATTATTACTTCTCATATTTAAGCTCTACTTTCATGTTTATTCAAAATTAAAAATGGGATATCACATTTTAAATTTTAAATTTACTTTTGTTTATTTCTTTCGTGAAATTAGAGGAATTATGGAATGAGCTGCTGACAATAATTTGATTCTTCCTTTGGAAACGCTTTTACGGTATCTAGTTAAGGAGTGTTCTCAAAAGGCGACAAGTATCTTCATCGATCTGTGAAGCAAGTTTACTTGCGCTTGAAAGGGAGATGTTTGGATATTGAGTTGGGAAAATTTAGATGTTTTGATAGATATGAAATTTAAATCATTGATACATTAAATTATACGTGAAAATGTAAAAATTCGTCTCATCAAAATGTAAAATGAAGTTGTAGTATCCCTTTAAATTTATTTTACCTTTTTTGTTTATTTATCAAATCAAAATATTATATTTCCTCAATATTTTCTAGAGCTTCTTCAGTTTATTTATATGTCCTTAATATGTGTCAGTTTTGTCTCAGCATATTTTGCTTTTACCTTCAAAAATTAGTACATCTAATATTTAAACTATACTTTCATGTTTATTTAAAATTAAAAATGGGATATCACTCTTTAAATTTTAAATTTACTTTTGTTTATTTATTTCTTTCGTTAAATTATAGGAATAATGGAATGAGTTGCTGACAATAATTCGATTCTTCCTCTGGCGACACTTGTTCGGTATCTAGCTAAGGAGTGTGCTCGAGAGGCGACAGGCTTCCTAATCGATCTGAGAGGAAACTTTATTCTAGCTAGAAGGAAATGGATAACGATGTAAATTTAGGCAAATATCTCCGTGGGACTAGTGTAAATGGAAATATTATACAAATTAAATCAAAAATGAAAATATAGTAAAATTATTTTCATTAGTATGCTTATTGCAGTAACCTTCTTTCTAACATATTTGGGCTGAATGTAAGTAAATAATTTGTTTTTTATGGGACAAAGTACTTTTTAAGTCATAAAATTTTCATTACAACGGTCTTTATTCGCTTCATTATAGAGTAAAATATTCTTGTAATTTTAGAATGATTTTTATACAAAATCTTTAATTACCATTATCTTTAAAATATTATTTATTTTTGTCACTTCGAGTAGTATACTTTTATATATTAATATAAGATATAAGAGAAAGAAAAAAAAATCATTTATCCATAAAATAATGCTTAAAGTGTATGTATTAAAATAAATTTTTAAATATAATTGAACTAAATACCTATTTCATTCTTGAAATAAAAAAATTTAGTAGTTTTATCCCATAAAAAAATAAAATATTGAAAATTAAATAAAAGAATGAGCCTTTAACAAGCTATAAAATTAAATATATTACTCATATTAATATAATTCAGGTTCGGTGTATAAAAATGATAATTATTTTTCTATGTAATATAAATATTTTTTTCTAGTTATAAATTTCAGAAGTTATTAACAGCCAACGATATTTCTTGACTCTTTTCATTGGGTCAATACACAGTATTTGATTTTAAAAAATATATATTGCTTCATATAACACAACTAAATCATTTTTATAGAACTAGACACTTATTACTGAATAAGTCAAATTTTCATTCTAAATTCAACAGGGTATTTTGTTTTACTTTAATCGAGAAAACAAAAAAATCAGAAACATAAGCGTGTGTGTTAATGGCTGCGCTGACTAACATATTATCTGTAAATAAAGTATTTATTTCTATTTCTATTTCTATGTACTCTTTATAGCAAAAAGTCTCTTTTAAAATGCTTTAATATTTGGATTAAAAACCACTTTTTTGGGAAACATTTGAGTAAATATTTATACATTTTGTTCTCTGTGTTTCTGAAATGAAAGCTATCGAAAATGAAAAAAAAATTACATTTTTCCGATGGAAATATTTAAATTCTTGTTCATTATTTGACTTCATACTGCAAAGTTTCACTATTCTTTAAAATAAACTGTAGTTGCCACAATTTGCGTTATTTTAATTTCTTTTTCACAAATATATTATATCATACGGAGAAATATGCATATATCTTATCATGGAGTCAAAATGACACCCTCCGTAATTCTAGGTATACAAAGTATACAAAGACCACCGTAATTCTAGTGTTAAAAAAACGATACAATGTACTAAAGGCAACATCATAGACTTGAATAGATCATTTGGAGGAGAAATATTCATGATTTATCTTATAAATTAAGAAGTAGACAGAATATAAATTATAAATCAATGGAACCTATATAAAAAATTCTTTTCAGATAGAAATATAACCATAAGAAGAGAATGAATATAGAGTTTTGGTATTGTGAGAGTTTCACTTGTGTATTATAATGATCACATTTATTACGAGTATAAAAGTTCAGTTGTATAAACATATCAGGTACCAAAATGTATTAAAAAAGAAGTTTTTATTAATGAAAAAGTTTATTAGATACACTGAGCCATGCAAAATCCCTCATAAAATTTCTTGTGCATATATTAGCTGATTGATTTTATTTTTTCACTCTATGTTTAGAATTTATATAAAAACAAAACTGGGTATTGAATTTTATCTACGTTAAACAAATTTATCTCACACCATTAGTACAAATTTTACAATGTTTAAGCATATTATTTAAGTTTTTATCAGATATGAGAATAAATTACGTTTTAATAAAGTATACACAGATTTATGGTAAGCAAAACATGGGATGTATAAAACATTAAGTGAGCTTTATCCCATACAAATAAAAAAATTGAATTTTAATTAAAAAAGAGCCTTTAACTAGCTATAAAATTAAACATATTACTCATATTAATATAATTGAGGTTCGCTGTATAACATTCATAACTATTTTTCTATGTAATATAAATGTTTTCATTCTAATTATAAATTACAGAAGTTATTAACAACCAAAACTATTACTTTATTATTTTCATCGGGTTAATACACAGTGTTTGATTTTTTTTAAATATATTGCTTCATATAACAAAACTAAAACATTTTTATAGAAATAGACACTTATTAATGGCTAAGGCAAATTTTCATTCTAAACTCAGCAGGGTATTTTATTTTATTTTAATCGACAATAGGTTGTTATAATGAAAACTTCTCATTTCGTAAGCTAATTATTTCCGTTAAAGAAACTATACTATGTACTAAAAGTAACATCGTGCACTCGAATAGATAGTTTGCATTTTTCGACTTTTTTGGCGGAGAAATATTCATGATTTATTTTATAAATTAAGAAATAGACATAAATTAAATTATAAATTAATGGAACGTACATAAAAACTCTTTTCACCTAGAAATATAACCTTAATAAGGAAAGGAATATGGAGTTCTGATATTGTAGATTTTCACTTGTGTATTATAATGAGCCCACTTATTACGAGTATAACAGTTCAGTTATATAATCATATCAAGTACCAAAATGTATTAGAAAAAGAAGTTTTTATCAATGAAAATTTTAGTAGATACACTGAGCCGTGCAAAATCCCTCATAAAATTTCTTGTGCATATATTAGCTGATTGATTTTATTTTTACACTATATGTTTAGAATTTATATAAAATCAAAACTTGTTATTGAATTTTATCAATGTTAAATAAACTTATCTCGCACCATTGATACAAATTGTACAATGTTTAAGTATTTATTTAAGTTTTAATCAGATACTATGAGAAAAATTTATGTTTTAATAAAATATACACAGATTTATGGTAAGCAAAATATGGGATGTACAAAAAATTAAGTGAGAAAAAAGAAATATCCCTGACATATTTTGAAGTAGTTAATTAAAAATCAAAAACTTTATGATGTGATTTATAAGTTTTAAATTAAAGAAGTATAACAGAAATAGATTTTTGTAATTAAAATAATTATTTAATTGTGACAATTTTCATTGGATTATGAAGCGCATGTTTCACGCGATTTTACAGTACGAAAAAATATTGCATATTTTTAAAAATAATTCTTTACTCTTGAGCGCTTTATGTCCTCTTAAATTGATTATGTATATTCAAATCAACAGCCAAAATTTCTAGAAGTAGTGAGTTCATTATTTTATGCCAATGTTTATTTATAGCTTAAAGAAAATGATATTTTATAAAGTTGGCTTTTTATCAAATTTTCAGTAAAACGATATTACAGCATACTATAGCGTCTACTTATAGCATATTTCAGTAAAATCCAGAATATTTAGTAATAATAAAATATAAATTTTATGTGAGAGTAAAATATGAAAATATATAGATATTTTTCATTGTTTAAAATTTGCAGAACAGAATGAAATTATATCTAATGTCATAATCTTTATTTATGTAAATTTTTAGGATTTTTAATTAAGACGCTCTTTTAAAAACTATTAAGTCCGCAGCTTGTAAAAATTTAAATCTTGCATTGCTTCTTCGCAGAATTTCATTCCCTAGAACTGCTTTTACTGAATTTTTATAATCAGAAACTTTGAAATAATGATTTAGATTTAATAACAGCAGTTTTGTTGTTTTTTGTGAAACTCTGTATATAATCTTATGTATGATTTATATATTTGATTTTACAAATCTAAGTAGTAATTAATGCTATAAGATATCTTTAATTTCTAAAAAAGGAAAAATAAACTATTTTTATGAAGATTTTAATTTCTAATTAATAGAGCTACATTTTTCCAAATTCTTGTGAATGACATATTAAGTAGTTTGTTACTGAAAGATATTGATGAGAAATCTCTTCTACTCATAAAGCAAAACGAAGAACTAATATAATATTTCTTCTTATTTAAAAATACTGTAATTTAAATATACTACAATGAGTAATATTAAATAAAATATTTTAAATAAGTAATTGATTAGTTTTAAACTTATGCTTTTAGCGAGAAACATCTTATTCTCATTAACGGATCAAATATTTTATGTACAAATTTATCATTTTATATCTTTTATTTTATAATTTATAGATTATTTCATAAGACTCCATTCATATGCTTTATAAATTTTCCTTTTATGACAAATATAAGGATCAGTTCAATTTCAGCATAATTCACTAGAGAATTAAAAATAGATAAAATAATATTGCACAAAAGATAAAACATTTTCCATTTTAAGTCAAAAGCATTAAAAGTTTAAATTTAAATTTCAATTAATTATTTTAACTTACTTAAATTATTACATTTAATCTTAACATAATATTTTGCAAAATGCTGCAATCTAATAGACTATGAGAGAAATTGTTCAGAGTAAATTAAGTTATAGTTTAACAGAGCTGTTTCTTTTGAGAAAATAACTGTAAAATCACAAATGAAAAATCATTCTTTAAAATATAAAGTCAGAGAAAATTATTATTTTATAAGAAATTACTCGTTCTGATCTCTAAAATAATTAAGTTAGTTGTGAAGTAGCTAAACTTAATATCATAGTGATTGTAAAATAATGGATTATATTACAGTAGATATTTGACAAATTTCGTACTTAATATTGAATAAATTACTATGATATTTTTAGGAATCGACAAGAGTACATTTAATTAAATGCAAATAAATATTAAATGTAAGTATTTAATTATTAAAGGGGTAATATATTATAGAAATTTTAATAAAGAAAGTCTAAAAACTAGATACTGGTGTTATTAATAAAGTTGTATCCTAAAAATCTTTGATATTTTTATTTCCCATTTTATATACACTCAAAAGCCTAAACATTATGATCACACTTACATTTTGCAATAAGCTAGCCTGTATGACGTGGAAGGCACGTGATCAGGTGGAAGTGGTATTTAACTGCTGCTGGAGAGGCTGAAGAATTATTCTTTAACTTTCTTCTGTGTGTAATGGGAAAGGCTACGGATCTAAGCGATTTCCATAGAGGACAGATTGTAATGGCTCGAAGGCTCGGAACAAGTCTTTCCGAAATTGCACGACTCGTGGGTTGTTCGTCATCTAGAGGTATTAGTACTTATGCAAAGCGGACTTCTGACGGTGAAACAAGCAGTAGACGACATGGTGGTGGACGTCCACACGTTATCAAAGAAAAAGGTCGTCGGAGAGTGTCTCGCATGGTGAAGCAAAACCGGAGCCATAAAGTGGTTCAGCTGACAACCTAACACAATGCAAGAACCAAGTAGAATAGAAACGGAGCACACTGTTCAGTGGACACTGTTGGATATAGGGCTACGCAGCTCGTGTTTCTTTGCTGACCAAGCGTCATCATGGAGCATGAAGATGAATTCCAGTTAATGTCCTGACCATCTAACTCACCGGATCCGGTACAACTCATTTGGGATGTCATGAGACGACAGCTCAGAGTTCAAAGACCACCAGTTCGCAATATCTCGGATTTGTGTAACATTTGCTTAAACATCTGGTACAATCTGTCTAAGGCCATCTACCAAGGACTTGTGGCATCTATGCCACGGCGGGATGAAGTTGTGTTGCGTGCCAAAGGTGGGTCAACGCGTTATTGACAGGTGGTCATAATGTTTTGGCTCTTGAGTGTAGATAGCATTTTAATTTTGAAAATTTAAAATTATACGTGTTTTCTTTTTTAATATTTTTTCGAGTTTTATTTAGAGATTTAATATTTTTTTCTGATATTGAAATTGTTTGCCTTTAGAATATTTTTCTATAATTTAAGGGTTAATTAATGTTTGCATATTCTGTTACCATTAAATTGTAAAACAATAAATATGATTTAAACTAACAATAAAATTTTTTAAGTGATGAGGATTGTTTAGAGCATGAAGAACAATCAATGATAATCCCCTAACAGTGATACGAAGCAGAAACTAAAGTTCTTAAAATTTTCTATGTAAAATATTAAAATATTAAGTAGTAAATAACTGGAGATTTCACTTTTGTAACTTTAATTTGTAAGGAAAGCAAACAAATAAATGTAGCTTAAACTTAAGTTTTATTTTTAAAAAATATTGGCAATTGTTTTGACCAAGAAAAATATTCCTTTTTAATCCCCTTCCATTGAAATGAAGTATGAAAAATGATTCTAAAAACAAACAAATATTTATTCATCTAAATATAACGAAGTGAAACAAAATATTGATTTTTTTTATTTAGAATTTTTACTCTTTAGGGAAAAGTAGAATAACCTGTCTGATACAGTAATAAACTGCAACGCTTTCTACGATACTAAACTATTACATTTAAATTTCATTTAGCAAACAAGGGAATAGTTCTTATAATTCTTTGACGCATGTCCCCCTCTTCCTTAATTAATAAGAGAACCCCACTCCATGAAATGCAACCTACACTACGATTTCAACACTTAATTTTTCTTTCTGAATAATATAATTAGCTACGTCAGTAAAGAGTCGAGTGTTTTCTGCTAATGAGCTATGAGTTATAAATAAACAAATAAATAACTGTCCACAAATTAGTGTAAAGAGAAATTTTTAATTCAAAATGTTTCCTTTACCATTTTTATTGCAGTGATACTTCGTAATTAACCCTTCATTGGATTTATACTCTTCCTATACTCTTTGATTTCTAAGACTGTCTATGTTAAATACAAAAACATTAAAATTCCAAAGATCACAAAAAGGGAAAGATGTTTACAGAAAAAAAATCATAAAATATTTAAATATTATTATATGGTATTTTATCACAAAGAAAAGAACGGATTCCTAATTAAAAGTATTAATTATTTCTCCTTTAAGGAACGGAAAGTTGAAAAGGGCTACCAAGCATGGAACAAAGATGACAAGAAAAATTGTTGATATCTTCATGCCACTTAATAGAATATAGCTTCTCTAATAGAAAAAAATCTTCTCAATAGATTCACAAGATTTATTTCCGAGTCCATAGAAGATGAGACATTTAGGATACTTTCCCGAACCCTCCCAGCTAATCAGTAGAGACACCTGGTGGTAGGGGAAAAAAAGATAAAAAAAAGAAGGCCTGTTGCTCTCCTCGACTCCAAATTTAATTTTTCTAAAAATGATTTTTAAGTTACAGTATACTTGCCGATGATTAAAACACAGTTTTTTAATTATATACTTTTGCATCACTAAAATATAAAATATAACTAAAAAATGAAAAGTAAAAAGACATTTTCAATGTTTAATATTTTCCCATATTATATATATATATATATATATATATATATATATATATATATATATATATATATATATATATATATATATATATATATATATATATATATATATATATATATATATATATATATATATATATATATATATATATATATATATATATATATATATATATATATATATATATATATATATATATATATATATATATACATATATATATATATATATATATATATATATATATATATATATATATATATATATATATATATATATATATATATATATATATATATATATATATATATATATATATATATATATATATATATATATATATATATATATATATATATATATACATATACGTCAGGTCTGAAAAAGGGTTAGTTGGAAATTTTGTGAGCGAAAAGTGATTTTAAAAAGGGGTCTCTTTTATAATAATAAAATAAGTGAAAAAGACCGACGCTCGCGTAAGCATTTGGTTACATTTAGATTTGGGATCATCAAGATGTACATTTAGATTTGGGATCATCCGGTCAGGCGGAAACATTTTGGAATAATTTGATGAGCTTGTAAACAGATAAGATCAGTCAACGCTTGGACATGGAGCGTTCAACTCCCTTTTCCACACATAGCTACGCGACGAACAATGAAAATTTAGCAGGTTTTGCTTTTAGAAGAAGCGACGATTTAATAAAATTATTATTGTCAAGAAGACTGTTTTCTATTCTCCTTAACTCTCGATCATGACATTACACACACACACATATATATATTTATATATATATATGTGTATATATATATATATATATATATATATATATATATATATATATATATATATATATATGTGTGTGTGTGTGTGTGTGTATGTCTTTGTTTGTGTATAGACTAGTATCAATAATTTAATTTATGTTTCAGTAATTTTATTTAATATGACGATTTGATTAAAAACTAATTAAATGTTTAATATAATGTGTTTCTGATATACATGTTTTTAAATATCTATCATACTGATATGTTGTTATGGGTTACAGAAATGATACCTGTTTATAATAATAAGTATTTTGAATCTTCATCTCAAAGAAAAAAAAAGTTTTATTATTTGGAAATTCAATAAAATGCGAAAAACATATGTTCTCATTTCGTATTTTATTGAACCGAGAGCTTTCTTATCATTACGAAAACTCGTTACTTTTACTATTGTGTAAGATTTAAATTACTTCCCTTAATACTTTATTTAAGTGAACTTATTGAAAAGAAACATATTTTCAGAATAAATAAATGAATATTCCTTCAGTTATATTTTTCCTTAATATATACTCTCCTTTTGTTCGGGGAATAGGAGCAGCATAAAAGAAATAATGTGTAGTCCTACATTGAAAATATGTCTAACTCTGGATGAAGATTAAAATCAATTTTACGAACAAGAAGATTTAAAATTTATTCTACGAAGCATTTTAAAATGCTTTATTTTTATCATATAGGTTCCAAGATGCACATTTAGATTTATCCATCAGAATTATAAAAACTAGGAATTAATTAATTTTTATTCATAATGTGAATTTGATGGATTTTTGTACTTACAAAATTTAACATCTTTATGAACCGCGGTAGTTCAGTAGGTAAAGGCAACGATCTCGTAACTGAGAAGATGCGGGTTCGGAACCCGAGCTGATCTAAGATCCGCAGTGTTCGTTTAAGGTGACTGGGGCATGTAAAATCTGTTTGTGGTCACACTGTCCTCCGAGTTCACAAATAATACCTCTGGGTGTGGCAGGCCAAGTCTGTGGGTCTTCTGCTGGGTCCCTGCTTCAAAACTATGAGGACCTACTTGAGCGAAATCGTTTTTTCACTTTAGTGGTGCTCATTAAAACGGAAGGCTCACCCCTTGGCCTTAATACGAGATCCTGCAGGCTCAATCGTGCTTGGTTTATCCAAGTGGCATGAGAAACAACAAAAACAACCGTACCATCGGAAGATTTCGTTGCGTTAGATAATTATAATGTGTGTACCGCCCCAATTACGGCAAATAAAGACAATTTGGAGTACGATCAAAATTACGAGGATCCACTTGAGTGATGTCGTTCTTTCACCTTATTCGTGCTCATTAAAACGAAAAGGGTACATCTTCCCCTTAATAGTAGAGACTGCAGGCTCAATCGTTCTTGGTTTGTCCAAGTGGCAAGGGAAACAGCAACAACAATTTTATTTAAAAATCTCTACAAATCACAAGGTAGGAAGACAGGCTTCAGTGCTTTTTCATATCTCTAGGCTCAACTTAATAAAGTCTACAAAGTATAAAAGAATAATAATTCAAATATTTCCTATGTAACATCGGTCATATTTACATTGTTAACCATATACTGTTCTTTCGTTTTATTTACTTTATAATACATTTTGAACAAATCTGAAATTCAAGGTTTTATATCTGTGCACCTGAAAATATTTCTAGTTTATTGACATGCATTTAAATTTGAAAATATTTGGTTTGGTTTAAAATACAACTGCCAATATTTCAACTTTGGTTTATGTGTGCGCTAATAAGATTGTGATCAACTGCTTATCTCGGATTGCAAAAGATAGTAACATCCTTGTCTACATGAGTATTGGAACATTTCTAAGAGGTCATATGCTACTTTGGTAAGTTAACAATAGCCGTTCTACCCTTTCACTAATCTTTAGCCGCTCCTTTTTTCAATAGGAGATGCTGTTTTTATAGTGTATTTATAAAACAACATAGAAATAGGTAAAGAAAAAAAAATAATTTAAATAACTAATTGATCATATAATAAAATTTTTTAAATGTTTTTTAAAATTTTTATTATGTTTTTAAGTATTAAAAACATAGCGTAATACATTGTATCTTCTAATTGATGAGTTTAATAGTGGTGTTATTATTTTTCATGGAAGAATTTCTAAGAGGCAGGATAATTGGCAATCATAGTGGTACTTTTTCGTCACGGCGCAACAAACCTTTCACTGGTTCTTCAATGGATGAAAATACGATACAATTCAGAGTGTTCAAATATTAGAGTATTGGCAATTTTAAAACTGTGATCAAAATGGCAATCGTTATATTGACAAGAGTCACATTCTTAGCTTAAAGAAGTGTTTATTATTTTTGCCCCATGCAGATTTTGTCTAAAATAATAGTTCCTTGACATATTTTATCATGTTAAAAACAAAATGGCTAAAAAAATAACCTTTCAAACAAATTTCAGCCAAATGATCTTCACTCAACACCGTGCATGCCTAGGTCAACGGAAAATTTCCACCAACGGAGACCAAGACGATCGCCAAAATTTAGCTTGAGTATGAAAAACAACCTAGGAATTTATGGCGCAAAGCAACGCTCAAAGTAGACAATGGTGAAAGGCAATGGTCAGCGTGGGAACATTGAAGGGAACTTAGACATGGACAAGCCCCATTCCATAAAATAATTGATCAGGATGGCGGCAATTCCTGGTATTCCCTTTTAGATAGAATGTGGCTATGCCCCACTAATCATTTCTTCTTTTCTGGGTACCAATAAATTTTTTGTATGTTTCCAGATTGCAAAAACTCCAACAAGACTTCAAGGCTTTTCACGACTGTCATCACTAAAATTTATTAAAACTTAATTTTACTCAGAGATTTCGCTTTTAGGTATTCACCGTTTACAAATATATTCACTCAAATATATTTTTTAACATTTTGGACTGAAGATAAGGATTCGGATTGGCTAAGGAGCCTCTAACTGTTCATTTAATTCCAGAAGAGGTGGTATTGGAACCTTCGATCTCAGATACCTAAATCCAGTAGCCTAACGATTCGACCATCATCCAGTGATGTTTGAATATTATTTTATCATTCTTATGGCTGAGAAATAGCTGCATGATACGGTTCTGCCTTTCGGTACTAAGATATTCAGGTTTGACTACCTCAGCTTTCAGGAATATGCATAACCGTTTGAAATTGGCTTTAAGGATTAGATCCCTGTCTGAGCTGTAGAAACTACGAGAGGATTGAAGATATGTGAACCCACCAACAATCTTTCTTTTTTACTACGATTAAAGTTATTATTTTTATAGATATGTAAAAATAATGTTACGTTGGCCTAGTGTTTGAGAAAGAAGAAATTAAAGCTCGTTAAGGAACACATGAAAAATACGTCCGGATTAAATTATTTTATACAATTAAATAAATGCCTAATATATATATATATATATATATATATATATATATATATATATATATATATATATATATATATATATATATATATATATATATATATATATATATATATATATATATATATATATATATATATATATATATATATATATATATATATATATATATATATATATATATATATATATATATATATATATATATATATATACATATATATATATATATATATATATATATATATATATATATATATATATATATATATATATATATATATATATATATATATATACACACATTATATATATATATATATATATATATACATATATATATATATATATATATATATATATTATATATATATATATATATATATATATATATATATATATATATATACATATATATATATATATATATATATATATATATATATATATATATATATATATATATATATATATATATATATATATATATATATATATATATATATATATATATATATATATATATATAATATATATATATATACATATATATATATATATATATATATATATATATATATATATATATATATATATATATATATATATATATATATATATATATATATATATATATATATATATATATATATATATATATATATATATATATATATACATATATATATATATATATATATATATATATATATATATATATATATATATATATATATATATATATATACATATATATATATATATATATATATATATATATATATATATATATATTATATATATATATATATATATATATATATATAAATATATATATATATATATATATATATATATATATATATATATATATATATATATATATATATATATATATATATATATATATATATATATATATATATATATATATATATTGCAGTGAAACTGTTCCTGTTTTATTGAATATTGCACTATAGAATAATATTTTTCTACTGAATAAAATGGATATATAGATTTTAAGGGTCCTAGCAAAAATTAAATAATCATTTATCATTCCTCTGGCATTGTTATTCTGTCGAAGAGAACTGAAAAAGAAGAGAGAACGATAAATAAAAATTTTGACTAAAAGCGAAAAGATATGTTGTTTCGTTTTTATTAAACTTGGCGCTTCGGAACAACTGTCGCATCCGAAACGAAAGGGAGAAGTATAAAAAAAAAAAAATCCGAAGAGGCGGTAACAGATGATCCCACCATAGCACGTGGGCTTTTGACGCTGCCCTTTGACTGGCCAATCAGACGCGAGTTCCCGAGAACCATGTGCTGGCCCGATACTCCGCGATGCCAGATCTCCGCATCCGCTCCAGAGGGTCGGAAATGAGCTTTTGTGGTCCGCGATGCAACTCGGGTGTTTGTGGCCGATGACGAATCGATTCAAGCAATGACACTACACTCTGATTCGAATTAGTCATTCACCGTACACTATTAAAAAGCCGGTTCGATTCCTCAACTGGCTCATTTGACTCGTTCTTTTACTGGTTGATTAAGTCTGAGTATATTTCATTAATTTTTTTTTCTGTCTGTCATTAATAATAAAAATCAATTAATATTAATTTTAAAAAGCACGATTTAAGTTTTTATCAACATTTTATACTACTACTTTTAAAAAGTGTTACTAATAGTTTCTTAAACAGTTTATAAATTTTAATTAATAACAGCTAATTTAAAGAAAAGGAGTAAATCAAAATAAACTCCAGAAAAAATGTGGAAAAAAATTTAAAAGCATTTTTGGGTAAGTAAATTTATTTGTTAATTAATATAAAACTAATTATAATTGGTTAATATTATAAAAATTTTGTATGTAGTATAAGCGTTTTTGATTTAATGTGTAACATTGGTTACCCATTTAAACAATTAATATCTATAACGCAAATAGTTCTTTAACAACTAATAAAAAAGCCGTTTGAATACCTCAAATGGTTAATTTAATAAATGTCTAATTTGCTTTTCAATTTATTTCGTCTCTCTATATATATTTATTCCAGTCATTTAATATTTTTAAAACATTTTTTAAACATTTTTGGGTAAGTTAATTTATTTGTTGATTAATATAAAAATAATTATAATTGGTTAACATTATTAAAATTTTGTAAGTAGTATAAGCGTTTTTGAATTAATGTGTTACATTGGTTACCCATTTAAACAATTAATATTTATAGCGTAAATACTTCTTTAACAACTAATAAAAAAGCCGTTTGAATACCTCAAATAGCTCATTAATCAATTTCTAATTTGCTTTTCAATTTATTTCGTCTATGTATATTTATTCCAGTTATTTAATATTTTTTCTAATGCTTTTCTATCTAATTAAATTTCTCTGGTTATTGTTATTTATCGATTAATGCTATTTTTAAAGGAAAAGGATAATTTTCCATAAGTAATGAATATATTTGAATGCCAAAGAACCTCCTACGATGTAAAAAAATAACTTTTAGTAAAATAAAATATAGTATAAGTTTCAGTTTAATTTTGGAAAAATAGAAATCATGTTTTATGGAGATAAATGAATAATTCAATGATTTTGATTTAACAATAAGAAATATTTCTACTTATAAAATTAGAAATTTAGCTCACTGTATATAAACTGGTTGAAAGTTATTAAACTATTGCAATTTAGTAATTTTCAATCATTAAAACATTAGTCATTCACCAATCTAATAAAAAGCCGGCTCGATACTTCGACTCGCTTACATTATTGGTTTCTTATTTCCTTTTAATTTAATATAGATTTTACTGGATATGTTTTCAGTAATTTAATTCTAATTACCCTGTTTAATATATGTTAGTTAAACCTTTTATAATTAATATTATTTAAGAAACTAAATGAAAAGCATGTAAGCAGTGCATAAATTCTAATTCTCGGAAAGATGTTTTAAAGCAAAAAAAGAATCAACAAGTAAAACCTATGATACGATTCAGTAATTAAAATAAAAATTCTTTATTGCTGTAATAAAAATAAATAATTTTTATTACATATTAATATCTTAATTTACTATGCTATGGATAAAAAGTTTAAGAGATTTAAATTACTTAGTAACACTGGTTTTCCAACAGTAGAGAATTAAGTTAAACAGAGTGATTACTTACTTTATAACTAATATTATTTAACAAACTAAATTAAAAGCTTGTAAGCAGTGCATAAATTCTAATTCTCGAAAAAATGTTTTAAAGCAAAAAAAGAATCAACAAGTAAAACCTATGATACGATTCAGTAATTAAAATAAAAATTCTTTATTGCTGTAATAAAAATAAATAATTTTTATTACATATTAATATCTTAATTTACTATGTATAAATAGTTTAAGAGATTTTAATTACTTTGTAACACTTGTTTTCCAATATTAGAGAATTAATTTAAACAGCGTGATTACTCACTTTATAACTAATATTATTATAGAGACCAAATTAAAATCTTGTAAGCAGTGCACAAAATTCTAATTCTCGAAAAGATGTTTTAAAGCAAAAAAGAATCAACAAGTAAAACATAAGATAAAATTCAGTAATTAAAATAAAAATTCTTTATTGCTGTAAGAAAAATAAATAATTTTTATTACATATTAATATCTTAATTTACTATGTATAAATAGTTTAAGAGATTTTAATTACTTTGTAACACTTGTTTTCCAATATTAGAGAATTAATTTAAACAGAGTGATTACTTACTTTATAACTAATATTATTTAACAAACTAAATTAAATGCTTGTAAGCAGTGCATAAATTCTAATTCTCGAAAAGATGTTTTAAAGCAAAAGAGGATCAACAAGTAAAACATAAGATAAAATTCAGTAATTGAAATAACAATTATTTATTGTTGTAATTAAAATAAATACTTTTATTGCATATTAAAAACTAAATGTACTACCTATAAATAGTTTAAAAGTTTTTAAATTACTTTGTAACGCTAGTTTTCTAACATTAAAGAATTAATTTAAACAAAGTGATTACTCACTGTTAAATTAATTAAAAATACAGTTCGATACCTCAATTGGTTAACATTTTAATAATTTCCTTTTATTAGTTTATTTCGTATATAACTTTTTACAGTCATTTAATATTTTAACCTCTGTCTTTTATACATGCGTAAAAATTCAGTCAGTTAATTAAAATGTGAAAAAAGTAAACAATTAAGAACAGATAAAGCTTCAGGGAGGATGTGAAAAAAATAAGAAAGTTTTTTTTGGAAGATTAAATAATAATTCGTTGACTCAAAGAAAACTAATGTATATTATTAACAGTGTGTTAGCACTTTAATTACTTTATATAATTAGTTTAATATTTTTAAAGCATGGTATAGATTGTTTTTCAGACATTAAAAAAGAAAGTTATAGAGTAATATGCTATTTGCCAATAAATTAAAATGAATTTCTGATACCTATAATGGTTTGTTTAACTTTTTTTTGTTGGTATTAAATATCATTTTAAGTTGATACTTATTTTCCCGATAATTAAGTACATTTATCCTGGCTTAATAGTATAATAAAGACTCTTAATGTAAATATAATTTTTAAAAAAGTAAAAGACTTGTAAACATTGCTTGAATTTTAATTTGCAGAAATTTGTTTTAAGGCGCCCAGTAAAACACAAATATTAAAGATTGTTATGTATGTTTTAAAATTTAGTTCTTGATTTATATAATAGTTAATTGTTTTTGTATATATTGATAAATTTGTTATGGGTAGAATTAATGATCTAATATTATTAATAATGATATTAGTTTACCTGATTTGAAGAATATAAAATTCAAAAATAAGAAATAATAAAATATTTATCGCTACAATCAGGCATGAAACTATAAATAGTTTTTCGTTACTTTGCTAGAAAAGTATTTAGATAAGCAGCGAATTTATTAAAATAAAAATTATGCTGTTATATATTATTAAAATGTAGCAAATATTTTGCGAATTTCCTATAAATTTAAGAAAGTTATTAACTATAAATAGTAACGGAATTTATCTAATATTTTAATGATAGTTGTAATTAGTTTCATTAAAAATGAATAGTTGTGTTAATACTACTTATAAAATTTATTATAAAATTATTTTCCTCTTTTAGACATAAAATGATGAAGCTGAACGTGAAAGAGTGACAAGCAATCATTTATAGTTAGAAAAAGTTCAAGTTTTGTTAAAGTAATAATTATTTTAGACTTCATTAAGGACTCAATATAAATTTCATATATTATTTATTGGCCAAATATTTTGAAAATACTTTATTACGTTATTCGAGGAATTTTTATTCCACTAATCTAAAATTCATGATACCTTGAACTGAAGAATACAAAAACTGTCTCTGAAAATTATAAGTATTCTGTTTTAAAATTTATGTGTACTTTAAGAGAATATATATGTAAATATCATGTCAAAATACCTGTGATATTTTAAAAACTTTAATTTTTGTTCTTATATTTAAATAAGATAAATTATTACTTAGCGCAGCTTTAAAGATATTCATATTTACAGACATTTCATATGTGCCAAATTTTCTAAAGAAGATATTTGTATTAATATTTTTATGTATTTGTTAAAAGAATAAATTATTGATACTATACAAAAAAAATATATATGTATTTATATGTTCATATTAGTGACAGATGATAATATTCGAATGACTTATCCTAAAGCTTGAAAGAAGGCTATAGTAATAAGGTTACAGTAATATACATATTAATACAATAATATATAACATAGCAATTAAAAAATAGTCTAGATCAAAAATCTCTGTTTATCAGAATTTTCCATTTCACATATCTGTTCTAAAATTGAATAGTACTATTTTATTTTTAATTCTTCTCTTCAAATTGTATTGAAAAATCGTCAAAAATGCCGGAAACAGTTGCTAATACTTACAACATCAGTCAAGAATACTATATGTCAAATAAATTTTTATTGTTAAGCCAAATTTTGGAAAGTTTACAGACGGATAATAGTGTTCTATGCGATCCTGCGACTAATGCTTCTTGTTTGGAAGAAAACGTCAATTTTATGGGGCCAAATATTAGTAATATGAATGATACATTGGACTATGACATTGAAGACATGATGGGACCTCGTCGAGATCCACATGCTATATCGATGACTGTTGTTTATTTAGTACTTCTTATCACTGGAGTTATAGGGAACGTCTGCACTTGCATCGTCATTGCGCGTAACAGGTACATGCACACTGCTACGAACTATTACCTCTTCAGTCTGGCGATAAGTGATTTAATGTTGCTTGTATTGGGATTGCCACAAGACCTTCACCACCTGTGGTCGAGATTTCCTTACGCCTTGGGGGAGGCATTCTGTGTTCTACGCGGATGGAGTTCGGAAACTTCGACAAATGCTTCAATTCTTACCATAACTGCATTCACCGTCGAAAGATATTTAGCGATATGTCACCCCATCAGAGCTCACACGATGTCCAGACTTTCAAGGGCGATCAAGTTCATAATTGTCATATGGATACTGGCTGCATTATCGGCCATCTCTATGGGATACCAGCTTGGTATTGTATACTTACACGATGATTATGGCAACATAATACCCGATACAGCAATCTGTAACGTCAAGAGACCTTTAGATCACGCATTCGAATGGTCCACTTTCCTCTTCTTTTTCTTCCCGGCTACTATCCTGTGCATTCTTTATGCCCTGATTGGTTTGCAGCTCAGACGTTCCACGGACATTGGGAGAAAGCATGATGGACCATCACAGAAAAGCAATTCCAATGGAACAACAAAGAGTTTCGGGAAGTCTTTGAACGAGCAGGGAAAGTCCGTTGCCAGAAAGAGTTCGTCAACTTCAAGAAAAGACGTTATCAAAATGTTAGGTAAGTGGAATTTTACCATATTTACTTATTGTTACATATTAACTGCATAAACTACAATCAGTCATTACAAATACTTTTGTTTGATTCGATAATTGGTGGGAATTTTTTTGTTATTACTCTGAAGTTTGATATGGTAATTATTTCGTAATTCTATAAACATATAATTAGACATTAATGTAATACTAACTTTCTGATAACATTTAAATTTCAAAAATTATGTGTGCATTAAAATTGATCAGAAGATTCATTTTATGCTTGTATGAATACATGAATATACTCAATCATGCATAGCACATGAGGCTGTGTGTATGTGTGTATGCATATATGAAATGCTAAAAAATTTCAAACTCTAACACTCATTTTTTAGTTTAATTGCGTAGAAAAATTTATTCATACATTCAAAAGAGACAGCATATGAGCATTTCTTCTGAATACTTTATTCATCTTTATACATGATTTTCACTCGTATCAGTGTAGACGTAAAATCTTATCATCACTTTTTGAAATATATATTAGGCTCAAGGTTTGCCTAATGTGCGTTTTCCTACTTGAAATATTGATGCAACTACTCACATATAGCATATCTGAATATGGCTATGAACCATCATTAAATAATATTTCCTCGAATCTCTTATGTGTATAAAAAAATAGAGATCTCAGAGTTTCACCAGTTACTATGGTTTTTAGATTGCATTATTATAATCTTGCATAAACAAACTCTATAACATATGCATTGCATACACCAATATATATATATATATATATATATATATATATATTAATAATTACTGATATCTGTATGAAAACCTTCTAAAAATGAAAATGTTTTCTCTAGATTATGTTAAATTAATCTGTTAGTAATCTTAAGTATCTGTTTTTCTTCACTTTTTTATTTAATGCTTTTAGTTATCGGTTTCTATATCTACTCGTACAGTTTCTTGAATTCCTTATGTATCCGTAAAATACAGTTCAATGGCTTTCCAAGTTTTTTCAGCAACTATATAGTATATTATCATTTATTGAATTGTCACACATACATACACACGCACAGAAACATACAGAAACACACACACACACACATATATATATATATATATATATATATATATATATATATATATATATATATATATACATATTTATATAGACAATACAAGAGCTAAAAACTGGTTTAGGCATGCGTATGCAAATAAAGAGATGAGGCACGAATGAAAATACGGCTCTGAGGTCAGCAACGTCTATATTAAACAACAAGTGTCTGGCACCACAGTTGCTAGATCGGTTACTGCTGGTATTAGAGGTTATCAAGATTTACTTGAGTTTGAACGCGGTTTTATAGTAGACGAACTAGAAATTGGACATAACATCTCGATGTACCGATGAAGTTTAGATTTTTCTCTTATCAGCCTTTCCCGAATGTACAGTGAATATTGGGAATTAGTTAAAATATCAAATCCCAGATATCTTTTCGACATGGCCGGAAAAAGGTAATTCAAGAACGGAACCAAGGACGACTTGGGAGAATCATTAAATGTGGGAGAAGTACAACCCTTCTGCAAATTGCTATAGATTTCAATGCTGGTACATTAACAAGTATCAGCGTGCGAACCATTCAGTGAAATATCAATGATATGGGTATTCGAAGCCGAAGACCTACTAGAGTACCCTTGATGACTTCACGACACTAAACTATACACATCATCTTGGACCACCAACAACGACATTGGACTGTGGATGACTTGAAAAACGCTGCCTTTTCTGACATGTATCGTTTCAAATTGTATCGAGAGAATGGACATGTACGGGTATGGAGACAACCTCTTGAATCCATGTACCCTGCTTCTCAACAGAGGTGATAGAGGGTCTATGATCCCTCAGCAATTGGAGTGATATGGGGCCGCTGATACATCTAGATACGAGTCTGACAGGTGACACGATGTACGTAAGCATCCTGTCTGAATACCTGCACCCATTCATGTCTATACGCATTCCTATGAACTTGAAGAATTCCAGTAGGACAATGCGACACCCTATAAGTCCATATTGCTACAGAGTGGCTCCAAGACTACACTTTTGAGTTTAAACTTTACCTCTGGCCACCCAGTTCCTCAGAAATGAACATTATTAAGCATATATGGCATACCTTGCAACCAATGTGTTGTTTATAAGAGATCTCCACCACCTTGTACTGTTAAGGATTTGTAGACAGCCCTGCATTACCAATATGGTGTCAATTACTCCAACGCTACTGCAGACATTTGTCGAGATCATGCTGGGTCTTGTTTTGTCACTTTTGCGTGCTCGAGGGTGCCACACACGTTATTAGTCAGGTATTCCAGTTTTTTTCGTTGTTCATCATATATATATATATATATATATATATATATATATATATATATATATATATATATATATATATATATATATACATACATACACATATATACATCAGAACGTAAAATTAATAAATTAGGGGTTTGATAGAAAAAACGTGCACATTTTGAATACAGACACATGAATTTTTAATAACTTATTATAAAAGCAATTAACGAATAGGGATTGAGCGAGATAGAGCGTTTTAAGAAAGGGTTCCTGTATTACTGATTATAGCTTATTTGTTACATTCTGGACATTAATCACTCGCCTCCATGTTTGATGGTTGACTATTAAACTGTGTAATATGCATGAATAAAGACATTGTCACATATATATATATATATATATATATATATATATATATACATGTATATGTACATATATATATATATATATATATATATATATATATATATATATATATATATATATATATATATATATATATATATATATATATATATAAATATATGTATATATATATGTATTATATATATATATATATATATATATATATATATATATATATATATATATATATATATATATATATATATATATATATATATATATTATATATATATATATATATATATATATATATATATATATATATATATATATATATATATATATATATATAAATAATTACTGTTTGCTAACATCTGCATACAAATGTGAAAATCTTCTAAACATAAAAAATTTATTTTCACTACTTTATTGAAACTTAGTTAATACCAAATATTTTTTGTAAAGGTGCTATATTTTAAATTGCTTTGTGCCATTTATTTTATTTATTTATTTTATGTGTTTCCTTATCTGTTGTTTACAATCAATACATTTAGTTTAGTGACTCACATTTGTTTTATTTCTAACTAATCTAACAGTATATGTAATTATAACATTTTTATTACTATTGAAAGTATAAAATTGTACTTCGTAATCAGTAACAACTAAAATATCTAGCTGTCATTTATAACCAAATTTATTACATACGTAACATTTGATATGCACAGAAGATTAAATTAAAACTAACTCGGAATTCTATGTAATTATTATAATACTTATAAAACACAAATAGAGTAACATCATAATATTTTTAGTTTGAACTACTTTACACATAACAGATTTAGAGGAATTCTACTGTATTTCCAAAGTATTCATATATTTTATTTATAGTTCTTTTGCGTCACTTGCATGAAATTAAGATTATCTAAATATTTATTAGACTAACATTACAATTTTCTAATTTTCATTTGTCGCAATAAAGAAATGAACTTCTAAAAAATGTTAGTATTTTTGTATATGAATTTGAATATACAGTACAGTCACGTATATCACACAATATTAATGAAGCTTAAATTATTATGATATGGAATGTGCATGTTAATAGTAATATATATTTAAAATAACTTTTTATGGGTAAATTATTTTCTGGAAGTACGTGTACTTTTAAATATAACATAGCTAATGTGCGATTTTATTCGTTAATTGGTAGCATTGCATATTAACATTAAGTATGTTTTTTTCTCTTATATATACATATTTAAACATTTCTATCTATCGGGATGAAAGCAGCATTGCTGCTTAAAATAGAACATTTTTATCGGGTTTCCTACTTTATCCGGAATAATAGGAATAAATTAGATTAAATAAAATCATACCTTCAGCAAACATCATTATGTTACAAAGTGTAATAAAACAGTGGAAGTGATTATCTGTATTATATGTTTGCGTAGTTTTATGTACAACCTTTTATATGCGAAGCGATTTCTCATGGGAAATGTAATCCCACAGCTTTTGTTTGTGTTTCTGATTATATTTAGGCAACAACATTTATTGAAGAACAAAAATTAAACAATTTGATGATTTTATTACAAATGGCGAAACACGTATTTCGTAAATGTATATAATTAAAGCAAATCTCATTAAAATTACTCATTCAGAATTTTGCATTTATCTGCTTTAAAACTAAAAATTCAGAGGAGAATAAACCATTATATTTTAAATTATGATCATTCATTATTTCAATTAACAAAGATGAAGAGAAAGCACGTATTTAAAAACATAACACTTCCATAACCGTTTAAGAAATAAAAATAAATAATTCTTATTTAACAATTTATGGTAGCATCGACTCTTGTTTCTGCCCTTCTTTGTTTAGATGGCTTAGTGTTTTGAGACTGTTCAAGACTTTAAATTAATATTGTATCCTTAATTTTATGATCTAATATTACTGAAAATACAGTAGAATTTATTCCCAAATCAGCTCGATAGAATTATATCTGCCTTTATTTTATGTTCATTTACTACCATTAAAGTTTAAGCTTCATAGCTAAGTTTCCACAATGTCAACTTGAATTCTGCAGCAATGCATATCCTCAAATGAACGATGTAAAGCTTAATATGGCACTCGTTTAAACGGTCCCGTTTTCCTCTTTCACTATGCAAATTATTCCGCTTTACTCTCCATAATTCATATTAGTCGTAACTTTCATTGAATCGGAGATATCTTCTGATTATTTCTGATAAGGCTGAGCAACTCCATTACCATAAATTGAATGAAGTCCGTGTACTTGCGCTATAGCTAATTTTAATTCCCTCTGGTGTTGCCAGTACACGTTAAACAAATAATACTAATTTTGGTGCTATGTAATTTAGTATTATACACATATATATGTATATATGTATATATGTATATATATATATATATATATATATATATATATATATATATATATATATATATATATATATATATATATATATATATATATATATATATATATATACATATATATATATATATATATATATATATATATATATATATATATATATATATATATATATATATATATATATATATATATATATATATATATATATATATATATATATATATATATATATATATATATATATATACATATATATATATATATATATATATATATATATACATATATATATATATATATATATATATATATATATATATATATATATATATATATATATATATATATATATATATATATATATATATATATATATATATATATATATATATATATATATATATATATATATATATACATATATATATATATATATATATATATATATATATATATATATATATATATATATATATATATATATATATATATATATATATATATATATATATATATATATATATATATATATATATATATATATATATATATATAATATATATATATATATATATATATATATATATATATATATATATATATATATATATATATATATATATATATATATATATATATATATATATATATATATATATATATATATATATACATATATATATATATATATATATATATATATATATATATATATATATATATATATATATATATATATATATATATATATATATATATATATATATATATATATATATATATATATATATATATATATATATATATATATATATATATATATATATATATATATATATATATATATATATATATATATATATATATATATGTGTGTGTGTGTGTGTGTGTGTGTGTGTGTGTATCGAAAGGATTTCTACAATAATTTCTCGAATATTCGCTAGAGTTCCTTGAAAAGAAATACCGGGAAAATAGAATTTTAAACCGAAAGTGATAAAAATATATATATATATATATATATATATATATATATATATATATATATATATATATATATATATATATATATATATATATATATATATATATATATTGTTTATAATACATAATTGTGTAGGTATACATGTAAAGAGAGATAGATATAGATAAATCCATAGGTAGATGGATAGATAGATGTTGTCTCAAAAAGTTGGGTACGAATTCAATACGCTTGTCTATAATATTAGGTCGAACAGGATTAGCTTAAGAATTTGTGCCAGCTAATGCGGCCTCTAGAGGACAAAATTTATAGAATTATTGGGCAACGATAAGCGTTATGACTTGAGGTGAAGAAGTTGAAGAAGGTTGCATAACATTGCACACAAAGAAGAGAGTGATATGTATTACATTAATAAAGCCACGAAGGAAAATCTTACAATTAGATTTATGCTTTGAGTGCTGGTGAATTAGATGGCAAGTTCTTAAGAATTCCAAAGTGCGATATGCAATGTTTGGTACTATACCCTGCCTTTATTTTTGAGCATGGTAGGAGTCTTATTTTACGTGAGGGATGTTACAAATAAAAAGCGCGAGGTTGCTATCAGTTTTTTCTCAAATTCCCGACCATATGGACATTGATGTAAACAGATGTGTGTAGAAATCTCTTTTCTGGCGCAACATGCGTTGAAACCATACAACGTCACATGACATAGATTGCGTCGATTTAAGCAGCTCTAAAGACACATTTGCGTCATTGTCAGCGAATTAAGAGTTTCTAAACATCCTCCCTCTATTGGAGTACTCGCTTTTGAGATTTCAGCGCATCGTATGTGGCGTGTCAGGCGGCTGCGAGTAATGATTTCTATCAATCGCAGTTCATATTTTTGGATACAAGTTGTTAAGCAAATCTTGTTCATATTTTATGACAGATTGTAAATAACATCCAGAAATAAGTAACTCTCTCTCATTCGAAAAAGGTAAAAAATTATTACACGCACGTACAGCTGCACGTAAGACCACCCACCAATATATCTACTCCTACAAGCACACACATACACAGATTATACCGCTGGCGTACAAATTTGCTTCTAACTAAAAGGAAATTAAAAAGAAGTACATTCCGATCTCCCCCAGGTATTCCGATGCTGATCTATTCCAGAAGATCGTAACTAACCTTGATGTTGAGCTAATTTACACATTTCCCTGAGCGATTATTTCTAAGTTTCTTTTCGGAATTTTGCTCATGGTGGTCACAGAACGTGACACTGTTAAAAAGAAAAGAAAATAGGAAAATGATATGTAGTAAATTAATATTATAAATAGTAGAAAATATAAATATGTTTAGTAAGTTATGTAAATGACATGGATCCAATTAAGGATACCTCCTCTTCAACCCCAAAAAAATCAGTAGTCATATCAATTTTACTGTTATTACCAAACATTTTTTATTTCCCCCAAACATAAATACAGGTATTTGACTTTCAAACTCGTCAAGCACGTGAAGTTTCAACTACACTCAAGTTATCTACAAAATCAAAACGCATAGAAAAAAAAATATCACATCTTTAGGTTCTAATAAAGATATATAAAAAGGAATGATATGGTATTTTTACCTCTTCAGTATTGCATGTGTGAAGAACTCGAGTGAGTTAAAAAGTGGTGCATCTTTTGATTTTCAATAAATTTAACCATCCAATTAGAGGAAAATGAACAGAGTTTAATAAATGAGCTTGAGTTTCTGTCTTTAAATACATGTTATGTATATTGTATGTATGTATATGCGTGTATATATATATATATATATATATATATATATATATATATATATATATATATATATATATATAATGTAATATATCAAAATTATTACACTTAGAATATAACTATAATTTTCTAATTTTCTCCTTCTCATTCTTTGATATATATTTTAACAGCCACGAATTATCTTATTTAAAGGAGTATTCAATAACTAAAAATTCTCTCAACAGTCTTCCAAAGCTAACTCACAAAAAAATACAAACTTTCTGTCCCCTCGCCACATTTTCCAGTTGATCTAGGGAATGGTTCCCTTTTTTCAAAGATTTCATCTTCTTTCAGTCTATAAAATCACATGAACAAGCTGGTCTCTCCGGGGAATATTCCCCTCGCCACTCCAAGTGAGGCCGATTTTTTATTATCACGTATCATTCACTATTCGGATCTGGCTAGAGAAATATGCCTTTTACCTAGTTTTAAAATAAAATTTAAGTTCCACATCAAATTTTATTTCTTCATGGTGCCATGACCGCTTACTTCTTATTCTTCTCATTGCCCAATAAGACCTTTCCAATAAAAATAATAGATGCTTAATTTTATGTAATCGGTGGTTTTATTTCAACGTGTTACACACATATATATATATATATATATATATATATATATATATATATATATATATATATATATATATATATATATATATATATATATATATATATATATATACAGAGAGATAGAGAGAGAGATGTAATGATATTTTTATCACTTTCGGTTTAAAATTCTATTTTCCCGGTAATTATTTTCAAGGAACCCTAGCGAATATTATTGAAATTATTGTAGAAATCCTTCCGGTGCAATATCTAACGCGACGATATATAACGATATCTAACGAGTTCTAACGCGTGGGTTACATCACCCTAGGTTACTTAAGTGGTAACTGATTGGTCGGCACAAATGTCTATTTCAGCAGATGTATGGAATATTTGTATAGAATGTTTATATTGAGCTCCATCAAAATTCGGAAAACTTATGTAGTATCGAACGTTCCGACAATTTTCCAGATTTCGATGAATAAACGACGTTAGATTGATTTTTCCAAAGTTCTCGCTCATCGCGAGGCTCCAAGACTGCAGGGCGGTGATAAATACCGAGAACTCTACATTGAGATGAGTCCAAAAGCCTCAATTGTTGTATATATACATGTAATTGTACACATGCATTCATTGAAATTTTGCGCACTTGCATATTATTCTACATATACATGTTTGCATTACTAGCCTACTAATTTGTTGTTGCTTTCTTTATGTACTATAGAACTTCATAGTAAAATAAATTATACCTAAAATACTATTTTCTATAACTACTCTCCATATTTTCGTAAAACTATGTTATTTGGAAGGAAAATATTTTTAAGCTCATTTCATTCAGCTTTGTCCTTCTACCTCCGTCTATAGTTAAAGCATAAAAAATGTACTGAATATAATAACTTTATAAAAATGAAAATAAAACTTCTTTTAAAGTTCACATTTTTCATTCAATACTTTTCATAATGTACCAATATTTTCAAAGAGTTCCTGCAACAGAGTCAAAATAATTTTTTTCTTGCCTTGAAGCGAGAAACTTCTTTTAACGCATTTACTGAAATGTTTTTTCTTCTCCCTTTTTCTTTTACCCTTGAATGGGTTTTTAACTTCTCTTCCTATCAAATAAGCTTAACTGAAAATTTTTGATGAAATCACACCTCTGTCTACTTCTTTTACGTATTATTACCAAATTTCCCATGCTTTGGAAATTTTTCTCCATCAATCTCTTTCATACAAAGTTTTCATACCCCCTAAATCTGTTTTTTGTGAAAACTAAGAATGCTTTCTACCGTAAATTTTATTTTACACAGAGAAAATATATTGTTTAACAAGCATGAATACATATGCTTCTATCACTTTTATTTAATAATATTATAAACCAGGGAGGATAAAAGATGGTTTGAGAGACTGGTTATATATCATTCTATTCTTTTAAAGTAGATTTAATGATTTTCAGAAACTATGAAGTTTTTTTAAAAAACATAATACAGAAAAGCTCATACATATATCATATTTTATGAACAGAAAATCCTTCATTGAATTTTTATAATAAAGTATTCTAAAGAATTTGCGATTTTCGAGCTGATTTCTACAAAATTCTAACGTGAAAAATATGAAATGGAAAGTGTATTGTCTAATGCCATTATAATGTAATATTTATTGAACTGCTCCGAGAGAACAATTGTCCGTGGATCCTTGGATTTAAGCTATTATGAGTGTATGTGGTTATCCAGACTTTATACAGAATAGCTACAGAATTTAGAACTCTATTTCAGAATTATTTTTGGTATAATGAGGCCTATATCAAACATTTCTCTTAGTATTTAGTCTAGGGTTAACAACTAACAATTAACTTTTAAAAATCGGGGCATTTGTCTTTATTAGCCATTTTGCAATACATTTCGATGTTCTATTGTCCTTCTTATTATCTGACCATTGTACAAGTAGCTCTATGTGAGTGACAACATACAAATACATCCAAACCTTACTCGGAAATCGCACCCATTGGATTGGGACACAGTACGTTAAGTACTGTACAATATGGATGGCGCTTACAAAAAACCAAGTTAGTTTTCACACTTTCAACTGAATTTATTATTCTAGCATTAATTTTATCCTTCTCGACTTCAGACACAAAAGAATAAAACGGTTACTGACACCACATGACTTCATCATTTGCCTTTTAATTTAAAACATATTTTATTTTGGTTGTATAATGCGTCATCGAGTTATCTACAAAATTTCTTCACGTTTGAAGCAAATTTCGATCACAGGATCACAGGATGCAGTTGTTGCAGAACTGCCTGGGCCGGGACCTCTAGTTCTGTAATACATAGGAGTGTGGCAGAAGAATACTATGGAATTTGTTTGGCTCTAACATGGCATAAAAATAGTAAAATTGGGAAGGGGTGTTTGAGTTTGGGCAGGGTGAATATAGTATAAATGGCAAGATAATGAATAAAATAATAATGAAGTAAAAATAATGATAATAATGAAGTGGCAAGATAAAATGAAAAGATCTGATAAAATGGCAAATTTCGTTTGTCAGTGTAACGGTGTTGTAGCGCTGGACTATAAATATTTTGTGGTGAGATTCAGCTTTATTATACATTGAGATGTGTTTTGTTATATAAATATTTAACATGAGGTAATAGTTTTGAAGATTATAATACTATTTTGCACCCTAATAGAAATAAATTTTATTTTAAAATCATTGTTTTGACTTATTGGGAAAGTTATTAAAACTGTATATTGATATATTTTCTTTCTTTACTGTTGTGTAGTACTGCTGTAGTTGTTAAGCGCAGTGCCACATTATCGGCAGGGAACGCGTAATTTTGAAACAAATTTTGTATACTTAAAAATTTTATGTTTTTATTCTATATACAAATTATGTGAACTAAAATTTTGCAAATTTTACATTATTTCTCAGAGTACTCGCAAGTATAAATACCTACAGATTTGTCATTGATGGGTTTGCACTAAAAAACTAAAGGCAAGAATGCAGGTCATTTTGCAAACGAAATAAACCAATCAGATAGCTATATTTTGAGAACTTTTCTCAAAAATGTTCTCAATCGCAAAATTGAGCTTTCTGATAGGTGGATTCCGTTTGCAAAACGTTTGGAAAATGACCTGCGTAATAGTATCTTTTCAACCCTATGGTCAAATAAAAAAAAGCTTGTTGCATTATGCAAATCTTTCATTAATAAAATGTAATAATACATATTATCCAAAACATATTCTCTGCCCTGGGCCCAAAATCGTGCCCTGGCAAGCGTTAGCATTTATATTCATTTTATGATATTTTTCCGTTATGTATAGAGCACAAATTGCAATAAAAAGGAGAGGTGCACAAATATAGGTCATAACTTGCCTTAATGCAATTTCCAACACTAATTAATTTTGAGTTATGCGAGATACTCACGTACATATATTAAGCCGAAAGCAGTCAAGGTAAATACAATTTAAATATCAGTGTTACACAGTTTCAAAATTTTTGACGTACACGAAACTATGTAACACTGGAACTTTTCAAAATCTATTCGTGCACTGTCAAAATGAGTATTTTCATTGAACTTTAAACACTGAAACTTTTTGCAATTATTTCGGAAAATTTTGCTGTATCAGTATTTCCCGATTATATTAATGTATTATAGTAATCAATTTTTATCGATTATTCCTCTTATGAATAAAAAGAAAATTTTATAGGTAGAGAAAATGAAAGTTGACATAATCCAGGAGGATTATATTTTTGATAAAGATCAATTTTCTCTACTCCAGTGAAAGTGAAATGCGTTCAGACACCTAAAGAATTTGTGCATTACCGAAATGAAAACTGAGAACTATCATTTACCAAGCAGAAAAATTCACATCTGCTGCGAAAATATGACAGTCTCCCAACAACTTCAGTGTACCTTCCGAACGAATAAGAGAAAGCTACCAGGCATTTGTCAAATATGACAGCTTACCGCCATCTGTTGTATTTAGAACTCAGAAGCACGTAGTTACAACTACCCAATCTAAGATACCCATAAACCGATTTGCGTGACAGTTTCTAGATCTGCTAAAAAAATGTAGCATCATTCCTTGTGACTGTTGATATCAGCGTGTGTTGAAATATTCGTGATGTATCTGAAGCCTATCCATATTATTATAAATTAATCTGGAGATTTAATAGCAAACATTTTACTGAAGATTATAAGCTTTATCCTGTTAAGCGCAATTTGCTCTTAGGTTAATATGCTGGATATCCACTAAATGTAATACTGCATTTTTTACATGTTTAATTAGTTATACACCTATATTTGTATGTTTGAGCAATTGTTGACGATTTAGAAAACCTTTTCCCTCTTAAACCTAAATTCAAGTTGTTCAGTTGCCCATGCATCATTCCCTGTGACTGTTGATATCGGCGTGAGCTGAAATATTCGTCATGTATCTGAAGACTATTCATACTGGTAGAAATAAATCTGGAAATTTAATTGCAAATATTTTACTGAAGATTATAAGCTTTATCCTCAAAAGCGCAATTTGCTCTTAGGTTAATATGCTGGATATCCACTGATTGTAATACTGCATTTTTTACAGATTTAATTAGTTATACACATATATTTGTATGTTTGAGAAATTGTTGCCGATTTAGATAAACTTTTACCCCTTAAACCTGAATTCTAGTTGCTGAGTTATTTCTGACAATTTCTCTGAAAATATATTTTATAAAAATGAAGTAAAACATTAGAAAATCTTTGGCATAGTACTGAAATATAACGAAACATTTAGTATGAAAAATTTAAAAAGAATCTTGTTAGAATGACATGTACATTTTTACTAGGAACTTTAAATTGATAATGGATCGTTTCATAGAAGGCTGTTGTGTTCTTATTTGTTCTGCTGTTGCATCATTAATTTTCTTAGTGTATTTGTAATGCTTCACATTTTTGTATTTAAAAGAAATATCTGAAGGAAATGAGATAGATGGAAATGTAAAAGAATTCAGTCTTTAAAATATGTTTTCAGTTAAGAAAATATTTTAAGGTATTTTTATAAAAGCTAAATACTTTGAATTTTTCTCTGATTCCATACTCAATTACTGTTTGATTTTAGATTCTACCATTCTTTGAAATTATTTATAAATTAAAAATATTTATGTTAATCACTACAAATTAATAACCATGCAGCCAGTTTGGTTAATCAACCTTTCTTATCCATGAAAAATTTAGATAATCAATGTAGCGGTTACCAAATTTCCTATATTTTAAATTAAATAATTTCCTCAAAAATGTATATTTTAAAGATTTGAAAGTATTGTTGACTAACAGAAAAGCAAAGGATATAAACATTCTAGGATCTGTTTCTGTATGTCCTAATAAGATGAAAAGCCCAATTGAACTTTAAATCTTACTCGATCTCTGGATTTTGGCCCAAATTTAGCTATTGTTTTGAGAGGTTTGTTTTCTTTGTCAATAAGTGCAGCAATGATACAGAGGAGTTCCTCAAGAAAGATTTGTATCAATCAAAAATATATCTCTTTTAATATTTTCTAAGACAGTGGAAAATATACTTACCATCAAAGTCATTATTTTTAAATGGCTATGGTAATCCATTTTAACATCTTTCATTAGATCTGTCTTTTATTTATAACTTGAGCAATAAAAAGTGATTTAATAATAAATATATTGATCTCATAAAATGACTTATAAAATAACATCTAAGATTAGCTCTGGATGAAGAAAACATTAAGAAGTCAATTTCATCTGGACATAACCCTTTCGTCTATTTGATCCAATTTTTAGTTAATCAGTACAAAGTAGTTTTAAATTGAAGAATATGAAAAATATGGTGTATAAATATTATATGTAGTATGACATAAAATAAATAATAACCATAAAACACTCTACCTTTTTAGAGTACCTCTTGGCCTTGATAAATATCTTAAGTAAAAAAAAGGGAAAATAAAACCTCTTCAATCCAGTAATCTTAAATAATTTGTATATTTTTTTAATCAATATTAATCCAAAACTTTTTTTAATATACCGTTGATAGGGAAAATGGCCAGTAACAAGAATGTATTTCTTTGGAAGGGGGATTCATTTTGATTGGCCGATTTGGCAAAAGAGCTACAGCCAAATTTGCTACGAGTTTTATTCCAATATATTTTGGTAATCAAACTTTAAATGACACAATTTTGGACTTACTTGTTCAGCAATATAAATTGGTTAGCAAACAAATATTTTCGTATGATAAAATAGTTATCATGTAATTGTCAATTATAGAAAAAGCTGACTGTACGCTTTGTACATTTTCTAACCTATACAGATATATTTTCGCAGTATATGTGCGTGTAATTGAAGAAAGACTGGATAAATAACTAGCTTTATTTGAAAGACAAAATAAAATTTTCCTGACTTTATATGAGCAATAATTGCATTTTTACTTTCAAAATAATTCTACCAGTATTTTATTGAGTTTAAAATATACTTTTTATTTCCTTTCCGAAGTTATTTTAAAAGTGATTTATTAGTTTAATTTCCTCTGTATTGAAGTCATTATAAATATAAAACGATAAAATTTCCAACTTTACATATTTAGATTTTTTTTCTTCATTTACTTAACTGACTCTTACACGAAATGCTTAGGAAGGGTAATGTCGGATACGTGTTTTTATTCAATCACGTCGTTAGAAGTATTTGTTCCATTATTATTTTTTTTTTGTTAAAACTCGATTCTTTTCAAAACGAATGAAAATATTTAGCTGGAGACATTCATCGATTTTTATTAAGTATCTCCAGGTATAATGGATTTATTTTCCGGTCACCAACTTTTAAATTTAAACCATTTGCATCGGTTTTTTTTATAATTTCAAAAGAGATTAAATCAAAGAAAATGATTTTTGAAAATCATAACAACATTGATTAAAATATATTAGATAAAAACAAACAACATTTCTTTCATAAATAACTCTACACCTTTTCTGGATTTTTTTCTAGCTATTTCGATTTCAGTTTAATCTATATGATCTAGGTTATTTTATCAACCAGTAATTAAAATTTTACCACATACTTCCTAAACATACCAAATTTATTTTCATAATTAAAAGAGATTAACTCAATTCTCAAATAACTTAAACTAATTAAAGAGTTGTTATTTTATCCACCATTAATAAAAAATTTACCACAGACTTCCTAAACAAACCAAATTTAATTTCATAATTAAAAGAGATCAACACAATACTCAAATAACGTAAGCTAACTAATTAAAGAGTTGTTACTTTATCCTTTTAAGAGCTTGAGTCAAATAACATAAGCTAACTAATTAAGAATTGTTATTTTATCCAGAAATAAAAAGTTTACCCCATACTTCCTAAACAAACCTAATTTACTTTGATAATTTAAAGAGATCAATATAACGCTCAAATAAAGTAAGCTAAATAAATAAGAGTTGTTATTTTATTCACAAGTAATAAAAATTTTACTACATACTTCCTAAGCAAACCAAATGCATTTTCATAATAAAAAGAGATCAACTAAATACTCAAATATCGTAAGCTAACTAATTAAAGAGTTGTTATTTTATCTTTTTAAGAGCTTGAGTCAAATAACATAAGCTAACAAATTAGGAGTTGTTATTTTATCCACCAGTAATAAAAACTTTACTACATACTTTCTAAACCCAATTTATTTTTATAATTAAAAGAGATCAACACAATACACAAATAACGTAAGCTAACTAATTAAACAGTTGTTATTCCATTAAGAAAGAATTATACTAACCACTAGAAAGTGGCTGAGCCTCGGTCTCTCGAATAGTTAGGCATAGAAATACTTTTACAGATACGCAATGTTAACAAATTAGAAAATGAAGAGAAAATATTCCATTTGAGAAAGGGATAAGACTGATAAAATCATTTACATCGGTTTTTTTATAACCTTCAAAAGAAATTAAGTCAAGGAAAATGATTTTTTAAGAATGATAACAACATTGAATAAAATATATTAAATAAAAACAAACAACATTTCTTTTAAAACTAACTCTACACCTTTCCTGAACTTTTTCTAGCTATTTGAATTTCAGTTTAATCTATATGATCTAGGTTATTTTATCCACCAGTAATAAAGATTTTACCACAGAGTTACTAAAAAAAAATTATTTTCATATTTAAAAGAGATCCACACAATACTCAAATAACGTAAGATAACTAATTAAAGAGTTGTTATTTTATCCACGAGTGATAAAAAATTTACCACATAATTCCTAGCACAAACCAAATTTATTTTCATATTTTAAAGAGATCAACACAATACTCGAATAAAGTAAGCTAATTTAATTAATTAAAGAATTGTTATTTTATCCTTTTAAGAGCTTGAGTCAAATAACGTAAGCTAACTAAGAGTTGTTATTTTATCCACCAGTAATAAAAATTTTACGACATACTTCCTAAACAAACCAAATTTATTTTCATAATTAAAAGAGATCAACACAATACTGAAAAAACGTAAGTTAACTAATTAAAGAGTCGTTATTTTATCCTTTTAAGAGCTTGAGTCAAATAACGTAAGCTAACTAATTAAGAGTTGTTATTCCTTTATGAAAGAATCAAACTCACCACCACAAAGTGAGTGAGCCCGGTCGAATAGTTAGGCATAAAAATTATTTTTCAGATACTCAATATCAACAAATTAGAAAATGAAGAAAAATAGTCCAATTGAGAGAGGGAGGGATTTAGCCGAGTAGCAAAAGTATAGATATAATGAGTTTGTTTTGGTCTACTACGATCACTTGCCATGTTACCTGAGAACCAAGTAGAGCAGGAGTTAAAGCTGATTCCCAAAAGCTTCCTTCAAAGCAGTGGGATTTGAATCCAAGTAATCCAGTTTCGAAAGGAATTACCACATGAACCGCATTCGAACATATCGGTGTGCCCCAAACGATAGCCAAATAGGTAGAGGGCTGCTCTTCAGTTGCTTTGGGGTTCGAGACCCCAAAACAACGAATCGTTCGTTCGAATCTTCACAACGTTCGACATGTCCTTAGCTGTTCGAAATCGTCTCTAAGCAGTAGATCCCGCTCTTATTACCTTCGTGTATCAAAATGTAGACCACAGTATTCCAAATCAACCAATTAATATATCACTAGTCAAACAACCTGAAGAAAACTAAGATATTCATAAAAATCATATAATTAATTAAAAATAGGCAAGGAAACTTATAAAATGTAATTATGTTTTTTATTTAGATTACGAGTTTTAAATATCAAATTCAGATGTGGAAATAACATGTGAATTTCAAATTCCTATTAAAATCAAAACTGTAGTTGATTAATAAATAATTTTTAGAAATGTAAAAATTATCGAATAAAAATTTCGATATACCTTTTGTGTTCCTTAAAAGTTATTTGAGAGCTCTTTTCAAAGCACAATAAGAAAGAAAAATCTTAAAAACAACTGCAATTTCCCATTTCCTGACCTTATTTGTGAAATTTATACGTTTGTCTCTTATGTTTACTATTTTGAAAGAAGGTTTAGGGTTTATTATTTCTTTACGTCTTGAAGATAGTCATAAGTGGCTTTCACTGAAATATTTGCTCTGCAATCACTTTTTAATCGTCTTCCTATCGGATTGTAAACCTTTTTGTTAAGTGAAATCTGATAAAAGCCTATATTTGTCTGGAACTAAACAAAGAGGTACACTGCATTGTATATAAACTTCTGATTGTTGTTTTTATTACTTAATAAAATGCAGTGGTTTTTCTTAGAGTACTTTATCTTAAATTTTTGTGACGGAAGCATAATTAAATCCATAAACAGTAGGCAATCTTAGAAATAAAAAATCATCACTCTCCTGTATTATCTATAAAAAACCGGATATTAAGACAAATTTTATGTAAGGGGGAGGTAAAAAAAGTGAGGACCTAATTTATACAATTACCCAAAGAATCTCGTACGGAAGTCCTGCGTAAGGCAAATAGACAAACCAAAGCAAAAATATTATTAAGATAACTAATAATACATTAATATGTTAAAATCTAAACATATAAACATATAAACCAAGTTCAATGATGAAAATATATAAAATATTATTCAGATCTGTACATGCTACATTAAAAAGTCTTATAAGAGTTTAAAACTATACACTAAATTATATTGTACAATATGCATACAAAATTAAAATTTATATAAAATATTATTACATAAAATAATTGTGTGTAAAATAAAATCTATTATGGAAAAAACTTTTTTTTCCTTGCTTAAACTTGTCGACCACACATTCATTTTATATCTTATAATATTGGAAAAAGAAAATTTTTGTAATGTATTTAGCATTGATCAAAATGTGGTTTACATTGTTTAAAGCATTATTTCTTTTTGTGTTAGGAATAATGAAGATAAATCAGACAAAAATGGATAAGTGAGATTTTTTCGTTTACTTATACATTTGCTATGTGACATAGTCTTCACATCATTAGTTATGCGTGTATAGACCATATTAACCCCTTCGGGGACGATTTAATAATGAAAAACTGTGCATGAAATAACCATTTACTTTTTATTTAAAAAACTTGTTTCATTTTACAATTCTTACATATTCTTAATTAAAATCCACTTTTTACATACCGTTAAATAATATTAGAAACAGTAAATTTTCACAAGTGATAAAAGTGTTGACAAATTCAATACACTAGAAATTTTAAACTAAATTAATTATCATATTTAACAGTAACTTTAATCGCATGACGAGTGTAGCTCGTCATTGTGCGGTATGGAATGAAAAACTAATGACGAGCTAGACTCGTCATTTTACCGGAAGGGGTTAATGAAGTTTACTAAGCATTTAAAATAAACACAAACAGTTATGTTCTACTTTATGCACGTATAATTAAAGTTTTCTGCTTTGTGTAGATTGTTGTATATATTAAACCTGTTACGCAAAAAAACTTTTTATTTCCTTTGTAAAAAATTGTGAATCACACATTCCTCTTATATTTTTTCATTTTCAGAAAATGAAGTTTTTGTAAGATAATTTGCATGTTTGCCATTGGGCATATATTCTCCATATTAACACATAGTATGCGGGACACGTACTAGTACGTTTTCTGACAATTGATACTTGAGCGCAGTCACATACTAGTACTGGATAGTGTTACAACATGGTTTGTTTGTGGGTACAAAAATAACTGTATATGCAGGAAACGAAGCCGAATGTTCTTGTCTACTACATCGATACTGGAAAAATTTAGACAAATAAAAACTAGTATTTACATCAGTCGATGCCAAACCACAGAACGGGAAAATATTTACAAATTATACTACTATTTCTATTTGATTTTTCATATTTACGTTACTATTATAAATTTATTCACTAAAAATATATTTTTTTACAAGTTTCTTATGGTTGATATTTATATATTTCTATTTCTATATTTGTTTATATATTTCAATATAAAATTCTAAAAGTTGGTTAAAAAATTAAATAACATTTAATTTATTGAGTTTTAACTGAATAACTAAATTTACTAGCAAAACGTCCGCTCAAATACAATTCTGCGGCGAAATGTACCCGTGATAAAGAAGCATGTAGAGAAAGTGTATCCAGTATTAAGCAGAGTACTAATTATATATGTTAAGTTTTAAGTACTACGGCTTACATTTTTGAAACACGAGGGCTATTGAAACCGGGCCCTACTTCTTAAAACCGATTCTATACGGCTACGAACATCCATCACACAGTGGGAATCGAACCCACAAACTCCGGCAATCAGCAACCTACCATTTGGTCATTGATCGGATAGTACGAAACAGAATTAATACAAAATACACTGTTTAAAGAAACGTTTAATGAGGGAAAAATGGATAAATATAACATTGCCAATCAGCAATAATTTTAACGGAAAGTAAAAATCGCTGTTTACTTTTTAATAAAAAAAAAAACAGTTCTAGCGATATAATTTTATATATCACTAGAATATAATAACAATATTATAAGATTAAGCATTGTATATTATCATTCAATAATATTGAAGCATATAACAAAACATAACATACAGCATTCAATAAATATTTCCTACCTGAATTATGAATACAAGCTGTATCACAATCAAGAAGATTACTGTGTGTACGACTTTTAATGAGTTTCTAGCACACAGGTGAGAAACATTTGGAGAGAAATAAAATGAATTATTTTCTCGTAAAATGTGCTCAGGGCCGTAATCGAAAGCAATTACTCCGTATTCATTAACAGATATTGGATTTTCTAATAAGGCATCATAATTACTTTCATAATTACGCATTACATTTCGGTTTGCATCAGCATATTCAAACAAAATTGCTGATTTTATTGGTATGCACACGTTAATGCACTCGTAGAAATGTGAACCACTTCAGCGAATGGTTAATATTTTGGAATATTTAGACTAGTTCCTAAAATTTAATGTGAAAAAAATATTCTTTACAGATGTATGCTACTAAATTAGCAAAATGAACTTCCGATAGAAATAATTTAAATTGATATTGCTTTTCCTCTAAATTTTACTCTCTAAAATTATCAATTGAATTATTTTACCTAATCATAAAATTATATCGAAATGTTTTGAACGCTTCATTGCCTTATATAAATTATTTTACTTTTCATTTATTGAGATGATAGTAGGATTTCTAAAATAATTTATTTAGTTTTAGATAATCTGTTTTGAATATTTAATATGCCATTACTAATTATATACAGAATTATTAATTGTTTAAAAACTAATTTATTTCGAAATGTTTCCATACGACCCTGTTTATAAAGGATCTATTTAAATCTACGGATACCGTTTAGATCATAAAGTAAAACACAATTGTTTTAGTGAATATTTAAAAAAAACGATAAGAGATAAACTTAATAATTGCAAAAATATCGATTTTTAATGAACAAAATAATAATAATGGGGAAAACTTGTTGAAACATTGATTTGAGTTTTTATTATAATTAATATTAATCTATTACAACATTGTTATAATATTTAATATTATAATAATTACAACATTATTATAATATTAAATATTATAATAATGTTGTAATAGATGTAACAGATAAAAATGAGCTGGACTGATTCAAATCAAATAGGACTACTTTAGCAGGTCACTTATAAAAAGCAATCTCAACAAATGAAGAGTTATATAAAGAAAATATCAATCTCTTATCACTTGGCATGCGGGTATACTTCAGCGCCAAATTACACGTGCAGAGGGCGTTTTTTCATGAATCTCTCGAAAATTTAGTTATTCAGAAAAATCGCAGTAAATCGAAAACTACTTTGGTTTTATGAAAGAAACTTTTTTTTTTAGTTTTACACTTTAATATACACTGTATGATTATTTAACAAAAATAAAACAATATTTTTATGAAATCACAAAATAAACGATTTTTAAAATTAAAGTCCGATAATCTGCCAGCTCATATTTCTTCATCACTATCTTTGTCACAACGGCTCATTTTATCAATTTTGTATTCAATAATAAAAAAACCAAGCTTCAAATTGACAAACACGACTTGTACGTTCTGGAGCTAGAAATTCGATTGAAGAAAAAACAACGCAACAAGAGACCGACGAAAGAATTAAACAGTGTCATTTTTCTCGCCATGACTGAAAATTTCTCTTAGTTTACTCAAAATTACGACACACACACACACACACACACACACATATATATATATATATATATATATATATATATATATATATATATATATATATATATATATATATATATATATATATATATAACTGTGATTAAAAGTATATACGAAATAATGAAAGGGTTTAGAAAGTTTGTCAATACATAAACTACTATTGTGGGAAGGTAATGTAATTTAATGCGTTTGAATATAAGTAATATATCCCTTTAATAAAACATAGAAAAAATAATTTATGTCATTATTTCTATTTTATACCTTCTATTTAACATTTGACTTGTGTGAATCAGAATTACTTTAATAGGACTTTACGTGGTCTTTATAGCTTTTCTACGAGAATTCAAACTGATAGAATTAAAAATGCTTAAGATTCATATGATGACTTTTTTAAAAATATCCTTTGTTAGTAAGTATGTATCCTTTGTTAGTATCCTTAGTTAGTCTAGTATGAATGTGTGGATACACATTCATACTAGATTTTGAGCTTGAACGCCACTTCTCTATTCACCAACACTATGAGATTTCCGATGATAGGATTGAAATCCGATTTTACTTTATCTTCTTATAATATCATCTGAAATTCGCATTATTGTGAATACCCTTTAAATAAATAAATGCATCAGCAATCAATTTGGTGATAAACTCTTGGTGCTTAACTTGTGTGTTATGTCGACATTTACATATACTTGATAGTTGTGTAAAGTAAATTTAGATATACTAATTGTAGTTTAGATAAAAAAAAGCATTCTTAAATAATAAATGTATGTTCTTTAAATAAGAAATTTTTAAATGCTTCGATCAACAGAGTCAACCAAGTCAATAGAATAATTTCATATTTAATGAATCACGTCACCTACAGAAATTTGATTAGGAATTTAAATTTCAATTATCGTTCAATTTAAGATATCTGTCACTCGAATGTTCAATAAGCTCAATTTCAAATGCAGAAAATGCTGAAGGGTATCAGAAAAGGATCGATATTCTTAAAATGCATTGCATTTCGAGATTAAAATATTCTTCATTAATATTCAAGAAAATTTCCATTGTTCCATAAAGAAAATTTTTAAAGGTTAACTGTGCTTGATAATTTCAGCGAAATTGCTTTGTCTTATAGAAAAATTAGCCATTCTTTCAAATGGAGGTAACTTTTAAAAATTGCAAATTTATACGAATTCATTTATTTCGATCAATTTGAACATAGCAGTTCATAAAAGAAGTTTTCTGATTAAAGCGGAGTTATATTCATTTTATTTAAATTTTAACCAGCAGCATGATTACATTAGAAAAAATTAATGAGGTTGTCTTTAAATCGAAAGAATACGTTAAAATTACGGATTATTTTTATTATTAGGTATGTAGAAAAACATATTTTCTAGATACATTTGTTTAAATAAATTTCCGTAAAAAATTTGTGGCAGTTTTCGTTTGGTTCATCAATTTAAAACAAAGATAATCTAAAAGTGTAGCAATAAACCACTTAATAAGCTAATAATTAATTGGTATCCAACATATGTATATATATTTATACACATTTATTTATTCATTTATTTCTATGAAATGGGAATAACTTAGTCAATTTATTAAAGATACAAACAACTGAATAACTAATGACATATTTGATGTATGAAATTCTGTATAAATAAATGGTAATTCATGGAAACATGCAAAAATTAATGTGTTATTATAAAATACTAATGTCCTTTAAAAACATTCTGTACGATTAATCAGTATTATTCAAATAAACTTTAAAAAATGTTTTTATGTTAATAATTTAAATAGTCGTATTTATGTAGTGACATTTTTATATCATAGTAAATTTATTAATTTATAAATCTGTGTTCATATAAAGATCCTTAACTAGTATTAAAATTTATTTTAAAAAATCTTGTAATACGTGGGAAAATATCATTGCCGTTTAAATTTCCAGTTATTAACGATAAACAAAACGACGCAGATTTTGAATCGATTGTGTCATTATGAATAATAATGAAATATTAAATATTCAAGGAAGTAAGCTGATACAAAATAAATTTAGTTTAGAAAACGGTTATATGGGTATTTTTATACCTTTCTAGCCTTTTCTGATTGGCATTGGATCTAAATAATTAAGGTTTTTTCAAGGCTGTGTATTCATTACGAAATTTATATGTGATTTAAACTCCATTGTTTCCCAATATTAATAATTTTCGTAAGTAGTACAATATAATTTCGTAAAGTTTAAATGGTTTTTAAAACAAATGCACTTTTCAAACCAGTCGGCCTGGGTTTCCTGCTTAGAAGTTGTGTATGTAAGTTAGTTTTTTTTGTCATCGTGGACAAATATAAAGCATATTTCTTCTTCACATAATACTATAAATCAGAGATAATTGTTTTTTTTCTGTTATTGGGGTGTAATGAAGCATCGTAATATTTCGACCAAG
>CM063508.1:158900274-158937774 GCA_032207245.1 Pardosa pseudoannulata
CGATTTTAAATGACAGCTACAAATGATAGCCATCATTTTCAACATATCTTTTTCTAATAATTTCTTTAACTAGAACAAATATTTGATTTGTGTGATTCTCTAGTTCTGAAATTGTGAACTAATTTTTTTCATTTGCTCAAACAATTCCTATCTCTCATTATCTTTATATCTTGCACAATATTTTATAACTTTCTGAACAATAGTTTCGAATGTGGATAATTTTTAAAGTAGGGAAGTTTCATTGTGGCCACTCTGTATACACACACACATATATATGTATGTATATGTATAAATATATAGTATATGTATGTGTAAATACATATATATGTATGTGTAAATAAATATATGTGTGTGTGTGTGTATATATGTATAAATATATATGTATATGTATATGTATATGTGTATATATATACACATATATATACATATATATACCATATATATAAATACACCACACATACATGCGTATATGCATATAATACACAAAAAATATATTTTAAATAAAATAAAATTAATTACATTCTACTACTGGTATTATAGATATTAATGAACATACATTAATAATTAAACAATTATATATATATATATATATATATATATATATATATATATATATATATATATAACTTTTTATAAAGTTATCATAATAATGATAATTTAACTAATCAAATAGTATCTTATTAATTATAATTATTCTGATGTTTGTTTCTATTTTGATTTCCTGGTTTTCACTGGGTACAATCAAATTCTATGCCAAAAAGTTTTTGTTAGTTATCAATATAAATCTCTAAAAAAGAGCTGCATTCTAGTTATTAAAAGAGTGTTAGCCGTGTACGGAAACAAAAGTAAAATTTATCAAGAGAAAACTAAAAACTTTCCTCAATTTTTTCCAACTTTTCAAAGTAAAACTATATTTTCTACCTATTAAATTGTTTCACCATCGAAACAGCTAAACTATATTCTTAATGTGAGTGTATTTCAGAAATCTTTTTCTGTTATCACATTTTTATTACGTATTAAAATATTTAAAGAGTTGATTTAAAGTATGCACGAGTGGGCGTAAAAAATTTATTTTCCTGAACTACCAAGTCGGAAACAAATGAACTTTTTCTGAAAACTCTCCGTGATTCAGTGAAAGAAAAATTTATAGCTTTTCGTTTGATGAATTATACACGCTATGAAATATAGATGTTGTTTTAAAACCTGGCATTGATGTATAGTTTGTAAGTTGAATTACAGTAAGAAAGAACTACTTTAGTAGTAGAAACTGAAAATATCAGACGAATAATACTATTTTACTTTTTTTATTATATCGCTGTTTTAGCTTTTTATGGTGATCGATAAAAGAATGTTTTAAAGCTATTTTTATAATATAATAGTACAAAAGGAAAAAGTTTTAAAACATTGATGAAATATATTATCACTAATATATAGTAAACTTCCACATGTCTGCGATTAAATACTAAAATCTGTAACATCTTGATAAATTAAAGAACAAATTCTTAGCACAAGTTGATAAAACTTATGCTAAACATAAAATTGGAATTGTACATATTTCAAAATTCAAGACTTAAAGTAACAGAATAACATTTGAGTTGAAATGACTTCCTCTTAATAGCCAATATTGGTTGTTTAAAAAGTAAAAAGTTACTCTCTATCTAGAATAAAAGTTTGTCTATAAAATGAAGATTGAACTTTGTAAAAACTATTTAGTTTCGGTATATGAAGTAAGAATATTTAAAAAACTCATATAAAAGAAATGAAGCAAAAAATATAAATCTACTTACCACAAAATAACTTTTGAAACATCTAAGTTAGAAACTATTTTTTTTTTGCCAAATGCAAGTTAAATATCAAAGTTAAATTATAAAATAAATTTAACACGATCATTATATTTATTTCATATTTCATTAAATTATATTTCTTTAAATATTCAATCTATCAATGGTTTTTAATTTGTTTAAGATACTAAAACTCCATGTAGCTTTAAAGTTTTGTTTACAGAGTAAAATGATATATGTTACTTAATATGGCATTATTTTTTACTTGAATTTTTTTAGCTTTTTATTGTGAAAGGTAAAAGAATGTTTTAAAGCTATTTTTATAATATAATACTACAAAAGGAAAAAGTTTTAAAATATTGATTAAATATATTGTCACTAATATATAGTAAACTTCCACATGTGTGCGATTAAATATTAAAATACTTAACATCTTGATAAATTAAAGAACAAATTCTTAGCATAAGAACATAAAATTGTAATTGTATATATTTCAGAATTCAAAACTTAAGGTAGCAGAATAACTTTTGAGTTGAAATGACTTCCTCTTAATAGCCAATTTTGGTTCTTTAAAAAGTAAAAAGTTATGCTCTATCTAGAATAAAAGTTTGTCTATACAATGAAGATTGAACTTTGTAAAAACTATTTAGTTTCGATATATGAAGCAAGAATGTTTAAAAAACTCATATAAAAGAAATGAAGCAAAAAATATAAATCTACTTACCGCAAAATAACTTTTGAAACATCTAAGTTAGAAACTATTTTTTTTGCCAAATGCAAGTTAAATATCAAAGTTAAATTGCAAAATAAAGTTAAAACGATCATTATATTTATTTCATATTTCATTAAATTATATTTCTTTAAATTTTCAATCTATCAATGGTTTTTAATTTGTTGAATACACTAAAACTCCATATAGCTTTAAAGTTTTGTTTACAGAATAAAATGATATATTTTACTTAATATGACATTATTTTTTACTTAACTTTTTTTTAGCTTTTTATGGTGAACGAAAAAGAATGTTTAAAGCTATTTTTATAATATAATAGTACAAAAGGAAAAAGTTTTAAAATATTGATTAACCCTTTCAAACCTGATTTTCGCTAATCGATCTGAAAAAAATGCCTGCAACTAGGCTATTGTAAATAGATCTAAGGATAAATAAATAAATAAATCCTGATTATAAGCTTTTCAAGAAAAACAGCTTTTTCTTTTTGTGTACAAGTGTACACATCCATCCAACGTAATTAAAATATTATATGTGAAATCTTTATAATATATATGTACAATTGTGTACACCAAGTCTGAAAGGGTTAAATATTTTGTCACTAATATATAGTAAACTTCCACATGTGTGCGATTAAATATTAAAATCTTTAACATCTGGATAAATTAAAAATCAAATTTTTTGCATAAGTTAAGAACATAAAATTGTAATTGTACATATTTCAAAATTCAAGACTTAAAATATCAGAATAACTTTTGAGTTGAAATGACTTCCTCTTAATAGCCAATTTTGGTTCTTTAAAAAGTAAAAAGTTAAGTTTTCCTATACAATGAAGATTGAACTTTATAAAAACTATTTAGTTTCGGTATATGAAGTAAGAATTTTTAAAAAAATCTATAAAAGAAATGAAGCAGGAAATATAAATCAACTTACCGCAAAATTACTTTTGAAACATCTAAGATAGAAGCTATTTTTTTTTTTACCAAATGGAAGTTAAATTGTAAAATAAAGTTATTTTAACATAATCAGTATATTTATTTCATATTTCATTAAATTGTATTTCTTAAAATTTTCAATCTATCAATGGTTTTTAATTTGTTTAATATACTAAAACTCCATGTAGCTTTAAAGTTTTGTTTACAGAATAAAATGATGTATTTTACTTAATATGACATATTTTTTACTTGAATTTTTTTGTTTTATATAAAAATATATTTTATAATGCATTATTTTAAAACGTATTCCGTGGGTAAGAAAACTTATTTTTTTATTTGGTACATATTTCTGATGTTATTTAAAAAAGATGTAACTCTAACTCCTCGGAGCAACATCCCCTAGCGTCCTAAGGCCTATGTTGCCAATTTCCAATCCGAAACCAAGAGCCTTGTGTTGCGAAGCATATATCCCGGTTAGATGGCCCACCTTACGCGGAACCCCCAGTGTTTAGTTCTGAAGCATGCTTGATCCTCAGTTTATCTACCCACAGAAGGGATGAAAGGCTGAGTTAACCTTGCCCAGTCCGGGGATCGAACCACGGACTTGTGCCATGGGAGCACGAAGCGCTACCCTAATGCCACTGGGATCTGTAATATGCCACTTGAAAACATAAAACTAAGCATTTTTAAAAATAAGTACAGTTTTTTAAGGACTTAAAAATTTATTTGAAAGGAATCAGAATTTAAAATTTTATGATGAATCGAAAAATGCTATAACAATGACAAGCTTTAGTCTCTATTTATTTTTTATTTAGTTTGAATAAGCACCTAAAGGCAATTAAACTCAGTAGAAAAAGTCTAAATCTTGACAAATGTTTTCTAAAAAAATTATGTGGTTTATATAAAAAAAATACAGATAAAGTGTCTTTCTATGGTCATTATTGTATTCTTACAGTTGCATTAATGGTCTTTTTCATTTTTACAGTTGAAATTCATTTTTTACGGTACACACGCGAAGCTCCAATCGATTCTAATGCATATCATTACACTGCAGACAAGTTAAAAGAATACTTCTTCAAAAATTTTGTTGGTAGATAATATATTATTTTTTCTTTCGTTATTAAATTCTTTCTTTTCTAAAATATATTCTATAAGAATATTTATGGAATAATTAGACAAATGAAAAATGATGCATTAGCTGCTCTCGTTTTAGACGCTGGGATAAAATCGAATTTCATTTGTTGATTAATGATACTGCATTGATTGTAATAATAAAAAGAAATATGCTAGATTACTTAGTTATTACTTTCTATTTTTAGACATTACTCTTAATGCATTTTGTAGATTAACTATAAATTTTTATTTTATTAATATAGCAATATTTTCTGCAACTGTACATAAATCATTTTAAATAGTCCTAAATTACCATCATCAGAGAATGGACCCATGAATTTTAAGTTGTAATCAATTCCGATATCAATTATGCTTTTAGCTCGAGTGGTTCGTTTTACATTAACCACTCAGTAAGTTATTTTAAAACTCAAATACTATGCACTAGACAAAAGCGATATTTTAAGAGGTAGACCCTTGACATATTTTTAACTGTCCCATGCCTTGTTTGGATTACAAAAGTTGGTATAGGCACTCTGAAAGATTTATTCTGATAAGAAGCTAATGAACGAATATAGGAATAAGATTAAAAGCAAAACCATGTTAAACCGTATTTCCATCTGTAAGATTAAACATCTTACCCAGAAATCTATTAGTGTGTCTAAAATCAGCCTTTAATGCATGTCTCGGCGTTTTGCTCAATATAGATCTCAATGTCTTTTATTTCGATCCAGGATGTTACAAGTGGACTGCAATATTAGGATTAGTTATCTTTCCCCAAAACTCTTAGCAGAATTTCTCGGAATCTGGGTTATTTGTGTGAGCTTATGGCAGAAATAATTGAACAACATGTTCTGTAGTGGCTTGTTGCTAAATTGATAGAATACTCACTGAATAGCCCTTTAGAAAGAAAAACAAAATTCACTAGGAAGTAGACTAAATGCCTGTAGAGTCTATTCTTTGTAAATTATGATCATTCTCCTAAGTACTTCATTATTTTCCACAAAACACTTTTTTTATAAAGATTTCCCCATCAAACATCTTTCCAAAATGTTGTATTTTTTCTTTTATACTAAGAAATTTACTGTAAAAGTCTTGACAAAACTTTGTGGATTTAACCACGTAATGGTTTTCTAGTTGGCATCAAGCTTTTACTAAAATATGTAACATTTCTAGCGTATAATTGATTTTAAAAATTTACTAATAATTGATATTTAAAAAAAATAATCCCTTAAATAATAATAGCCTAATTTATCTTTTTGTCTGCCCTCCAATTTATGAAGCGGTTAGACCTGGAATGGATAGAAGCATCCATTCAAAGCAAATTAAGTTTATCTTCTCCTAAAATATCGATCTTATTCTAAAACAAATTGGTATAAATAGGCTTCATATCACAGCAAAAAATACTGTCTGGTTTAAAACGTTCGAAATCCAACCCTTCTCTCATTTTCGAGAGTTTAATCTATTTTCCCCGGTTAAGAGCGGGCGATTAAATTTATCCATTTACCACTTAATAAATATTTAAAAATAACAATTTTTTCTAGCATTGTGACGTCATTCCTTTAAACATCTCATTTACTTATTTCATATTTTAAACTATTTAAGTATCGTCTACACTATTTTAATATCTTTTATCACTGAACTTAGATATTACGTAAATGATTTTCTTTTATATTTGGCTTAAATAATAGATTAGGTACATATGTGATGATTTTAAATGAAATCATCGATTATATTTTGATGCAATGAAAAGTTTATCACCGGTATTAACAATAAATTCTTTTCATATAAGTCTAGGAGTCCAGTTCACGGACTAATAGACATCTAACTTTAAATTTATATATATTTGGAAATTAAGAAGTTTTTTCTTTTGTGTGTTTTGTGTATTATACAAAACCACACGGTTTGACTAAATGAATTCAATGTGATGCTAAACTGCATTCACAGGATCGGGAGACACTAAAGGAGTATGACGATAAATAAATTATGGAGAGTGAACCAGATAATTCTCAGTCAAAAAAGAAACCATTTTTTACCTGCGTCATTAAAATATTTACTAATCCCGTCATATGATGAGGTATATGCTAGTTGATATGAAATAAACGTTAATATGTCGTAAAATATATAAATATTTATAATATTGACTAGAAGCACATAACAGGAAAACTATTAAATATAACACATATTTGAAGTTCTAATTATTAATTCCTCCACTAAAAAAGATTCATCATTCCAAATATTGCAAATACTGTATTCGTATTATTTTATAATTGTTGTTTTAAAACTTACACAATGTAATGTATAGTCAGTATTAAGCATGTACAGGTAAAAGAATGTGAAAAATTTATATCCTTGTAAATTTTTTTTATGTAAATTCAATAACTTGATAAATGTTAATAAAAATTTTTTTGGTAGATATAATTAATGTATAGTGGACTTGTAAAGTTTAAATATAAAAATGCAAGATGTATTTACAGTTAATGAAATCTACATTATGACTATTTTCAGAAGTGGTGGTATTTCTGATTAACAGAAATGACACTATGATTTGCTATCGTAGATTTTTTATTATGTATTTAATGTTTGGTATTTAATCTTATTTATGTTTATTAAACATTAAAAAGTTTACATCTATAAAATGCATAGGAACAAAATGTTTTTTTTAAATTCTATTTGATTTAAAAAATTCTAACAGTTTAAATAGAATCAGTATAAAGCGTAAAAACTTAGACTGTAAAGTGTGCTTAATTTATATTAAAAAAATGCAAAAAAATAATTTTTCACCTTAACTTATTTACCCAGTATATATACTTTTTAAAATAGAAATTTTTCACTCCACAACTATCTCAGTAGTTTTTGGAAGTTAGAGTTTAACATTTCTAAAACAAAAATAATCGTCAGAGTATATAATGAAACTTTTTTAACGAATCAAAGGTTTGTTGTTGATGGATGTTGTTTAACCTTGTTAAATACAGGAATGTAATATTATACATGTTAAAATTAACTGAGTGCAGAAAAACACCACAATTTAGCTACTGCTCCTTCTAACTTTTCTTCTCAAAATTCGCTTCCTTAATTGAATTAAAATACATAGCATGACTTATACACTAGTTAAATAGTTACTGAATTATGTATAATATTTTGATAGAGTATATGTATTATGTATAGTATTTTTCCAAAACTTTAAGAATAGAACCTTTTAACACACATTCGTTTTTATTTCAAAAGAGAAAATATCCAGAGATGGAAAAATAGATATTAAAATAACACTTGTGAACTGAATAATATATTTTCGCTTTCAGATATATTTGCTTCCCAGTGTTTTCTTTGGTATTTTTTTCTATACAAAGTATTTTTCAGTATTATATATGTGAGTATACTTATAATTATTTAATATTTTCAAACCTATTTCAAGTAATATATGATTTATAAAGTAAATAACAAAGATTTTATAATTTTATTGTCTTTATTAATCATTTTTCTTTATGGTCTATAAATTGCCCTACATACATTTGAATTAATCATGCTGATATATAGATTTTCCAAATAAATTAAAATTAGTATATTCAATTCTTGTAACAGAAGAGGAGATATAAGCAAACATTGCAAATAACTTTTCTTAACATTCTTACATTTTTTAATAAACAAAGAATGATATCCTAACAAAACTTGAAGTTTCGAAATATTTCTAATAGATTGTTTTGAAAGAAAATACATTTAACTTCTATTAACTATATTTACATATAACCATTTTTTGTAAGGGAGTTTCTTGTTTAATTATTACCGGAGGCAAAAGTAACGACATATTGAAATAGAAAAGCTAATTAAAGCGTAAGAAATAAGTTAATTGTACATGATAATTAATATATATATATATATATATATATATATATATATATATATATATATAGACATATATAACTTTGAAATTTCTTTCTTTTGGAACTTCGATATATATATATATATATATATATATATATATATATATATATATATATATATATATATATATATATATATATATATATAATACATGTTATCAAAAACAGCTTCAGTAAAATTATAGAAATTACGATAGTGTTACCAGAATCCGTTTCAGTAAAATTCTATGAACTACGGTAATGTTACCAATTCATATTTATAACAACCTAATTTGTAAAGATTATTTGAATATGTGTACTAATTAATTACTCTAAAAAATTTGACACAAAATTAAACAAACATCAACTAAAAAGAAAGAGTAATAATGTTAAATATAATTATAATCTTTATTTTAAGATAAATATAGAGTGACTAATTGAATAATATATTACTTCTTTTTTCTCCTATAAAAAGGATTCCTAAATTTTTTAATCATTTTCACTTATAGAAGTGTTTTGTGAAATGATATTAAATCAACATCCTGATACAAAGTAAATTACAAGCTTTTGGCTCACAAGTAACTATTAAATCATGTGATTTACAAAGTTTTCTGGCTTAGAAATCAGTTAGATTAACTCCGAATTAACTCTGAAGTTATCACAGACTCTGAAGCATATTGTATCAAAGATAAAGCATTATAATGGAAATATTCAGATCGAAAGGTACTGTGTAGCCTATAAAAGATTTAGCACATTTATCTCACCCCTTGGTTAGGAGAGTTCTCTCTGAAGATATCTGATAAATTAAGGGAATTCACACTTGTGTTACACATGATAAAATTTAGTGGAATCTCAAGCAGGTTCTATAATACAGATCTATGTATGTATGTATATATATATATATATATATATATATATATATATATATATATATATATATATATATATATATATATATATATATATATATATATATATATATATATATATATATATATATATATATATATATATATATATATATATATATATATATATATATATATATATATATATATATATATATATATATATATATATATATATATATATATATATATATATATATATATATATATATATATATATATATATATATATATATAATATATATATATATACATATATATATGTATATATATATATATATATATATATATATATATATATATATATATATATATATATATATATATATATATATATATATATATATATATATATATATATATAATATATATATATATATATATATATATATATATATATATGATATATATGTATATATATATATATATATATATATATATATATATATATATATATATATATATATATATATATATATATATATATATATATATATATATATATATATATATATATATATATATATATATATATATATATATATATATATATATATATATATATATATATATATATATATACATATGTATATTTATTTACTTATATATAAAGTAATGGATGATTATAACCAAAAATGTATATAAAACAATTTTAATCTTAGTTCAGCGTATTTTATTGCTGAAATAAGTGTGTTCAATGTATTAATTTTATTACTACTATTTTTTATATTTAAAAGCAAAATTATAAAATGCTTTCCCCAGATTAAAATTTGAATGCTTTAAGGACATATGAAATAAGACAATTATAAATATTTTGCTATTTAAACTATTAATGTGTCTCAAATTCAAATCAAATATTTTATATTATGATTCACAACAACTAACAATGTTTTTGTTTATAATATGTATTGAGTGTCGAAAAATAAAATAACAGATGTATACATTTTAGCAATAATAAAGTTTTAAACCAAAGAAACCCTTTAAAAATATATATAATTAATTTTTCTTCAAGCATTTCTGTAAAAGAATTGATTGAAATATTATACTAGAAGAAAATGTTATTTTATTTACATTGATATCCAATCTTCTTTTTCATTTCAGTAAAAAAGCAATTTTTTCGTTTTAACTTCAATTTGTACTATCATTTGGCCTTAAATCTAAGTTTTCGGAGAATGATTTTCAATGTTACCGTTATATTGTCTTTAAATTAATACGGAGTATGTTTTTGTAAATAATTATATATTTTTCTAATAAAAAATTACAATCATTTTTGTCAAATAATGAATTTTTTTAAATCAGTAACGAACAATAAGATGCATTTTTTATTAAAGAATGTAGTAAAATATTTGATTAGCTAAAAACTAACCTACTCCCAATTTTAAAAAATCTTGCTAACGAGCTCAAAGAAAACTAATTTAAAATGTTAATTATTTACATAGAGAAAAAAACTAACTTTGAAACTTCTTTCTTTTGGATCTTCGAACAATGTAAATTGAAAAAAGCATCTGTAATTTACTTGATTTTGTATAGGATTTTAAATTAAGTTTTTTACTCTTTACAATATATATATATATATATATATATATATATATATATATATATATATATATATATATATATATATATATTCATATTCAGTATAGAAATGATCCACAAAACGTCTTTAAAATTCATTCATTCGGTATGTTACAACTCTGAAACAGGGGACACAACAGATTAGTCATAAAATTTCAAGTATAAATGGTCATCCCAGCTTTAAAAACAAACTAAAATAGCAAACTCTGGTTCTTTGAATTTTAAACAAATACATTGCAAACGTAAACTGAAGTGTGGATTAACCATGGGAAATTTCCTAAAAATGATAGACGTACTGGGATTGTTAAAGACTACTTTTGAATGTTGTATCACTAAAATTTTATGTAGCTAAAGATCAGATGAATAAGATTTAAGTAATACCACACTGTTTATTCAGACACAACTACATCACAAACGTAAACCGAAGTGTGAATTAACCATGGAAAATTTCTTAAAAATGATAGATTACTGGGATTTTTAAAGACTGCTTTTGAATGTTGTATCAATAAAAAATTATGTAGCTAAAGATGATTAGTCAAATGAATAATATTTAAGTAATACCACACCGTTTATTCAGAGACAAATAGATTACAAACGAAAACCGAAGTGTGGATTAACCATGGAAAATTTCTTAAAAATGATAGATTACTGGGATTTTTAAAGACTACTTTTGAATGTTGTATCACTAAAAATTTATGTAGCTAAAGATGCTTAGTCAAATAAATAAGGTTTAAGTAATACCACACCATTTATACAGAAACAAACTTAGGATGTTATCTGATAGCTGGCTAAAAATCTACTAAACTCAAGATTAAACAAGAAGTATATGAGGTAATTATATAACATTTATGTTTAGAATTAAATTTCCTGTTAGCGTCTCTTATTAATATTTTAGACCTAAAAACCGATTCCAAAGGCTGTTAGAGGCAATGAGAAATAATTTTATGCCAGGCTGAATTAAATGTGTGCACTTTGCTGCTTTTCAACAAGTGCACTACACGACGTGTGTTTACATTGCACTCCTTTCAGAAAGAGCAGAATCTCTAGAATATCTCTATTAATATCCCTTTTAAATTTGTGCCAGAAATAAGGTAAAATATATTAAAACTCCTTTTATATCGGTTTGGTGGTGAACAAACTCAACATGTTACTTAACGAGCATTTTAATCGAGGAAATAAAACTTACTCGATCGATACTTATAAAGATCTAAACTAAAACATCTTTAAAGCACAAAAGTAAGAAACAATAGGTTTACTCCTTCACAGTTTATCGATTATACATTTGGTTAATCAATTTTTAAAATAACAGACAGGGATTTTATAATCAATATGACCATTTATAAGTATATGAAAACTATTTTAATCAGAGATGAAACATTGTTACATAACTTAGAGAAAAATTAAGTGGTTTAACGCCCGATATTTTAAATTGAATCTAAACAGTACATGATGAAACTAAATACAAAGTCATAATTTGGAAATTTTTAGAATTATTAAAAGCTTGTGTAAAATGTAAATATATTTTTAATCGAAGTAAAACTGCGAATATTCACAAAGTATAATATATTATGAACTGAAAACAAAAAAAATTTGACTAGTATACTCAAATTACCACTAAACAGAAAAGTTAAAATGATGCAAATAAATCAAATGATTTTTGTACAACTATTCATTTTAAACCTTATTTATTTTATAAAATTTTATATATTTTTTATATCTGTTATATCTGTTCCCTATATTTATTTTAACTAAATAATTGAATATGTGTTTACTTTAAATAATAAGGACTCTTTTAAGTTTAAGAAAAAGTAAAATTTTATTTCATTTCCAATAATTTTATTTCAAATCCAGTGATAAATTCTTTTTAAAGTAAACAGACTTTATATTGTAAATACAATGAAAAAAATTACTTTTAAAAATTCAAATATATAAATAGCATAAAATATATTCTGGGTTAAGATTTTACTTTAACAGGGATCTATCAAACATTACATTAATGAAACATAAATTGCTTCAAAAGAGCTACAAAAATACTGAGCACTCAAATCTACTTCATTTTGGAAGACAAACATATTTAAGCACCTTTATAAATAGTTACTTTACCTTTTATAATGATCACTAGAATTACAGTGTTTCTTGCATAACTAAAATTGTTGGACAAGGTCATTTTAAACCTATGATATAAAATGCAATATTTCAGTATTTTAATGGCACCATATGCTAATATATATGTGTGTTTAGTATGTATGTATATATATAATATATATAAATATTATATATATATATATATATATATATATATATATATATATATATATATATATATATATATATATATATATATATATATATATATATATATATATATATATATATATATATATATATATATATATGTATATATATGTATATATGTATATATATATATATATATATATATATATATATATATATATATGTATATGTATATGTATATGTAAATGTATGTATATATATATATATAAATATAATATATATATATATATGTATATGTATATATATATATATATATATATATGTATGTATATGTATATATATATATATATATATATATGTATATGTATATGTATATATATATATATATATATAATATATATATATATATATATATATATATATATATATATATATATATATATATATATATATATATATATATATATATATATATATATATATATATATATATATATGTATATATATATATATATATATATATATATATATATATATATATATATATATATATATATGTATATATATATATATATATATATATATATATATATATATATATATATATATATATATATATATATATATATATATATATATATATATATATATATATGGTATATCAAATAATCGATTAAATATGTACTGTGGTTTTACTCTAAAGTAGTGATATTACAGAGCAAGAAACATTAAAAATTATCAATATATAAATTTATAAGCAGCTATAGTGATACAGCGAATGAATATAAAAATGTAAAACGATAAATATAAAAGCTAATATATTTTCAGTATTCAGCACCTCCTACCTTTTAGTTTTAAATGTAAGTATAATATTTTCCCTGTTATGCTATTTGAGCTCTTTTTTAAACTGAAAGTAATATATTTAGCTAGACGTATAAAAGAAAAACTCAAATAAAACATGAATTATTACTTTTTAAAAATGTAATTATTAATTTTCTTTATAATTTCCATAAGCAATTACTAGGCTTTAAAGAATTCCAAATACTCAGAGAAACAAGTCTAAAGGTATTTGAGTCCCAAAAGAATATTGATTTACTCTTGGATTCCTGGATAATTCTATAACAGTTATCTGTAAAAAAATACATATTATAGGAATTAAATTAAAAAAAAAGATATGCGACAAAATAAATTATTTCGTTTTTTCCTACATACTATAAAATGGCAGTTACGAGTTTTAATTTTTATTGTAATAAAGTAAATGAAACGATAAAATGTAATTACTTTCAGAAATGAAATTTAAACGGACATAAGCAGTTTATGTTTAATTAAAAGTTTTTTTTTCACTTGTGTAGTGTTTCAAAAACATGAATTAAAATTTAGACTGTTTATATTAGAGAAGGTTTATAATTTTTATACTAATATCTATCTTAAAAGAAGCACAATTTAAAAACAAATATCGAATTAAAATTTGAGGTCATTTCAAGTTAAATTAAATAATTAATCATAGAGGAAATTGAATTTAACACTATTTTATTTATTTATTTAATTTTTTATTTTCAATATGTTTTAGAGTTTTTAAAAATAAAAAAATAAATATTTAAAAAATAAAATTTTATATTATTTTTAAGATTATAAATAAATTTTTGATGCAATAAAATTTATAAATCTTATTGGATTTTTATATAATATATTTATTAAAACTGTATCAATAATATTTTCTTTAAATTTGTTTTAATTGTCACATAATAACTAAAATGTGTTCATAAATTTCCAGATATATAAGTATATACGTGTGGAATTACATCCAATTTAAAAATATTTTGATACTTTCATAGAAAACATACTTCACAAAAAACAAACATTAATCCCTTCTATGGATTTCTAAGAAATTGAGATAGGTTCTTCTGTTTGAATTTACTTTCGATAAATAGAACTGTGTGTGTTTATCTGTACATCTTACCAAACAAAACAAGAAATCACCGATAACAAATTAATCAACTATTTCTAAGAAATCAGTCATGAATCGACAGCATTTTTTACAGTATTTGGAGGTCATAATGTTTCTTGTAACCTTATCTGGAAAAATCATGTTAGACGCCACATACAGTGATAATAGAGTTTATGCAAATTTTTTAAAGTGACGAAATATCTTATACTGCTTATGTCAGTTGATATATGCAGACAAAAAATAATTTTGGCTGATATGGATAAATACATTCGAAGGGCTTATTTTTATACAAGAAGAAATGAAATATAGGAGTTTTATGTCGGCTGCACATTAAGCCGTGATTTTGTTTATTTATTTATTTAATTATTTATACTTTTATCTGATAGAATAGAATTTATTCAATTTAATTTTAATTTAAATAATGATACTTATGATGTAAAATACTTTTATGTGATATTAAATTTAGGAGTATCATTTAGTATAACAGAATTTATTGAATTTAATTTTAATTTAAAGATTGATACTTATAATGTAAAAAAAATTTATCTGATATTATATTTAGGAGTATTATTTAGTTCAATAGAATTTAATCAATTTAGTTTTAATTTAAACATTGATACTTAAGACGTAAAATACTTTTATTTGATATTAAATTTAGGACTATTATTTAGTATAATATAATTTATTCAATTTAATTTTAATTTAAATATTGATAATTATGACGTAAAATACTTTTATCTGATATTAAATTTAAGAGTATTATTTAGTATAATATAATTTATTCAATTTAATTTTAATTTAAAGATTGATACAACAAGAATTAAAACTATTTTATAAATAGTTAGTAAAATTTATATTTAAATTAAAAAAAATTTAAAGAACATTTGGCAACACCGTAGTTGTATTAGGCATTTATAAATTGTTTATATTTGTTCTTTATAATGTTACCTATTCAGTACTCTTTTAGCGAATAAGACAATGCCAAATCGAATAAAAAACTAAGTAGTGTCTAAAACTAAACTAAACTAAAAAACTAGTAGAAATATAGTTTGCTCAAGCAGAGTTTTTAGAGATTATAAAAAATAGGATAAAAATTAAAATTTTAAATGCGATAAAACTGATATTAATATTTTGTTAATCAGAGTAACGCTATTACACAAACTACGTACGAAGTATATTTGATTTTTAAGATGTTCTTATATTTAATCAAAGAATGCTCAATATAAAAAAAATGCCAAGAATACTAAGTAGAATTACAGCACTGCCAAAGACTATATTTTCGTGAACGCCTAAGAATAAATAAAAAAGCATATAATATATAAATCTACATTTTAATTAAATTTTAAAAGATATTTTAAAATATGAAATATACTAAAATCTTGTATTTAAAATTTGAGCCCAAAGATTTTTTCATAATAATAAAATGAAATACCTGAATTTTAAAATTCAGTAATGTTGAATCCTCGGTATGAATATAATGTCCTTTAGACTGAACCAAGTAATATCATAGCCAATAATGAATAACACACACGCACACATACATATACATATATATATATATATATATATATATATATATATATATATATATATATATATATATATATATATATAGATAGATAGATAGATAGATAGATAGATACTTATGCATATACAAACACACACACACATATATATATATATATATATATATATATATATATATATATATATATATATATATATATATATATATATATATATATATGTATGTATAGCAATTTGTGTCTATAATTTACTTCTATATAGTTTATAAAGATATGATGAATTTTTAAATAAAAATATTATATAAAGCTTTGTTTTTCTGAATGATATTATTGCACAAATTACAGACTATATAAGAATAAAAAAAATTCTTTGAAATGGATTGCAAATTCCTTACTATAAAATTTAATGTCATTAATATTTATACAAACACACACACACACACACACACACACATATATATATATATATATATATATATATATATATATATATATATATATATATATATATATATATATATATATATATATATATATGTATGTATAGCAATGTGTGTCTATAATTTTCTTCAATATAGTTTATAAAGGTATGATGAATTTTTAAATAAAAATATTATATAAAGCTTTGTTTTTCTGAATGATATTATTGAACAAATTACAGACTATATAAGAATTTAAAAAAATTCTTTGAAATGCATTGCAAATTCCTTACTATAAAATTTAATGTCATTAATATTTATACTAATAACATGATTGAAAAAGACGTTATTACTAAAAACGTATAAACATAATTTGTTAAAAGAGTTTTAAAAGATTATTTAAAAGTATTATTGATATATGTATATATGTATGTATTGATATAGGTATGATATGTACTATATATATAGTACTATATGTATATTAAAATTTTGAATTTCATAGAATGTAGGTAAAAGCTTTGCTGTTTAGAATGAATTTACTACACAAATTACAGGCTATTTATATCTGAAGTTTAAAAGTTCTGTATTATCGAATTGGAATATTTCCACTATTGTAATAAATCAATTGATTTATGCTTTAAAAGTAACGTAAATTTTACTCTAACGGAAAAAAATAAATAAATAGAATCATCTGACATCACAAAATTTCAATGCATTCATCTTTCGTTCCTAAGCAGAAATGATATTCCGTGGCTATTGTTATAAATGTTTCATCTTGCCGATTATAGTACTACACAATTTACTACACAAATTACAGGCTATTTATGTCTGAAGTTTAAACGTTCTCTAGTATCGAATTGGAAAATTTTCACCATTATAATAAATCAATTGATTTATGCTTTAAAAGTAACGCAAATTTTACTCCAACGGAAAAAATAAATAAACAAAATCATCTCACACCGCAAATTTCAATGCATTCATCTTCTGTTCCCCAGCAGAAATGCCATCCTGTGGCTATTGTAATAAATGTTTCATCTTGCTGATTACAGTACTACACAAATTACAGGCTATTTATGTCTGAAGTTTAAAAGTTCTGTAGTATCGAATTGGAAAATTTTCACCATTATAATAAATCAATTGATTTATGCTTTAAAAGTAACGCAAATTTTACTCCAACGGAAAAAATAAATAAACAAAATCATCTCACATCGCAAATTTCAATGCATTCATCTTCTGTTCCCCAGCAGAAATGCCATCCCGTGGCTATTGTTATAAATGTTTCATCTTCCCGATTATAGTACTACACAATTTACTACACAAATTACAGGCTATTTATGTCTGAAGTTTTAACGTTCTCTAATATCGAATTGAAATATTTTCACCATTATAATAAATCAATTGATTTATGCTTTAAAAGTAACGTAAATTTTACTCTAACGGAAAAAATAAATAAACAGAATCATCTGACATCACAAATTTCAATGCATTCATCTTCTGTTCCCCAGCAGAAATGCCATCCCGTGGCTGTTGTTATAAATGTTTCATCTTGCCGATTACAGTACTACACAAATTACAGGCTATTTATGTCTGAAGTTTAAAAGTTCTGTAGTATCGAATTGGAAAATTTTCACCATTATAATAAATCAATTGATTTATGCTTTAAAAGTAACGCAAATTTTACTCCAACGGAAAAAATAAATAAACAAAATCATCTCACATCGCAAATTTCAATACATTCATCTTCTCTTCCCCAGCAGAAATGCCATCCCTCGGCTATTGTTATAAATGTTTCATCTTGCCGATTATAGTACCTCGTCTAGAAGAAATGGGTCTAAGTGAGATATATAGCGTTGCAGTGACATGTAGAAGCTCTCTCTTTACGCCTGGATCTTGGAATCATTATTTAAAAGCAACTGCGTCGTGTGTGAGTTCGGTTCTCTCAAATCTGTTCTCTAATGACCGGCGAAGGGTGGGAGGGATATCTAGAATTACATCCGTTGCTTCTACGGCAGAACAAATCACTCTTATCACACTGTGTCATTTCTGCGTCGGGTGCGGTCCTGTTTGGATAAACAGTCCCACCATATTTCATCCAAAAGGAAAAAATAATTCAGTCGGAGAAATTTTATTTATTGGGAATGCAAGGAGATTTTTCTAAGGATTTATTCACTGTTTTTAAAATTACTGCCTGAATAATCTTAGAAAGAGTTATTTTTAAAGGCTTTCTAAACACGCATTTGTAGAATAGATGAGAATTTAATAATAGTTTTAGTAGATGTAGAATGATACTGAAATACTTTAAGAAAGAAATAAACGAATTGAATAGATAGTATCATATTATAAAGCATATTTGACATATATGGTATATGTATATATTTTTTTACCGTTCTAAAGTCATATTCTCAGTGTTCATCAAGGAGAAACTATCGCGGTGGTCGATCCATCAACCATTTTTTATTATAATATAAATTATTATATTATATATTATATAAATATAATTATATGGGGAAAAAAGGATTAATTATAAAATAAATAAACATGATTAATTTTTATTTTATGGTCACAGTTATGTGTATTGAGTACTATAATAAATTATATGTGGCATTATAATATATATAATTATATGGGGAAAATAGGGCTTAATTATAAAATAAATAAACAAGATTAATTTTTATTTTATGGTCACAGTTATGTGTATTGAGTACTATAATAAATTATATGTGCCATTATAATATAAATTATTATATTATATATTATATAAATATAATTATATGGGGATATTTTGTAGCTATGAAGTTTGAATTTTAGAAGAATTTTACCTGATAAATATATATTGCAATAAAATATAAATATTTAAAATTATGGTTTGAATCAGTAAGATAATCCCTTATTTCCTAAAAATACAGAGCCCTAAATTTAACAATAATATCTACAGAAGAAATTATATTGGATTAAAATTTACTTGTATACAAAGAAAAGCATTTTTTGCCAATCACGAATTATTAAAATATATTGAGATGCTCTGGCTAAAAGCTGTGTGTTCTCTTTTATAACCCGCGGGGCTATAATCACGATAGATAATAATTTTCCTTTTATCATAATTCAACCCAATCTCGGCAAGGCAGTACGGTCTTGAAATGAGGAAGTGACAGTTTTTGCTCGAATCCTTTCAGAGCTCACGGCTGTTCGCTTTTATTAGCACCAAACCATTAATCTTCCCTTTACAGGCAAAAGTTTAGATTCTAAATAAATTACTTCCCTTTTATAAGGCAAGAAATATTCCGAATGAATAACCTTTCAAAGTGAATAAATCTGCAACCTTTCAAATTCATATTTTTTTGTTTGTACAAAATTTATACTTATTCTAGAGCAATTTAATTTGTAAATTTGTAAATATTTTTCCCTCCATATATCAGTTTTAGTTTTTCCTGTCAATATCTTCAAATTCCCTCTTTAAAGGAGATTGGAGTCAGCAAGATTTAAATGATAGATACAATTTTAAAAACGCTTGTGAAAATAAAATAAGTAATTCTTATGTTAAACAAAGTGAGGAAATTAGTTGATATTATCCAAAAGACTTATAATTAGAAAAATAAAGAACATTTATCAATCACGATTACACTGTAAAACATTTTTACTCTGCTAAGTCCAATCTAACTTACGTCGTGTTATATCCGAATTTTTGTTTTTCTGATAAATTTCTGTAAATCACTTTAAAGCATGTAAGAAAAATGGGGGAAATAAGAAATTAATGATAGACACAATTTAATAAAAATAATTTTGTGATATTAAAATAAGTAAGCTTGTTTAATTAAATAATGTAACGAAATTATTTAAAATTAATTATAATTATCTTTTAATTACACTCTAACAAATATTCTAGCACATTTAACCATAATATAACATAATTTAAGTTGGATTTTAATCTACTTCTATTCTGTAAATCACTTTAAAGCATATAAGGAAAATGGGGAAAATAAGAAATTAATGATAGACACAATTAAAAAAACCCCATAATTTTGTGATATAAAAATTAGTAAGCTTGTTTAGTTAAATAATGTAACAAAATTATATAAAATTAATTATAATTATCTTTGAATTACATTCTAACAAATATTCTAGCAAATTTAACCGTAATATTTATAACATAATTTAAGTTGGATTAAATCTACTTCTATGCAAAGAGGTGCATTTTGTTCTAATCACGAGTCAATGTATTTGAAAGGCTCTAGATAAAAATTATCTAAAATCTGTAATAACCCCCGACGCTTTAATCAGGATAGATAATAATTTTATTTAAATTGTAACTCAAACAATTTCAAAAAGCTATAATTCTGTGTACTTAAAATTATTAAACTTAGTAACATATCGAAAAAATTTAAATTTATTTAAAATTATCATTCAGTAACCTCCTAACAACTACTCGACTACAATTTCAGTATTGAAATTTACAAGAAATTAAGCTGAATTAAAATCACTTTCTATACAGTGCATACTGTCCTAATCACGAATTAATAGAATATTGAAATGATCTGCATAACAGCTGTATGATCTTTTGTATTACTGCCAGCTCTATAATTGTGATTGATTATTATTTTCCTTTTATCACAATTCAACCCAATTTTGGCAAGGTGTGTAGCTCTTCCTGTAAATTTATAAATTCCTTTCGAGAGTCACACCAACTTATGTTTTTATAGTACTCGTAAATATCCGTAAATTCATTTTTAGGTATAAAAGAAGAATGCCTAAAAAAGAAATTAATTAAAAACACCATCTAAAAATTATAGCCTCATGAAATTAAAATATGCAAATCTTATTGTATTAAGTAGAGTAAAGATATAAACTGAAACTATGCAGAAGACCTATATTGTCAAATTAAGAATATTTTTAAATTCCACTACAAAACTATATTATTATACTAAAAATCATTGAAATTATATCTTATATTATGTCATATCTCAATTTATATTTCACCAACACTCCTAAAAATCTGCAAATTTTTTAAGCATAAAAAAAGAATGGTATGAACAAGAAATTGTTAGGCACAGTTTTAAAAACCAGAACCTCGTGACTTTAAAATAAATAAAACTTATTTAATTGAACTACTTGATGACATTAATCAAGATTATCCAGAAAACTAATAATGACTAAATTAGAATCTGTAATCAGTCCAAATTATACAACTAAACAATACATAAAAGAATAAAAATAATAAAAGAATATATTAGTTTCAAATATATATAATTTCCTTTTAACGGTAAGTAGTAAAAAAAAAGGTAGGATATAAAATAGCAATTGTAGTTTCCTTACAAATGTTATAATGCGAATTACATTTGTCACGCGATACAGATCCTACCTGTTGACAATTTCGGACTTCCAGAGCTTTTTCTACCCTTATCGGAATCGTTAGAAAGAATCGTTTTAAATTGGTTATGCCATCGATGAATATTATATTGTGTTCACATTTAAACGATTCACTGAATGTACATTGTTTTGTAATAGTAGATTCACAACTAATAATCGGAAAAACACAAAACTGTTTTCTTCAGAAACTAAATATTTGATGCAGAATCTAACATACTAGAAAATTTAAAGTAAATTTATTTATCTTATATTCAACATTAATTTTATTGATTTAATCATTTTAGCTCTTCATGTTGTTGATGATGCTATAAATGTGGCTTCTTTTCTCGTGATTCTTTTTTTATTCTTTTCAATTATATAGTTACATTAACATAAATATTTATTATGATACCAAATAAAAGACAGTAAAGAAACTGTAAATCGATTAATATGAAGAGTGTTTCAAAACAATTTTACAACTTTATGTTTAATATTAAAAATATGTAGTATTAGAGTGTGAAGAATATTATGCAATATTTTTTTTTATAAGTTCTGTTTATGTTGTTTACCGTTGTTTAAAATTGTTTGTTACCAATGCCGTAAATGAAGGAATCTTTTGTTCTAATCATCGTTATTTATATATATTTTCTTTGTTTTAAATTAAATAAGAAATATATTTATTAATTTTTTTATGAAAGGAACGTCTGAAGTCAACTACAATGTATTACTATTTACACTGATTTTTGAATTAACTTGTACTATTTAGGCGATTTAAATAGTTAACTTATAGAGTACATTATATGTTATGCTATGATTAATTCAATTTTCATTGTTTTAGGATAATTCAGTACATGTTATCTAAGTAGTAAATTCGTGAATTAAAAATTATCCAGTATAACTTATATATTACTATTGTCTTTAACTTTATATTTCTTTATGATAATATAATCTATTAGTTGATGGAAGTAAATACAAATTATTTTAATTATTAATTTAATTTTCATTGTTTTAGGATGATTTAGTACATGTAATCTAAGTAGTAAATTTGTGAATTAAAAATTATCCAATATAATTTATATCTTACTATTGTCTTTAAATTTGTTATTCTTTATAATAATATAATCAATTTGTTGATGGAAGTAAATTCAAATTATTCTAGTGGGAGGTTTTATCGGTACATTAATGACATCCTTTTGTATAAGAACAATATCTTAATTGTAAAAATACGAATAGTATTTAAACAATACAGTCTCTAACTATACAGATACTGATACTGCTAAAGAGCTAATCTTTAGTAAAATCATATAACCTTATTGAATCTTTATGAATTGATACATATATTTTTATAGTATATGTAATTTCTAAATGTAATATACTTGTAGGTGGACTAGTATTTCATAATTCATTTTTTTTTGGCATACACTCTACTGAAAATGTTATTGTATCATCAACGTAAAACCGTTTTGTGGTTTTCTTGTTCTATGGTCAATTACTTTGGCATACGAACACTGCATATATGCGATATATAATAAAATAGTACAATGTAAAACACGTTAATTAGTACTTTTTAAGCATTTCTATTTAAATTGTTTCTCCTGCATTCCATAATATTAACATTGAAACTAATTACTAAAAATGAAATTTATAGCATGTCATATAAATGCCCTCCTCTATACATTTCAGTTATAGTATACATATAATTCACCAAATAATACCTGCAAAATTATAACGGTTTTATTCAGTTGAGAAATGATCTCATTCTTTCGTATATTATGTGCCTTAAACAAATACTAATTATCTTTTCCCCGGCAGATGTTGTCCTTTCAAAAGTTTTCTTGTGATTGAGTGGAACGAAAGATTTCATTTAGGGCTGGAGTCAAATAACTCCCATTTCAGCTTCTAATTATTTTAATTCATTCTTTATACACATCGCTATTTATACCTGTAGCATTTTTATTGTCTTTAGAGATATTTATATGACTTGAAATTTCAAAGAGAAAATACATGTTTCAGTGTTGATTCAGTGTTTTTTTTCTTTAAATACCACATGATAGTGGAAGAGATACAATGATAACATTCTAATCATGTATTTTATTTAGTGTTGTACGGGAATACATTCTATTGTATTTTATAATTATTTGATTCCATCCTGAAAATATTTGAAATTTCTAATATTCTCGATATTATAAATATACCTTAAAAGTTAGAAATAAAGAAATGGAAGGCAATTTATTATCATTGCGATAAACGTGCAGGATGTGTAGGAATACAAAAGGTGTTAATAATTAGATATCACTGCAGGTCGAAAAGGTTTTCATTTTCCACTAGAAGGCGTTGATCGAAAGGTTTCGGAAATAGCGATCCAACTCAAAATCAGAGTTTACAATCTTGTTTATTATGATGAACAACAAAAAGTATCAAAATCTTTAAATAAAGGATATACAGAGCCCACATGTTGGAACGTGAAAAAGGCAATGAGAAATGAACGCTTTTACACAAATGATGTCAATCCCTGATGCAGTATAAGTTGCTGTTTTAATGATAAGGCCTGTACTGTCTGATAAGGGATGTTTTCTGTGCGTATAAATGTTTAGCCTTGAGTAAACTATAATATAATATTTCGCATATGCAGACTTCTGATGGGATTGTAGTTCACTCTATCGATCCTTTAACACTCTCTACCGCATGAAAGAATTTCAGGTGCCGACCATTTTATTCCGAATTCATGCTATGTGCCTTACATCTCCTATAATGTTGTCAAAATTTAATCACCATGTAGGTCTTTGAGTGTTGATTAGTTATGATGGTTGTTATTTTTGATTAATGCCATATAACGTTTCAAGAGCTGCAAAGATTGCTTTCGGAAATATAATGTGTATTGATTCAATGTATTATAAATAATCTTGCAGCAGCTCTCAAAATGGTTCACACTCAATGTATCCCAGGTGCCTTCAATGTATGACAAATGTGCCGCAGCAGTAATAAAAAATCTTAATATAATTAAAAAAGGTGTAAAGGTACATCAAAGTTTAATTTTTTTTTCATTCGCCACTGAGTAGTCTAGAAGCAAATTAATTCCTTGTATATATCTAGAAGTGATGCAGAATCTCGACATCCGAATCTCCTAAAATGGGTTTAGCGGCACACTGGGATTCTTCGATTGTATTCCAGTTGGGCGTAACGAAGATATGTGTATATCGTTATCTAATAAGACGCAGCAAAGTTCCTACTGCAGTTTTCGTAGTTAACTAACTAGCTCTAAGTCCTATAAATTTTAATGTTAATTTTATATTGCGCTTATTTGTTACATGTAATCTATATTGATTACATGTTTAAATCTATTATACCTTCATAATAACCAATCGTTCTTGACTTTGATACATTGGTATTTTTTGTAACGTTGTTTTTGTAACAGTAGTGCCCATTTTTCAGGATTGTTTATAATATGGCTTACACAGTATAAGAACGGTAAAGATAATTTTAAACTTTTTTATATTTTGTTTACTCTACGGCTATTTTTAAAATTTTTGGTAGGGCCGTGGTAGCAGGGTTAGTAGATAGTCAGTCTCGTAACCTAAAGGTGGCGAGTTCTTTCTTCGTCTCGCCCAAAGATCGCCTTGTAGTGAATGGCATTTGGGGGTTAAATATGTCTTGACTGCAAAGTCCTTGGAATTCCCATAAAAAATTATACCTCTGGGGGTACTAAATCAGGGATGAGTAGGTCTCTGGATTGGATATAAATTCTGATTGCGGAGAGACTGAATGACTGAGTGTATGAATGAGCTCGACCTGCCCCTAAAAAGGTTGTGTCGCGTGTGTTCGAGCTAAGTCATTCTTTCCCCTTAACAGTGCTCGTTAACAACGAAAGGCTGACACTTCTGCCTTAATTCGAAAGAGCGGCGCTCATTCTGTCTTAGTATAACCAAGTGGCTTTAGACCCACCCATCCACCCAAAATGTTTGGTACTTCCTCCTTGAACTCATAAGCGTGTATAAAAACCAGGTTAAGGCAGAAAATTGAAATCTTTTCATTTCATTTACTTCCTTAAGAAATATACTTTTCGATTTATCATGTTATAACTGTACTCGTAAGCTTTGATATTTTTTTTCTGAATGATGTACATATTTATAAGTTTTTTTTTGTTTTCGAGTATAAAACCTTTTAAGTACTTTAACTGCAATATATGCAATATTAGGTATAAATTAGAAAAGAAGAAAAAAGAATTGAAAAAATTATCATTTTTCTGGAAAAATGTCTGCTTCTATTTTATGGATAAATGCAAAATTTATGAAATATATTATTACAATAATATAATGCGTGTGTATCTAACTCATGAAGTGACTAAAGTCACTGTATTTAAAATCTATTTTAATCTTAAAAATATTGTAACATGTACATAGAGAATGGTCATGAAGATTCGAATGAAATCACCATTTAACTTAACAGACTAATTTATTGAAGCTAAGTAGCAACTCACAACTTTAAAAGATCGAGAAGTTGCCTACAACTAGTGCGTATCAGCTTTTATACCAGAACAGAATATTAGAGAAATAACTAATTCACATATTAAAGAAAGATCTAGAATGTTCGAGAATAAAAATCCATATTTTGGATCTAAAAATCCATACTTTGGATCAACCGCCATGCCGAGCATCGAACCCACAATATTCAGGCCTGGATCTCACGCTTTGACCATTCGGCTACGGGGCTCTTTAGATAAGCTGCTTTATGTGGCAGTATTTATTTCTAGTTTAGTTAGAATAGTTTACAATATTTTTATATGTTTATCAGTTTTTTTTTATATTAAAACTATTCTGACACTATGTATCTCCTTTATTTTGCAGTTGCTGTTGTTATTGCTTTTTTCATCTGTTGGGCCCCATTCCACGCTCAGCGGTTGATGGCCATTTACATCACTGAGCCCACAAATGCTGAAATCGAGGCTTTCGGATACCTTACCAATATCTCTGGAGTGCTGTACTACGTCAGTGCAACCATCAATCCCATTCTCTACAGTATACTGTCCCTGAAGTTCCGACATGCTTTTCGGGACACGCTGGGTCGGTGCTTGGGACGGGGATCGTTTCGCCGGGACAGAGGTCGACACATGAGCCTCTACAACAGCACTTTGAGATCCGCTGGTTACGAGGTTACAGATCTCACAATGGTGTCTGAAGTAGGACACCTGGAAAATAGCAATGGATCAAAGAAGCCCTACAGAAATTTGGAATTCAAAGAAGTTGTCATCAGTTCTGCACCTTTGGCGAGAAAGAAGACTGGAAGTACTATCAGCAATGCTTCTCTGAGAGTAACAGACGCGTTCGAAGATTCCGGTATATCCGAATATATAGATGAAGTCAAAGACAGTCGATGCTGAAGATTTGACAGTTAACATTACTTCATTACTTTTCAACGTTGCATACTTACACTGAGTTTATTATGTCTTTTTATTGAGGTGCTAGTATTAAATTATGTTATGTATTACAGAGCTGCCAACGTACAAATATAATTATATAAAAAGAAATTGTAGTGCTAGGATGAAATTACGAACAAATTCAAAAATATTCCTGAGAGATGATTAGTTTAGATGAACTTTAGTATTTATCCAATAATTTAGAATTTTGTATTTTAATCTTGAACTCTTATTCGCTATACGGTTGCATATGTGCTTATGATCAATACTTATTGTTCCTTCATTTCTATGTATTAAATTATGTACTATGTACTATGTTAATAAAATATACTGTATGTATGTAAAGTGATTTTAAAAATATTCACCATAAATCTTATTTTTATCTCTTACTATTTACAAGAAATAAACTATTTATGTATTTGTAAATATAAATAAATTTGTATGATATTCTTTTTTACTGTATAAAATATTTATTTATATTGATATTATTCCAACATAAAATGATATTTATTAATTAAAAGAATTTAATCTAAGGCAGCTAATATAAATTCTACTTAAAATATTTTATTGGGGTTATTTTCATTTACAAAAACATTCTTTATTTAGAAGTTTTTATGTTACATGAATTAAATAAATATTTAGGTCTTAAAAATTATACTTTTTTAAAAGTCAACAAAAATTATATTCCAAAAGTGTTTTTTAGTATTAATTTAAAATATTCAGTCATTTTTACTATCACTAAACTCGAAACTAAACTGATTGGAATTAAACTTATAAACATGTAGATTGTATCCCATTTTGGTTAAAATTGTACAATACCTAAATATATCAATTTGTTAATTCAATTGTTATGTTCTGTAGTTTTAATTAAAATAACACTTTATATTAAATGCGTTGCATTTCAAAAGCATGAGTTGAAACAACTAAAATAATACTAAAATTATATTGTATATTTTGAATTTTAATGCAATGGGATATAATTAAATGAAATGCTATACGTTTAAATGTTGGACTCTAAATTTATATATTATGAAATGTTTCGGTAAATTTATAACAATTAATCCCTACAATATAATTTAATTTCTGCATTTGAAATGGTTCGTACATTCAAAAGCTTCATTGATTTAACATTCTAATTAAAAGTTATGTTCTACTAATTAATCTTATTTTAATGAATTTTTTAATGTTGTGGTTTATCACAACCAATGTGTGTAAACTTCATGTAAAACATATCTTAATATGTATTTCTGCTTCTGTGTACTCTTCAAATGCTTGCAGGTATGAAATATTACAATGTAATATCGTATTTGTTTGTCATGTCAATATATTGTTATTTTATAGATAGCAGCTATATAAGCTTTGATATCTCTAAGTGAGTTAAGTGTGTAAATTTGAATTTATCATTCCATGGAGTAATTGGTAATAGATAAAACTCATATTATTTTAATCTTATTGACTACCAACTTAATTATTTTATGTGACAGAAAACTGCTTGTCAAATTTCTGTTTATATTAGAAGTAGTTTAAGACTGTTTATTTGAAGTTTTATTTATTTATAAACATTTTGATTTTGTAATAAGCATTCATGTGCAATGAGGTTTATGTATAGTTATTAGCAAGTTGTTTCATTCAAAATATTTTGAATTCTGGTTCTATGTAAATATTTGAGAACAAATAGAGTGCGCATATTATATTAACAATTATGATATTTGAAAATTTTATCAATCAAAACAGTCACAAAATATTTATTGTTAAGATTTATACTTGCGTTTATTATGATATGAATAATCTGAAAATTTCTCTGTTAATAATAAATGGAAATTATATCTTTTTATATGTAGGGTAAAGTTAAAAGTTATCTTTTAATATAAACATTCAACATAATTTTTACGTAATTTTATATATAAAAGAACAGCTAGAAAATCAAAGAATAAATTTTCAAAATCTTAATTTAATCTTTAATTAGTTCTTTTATTTTAGTCTATATAAAAGAAAGTTCTTTTTAAGTTCTTATCGTTTATATAAAAGAATGTTATTTAAATTCAATTTATATAAAAAACTCATATTATTTTAATATTATTGCCTATCAATTTAATTATTTTACATGACAGAAAACGGTTTGTCAAATTTCTGTTTATATCAGACCTACTTTAAGACTATTTGGTTGAAGTCTTATTTATATATAAACATTTTGCTTTTGAAATAATCATTCATGTGGATGAGGTTTATGTACCCTTATTGGCATGGTGTTTCATTTATAATATTTTGAATTCTGCTTCTATGTTAGTATGTGAGAACAAATATTGTCCATGTTATTTTAACAATTATGAAATTTGAAAATTTTAACAACCAAAACAGTTACAAAATATTTATTGTTAAGATTATCATATGAATTACCATAAAATTTCTTTGTTAATAATAAGTGGAAAGTATATCTCTTTATATATGTACGGAAAAGTTAAAAGTTATCTTTTAATCTAAACATTCAACATAAATTCTACGTAATTTTATATATAAGAGAACTACTAGAAATTCAAAGATTAAATTTTTAAATTATTAATTTAATCCTTAATTAGTGTTTTATTTCAGTTTATATAAAAGTATCCCATACTGTAAAGAAATCAGAACAACTTTATGTGTTACATAGCAATTAAAATTAATTTTAATTTTTTTCATTTAATTTTAGTTTTTTTAATTCTGAACAAAAAAAATTCTATTGTTGTTTATAATTCTGAAAATAGGAATGAAAGAAAATAACAGCAAATGTTTTGAAATTTGATTATAATGAGAACTTAAAATACTATAAACTATTTATATATCTTTAAAACTTACAATTATTTATTTACAGATTTTATAGTTTTATGGTTATGTCAAACGAATTAAATTTTCTAACGATAAATAAGACTTAAATAATTTGCAAACAAAATTAAATTAACTTTTTTCTAAAACTATTGTTAAATTGACATGTTATCTGAATAGTTTTGACTACATCAATAACTTAAGAAAAAAGTTATTTACACTTCATGTATACGGAAGTGCCAAGCTTTTCAAATATTTAGCTGTCATCTTATTAATTTCCGGTTTTAAGAAACGGCTTTAGGGCATGCATTTAAAATTTCGTTGCAGTTTATCACGTTTATGCAAATCAAGATTATTTTGTCATGAAGAATCTAACATTTTTTTCGATGGTGAATAAATTCCTAAAAATGAATGCGATTAAATTTTAGTATTGAAAATATTTAATCTGTTTAAAGATAACTTAATTAGACTGAAAAGCATTTACCACGTTCCCTGACATATTATCCTCACGAAAGATAATTTTAAGAACTGATTTTTAAAATTTATATATTTAAGAACTTTTTCCTTTTATTCCTTAATTGTCAGTAATTGTCAGTAATTCTAAGTTGTATTTTTATCATAATTTATGTTCCTCGGATTATAAAATTTAAGTTTTGTGTAAAATTAAGCTTTAAGCACATTAGATGTAAAATATACCAGATAAATGAAATTATTTGTAGTAAATACAAATATACCAATAGAAAATTTTGAATGTGAAATTGTGTTAATTTAAAAAAGAGCAGTGGATTTTCTAAACTGTTTTGTTGATTTTAATCAACATGTTTCAAATGTTATTTGCGGTATAGTTTTGTCACAATGGTTTCAAGTTGAAAGGAATATCTTAATAATTTTAAAAGTTATTACTTTTCTTTAATTCAAGAGAATTTATAAAAATTCTCCCCGCGTTTCCCTCTTATGTATTCAAAATTAATGTTTAATCTTATGATAATTTTAATTAAGGTTTAAAAAACATTTAAATATTGTTCTCTACATTCGATAGATATGTAGTTAGGAAAATATAATAGTTATAATATCAATTTTTCTTTCGATCAAAATATCTATAAGAACAGTTTTAATCTAAAGTAACTGATTTTTTTGCTATTCAAAACAAAATAACTCGAACAATTACCTCATATTCTTCAAGGTAAAATATAGATAACATTATAGGTATATGCATGTTAAAAATTATTCTGAGATGTTTTAAATACTCGGTAAATACATTTTTTTAAAATTTCAATAGTAATAAATGAGTAATCAATGAGTTCAACGAGTAATAAATAAATTGCCTTTCATGGTAATGAGTATATAAATTGACGGATATCAAAACATACTTTTTAATTAATATTCTCAATTTTATTTCATAATTCAGTGTGAATTTATAGACAAATTTTGCCCAATTGAATGTTTCTTGTATTCTAAAAAGATTTTTTGCTCAAAATAAATGAAATCAATGAGTAATAAATAAATTTTCTTTCGTGATAATAAGTATATAAATAGAAGAATATCAAAATATACTTTTAATTAATATTCTTAATTTTATTTCATGATTCAGTGTGATTTTTTAGACAATTTTTGCTCATTTGTATCTGTTTTGTATTCTAAAAGGATTTTTCACTCAAAATAAATGAAATCAATGAGTAATAAATAGTGTTTCGTAGTAATGACTATATAAATTGACGGATATCAAAACATCCTTTTTGATTAATATTCTCAATTTTATTTCATAATTCAGTGGGATTTTGTTTACAGTTTTTTCCCATTTGAAAGTTTCTTGTATTCTAAAAGGAGTGTTCACTCAAAATAAATGAAATCAATGAATAATAAATAAATTGTCTTTTGTGGTAATAAGTATAGAAATTGACGGATATCAAAACATCCTTTTGATTAATATTTTCAATTTTATTTCATAATTTAGAGTGATTTTTTAGACAATTTTTGCCCAATTGAATGTTTCAGGTACTCTAAAAAGAGTTTTCACTCAAAATAGATAGTAAAGAGCTCTTTAATTGCATATTGGTCTTACTGGTAGTATAGCCACTTTGTTTAAACTTCTGACACGTTAGTATAATGAAAATAAATTAATATACTCATTCCCTTCTAAATTAGACAGAATATTTTTCAGTTTAACCAAATAAGTAAAATTTATATTTTTTATACCTACTTTAGAAAACAATTCAAACTAATAATTTAGGATGAAATCAGTATTTTCTGCAAGCTACATCTGTTTTAAACCATTCCTGCTTATTAAAGAGTAATATTTAGATTTGTAAAGATTGTATTGAGAATTACTCTTTATTGTGTTAAACATACATATTCAAAAAAAAAAGAAAAAAAGAAAATAACAAATAGTTGTAAGAACAAATAATTTTTAATTCAATCATAAATATAAATATAGTTAAGAAACTTTAAATTCAAACCGTCCATCTATAGATTTTTAACATGAGATAAAGATTGTAATATGGTATGTACTCAAAAGAAAACTTGTGTATTTAAACGTGTGCATTTAAAGATATTTCGTTCTTTTTATTTCAGAGTTATAAAGTATTGAAAAACTATACAGTTTTATCTGGCATTTTAGTTCTTTTTGAAAATATTTCAAAAAGTTATAAAACATGTAAATAGTTATTTGTCGTATGCGATTGTATATAAGGATTGTCTCTTAAATATTTTATGTCTTCAATTTATGTAATATTGAAAAATACTTTATTCAATCATGTTTGTTATTACTTCTCATATAACAGTAAGGTGTATTATTTTTTGCATAAATTTCAGTTAAAAACTGTTCTATAACGAAATTATTAGACAAGTTATAATTAATTATTACAATGGCAATAAAAGTTGCATTTTAATAAACTCATTTATCAGTTGTATAATTTAACAATAATTTTATATGTGTATAATAAATATTTAAGCCTTTTTATTTTTAAATTTGTGTAAAATATATTTTATTTCTTTTTCTATAAATTGTCTTTGAAGTTTGTTATTACTCTATGTATATTCAGTATATACTAATGTGACAGTGTGTATCATTCATTACATTGAGCTCTTTCCATGTCCCATCATTTTTATCACATATTTTGATGTACTTCTATCATTATTATATTATTCCAATGCACGGCACTTTTCATGTTTTTCCCACCAATGTGACTTGAGTATTTTTGTGAAATATGTTGTAATAAAATGTATTTTTGTCTGAACAGAAATGTCGTCATTAATTTTTTACGTTGCTTTGACATTACTTGCAGTTAATTTACACAGACACACACACACAGACACACACAGATATATATATATATATATATATATATATATATATAATATATATATATATATATATATATATATATATATATATATATATATATATATATATATATATATATATATATATATATATATATATATATATATATATATATATATATATATATATATATATTTATATTTATATATATATATATACATATATGTATATATATATATATATTTATATTTATATATAAATATATATGTATATATCTATATACACTGCATATATATATATATATATATATATATATATATATATATATGTGTGTGTGTGTGTGTGTGTGTGTGTGTGTGTGTAGTATTTTTAAGTAACATAATACTATCATTAGCTCAAGAGATTAGATATTTTGATATAACACATTTTGGAAGTCAAGAGTGAAGTTTGATCATTTAACTTAGCTGAAAACCACACAGGAAGCAATTTATCTATTCGAAAAGCGGAACTATTTTCCTAGGACAGATGAAAATCTGGACAGTCGACAGAAACTTAGTATTTATGCCAGCTTTAAGATTTGAGAGACGGATAAAAATAATTTCTAAAATCTGATAGTTTGCGATTGGGGAATTTGACATTAAATATGGTAAGGGAAAAAGTGAATTTCAGATAGATATTTTTGAGGTAATAATTTCGATATATTATATATGTATAATATTATATCGAAATTTTATTTTAGTTATTTATTATTTAACTCATCCTAAATTAGTCTTTTTATTAATTAACAACTTATTATTATTTAAAATATTATATTTAATGTAAAAAAATTATATTAAATAATAAGTATTATAAATAAATGATATAATACTTATTATTATTTAACTTATTATTATTTAAAAGTATGCATATATCTATACACATACACTCTTTGTCACTTTCACACAAGTACAAGGATATTTATTAATTAATTATACTTATGAAAGAAAGACTATGTATTCAAGTTTATCAGTAATTTATTACAATACTTTTTTTTCATTCTTCCTTTATGTAACATTAAGCAATTAAATTAAACATCTCACATAATGCTATAAAATCAGAAATAATGAATTGAGTACTTAAAACAATGAATTGTCTTCATCAATAAAGCATCTATAAAGAATCAATAAAGCATCTAATTGTACTTATGAAAATAAGACGATGTATTCAAAGTTATCAGTGATTTATAACAATACTTTTTTTCCGTTCTTCATTTATGTGACATCAAGCAATTAAATTAAACATCTCACATAATGCTATAAAATCAGAAATAATGATTTGAGTACTTAAAACAATGAATTGTCTTCATCAATAAAGCATATATAAAGCATCAATAAAGCATCTAATTATACTTATGAAAGAAAGACGATGTATTCAATGTTATCAGTGATTTATAACAATACTTTTTTTCTGCTCTTCATTTATGTGACATTAAGCAATTAAATTAAACATCTCACATAATGCTATAAAATCAGAAATAATGAATTGAGTACTTAAAACAATGAAGGATCTTCATCAATAAAGCATCTACATTGAATTCTTTTAAGAAGCTCACTGTAAGAGATACCCGTATTTAAATTAAATATTCATGAGTACGAAAGCTCCGGGCGCTTGATTCTATTCTGGAAGTTCGACTGAAGCACCGAGTAAACATTATCCTTGTTTCCAATACGGGAGCTTAATATCTTATGTAATGTTGAATGATTTTAAATTCAGTTTTCTCGTTAAAAGATGGGATGACAAAACTTATTTAAGCTGTGTTTTCTGTTACTATTAAGTAATTTGTCGATGTATGATGCTACTAAACAAGCACCAATTTTAACAAAATGCAAATTTCGGGAATTGATTTCAACTTCATTTTAAATGCTTTTTAATTATGTCACTCATTCATGTTTTTTTATCTAGACTCTGCACAGAAATGCAAATTAAAGACCATAATGTGTTCTTACTGGAAGAACAGATTTATAACAAAGTTGTCTCTAAAGAAAAAAATTCAGTTTAATTAGGTTAAAATAAACAAATTTAAGAAAATGGAAAGAATGAAAAATGTTGAAAAATGGTAATTTCTTTTATTTTAAATATTTTTGAAATTTTACTTTCAGAATTAGCGTAATTAATTTCTAATGTAAAAGTTTTTACATACACATTCTTACAAATGTAATTTTTATAAAAATGATTTAATTTTAATTTAAAATTTTTTAAAATTTTCTTTCTCTATTTTTATCTCTTCTCTATACCAGAAATTTTGAAGGTCATAAATTGTCATTTCATTGCAGAAAACGTTAAGTTTAAATAATGATAATATACGAGGCGCATCCGGAAAGTAGGTTTCCCGATGTTGTCCCCTTTAAAGTAAATGTAGTTAGTCGTGTCAATTGCGCATGCGTAACAGATCTATGACGTATCAATCATATGCCAACTGGACAGGTCCCGACTCCTGCCAGTAGCGTGGTAACAGTGGTCTGATATGGAAACTCTAATTCCTTCTCCCGCTGCCTGCAAGGTCCGATCGATGATCTTGAATGCACAAAGCATTGCGCCAATTGAAATTCATCGTCAGCTCTGGCAGGTCTATTAACCGAAGCTGACAAACGAACACAAAATTCAACGCTTAGGAGCAGCACTGACATTTCTGTTACGGTATCAAGATGACAGCTACGAGTTCGTCGACAGGATCATCTCGGGCAATGATACTTGGATTTCTCACTTTACACCGGAGACCAAGCAACTGTCAATGCATTGGCGTGATAGTGGATCTTATGTCAGGATCAAATTCAAAAGACGCTGTTGCTACGAAAAGGGATGTGCACGGTGTTCTGGAACAGGAAGGCTTGTTCCATTCACAGGCTCCAGAATTCTACGACAGAGGTATACAAAAGTTGATCCCACAATACGACATGTGTCTCAATTCTGGTGGTGGTTATTTTGAAAAATAACTGAAACATTGTTGTATTTGTTGCCAATAAATATGTCCGTGAAAGTGTGATTTCTATTTTTCTTTTAAGTAGGGAAACTTACTTTCTGGATGCGCCTCGTATGTTTTATTATGATGATATGGGAAATGAGAAAAGTTGCAAAATAATGAATTCATCTTTCATATAATACACTCTTGAAAGTTTACTATGATAATTAGCATTATAAGTATCTACTGCAATGACTTTTATATTTCCACTCTAATGAACCTAAAAAATTGAAAATTATTTCCAATTTAATTTTTAATGATTTATAATTATCTCTGCTTTAATTTGTATGAATGTCCTCTCCCTTCCACTTTAAATGTAAAATTATCTTTTACATTTAAAAGATCTTTAAATGTAAAATTTCAAGATCATAAAATTTTTCTGTCACAAGGAGTGGTATATAGTGTTGTCATTAAAGATTTGTAAATTTTAAATAACGATTAATAAATTCATAATAAATTATGCTGATATTGTAAATAAAAAATTGCAAAGGTATGAATTCATCTATTATTTCTACTGTTTTAAATTTATTTTCAAGATCCATAATATAAACATCTAATACAATGAATGCACAATCTAGCGAATGTAAATTAAGAAAAAACTACTTTAAATTGTAATTCAACTGCTTTTTGCCTATTAATA
>CM063508.1:158942774-158970274 GCA_032207245.1 Pardosa pseudoannulata
TCGAGGAAGAATGTCCCCCAAAAATACGCTAAAGGATTACTGTGTCAGTGGCCAAATCGTTCTATAATTTTTTATTTCACCATTTGTCTACTAGAATGGAATACGAGAAACCCAACCTCCTTATTGTTCATTTACTTCCGGTTATAGATATATAAACATATATTATAGATTGTTAATTTTTAATACACATAAAGCTCGTCAAGTCTCGATCATCCAATAAGAAAAATGGATTCTAAAAGTACAAATAAAAATATTTTTTGAGAGACTTATTTATAATATTTTACGAAAGTCATCCAAGATATTTAAGTGGTGCAATTAGAGATACATCTGTTACCGTAAACAAAATACTTCGAAATAGAGAATTACAAAGACATGAAAAGCTATCAGCGTATTTGTGCCTCAAGGGGTAGGGGTGCATCCCTCAATAAATGTCAGTCAAAGAGGCGGGCAGTTTCTAAACAATCAACCTAACCCTCCTACCGCAAAACCCCATGAGAGAAAGCAGACAGAAATGTACATAACATCCATTTTCGAAGCATATTTAGAGGTCGAATATATATATATATATATATATATATATATATATATATATATATATATATATATATATATATATATATATATATATATATATATATATCAGCCATTCCAGGTCAACAGTTACTCAATGACTAAACTTGAAAACTAGTTCCAGTAACATGTGTCATATATCAAAATATCAAAGTTCACTGGGTACAAATATGTAATTATTTTTATTTCCTAATGAGTAAAATAAATAAAAATTTATACTAAATCCGATTGAATTTTTATCGAATAATCTACACTTCCAGATGATGATTTTACAATACTAATTACAGCCACATTTGTAGGTGAACACTTTTGTTGATTGTCATTTCAGATAGATTCATGCATATCCTTTTTTTTTGAGGCGTTGAAGAAAATATTCACCTAGGCAAGATTATTATTTTCTGTTAAGATAACCGACCATGTTGAAATAGCGATTTTCGTGAAAAATATAGAAAAAAATTTTTTGTAGTTTATTATAAAGATCTTTCTTTTAACTTTCAAAAACATTTTTCATCTTGTTTCTAGAGTTATTAGAAGTATGGTACAGCTGTTTAATCATCACCGAATGTGTCGAAAAGTTCCCGGAAGTGAGAAGTTAAAGAGCGCGACTTTGAGTGTTAGATTGAGTGTTAGAGGTATTATAGCTTCTAAATAAAAAAAATAAATTACTCCAGCATAGTTCTAAATGTTTATCAAATTATAAAACACTTAATAAATTTATCCAATAAAATCTTTAAATTGAATTTCTGAAAATAAAACTGTGATTTTTGATACACCATCACACTTCAACAGTCATAACTATTAAAATACTTGTTAGATTTTAATTAGAATTTAACTGTATGTTTTTAATGATGTTATGTATGAACTGAACCTCAGGATTATGAATATATTCATTTTGAGACGAGTTATGGGCATTTATGTTAGAAGCTTTATTATTTTTTTCTTAAATTTTTGCATTACTTGATTAGCTATAAACTCATGTACACTTTAGAATATTTTCATTCTGGAGGTTCAATGTATACCTAACGGATATATCTCTACATTTATCATGTGAAAATGATATGTTTTGCTTATTATTTTAGTTAGGAGTGTCAGAGTAAATTAATAAAATGCTTGTTTTTTTCGCTATATTTTCCAATTTTTAAGACAATATATATGTATATATATTTTTCTATGTTTTATAACCTATTACTGCAATAACTAAAAATAGTTAAATAAAAGCTTTATTTAAAAATTTTGGCTCCCAAAGTGGTGGGTTACGTTAAATGGTTTTTAATTCATTAATTTGATATCACACCCGTAATATAAAAGATAAATTTATTTTTAAAAAATTATTTGGCCTAGCAACTTTATCTTTTGTATTCACTTTATAAAACACAAACTCAGACATATCTAATAGCTATATTTCATAAATCGATATTTTTTAATATGCTAATACGGTTATGGGTGTGACACTGCATATGCCTATGAGATAAAAGTTTTATTGATCCTGTATAACAACTTGTTGTTTTGGATTTACTGGTTAAAACTTATTCTCAGACGTATGGCTAGATGGTTAAATTTAATAAATAAATATTTTATATTGTGTTAGTTAAAGTAAAATTTGTGACACTGCATAAAGAAATTTTTTTTATAGTTCTCAGCAATTAATTTATTTTATTTTCAAGTACTACTGAAAAAGATTTTGTTATGCAAGTTTAAAGTTGTGAGAGATTTAAGTTATATTTTTTGTCCACTTTTTATATAACGTCTTATTAAATACATTAATTTTTGTTATTCAGGTCATGGAAATATCTAAAACTAGAGTAGTAAAACATAGAGAAACCAAAGAAGTGATTCTATGAAAGTACATGAATATCTTGAAAAAAAGAGATAAATAAATATAGAAAAAAAGACAAATTATAAATAGAGAATGCATAAACTAGTAATATAAGGAAGATATTGAGTAAAAAAGGGAAGTGTTATGCTGAAAGAATGAAAAAAATGTTGGAAGAAAAGAAAATATAAAATTAAGAATTCTAGTCTGAAAAATCATGAACACAAATCAAATGAATAAATCAGTCCATTTTGTTTTTATCGTTATTAACGGACATACGGTAAAGCATTAAGGAAAGTTAAAGCAGAATGTGAACATTCCAACGGCCCAGCATCTCAGGAATACCGTATAACAATCATGGATTTTCAATTACAGCTTCTTATTTCGTACTTTTTTCTTATGATTCTGAAGGTTTCAAAGGATGTTCAGAAATAACTTTTAATGTAAGATTTTTTTAAAGGTATTCTCAACTGAGTCACACTCGTAAAATTTTGACACTCGAGTAACACGTTTTTTGAAAAAAAAATAATTATATTTGTCGATAAAAATTTATAAATAACACATAGTATTAAACCGTCTTTATCATAAAAAAATTAATGATTCTTAAATATTACCTATTAGCTGAAAAATTAATAATTATATATATAGAGTAATTAATCCACATCCGCATACATAAATGTGGAACGTGAAAGATTTAATAATACTATTTCTTATAAATATTAACTATATGGTAATAATAATAAATATCTACTTATATAAGGGATATTTCCCCTAGTGTTTGTTTTTGAAGTTTGTGAATACGTTTGCAATGATTTTTCTGTGAAAATTGTTTTTGTGGTGTAGGTTAAGTTTCCAAAGCTGAAGTCAAAACATATAAAGTCCTTGGTTGTCTGTGATCTATGCCTTCGTTGAATGAATGTGTTAAAAGGGGAATGACAGCCAATGCGTTCTTTTCTGCGACAGCTATTCGGCTTTTATGGGGATGGCTTCTTGTGTTTAAGAGTTTCAGCTTACGAATAGTGGTTATAGCAATATGAATATATTTATACTGCTAAACCTATTTTTGTATTATAGATTCCTTAAATCTTTACATTTCATTAAGGGAACACCTGTAATCAACATTAAATGGAAGACGTTTTCTTATCTATCCCATTATCACATCTTTTTTATTTCCTATTGCAAATGCATGAGATTTTTATCATTTATTCGCTTTTGTTATTGTAATAGTTTTGTTGAAATTACTTTGCATTTTTAAAAAATAAGAACTTATAGTATAAAGTAAAAAGCGAGAGCCATTTAAAAATAATTGATTCAAGATGAGTAGATTTACAAAAATACAAATTCAGTTTCATTAATAATCTTTGCTTTTTTGTAAACAACAATTATAATTACTCTACGTATTTGAATTCTCATAGATTATCAGCAATATTACACCAGGGAATAATAGTTTTCAACAAAAAAGATAAATTAAAAATTCCTATATAAGTACTATAAATACAAATTCACTTTCATTAATAATTTTTGTTTTGTAAACAATAACTATTATGTATAATTACTCCACCTATTTGAATTTTCATAGATTATCAGATATATTACACCAGGAAATAAAACTTTAAAGCAAAATAAAAATTCGAATTTAAGTACTATAAATACTAAATTCAATGCATAACAATGGACAAATTACATAAAGTTTCACCGTATATGTATAATGCATTCAAAAATTGAAATTAATATCTTATAGTTTTTTTTTATTAAATTTACAGTCTATGCAACCTGAAAAAACACCATTTACACTAAAATGCACATAGTTTTTTTTTAAGTTTCCTTTTAATTTAAGTAAGATTACTACACATGATCTTACATAACATACACATTAGAATATAGCTAACAATGGGAAATAGTTCCCATTTCAGTATGCATTCAAAATTGAAATAATTAGCACTTCTGTTTTATTTAAATTTAGTGCAAAAATAAAACCCACGTAAGTTAAAGCATAGTTTTTTTAAGTTTACAACTTTTGAATATTTCAATAGGATTTGTTAATCTATCCAGAAATGTTTAGAAATATTAGAATTGTAACGTAAATCGAATTTTGTTTTTTGAGGATTATGTATATATTTGTATATATATATTTATATATAAATATATATATATAATATTTTTTTTTTAAAATATATAAAAATATATATATATATATATATTTATATATATATATATAAAATATTATAATTTATATATATTTTTTAATATTATATATATAATTATATTAATATATAGAAATATTTTAAAATATTAGAATATATATAAAAAAAAAAATATGTATATATATATATATATATATATATATATATATATATATATATATATATATATATATATATATATATATATATATATATATATATATATATATATTCTATACGAATAAGTATGTTTCGGAAACATCTTGTACCCATTATTCAAATGAGAAATACGCTTTCAGCAAGATTTCCAGACACACGAATATACCTACAATGTATACAATCGTGCTTAAAAAATTATTTAAAGTTATGATTAGTAATAATACCATTTTATATTATTTTGATAATTATATCTATTATAGAATGTTAGGCATTACAAATTATTATTTTCTATCTTATCTTTACTTGCATTTCCCGCATCATAGAGATAGAAATATAGAACTTTCCTTTCTATTATTGTTAGACTATTATATAGTTTTCATGTACCACTGACTATATATACATACACAGACACACACACACACACACACACACACACACACATATATATATATATATATATATATATATATATATATATACACATATATATATATATACATATATATACACATATATATACACATATATATATATATATATATATATATATATATATATATATATATATATATATATATGTGTGTGTGTGTGTGTGTGTGTGTGTGTGTGTGTATATGCATGTATAAGGTAATGATTCTGAATTACAGGCTGCCTCTAGACAAGGAATTTCAAAGAAAATTATAACATGTTCATAATGGTAGTCAAGCCTTACAATGGCCTATTGGTTAGGGTGCTAGCCTGCGGTACCGTAGTTCGTGTGTTTGAATTCCGAAGTAGTATGGATGTTCGTAGCCGTTCGGAATTGGCTGTAAATTCTTCCGGATGTATTCCTCGTGTTGCAAAACGTAGACAGTAGCACTAAAAACTAACTCAACCTTATGGAAGTCAAATTTTCTGGCATTTTCTTAGAAAGCAAATAAAATTTTATATTACGTATTAATATTGTGGAATTTAGCTCAGTTTCAGTTATTTAGATATACTTCAGTCATCTCTTTCCTATTTTAGAGCTAAATGTAGTTAACACCCATTAAATTAGTACAATAATTTATGATTTCAATGCTACTTGCAGCATGATTCTATGATTATACAAGAGAGTTCCCTAACTATCCCATAATCATTCGTTTAATCCATTATATTACAATCATTATACTTAAGAATCAAGAAAAAAATAATTAATGTAGAATATCAAATGATTAATCTATATTCCCTTTAAGTGTACATATTTATGTGAAATAACGCTAATGATATCTAAAAGAATTAAAATAGACAGAAACTTAAATCATATAGGATCATTACATTTAAAATCACATAGGATCTAGTATTATCTGAAATACTTATCTGCTTAAAGAGATTGTAAGATTAATATCTAGTAAAAGTATATAAGTCATTATTGATGTCTAAAAATAATTTTGTTTTCATTTTCTTTTAAGATTATTATTTATATCATATTATTACAATATGTGTGGTTTATCTAAATGTATAAGATTAATGCATGTTGTAAACTTTCCCTTAATGTACAATATTAGCAAAAACTTACAAAGCTGTTCTATGATTGAATATCTGCTCATTACCAAAATCTCTTCATAATACAGATCGTTTTCTTTGATTTATAGTTTTCTATTTCGAATTTTCTCTCGAGTTCGAACATAAAAGAGCATTTTAAAGCTATGTCAAAAAGATATAAATAAACCTAGACAAGTTTGTAATTAGTAAGTTACAAATTTAATAAAGCATTCCGGAATTTTGCAAAAAAATCTGTCAACTTCATTATTATTTTACTAACGTATATTTTAACTAGGTAAATGAATTACGACAAAGTATATTACAACAGAAATCTTATTGATGTATTTTAGTTTAATATGTGTACCTAAATTGTTACGGATAATTAACATCTCATTTATTTTTATTATCAGATGTTAGGGATTGTTAGGAAAAATTCATATAATCTCTATGTTATATATCTAAATCAATTTATGTCAGAGGAGTTTAATCTATTTTATTAGTCTAAGTACCATATTTATTCTTTAATAAAAACAGAGTTGCAGGAAATCGTATCTATCTATATATATATATATATATATATATTTATATATATATATATATATATATATATATATATATATATATATATATATATATATATATATATATATATATATATATATATATATATATATATATATATATATATATATATATATATATATATATATATATATATATATATATATATATATATATATATATATATATATATATATATATATATATATATATATATATATATATATATATATATATATATATATATATATATACATATATATATATATATATATATATATATATATATATATATATATATATATATATATATACTATATATATATATATATATATATATATATATATATATATATATATATATATATATATATATATATATCTTGTAAGGAATAATATTTTTATTTTTAAATTTTAAATAAATACTTTTATCTATCGAAACTCAGTTTCTTCGGAGAAAGATAATCTACTTTATCCATAGAATAATTCAATCGGTACCTAACACGATTCTACTTAATTTAAATCCTATATTTAACAGTTGGGCTAAAAGGTTCGTAGGCCGACACATATATGGTGCTAATAGTATTAAATCCATACGATTTTTAGTTAGCTCTAAGCTTCGAAAGATAAGTGTATAAATTTTACAGCTGTAGGACTATTAATTTGTGAGATATAGTATTTTGAGCTAAGCAATTTTTGTTAGTTTGAAATCAATGGATAAAAAGGAATTTCTTGTGTTAGTAAAGCATTGCTTTTTAGCTAAAAAAATACTGTTGAAATCAAGTCTTGGCTTATTCGGACTCTACACCAGGATAATCAACCATTGAAAAGTGGTTTGCTAATTTTAAACCGGGTGAAATGAGAACCAAGAACGATGAATGTCATGAACGCCTCAAAAAGGCTGTTATAACATAAAATTCCACATAACATAAGTCCACAAAATAATTTTGGATGACCTTAAAGTGAAGTTGATTGAGATATCTGAGACTCTTACAATATCAAAGGAACATGTTGCACATATCGTGAAATAATATTTGGGTATGCGAAAGCTCTGAGTAAAGTGGGTGCCGCGCAAGCTCACAATCGACCAAATACAACAACGAATTAAAGATTCTGAGCTGTGTTTGAAGATGTTTGATTGTAATAAACATTTATGCTTCGGCATGTTACAATGGATGAAACATGGTTCCATCATTTCACACCGGAGGCCAGTCGACAGTCAACAGAGTGAACTGCAAGTGATGAACCAACTCCAAAGCGTGGAAAGACTCAACAATCTCCTGGTAAGGTTATGGCATCAGTATTTTGGGATTCACACGTTATAATAGTCACCGACTATCTTGAAAAAGAAAAAACCATCAACAGAGACTATTACATAATGTTATTAGAGCATTTGAAAGACGAAATCGCTGAGAAACGGCCGCATTTCAAGAAGAAGAATCTGCTGTTTCAACAAGACAATGCACTGTGTCACAAGTGAATGAAAACGATGGCAAAATTATATAAATTTGGTTTCGAATTTCTTGCTCTTCCACCGTATTCCCGAGATCTGTCCAGTCACTTTTTCCAGTGCTCAGACCTCAAGAGATTGCTCGCTAGAAAGAAATTTAGCACCGGTGAAGAAGTAATCGCCGAAAGTGATGCCTCTTTTGAGACTATACACAAATCGTACTATAAAAATGGTATCGAAAAATTGTCCAAACGTTATAATCATTGCATCGCCCTTGAAGGCAACAAAATTAAATAATAAAATCAAATTTTATCAAAAAATTCTTTGTTAGCGTACGAACTTTTCAGCGCAACTGTTAACTTCTGTATAAATAGCTATTACGGTATCATCTACTGATTTCTAAGTAAATTCATGTAAAAGATCTAGGTGTTCGAAATTAAAATCGCATTAACATAGAATATAGCGGCCTTTGCTCGAATGCGATAGCTGCCTTTGCGGAAATGTGGTAATACAATTATTGATAACTCTGGCAAAAGTGTTTGCTATATAAAATTAACCCTCTAAGCGGTTGTCACGTACAATTTTCAACCTTCAAAACGTTCCAAAACTGGATGTAATGTGAATTTCTGCCAATGTTTGAGGTAGGAGGGTCAGGTCAATTATTTAGAAACTGCATCTCTCTTTGACTGACATTTATTGACGGATGCACCCCTACTCCCTGAGGCACAAAGACGCTGATAGCTTTTCATGGCTTTGTAAATCTCTACTTCTAAGTATTTCATTTTCGGTAACATATGTATCTCTAATTGCATCACTTAAATATCTTGGATAACTTTCGTAAAAAAATTAAAGAATATTTTTATTTGTACTTTTAGAATCCACTATTGCTTATGGGATGATCTTCGAGACTTGACGAGCTTCATGTGTTTTAAAAATTAACAATATACAATATCTATGTATATATCTATTTATAACCGGAAGTAAAGGGACAATAACGAGGGTGGTTTTCAAGTATTCCATTCTAGTCGACAAAGGGTGAAATAAAAAATCATAGAACGCTTTGGCCATTGACACAATAAACTTATAACTTATTTTTGGAGACTTTTTTTTTAATTGGTTTGTTCCACTCGGAGGGTTAACTTCGAAACTTTATCAATATTAGAGATTGTGGTACTGAGGTATACACACATGAGACTTAAGCAAATAAATAAGAAGGAAGAAATTTGAAAGCAATGTCACTTTACAGCAAATGAACTACCTCAAAATCTGGTAAAAAATATTTGAAAGCAATAGCAGTAGTTGATTGTGTGGATAACTTTACAAGTAACTTGAGTTGAGATAAAGTGAGATAAAATGTTGCACCGAGCTAATAATCTGTCTGTAGTCCTTCACATTACATTCATACTCTGATTGTAATCATACTCATAATCATTCATACTCATATTGTTAGGTTGCATTCATTTACACAAACCTACATTTTCATATTAAATTTTTACACTTTGCAATAATGTAATAATAGTACAAATGTCTTTTCAGATGTATAGACTATAACAACGTTCCATTCTGAACGGCAGTGTACACCGCTTAATGTGATCACTTTGGGACATCGTGATTTTGATAACAATAAACGATATACGAAAGTTACAAAAAATTATCTCCTCCTATAATTCACGCGTAATAAATTTCAAAATAAAATGAAAAAACTCATATATTTATGTACTTATATTATTCTTTAAAACATAAGAATTGTATAAATAATTAAAAACAATTAATTGTTGATTTTCTACAATTTTTTTCTATAAATCGTATTGAAAAATTGTTCGTAATCATAAAGTTTTTAAAATTCATTGGAGCGGTGTTGTACTCCCCGGTGTTGTTTTGACGCTTTCAATGCAATTCAGAGGCTGAGAAATGTTAAACTGTGCTGCAGCATGGTGTTGAATTATTTTTGGTAACCTGTCAAAACGATTTAAAATTTCGATCTTTTATTTTAATGTTAAATCATTTCGCTTTCTGACTTCCATATCGACAACCTGCATGTAAGCGAGCAAGGCATAAAATGTTAAAACGCTTCTTCTCACTTCCGATAAGAATGTGTTGTATTCTGCTTCATGTCGGTTTTCCGTCGGGTACGGTGCAACGAGCTAAATTCCCGGAGGTTACTTCCTCCTCTCCTTGGTTCGCGTGGTTCGCTCCACCCTCACTAATTTCCGGCGTCAAAAGGTCAGCTAAGCATCCAGTAGTACTTCAAATTCCACCCAAATTCAGCGCATCTCTACTGCGGTCACCCTAATTTGGCGCCTGAGGCGCGACTGGCGCGGGCCGGGTACTTCGACGGGTTTAGTGCGTAGTGGAATAGCCCAATACTTGCGATCTGCCCACCGCCACCGGGATACGTCTGGAGGGCCTCACGGCTAAATGGGCCCGGTTGGCGTATGATTGATTGAATGATTGTCTTCTGCTTATCTGAAAACCATTCACCACTAGGAGGGTGTGAGTATTTCTGAAAAATTCCATAAACGTGTAAACCCCACACCTTTGATCATCCCCCATATCCCTCGGTGGAAGAGAGAGAATTCTCGGAAATTCAAACAACAGTGAAAAGAAAGAAAAGAATGGGTTCCTTCTAAATATATTTTGAATATTCCTTTGCCAATTATAATGAGGCTCGAAAACTGATAACATTAACCGATATAACGACCACATAAAGCGATAATTTTAACATACAAATGAATAGAAGAAATCGGGACCAAGTGATTTCGATAATAATAAGTGATTGATAACATTCACAGCGATCACATTAAACGAGTCCACTGTATTTTTTTAAAGAATATTTTTCTTATGTCATCATTAGTTTCTTTATCAAATTTGGTGTCATTCTACTAGAAATATTTTAAGCTACTAATATATTAGCTTTTGAGCAGAATAAGTTTAAAAAATTAACCTAATATCCTACTAATTATTTTCTCTAACGTCGGTAAATTTTGTAATTGATATGACAAATTTTCGTGAATATTTTTAAATCATATAGTAAATGATGTTTTTATAAAATTTTATATTTATTTTTATAAATTTTATAATTATAATTGTTCTGTTTAATTCAGCTAATATTTCGTTTTTAATATATTTAAAAAACTTTAAAATTTTTTCATATTTTACTAGAAACTTATTTTAATAAATTTTGAAGGAAATATCTCTTTTCATCTTAAACTAAGTAAAATTACAGCGCATTGCAAAATATGGAATTATATATAGAGAATATATATAAAATATTATTTAAGCTTAACATTTATACGGCATAATTTAATGAACTCCATACTGTTCACAAACCCCTTACCAGTCGATTCTTAATCAGCAAGAGCCAACGAGAGATTATGCTGTTTACTGCAGACTTAATTATCATTGTTTTAAACATCTTTCTAACTTAAATGCATTAGTTTGAAACGAGGACGTACTTTCTGCATATTTTTATAATTATATTTGACTTCCATTAATTACACATACTACAGCGTATTTTTAGGAGTGAAACTCCCATTCCCTATTTCATCTTGGCAGCGAGACATTAAATATTATTATGAAGGAGGGAAATGTGTGCCTACAGGAAGAATGAACAAATATTTTGTTTCCTAAAATATAAGAGTAAGTAAAATGGGAAACATTATGATGTGTAACTTAAAAAATACGTTATAATAGTTAACATGACATAGTGCAAGGTGACTAAGACTAATGTAATATGAAAACTATATGAAAATCGAATAATTATTATTGCAAGATTAAAGGAATAGATTTGACTACCGTCGAATAAATTATTTTATTATTACTTTGTTTAATTAGTTATAATAATTTAGTTATTAAAAAGTTTTGAGAAACTGTAATATGATACGATATTCATACTAATATATTGTCACGAAGAATCGAATGAACACACCGGTTAACCCTCTAATTGCTCAATTTATTGACCAAAACTTTTTCAAAAAGTGTGCATTTTTTTACATTTTAAATCTATATATATTGAAAAAATGGAATAGGCACTTTTTCTTTATAGAAAAGATTTTTTTTATTAATTTTTATCGTGAGAAATTAAATTTAAAAAAAAGTTTCAGATGTTATCAAAAAATAAAACTTTATTAATAAATTTTAATTGAATTACAGTTAATTACTATTTATTACATAATATAATTATAATTATACTGTCTAATATAAATATAGTTCTACTTATATAATACTATTTTTTACATTATTAAACGTCTACTAATGTATATAATTTTTTTCACTGGTTAAACGGAGAAAAAGTGGGAAGCACTGCTCAAAACAGGAAGAAAAACAAATAATGCGTAAACCAGGAGATGAGCTGTTGATAACACTCGCCACGGTGAAAAATTTCATTGCAAAGCTCGCATTTGAATTAAGTCAACTTTCTTTATGACAAATCATCTGCATATATATCTTTATTTTCGGATGAAACCATATTGAAGGATTTCAAAATTTATTGTACATAGAATTTGAACAACCGAATAGTTGCAAGCCACAAAGCGTACTAAATACAAATGTAAAGTGGCGCATGGATTGCTCAATCGTATTACTACGACTCCCGTCTTTAAGGTACAGTCGAGATAAATCGTAGTACTACGACTCCCGCCTTTAATATGTTAATATACTACTAATGCATTTATGTACAGTCACTGTATTTTTGTTTTTTAACTTGTACTTTGTAAATTTTGGAATAAAAACGGTCAAAATGAGCCACTTTTAAAAAATATCAGAAAGTTACAAAAGACAAATTTTTTGTTGAGTCAAATAAATTATTTTACTAAAACTTTATTATTTTTTATAACTTTCTTTAATTAGTTATAATAAATTAGTTATTAAAAATTATATTTAGAAGTTATTTTTTTAAAAATCCTTTCATGAGATTCTATACAATATAAAAGGAAACTTATTCTGACTCTCATGTTCCTATATTCTTCAGTTTGAACTATGTGTTAATTCGTCCATCAGTCTGTTTTTCTTTTATATGATTACACATAAACATTTTACAATTCATTAAGAGGCTTAATATTATCTATTTGATAATATTTTTTGTTAAAGCGGTAGAAATTTACAAAGAGAAATTTACTCTTTTTTTAACCCCTTTTTAATTATAACTTTTAAAGTGCTTTAGAAATTACAAAAATAATATATTCTTCTTTATGAGAATATGTGACTTCCACAGATAGAAGAAATGCAACAGATGCAACACATGTATGTGAAAATTTGGTAAATGTGAGCACAGAACAAAATTATTTTATTTATTGTTTTTCTCCATGACAAAGACTATTTCAGTGTGCATGTTAGAATTTTAAAAAATAAGTGAAAGATGGCTTAATATGTTATGGCTTTTAAACAATAAAAAATATTTAAAATTTTTCAGATGAGTAATATTTTTAGAATAAAAACATAAAATCCCAGTTCAGAAAATTTATGTTTACAAATTGTGAGTTGAAATATTTTTCTTTAAACAACATATTTCCTTATTCCATATAAGATGTCCTATATTTTATTATTTCTCTTTAAATACAATACTAATTTAGCATAAAAATAATAAAATAAATCTTGCAATAAACTTTAAGAGTACAGAAAATAATATTAGCTAAATATAAACTATAAAGAAACCGAAGAAATATCAAAAAGGGTATATAAGAAATAAGTTTTTATTATATTCTTCAATATTAATGAACATTAAATGTAAGGAAAATATTTCAAACAGCTTAATTAGCTGAAATATAATGGGACTTATACTTAAAAAACATACTTATTGTATAGTTACTAAATATAATAAAAGTAATATTTTAATATTACTTTTAAAAACGAGTTCTGATGCATCTAATTTTTTTTTTTTTGAAGAAACAATACTGATTTATATTTATCATTGAACGAAATAAAATTTATATATTAAGTAAACAAGGGACATTGAATTTCAGTTTTTGAAACAGTAAACTTTTTGTTTCAATTTTACAATAAAAATAAATAAGGCTATTAAACTAGACATAGCAGATACTGAAATCTATAACAAATTGTTTTGATATAATAATGATTTTTATGAAAATAATTTCATTACAATTAAGCTAGCTAATACCGTTTTTTAACGATTACGCTGCATATGAGTAAAATATTATTCTTTTCTACTTATTTGTGTAGTATTTATAATGAAAGGTAAGCATTGACTTTCACACATGTGTAAAGGAATTTATAAAAAGTGATTATTTTAAAATGTACAATATTTAAGCATTTTTTCGTTTTCTCTACGGATTTAAACCCATGTTACTCCACAAAATAATTCAGTTTTAGGTTAAGAACTCCAGTTATATGGTATAAGCAGTAATACACACTGTACCAAAATTGGAGAAACACTATAAAAAAAGTAACTCACAGCCTTTTGAAATCACTAATACGTTACAAAAATAACTAAAAATTTATATGTTTATACTATACACACACATATATGTAACATACATATATATATATATATATATATATATATATATATATATATATATATATATATATATATATATATATATATATATATATATATATATATATATATATATATATATATATATATATATATATATATATATATATATATATACAAACAAGTGAAATTTTAAAAAATCATTTTATTATGATGCCTATAAATAACTTTCCCTTTCACGAAAAAATATTTTTTTACAACTTATTATTTTAAAAGTTATTTGTCACCATAATAAGAGCTTTTAGATATATAAGACAAAAGAGAAATTAAAAAAGACCAACTAACAGAGCACAGAGGAAAAAATGATATGTCAGCGACCGACGAGGCAAAAAAATATGTCACTCTCCATACTGTAAATCATTTTTTTCCTTGGGGATTTATCAGCTAAAGAGACCACACGCATTTTGAAAGAAGATAACTCAATAAATAAATAATACTCTATATTTGATAAGTAGAGTATAAAAATATTTATGGAGAGCAACTCTGTTTTTATACGTCTTTTTTGCCTTGCTTGAATGCTGCGTGAAAAATCACACTTAGAATTAACGCACATTTAGTAATATAAAACTTGAAGCTAATTAAATATAAATTTTGTTTCTAATTGTGTTCAAATATCTTGAGTTATAAGCAGCTTTAATACCTGTTAGCAATTAGCATTTAATTATCAAGGAAAAATAAGTTATCACTGCAATTTACATGTAAATATAAAGGAATTAAATATTACATAGTGAGAAATTTCATAGCCTCTTGTCTCTTCATTTCAATAATCTTTTTCTTTTCAAGAATACTCTGTATTTGCTAAGTAGAGTATAAAAATATTTACGGAGAGCAACTCTGTTTTACTATGTTTTTTGTCTTGTTTGAATGCTGAGTGGGAAAACTCAGAATTAGAGTACATTTAATAATACAAAACTTGAAACTAACTAAAAATAAACTTAGTTTTTGATATTTCTAAAATAATTTGAGTTATAACTCTCTTTAAAACCTGTTAGCAATTAGTATTTAATTTGATTTAATTATAAAATAAATTATTACTGCAATTTACATGTAAATATAAAGGAATTAAGTATTACATAGTGAGAAATTTCATAGCCTCGTGTCACTTAATTACAATAATCTTTTTTTTCAATAATACTCTGTAATTGATAAGTAGAATATAAAAATATTTACGGAGAGCAAGTCTGTTTTACTACGTTTTTTTATCTTGTTTGAATGGTGAGTGGAAAACTCAGAATTAGAGCACATTTAATAATACAAAACTTGAAACTAACAACAAATAAACTTAGGTTTTGGTGTTTTTAAGATATCTTGAGTTATAAGTCTAATACCTGTTAGCTATTAGCATTTTATTTGACTTATTTATCAAGGAAAAATAAGTTATTATTGCAATTTACATGTAAATATAATGGAACAAAATATTGCATAGTGAGAAATGTCATAGTCTCTTGTCTATTAATCTTAATAATCCATTTTTTTAATAAACTACTTGGTAATCTCTCCAGCTTTTTTAATATTTCCGAAATTCTGCTGGAGGATAAATATAAACAAATTATTTATAGATCACATTTCTTTCATTTTTTATAGTTTAAAAGAGTATTTAATTTTAAAATTTATATCTCTAATGGCAATCAGAAAATTATGCTTTAAAAAAGATTTGTTTTGGTTTGGAGCGCTACGGTCTACTGTTTTGCACACGAGGTCTAAAGAGACCAGGACCAACAGCTCAAAGCCGATTCCGAACGCCTACGAACATCCATACCATAGTGGGACTCGAACCCACGAACTGTGGTACTAACGATCAGCGCCCTAACCAGTCGACCAGTGTTCGGCTATGCTTTAAAAAGGATACCGTTGCTTTAGCAAAAGGTTCAATCTAAATTTTCTGAATAAGGAATTTAAGAAACCGACGTTTTAAGTAAATATTACCATATGTTTTACCATAAAATATGACCAAATTATTTGAATCATATATTTGATTTATTTTCAATAGTTTTGAATTTTTTAAATTATAAAATTTATACTTCAAATGAAAATTTAATTTTTTTAAAACTACCTTTAACGTCAAGCAGATATCTAACGGATACTATTTTCAGAGGAAACTACTTGAGGACAATTCCTTATTAATTATTTATCCCCTTTGTAAGACATGTATCTTGAAAACAGCTAAATAATTGCATATTTAACAAAGACTTTAACCCTCTGATTACTCATCCGTTTAACCAGTGGAATAAATTATATACAGTATAAGACACTAAGTAATAAATAGAGTTATATGATAGAACTATAGTTATATTAGATAATAGAATTATAGATAGTATGTTATAAATAGAAATTAAATGTATTTCAATTGAAATTTATTAAAAATTAATTTTTATGTGATAACATCTGAAATTAGTTTTTCTGAAAGCTTAGATTCTCATGATAAAAGTCAATATAAAAAATATTTTCTAGAAAGAAATTAGTATTTCAATTCTACAATTTATATATATACTTTAACCTTGCAATAATATATGCTCAATTTTTAAAGAGATCTCGGTTTACAAATTCAGCAGTCAGAGGGTTAATATAATTTTAAAATTAATTGGTGAATGTACTAGTGTCTTAAAATTTATTTTTGTGTTCTATTTTGAATGATATAATATTGCTCAAGATGATATTGTTTTGCTCGAAGTTATACTGTTGCTCTGAAGAACAAGAAAACTTAACAACCAAGTTTTAGAGCAACCTTTGGATCTCATTTTTGATACAATAAAATTGGAAACCATTATTTACAGTTAGTTGAACATTTAATATATGATATTATTAATTTAAGACAGAAAGAAATAAATATGATATAATATTTGAGAAAAAGTGGGTGTATTACATAATTAATAGCAATAATAAAAACTATTAGATATATACCCAGAAATATATAAGTTTATATATTTCTAATAGTTTTAAGTTGTATTTAGTATAAAATTTTTATTTAAAATGGAAATATTAACCATTCCGGTATGATTTAATAATGAAAAACTGTGCATGAAATAACCATTTAATTTTTATTTAAAAAACTTGTTTCATTTTACAATTCTTACATATTCTTAATTAAAATCCACTTTTTACATAGTGTTAAATAATATCAGAAACAGTAAAATTAAGAAAATATCAAAGCAAAACATTAATAAAGTATACAGATAATAGTCTTCAAGCTAGTGGTACTTTTCAAAACAAAGTGCAAAGGAATTCTTAATTGCTTACACCGCCAAGTAGTCTCACTTTTAATTTGATTCTTGTAACACACACGGCATTTCTTAGTAGGTTTTCTTTTATTCTGACTCATTAATTTGGCAATGACTTGTACCAAGTAAACAATATGCAATAGTGACTTGTGATTTTCACAAGTGATAAAAGGGTTGCCAAATTCAGTACACTAGAAATTTTAAACTAAATTAATTATCATATTTAACAGTAACTTTAATCGCATGACGAGTGTAGCTCGTCATTGTGCGGTATGGAATGAAAAACTAATGACGAGCTAGACTCGTCATTTTACCGGAAGGAGTTAAGTCTTTTAAAAAGTTCGCATTTGAAGGAAAGTATATAAATTAACGACAAATGCTTCCGGAAGATATTCGTGATAGCAAAATCTTTGTAATGATATATTGTTTTTCCATTTTATCTCGTGTATCTAGTTCAAACAGCTTGGAAAACGTAAACAACTAGGCAGTTAAAAAGGAATTTATAAAATGCTAGGATGAATGTCCAGGTTTTCAAATCTAATCCAGTGTCTGTTAGGGAAAATTTAAGCTGTTTGTCCAGATACCATTGTTTCACAAGAATTTACTTTGTTGAGTATGAGAAGAAGAGAGAGAATGAGAAAATTTCACTAAAGTATCATATGCAAACCCCAAACTTTTAGAACAGTTAAACTCGCTTCTGCACCTTTACTGACAAAGGAACACTATACCCATCTCAGTCACTAACCTGTGGAATATATTGTGAAGCAAACATATTTTCACACAGAATGGAAATTCAATTACGCACAACAAAGACAATGAAATAATTATTTCAAAGACAAATTAAAACTTCTATTAAAATAAAACAAAAGAAAATTTTGTTTATACTTCAAAATACACTTAGACCTTAATATATAAAGGACAAAAAAAACTCGAGTTTTATTTTACTGTTAATTAACTACAATGTGTTTATATGTCCTTGACTAAGAAAGAGTGAGCGCTATTTTTAATAAAATATTTATTTATTCTTTTATCACAAATTAAGTTAATGCATTTTTAATATATTTAATAACCACTTGAAATAATGTAATTATATTTTAATTATATAATTAATTGCTTTTTCATAATTGTTTTCATATTCCTAATCTGATAAAAGGCTGTCTAAATATATTTTAAAATAGCATCAAAGTGAACAATGACGTTTATGACAAAAACAATAATTTTTCTCCGAAAGCATATTTAGTTCTATTTTTAATTAAACAGAAATTTTAGGTTTTAAGCATAAGAGCTTGGTGAAAATGTTCATTGGTAAGCTTCTTAAATTAAGATAGAGATAAATAATTTTAAAAATGTATAACTGAAAAGGTAAACAAATTTGCAAAAGTGTAAGCAAATGAAATTCTCTTTCTCTCTCTCTCTCTTTGTCTACTCGCATATACATGCACACAGACAAACACACGCAGCGCATATTTTATATATATATATATATATATATATATATATATATATATATATATATATATATATATATATATATATATATATATATATATATATATATATATATATATATATATATATATATATATATATATATATATATATATATATATATATATATATGCTGCGCTTGGCGGTGCTGCCATATATATTAATTTAGATGGATAAAGACACAATATATACTTGATGCCTATAGCGATATATATATATATATATATATATATATATATACCTGCGTCCTTCTTAGTTTCGTTTCAAATTCACTATAAGTGGCATTTTTTTATTTTTTATTTTCCTTTTTTTAATTTAATTTTTATCATTTAAATATTCATAATCTCAATTTAACGTCTTGTTTTAATAAACGCAATTAATTCCATAATGATTTCTTCTTTCTTTAAAACGTCTATTTCGTTTTTTTTTCTTTTTTACGATTTAAAACATAAGTTAGGGAAAAGTCAATTTCATTTAAATATATTAAAAATAAGGTTACGGTCATAACAAGTACTTCATTATACATCACCACTCATCAAGTTCTATATATTTTAATTGTTTTTTCTGTGGGTTTTTTTAGTTACTAACCCGTTATATTTTGCTCGAAATTACTTAATCATCGAATGGTACTGTGAAACCCCCTCTGTCATAGCTTCTATATTAATTTAGGTACTTCTTACTTGATGGGAAGAGTTTGAAAACCCCCTAATAAAAATCCTGACCTTGTGCCATCAGATATGTTGTCGAGGCATATCTAACCTCTCGTCTGAAGCAAATTGTTCTTCTCGTGAAATAAGTGAAAGTCGTTTGGTTTGAGATCTTGGTGTGTTGGCTCGGCTATGATTTCCTAGAGAAAACGCTTCAACAGCGTGGTGGTTTCCTGGACTGTATGATGTATCGCGTTATCGTGAAAAAATATCCCTCTATCAACTGCCTGTAAAATTAAACAGCGGTTGCATGTTTTGTCCTTAAAAATTAAATACCCATCGAGTTCTATGCAAGACTTTATCGAATGAGTCACCATTTGTCTTAACCTAAAAACTAGCTGTGTAGAGGGTGGGTTGCTGGTTTCTTTTAGTAAAGAAATAAGTTAAAGTCGATTGGTGTGACATCTTGGTGTGTTGGCTCGTCGATGATTTCCTAGAGATAATGCTTCACGAGCTTGGTGATTTCCTGGATTGTATGATGTAGAGCGTTGTCGTGAAAGAATATCCCTTTATCAACTGCCTGTGATATTAAACAGCCGTTGTGTGTTTTGTCTTTAAAAACCAAATACCGATCGATTTCTATGCATGACTTTATCGAATGAGTCACCATTTGTCTTAACCTTAAATCTAGCTGTGTAGGGGGGGGTGGCTGGAACACTTCAAAAATGATAACTTCATGTATAAGAGCTACGGCACTCTAACAATATCTGTATATGAAACCACACTATAAGAATATTCTCCTTGATTTAGATTAGAACTTGTAAACATTTTAGAAATTCCTAATAATATATAAGAAGAACTTTAGAGTTAAATTTTCTTTTTAATGCAAAATATTTGATTGAAGCAAACAAAACAGAGTATTTGTGCAACAATTAAAGAATAGAATGCAAACACCTGTAATTACTACCTCCAACAAGACATATTTTAGCACTTAAAATATCTAAATATTAAAAGTCTAAAATATTAAAAGAAAAAGATAATAAAGTTAACATGATTTGTCTACAATGCTATATACTATAGCAAACATTAAGTTTTTAATTCTACAAACATTTTTATAGTCCATTTTTTAAACTTTTATTTTTTATAGAAGTTTTTAAACGTATGAAATTTTTTCATTCATTTAATATATTATTCTGTAAATATTTAATTTTAATGAAAAATAGATTTAATCTTTATTCTTTACAAAAATATTTTTATGTTGAAGAGCATATGAAAATAATTTCGATGCTGCAGGTATATGTGTACATATATATATATATATATATATATATATATATATATATATATATATATATATATATATGTGTGTGTGTGTGTGTGTGTGTGTGTGTGTGTGTGTGCATAATCTATCTACAGAAATACGTCTGAATAAGTAAATGCCAATAGAAATAATTAAATATTATTAAAAAATAAAATGAGCAGTTTTATACTTAAAAGAAGTTTATTATACAAAATTTTAGAAGAATAAAGTAATTAAATTCTAATATGTAATTTCTTCCTAATAAAAATTGTTAAAAAGCCCTTTACTAAAACTTTATTAAAAACTCTTTTGATGAATAAAGCATATTTCAAAATTTTAAATACTATTTAAATAACACTTTTATATTAACTTTTATCTCTGATTCACTAGTAACATATAGCTTATCCTGAGAAGCTGATATAAATACCTAATCCATATACAAGTTAAATACAGTGAATGACATATATTTAACTCTTGTTTAGAAATAATTAGATATGTAGTTAAATAGGTCTAAAATTTCAGCATATAACTGATTGAATTTCCATTATTTACTGTAGCTCGACAAAAGTTTGTTTGAACTTCGATAACTCGAATCTCGTCAGAAGAGATTAACGGTAATTCAATTGGATAGTAATTAATCTGTTTAGTAAAACAATCTAAAGGAACAGGGGCCTTTGAATTTGAATTTTTAATATTTTCAGCTTGTGACTTTATTCTTATAATGAGAATATACAACTTGTAACGTAAAACAAAACAGAAATCGATTAGAATAGAATTTTTGTATACTAGACACTTTAATAAAAATTGAGTTGTCCATAAAAGTGGTCCTAGTGCACAGTATATAAACCAGTTTCTTTTATTTTTTTCACTTTATCTTTAGAATTTACACTGGGTATTGAAAACTGGGTATTGATTTTCCATTATTCTAAATGTTTTTTATGTCAGAATTACTTTATACCACAGAATATTTTAAATTACGCAATGATTTACTAACCACTTTCGGTGTTTTACTTATTATATAATCTATATTTAGAAAAAAATTACTTTGAGATTTTCAAAATCCTAAACCAATTTAATGATGAATACATTAATAGTGAATCTCTAAAATTTTGAATAAGAAATACATAAAATTAATGCACCTGAAACATTTGGAAATTACCAATTCAATACAAAATTAGTCAAACAGGAAAATTTTATTTTTAAAACTTTAGTGATGTATGACAAAACACGTTTACTTGCATTCAAATAATTATGTTACTCGAATAATGTATTATCATGAAATGGATACTTAACTACATTTTTTCAGAACATAAAATCATTTCATGTTTTGGGTCAAAATCTGCCATTTGTAAGGTCCCTTAACCTCTTAAAAAATCTTATATACTATTAGCAATAGAATCAAAATGTTATACATATCATTTAGAAAAGCAAACTATATGTTCTGTTTGGCTCCTATGGAAAAAAAGATTATCAATACAATAAATAAAAATAAAAAAAAAATTTCTTTGTTAAACATTTTGTGTAAAATAAATATTTGTTAAATGCAGTTAAACTGCTATAAATTTTCTTTCGGAAGTTTAGCAATTATAATTGCTTCATATATATTATATATGTCTAAATATTTATAGTTTTTTCACCTAAAAGTCTGTCATTTTCGCGATAGTTATATGGGTAATATACACTGTGTAGTTACAATGTGTAGTTATGTATAAATGTATATATATATATATATATATATATATATATATATATATATATATATATATATGTGTGTGTGTGTGTGTAATTCTTTCATATATATTACATTTGCTTAAATATTTATAATTTTTTCACCTAAAGGTCTAAAAGTTTCGCGATAGTTATATGGGTAATATACACTTGCATGTGTAGCTATATGCCAACACCTATAAATGTATATCTATCTCTATACATCTCTCTCTTTCTCTGTACATATATAAATGTATATATATATATATATGTGTGTGTGTGTGTGTGTGTGTGAATATATTAAAGCACGATCATATTACTGTACATTAAAATTTAACTAGAAACATATTTAAATAAGCATATAACTTTATGCTGACTTTTTTAAAATCAAAAGAAAATATCTATCTGACTATACGATTTAGAGGTATTTAAAGTATCCAAAATAAAAACTATTTAATTAGGGTTAAAAAATGAGGGTTTTGTTATTTTATTATAAGTAATAAAGAAAGAAACCATCCGCATTATGAAAATTTATAGAACTTTACACTTTGTGTAGTAAGAAAAGTAAGTACATTTTCTTTCTTAGTAAAATTTTTGATGTAAAGTAAATTCTATTTCTGTATATTCCATTTCATTCGCTTATTTTTACTTTCGTAAGAAAAATAACATTCATATCATGACTTGCTTTTTTCAGAATTGATAGGTCATTTAAAATAGAAATATTCTTTATCCTATACACATTTAGTTTCAAAACTGAAAACAGGCACTAGTATAAAATAAAATATTCTTGAATATTAGTTGTTTTTCAATTTCTAAAAATTTTAATTACTAGTGATGCTGGAATTTTAGTTTCAAATTTATCTTAGAATATTAAATAATTTTTCTCTGCATACAAATATGCATTTGTTTCTCTCAAGGTATATATATATATATATATATATATATATATATATATATATATATATATATATATATATATATATATATATATATATATATATATATATATATATATATATATATATATATATATATATATATATATATATATATATATATATATATATATATATATATATATATATATATATATATATATATATATATATATATATATATATATATATATATATATATATATATATATATATATATATATATATATATATATATATATATATATATATATATATATATATATATATATATATATATATATATATATATATATATATATATATATATATATATATATATATTTACAAGCATATACACACACACATATATATGTATTTGGCTATTTCATCCTTCAAATTACAACCTTTGGTGGGATATCTTTGATTATCGTCTCATTGTGGTAGACTTTATGATCTCGCATACACTAAAATTAATTTGGGCTTAGGTCAACTATTCTTATAAATTCCTTTACGTAATTTTGTTCCGCTTCTTACCCATCATCATGCAATATATATTACCATTTTGTTTGGCTTAATCACTAGCATCCTATACCAGTATAAAACTCATGTTACACGTTTTGGAGACTATAGCGAGTAGACAAAATATCTCAATAAACTATGTTCTTTTATTTCAAATTTTGATCTTGTCTTTAACACTGAAACAATTTAATGAGGATACCACTTTTCATTATTATTTTGTTTAAAACACCCATTACATATATAATCTACATAAAAAAATGCAATTTTGATGATTGTACTAACTTTCCTCAAACTATTGACTTGTGTATTTATTTTAAAAATACTTCCTGCATGTCATTTATTCTTGTGTAAGTTATATTTCAGTGTTGATGTCATTTATTATTATGTCAAAAATACCGAATTTTCGTATCTCATTTCAGTCTCTAGCATAAAATATGGAACAAGGTCGGAGTAAAAGATAAGATATATCATTCCAATTCTTTTACCACCGGTATATGAAATGTACCTATATTTATCCTTGATACTTGTAATCAATATATATATATATATATATATATATATATATATATATATATATATATATATATATATATATATATATATATATATATATATATATATATATATATATATATATATATATATATATATATATATATATATATATATATATATAAAGCAGCCAAAATTCTACTGGGTAATTTTACACTTAACTGGAATCATATTTTAATCAATTAATAATTTACAATTAAAAGCGTTCAAGTGAATAAAATATTTTTTACGAATCTTCTTAGCTTTCAAGTTATATAAACCAAATATGTTTTTATAAACTTATTAGTACTAAATAACATTTTTAACATTAATAATTGCAATAATTATATAAATTTCCTCTGTCGCCATTTAGTAACTCAAAGATATTTCCAAGAGTATCGAGACCATAAAGGCTACCACAATGAGACGGGAAACAAAGATATCCCTCCAAAGGTTTTAATTTGAAGAGTAAAATAGCCAGATATATATATATATATATATATATATATATATATATATATATATATATATATATATATATATATATATATATATATATATATATATATATATATATATATATATATATATATATATATATATATATATATATATATATATATATATATATATATATATATATATATATATATATATATATATATATATATAATATATATATATATATATATATATATATATATATATATATATATATATATATAATATATATATATATATATATATATATATATATATATATATATATATATATATATATATATATATATATATATATATATAATATATATATATATATATATATATATATATATATATATATATATATATATATATATATATATATATATATATATATATATATATATATATATATATATATATATATATATATATATATATATATATATATATATATATATATATATATATATATATATATATATATATATATATATATATATATATATATATATATATATATATATATATATATATATATATATATATATATATATATATATATATATATATATATATATATATATATATATATATATATATATATATATATATATATATATATATATATATAATATATATATATATATATATATATATATATATATATATATATATATATATATATATATATATATACATTTAAACTTAGTCACATGTGGTATGATATATAACTCTAATTCCTTTAGACAAACAAGGATTGAATTCTGTCCTGTTGACATTTATATCCGGTATAATTATACCTTTTGTATCACAAAGAAAACCCTTGTGGCCTTTTGGTGTTTTTCTATTTTTGGTTGTGCATAAATGTCATGAAAATTCAAAGATCACGAACATATCTTTAGGAACAATAATAAATTCTGTTGACAGATTAATTATATTTTTCACAACAGTTGTTTTTTGGTGTCTATTTTTGGTTGGATGTCATTTCAGATCACGGAACATATGGACATTTTAAACTATTTATGCAAAATTTTTGACTTATGATAGGTATACCAAAATGTTCTAGCAAACACAAAAATAACAGATTGAAAAACAGTGAAAGTCAATGAAAGCAAGTTGAACTTGATGTCGATTCACAGCTGATTAAAAAAAAATATTACATTCTCACCTCTTTCTGACCAAGTTCCTCTATATTGTCCTGTCTCCTTATTTTTCGAGCAGCCTGACATCATTATGTCTCCTCTCTGTGGTCCTCTATCAGTTCTTCGGGGAAGTGGCATCTTCGTTAGCTTGGAATTTGCTGCTAGCTAGTGCCAGAAAGTTAGGCTTTACCCCAATCTGAAACGCTGAATCATTAACCTTTATGCTTCGGCTGATCGCTGGCTTGCGTTTGGACTACAAATCGGCAGCATTTTCGAAAATTCCTCCCTCCTCCTTCCACTTTCTCAAGAGGAAAAAAGTTTTTGTCCTATTGTCATTCTCTAGGAGTGGAGGACGTTACAATGCAGGGTTGCTCTAAAACCAGTCTGAAAGTTCTTATTTCACATCTCATTTTGAGAAACACCGTTAAACTTAGGAGCCATGATCAGATTTAATAAAAAAAAAATAAACGAGGTAGGAAAGGAACTTTGACTCGCTTCCAAAGAGATTTGGTTCACAAGATAGAATGAATAGTTTACAAACAACTGCTGGACATGAAAAAAAAACGCCAGTTGTTCCACTTGTCGCCAAATAAAATCCCATTCTTTCTTCCCGGTACTGATACACTCAGCAAAACTTCAACAATAGGGAGGGACTGACTAAATGACAAGTGAATAATGACCCCGTCCCTGCAAAAGGAGAGAAATATCTACGGTACAACTGCTGTACCCTAGCCGACTTTTGGGTTTCTAAATATTTATTGTACAACTGCTGTACCAGCCGAAACCTTAAAG
>CM063508.1:158975274-158990274 GCA_032207245.1 Pardosa pseudoannulata
ACTGGTGTAAACTCGAATAACGAATAAAAAATGAGAAATGTGCGTTTAAATGGTAATATAGTTCAGTAATTTTCTTTTGGTTTAAACGGTTTTTATCCATTAATGTATAAAAACAAAGTTATATTCATTCGTTTCCATTTTAACATGCTTGAATATAATTATGCAAGGCTCCTAGGAGATCAAAGGGACATTTTACAGTGTTACTTTTTCCGATTCTGTAAAGTAAGGTATAGAAACTCCCATGTCTAGTTATAAATTATATGTTTTCAAATCACAGTTTGTGTTCTACTGTATCTATGATTTCAAAAACTTTGTACGGAGTTCTAATATAACTTTTAGTTCGGTGCCACTATTCTATATTGCGATCTGCACTCTACATGATGAAAAATATCAATATAATGTACTTTAATTCTACCACTGTTCATAACGATGATGAAAACAAAAAGGAGACCACATATTCATTCATTTTTAATAATAACCGAAAACATCACTACTAACTTTTGCTCAAAATATCATACCTGATGACTTTAATATATAGTTTGACCTCATGATGATCTGAATTAAATGGATTTAGAATGCATCATCGCATGCAACTTTTGTCGAAAATCCTTAATGCATTTTAGGGTAATGAGGTAGTATTTGGGATTCAAATACTTTCGTTTGTTGATACATTTCTCTTTCAAATCTATCCATTGCAAATTAGGCAAAGCTGCAGATCGTATTAAGCTAAAACTGAAATATATTTCAAACCGAATATATAAGTAATGGATGGGAAATCAGTTTATTGTTTGAAAAGATACTTTTTACCATTGGATAATTTCCTAATCTTTTTAATATCGTACTTATTAAGTTCTTGCTGCCGATGGCTGTAACGGAAAATGTGTATTATTTTTACACAATTGTACACAAATTGAATTGCATCAGGAGAAAAATTCATCAGGAGTATAGGATAGTAAAATCCTAATATAACTGGAAAATTAAATTTGTAGCAAATTACTGTCATAACAATTTTTGAACTGTTCACCTTTTGAAATCAGTATAAATGTTCCATAGATTTCAATTGTTTATCTACACGTTGTAAGTGTTATTGGTCTGGGATAAACATTATTGGTCTATAATGGTAAACCAAGCTTCTATCTCAGCTCTCTCCAAACTAGAATCTTGGTTTGCCAAATCTACCACCTAACAGTGTCCAAACTATGTTTAGTGTTATAGATTTGCATTCACCAATACTGACCAGGATAATTTAAAAACCTTTTCACAAAGACATACCGATATCAGAAACAGGTGCAATAAACAAAGAAATTCATTATTAGCATAGATGGAACGAAGAACATATAGAAATTTAATTTTTTGACATTTAATGTGTTAATAAACATTAATCGCATTCATTGAAAACATGGTAATTATTAATAAGATTGAGTGTTATGAATAGAATCATTTGTTTCTCTAAGAATAAGTGAAAATCAAAGTTATTTTCATTCATTTCCATTATAACATGTTTGAATATAACGATGCTAGGCTCCTAGGAGACCGCAGAGACATTTTCAGTGTTACTTTTTCCAAGTCTATAAACTCAGGTATGGAAAATCCAATGTCCAGTTATAAAATATATGTTTTCAATCCATAGTTTATGTTCTACTATATCTATGATTTCAAAAATTTTGTACGTACTACTAATGTAACTTTTAGTTCGGTGCCACTCTACTAGATTACGATCTTCACTCTACATGACTAAAATTCTCAATATAATGTACTTCAATTCTACGATTGTACATAACGATGATGAAAACAGAAAGGACACCAAGTATTCATTCATTTTTAATAATAACTGAAAACATCACTACTAACATTTGCTCAAAATATCATACCTGATGAATTTAATATATTGTTTGACCTCATAATGATCTGAATTAAATGGATTTAGAATGCATCATCGCATGCAACTTTTGTCGAAAATCCTTAATGCATTTTAGGGTAATGAGGTAGTATTTGGGATTTAAATACTTTCGTTTGTTGATGTATTTTTCTTTCAAATATATCCATTGCAAATTAGGCAAAGCTGCAGATCGTATTAAGCTAAAACTGAAATATATTTCAAACCGAATATATAAGTAATGGATGGGAAATCACTTTATTATTTGAAAAGATACTTATTACCATGGAATAATTTCCTAATCTTTTTAATATCGTACTTATTAAGCTCTTGCTGCCGATGACTATAACGGAAAATATGTATTATTTTATATTTCTAATTGCAGTATACAAACTGAATTGCATCAGTATAAAAATTAAATAGAAGATAATAAATTCCTAATGAAAATGGAAAATTAAATTTGTAGCAAATTATTGTCATAACAATTTTTAAACTGTTCACCTTTTGAAATCTATATAAATGTTTCATACTTATTATCATTGAATAATTACTTAATCTTTTTAATATCGTACTTATTAAGCTCTTGCTGTCGATAAATGTAACGGAAAATATGTATTATTTTATATTTCTCATTGCAGTATACAAACTGAATTGCATCAGGATAAAAATTGAATAGAAGATAATAAATTCCTAATGAAAATGGAAAATTAAATTTGTAGCAAATTATTGTCATAACAATTTTTAAACTGTTCACCTTTTGAAATCTATATAAATGTTTCATACTTATTATCATTGAATAATTTCCTAATCTTTTTAATATCGTACATATTAAGCTCTTCCTATCGATGGCTGTAAGGGAAGATGTGCATTTTTTCTTTCTAATTGCAGTATACAAATTGAATTGCATCAGGAGAAAAATTAAATAGAAGATAATAAATTCCTAATGCAAATGGAAAATTAAATTTGTAGCAAATTATTGTCATTACAATTTTTGAACTATTCATTTTTTGAAATCTATACAAATGTTCTATAGATTTCAATTGTTTATCTACGCATTGTAAGTGTTTTTGGTATGGGATAAGTATTATTGTTCTGGAATTGTATAATGGTGAACCAAGCTTCTATCTCAGCCTTCTCCAAACTAGAATCTTGGTTTGCCAAATCTACCACCTACAAGTGTCCAGACTATGTTAAGTGTTATAGATTTATATTCACCAATACTGCCCAGGATAATTTAAAACCTTTTCGCAAAGATATATGGATATCAGAAATAGGTGTAGTATACAAAGAAATTCTTTATTAGCATAGATGGCTCGAAGAACATATAGAAATTTAATTTTTTGACATTTTATGTGTTAATTAATAAACATTAATCGTTATTCATGGAAAACGTGGTAATTATTAATAAGATTGAGTATTATGAATAGAATCAACAATTCATTTGTCACTCTAAGAATAAGTGAAAAAAAGAAAAATATATTCATTGGGGATCATTGTAAGATTATAAAAACTGTGAGATTTATTTTTATTAGTATGAGACATTTTGTGAGGGGAAATTTTATATGATAGAGCCTATAGTTACCAAGATGACAGTGTACTAATAAAGCTCAAATGATTAATAATAACCTTCTCAACGGAAAAGAGTCGAGGGGGACACAGCATATTATCACATTCTCCTAGAGAGATATATCAATTGATTGTGGTGTTCCCAAGGTAACAAGAACTTAATGACATCGAATTCATGCGGATTAAAAGATTACATTGGTGAAGTGAGACGGTAAAATTACCCAAACCAATCAAAGGAGGTAACCAAAGTTTAGAAGCTTGTTAATTATTTCTATAGTTTTATTACTAAATTCAAATATTAATTTTAGTTTAATAAAAAGTAGAATAAAATCTAATGCAAATAGGGATAGTATAGAAACCATAAGATATGTGTTTTTTAAAAAATTAAATAGGGTATATTATTTCTTCTAAACATGTCCAAAAATGTGTATAAAGTATTTTGATGCCTTAATTTTCCAGATTTAAAAATTGATTTTTAAATGCTTTCTTTTTCAATCCCGTTTTAAGTGAGAGAATGCAGTATGATTGTTTATAGCTGAACCATTTTATCTTATAACCCATCTTATAAGAGCAGTATAAATACCTCATAAATGGTCTATAAACACCTCATTCTAGAATTTTATGAGATTTTTTGAAGAGATATTTGTTAAGAGATTAACTTCTAAGGCTTTTATGCTCGACTTTCTTTTTGAGAACTCTAAAATTAAGCCAGATTAATCTATGAATAAAACATACGCACTCTTAAAAATAGGGACTGCCAAATAAGACGAGATGCAAGATCTAATAGGAGATTCTATTAAGAAATATATTTCTTATTCATACATAGACATAAAATGCCTTAGCAATCAGTAATTTAATCAGTATTTAGACTTGAACTTGGACATTTATTTCAAAGAAATATTTTACTGTTTTAACTATACAGTAAATACATGATAACTGCCCTTTGTACTATTAATTCTAAAATTTGAACAATTTGATATATAACTCATAAGTCGTACTCTTCTGTGTAACGTAATGTTATCTTTGCGTTATTAATTGTAATTAAAAATTTTGCTACAATTTCATGAAATAAGGTAAAAGTTAGTTTGTAATTCATAATCACACGCGTACTCGTATACATACACGCATGCATATATATATATATATATATATATATATATATATATATATATATATATATATATATATATATATATATATATATATATATATATATATATATATATATATATATATATATATATATATATATATATATATATATATATATATATATATATATATATATATATATATATATATATATATAATATATATATATATATATATATATATATATATATATATATATATATACATATATATATATATATATATATATATATATATATATATATATATATATAAATATATATATATATATATATATATATATATATATATATAAATATATAATATATATATATATATATAATATATATATATATATATATATATATATATATATATATTTATATAATATAATATATATATTATAATATATAAATATATATATATATATATATATATATATATATATATATATATATATATATAATATATATATATATATATATATATATATATATATATATATATATATATATATATATATATTATAGATATATATATATATATATAAATATCTGCAGTTAAATCGGAATGAGCAGTGTTTATATCGGATACGTGACCTACGAGAACGCTATATCGCTCATGCGCTATTACTGTCAAGATATCGGGAAGAAAAAAATACATCGGAAATCAGCAAAGAAGCTTAAATTCAGCGTCCGTTCCGATCGTGATACATCACTGATCTGAAAATTAAAAATATGTGTCAGGATGAAGTATAGTATATCAATATCTTGAAAAATATGGATGTATCGCCTAGGTCAATCACACACTGTGCAATTTACTTTACTGAAGTACAGTAAGAAACAATAGACTGCTGGTATATATTCTTAGAGATTCCTTGTAAATAAACTAAATTCGGACCTTTATTTAGCTTTAATTGTTTTAGCTGCACGCTGATGAGTCAGTCCAGTCTGACTCTTCCACTTTTATGTCGTCACTTATACATACATACTCTCATATATCCTGAAAACACCCTTAAGTAGAAACAATATAATATTTGTCTAAATCATCCATGTCCGTAAACCTAAAATAAAATTATGCTTTTTTGATAAATAAGGATTTATAGTCCAAAAATATTTGAAGCCATTTTTTAATAAAAAGAAACACCGATAAATGAAAACTGCCGACTTCTTCCCCATTTACCGAATTTTCGAACTAAAGTAAATGTGAAGTTACAAAATATGAGACAGCATTCAGTAAATTTCTCACCCGCATTGAGTGAACGTCCGACAATGGGTGAAAAATGTTTTCTGAATAATAAAGAGGTCAAAATGACAACAAATGCAGAAATAGAACGCATGTATATTTATCATTTTCTTCCCCGTGCGTCGCTGACATTACAGGGCATTAAAGAACTTCCGGAAGACGCAAAAGTAAAAATAAAAACTTGCTGTTGTATATATTCATGCTTTTCATATTTCATTTTCTCGATACCGCTGTGTCTATTTTCCGTTTAAATGTTATTAGGAAAAATACAGCATTGAGAGATTATTTATAGTTTTGTGGAATTTATTTGGTTTTTATTACTAGAAACTTCTGTAATTATACTGTATATTTAATTATAATCTGCTATATTTATATTTTACTGTAAAATATCAGTTTTTAATTGTATTTAGTTTCAGTTTATTAAATTAAAATATTTTTCTAATTAAATCATAAAAAAGTATTGACAACAAGTTGTTCTCACTACGGAAAAGAGAGAATATAACGGTAGAAGCATGCAATTATTATGTGGCTAAAAACATACATTCATTCACAAAGAAAACTCGATCAGAAATAAGAAGTTTGGTTAGGTTATCAGATAAGAAAATGATCTCAGCAACCAATAAAAAAATTTTTTTGCCGGACAATAAAAGCATTTTTAATTGAATGTTTAAATTTCCGAGGACATCTCGAAATGTAAACATGTATGCTTTCAGTGATTAGTGGCGAAAAGGTATGTTAAGAATCTCAATAAATTTAAATTTGAACTTAAGTTTTAGAAATCAAAATTAAATATCTCTTTTGGTTACACTATGGTTATACAGAATTAGTTTTTTATTAAAACCTTTTAAAAATATATATTCTATGTGTATTTATATGTGTAAGTTACAAAAATTACTTGCAACAACTTCGTGAAATTTAACTTTAGAAAATTAAATAGTTTATCTAAACAGTTTTTGAGCATTTGTCATATTTGGCTAATTGGCTGATACGTGAACACTTTTCTTATAAAAATATAATCGACTAAAGTCGGCTAATTTACTGTGATGCAGAATCGTAAAAAATTATTTGTATGCTCATTGTGCAAATAACATTAATTTTTGTGTATGTTCTTATTGTACCATGTTGTGTTTAATAAAAGAATAAAAAGGCAGTCATAAAACATAGAGAATTCAAAGATGTGAACCAGATCTGTAGAGATATTCAAGTAAAATAGACAGAAGTAGACGTAAAAAAGATAAGACATGCTGTTAAAGAAAATGTATTTTAAAATTTAACCTAAAATTCAAGCATCATTAAAACTATTTGTAACATTTTGTCTATTCGATCAATACATGTTATGTTAGTACTTGATTATACACTGAAGGTTGTTGTAAGTGCTGATGGCACCCATACAACGCTAAAAAATGGTACAGTAGGCTGTGCTTACGCTGATTCCTTTTTGTCCTTTCTTGCTTGTGATCTCTTGCTAATTACATTGAGGAGACAAATACGCTGGTGATATTACTCTCTCCGCCAAGTGTGGTGGCATAGCCGAGGTAGCTCAGTCGGCTAAAGCAGCGATCTGGTAACTGAAAGGTTGCGGATTTGGTACAGAAGCCGGCCTAAGATTCGCCATGTTCGTTAAAGGTGATTGGAGCACATAAGACATGTTCATAGACACAATGTTGTCCAAGTTCTCAAACGGTACCTTTTGTGGGTAGCAGGACAAGCCTCGGGATCTTCTGCTTGGTTAATGCTTCTAAATTACAAGGACCCAGCTTTTGGTTCTGTTGCTCCAGTCGGTAGCCCCCAGGGGCACATCTCCTTTAGGTGTGTACGCGGTTCATGATCCCGGTGAGTGATCTTTCTCTAGCGTTCTTTCTGGTAGTCACGAGCTTACCTCTGTAGTGTTTGCTCTTTACCGAGTTGGAACACATTAAAATCGGACCATGACGGACCTCTCGTAGGTCAGCGGTGGCTTGGTAGCCATTTATGGGTCACTGTTGGAGCACGGTCATCAATAGCTCCTGCTGTATGTCTTCCGATGGGTCAGCGTAAAACACACTTACTCGAGTCCGTAGTATACCTTAAGCTACAAGTGTCCTCTGGGTGTTACTAAATGGCTAACAACTTCGAAGCCTTGTATTGTCATAAAGGAATATAACGCCTGTATTGCCAGCTATGTTGGGAAAAATGTGTGGTTGCAAACCCGGCCTATCCTGCCAAGGTTGGAGAAAGATAGGATGCCGGAAACACGAATTTTCACTATCGGTAGTCCACTGACAACAGCTAGGGCGTTCACTAATATAACTCTTTGTTACAATTGCAGAAAGTTAACACAATGATATACAATATTTCCTTTAAATTTCATATATCTCATTTATAACATAGTGACATATTGATAAATTCTGTAGTATAAAATTAATCCTCTTAACAACCTCATAACTCTTTTCTTTATGTTTGTATCTTAATAAAAAGTACACTTAAAATATACAGCAATAAAATATGTAAATATTGTATTGTATTATAATTTGTAAAATCCAATAATATTATATATTTAATTAAAAATGCATATGAATAAAATATATAGAAAACATTTAAGAATTTTTTTTTTACAGATGAATGATAAAATAGATTTTAAGTAGCAAATTATATGTGAGTCACTTTATTAAATGTGAAGCAATTTAATCTGAACCTTATATACGGTTATTCTCTTATTTTCTTTAGAAGTGAACGGAAAATTAATTATATTAGACGCTTGTTGTGTGAGTCTAAACGCTTTTCCTTTCATTGGAACTGGGGATTTTTGTTACCTTATATCTCGATTCCATTCTCTATTTTTTTTATTTTGCAATTGTTCGTATGAAAGCACTTGTATAGTCAATAAAGCACCAAAAGAATCTTATACTAGTTTATTGAAAGGCTTTTATTAAATTTATAGATTCACGTAACATATTACAAAAACTTGCAAATGTGTAGTAATAAAAAATTGTAGTGTAGTGCATGTGAATTAAAACGTCAATCTTTTACATAACTTCTAATAATTATATAATGGTAGAAAAAGAAATTGATAAAGGAATAATTAATAAATTTCTATGCAAGTGCTTCGTAAGAATTAAATTACTAACTAATAGATTTTCTTCGGGTAAAGAATTCCTGCAACTAATGCGATTCTCTAAACTACTATCGAATAAAATTACCAATTTTAATACTTATCCTCTATATAGAACAAATGTCTAGTAATTTACAATGGTATATAATTTTACTACATTTAAATAAATTTCATTGCTTTCAAATAAACATATTTATCTTTTCGTAGATTTTCATGCAATATGTTATTGAAATATTCTTGAAATTATTCTCATTTTCCCTGATTATAAGATTTCAAGAACTAATAATATGCATTTTTAATTGTAATCTACTAGTCACTTCAAGTGCAGGTTTTGTCCTAATTATTTAAGGATTCCCAGAGAAAAGTTCTGTTTATTTAAAAAATGTTTTATATTCTGTTTGATTAAAAATTATTCTAAAACTACTTTAAATTAGTCTCAAATTATTTGAAACCTATTACAAGTATAAATACAAAATCAACCAAACGGGTAAATTACAGCTATGAATTTTTTTATATGATATTGCTTTAGAAGTTTTGAGAGTTTTATACACAAAAATTTCAAAATAATACATTTTATTTAATTTTTTTCATAAATTTAACATTGTATTTGATGATTTATCTTTCCTCTTGCCTAGGGTAAAAGTGACTAAATTTCTTGTGCAACTTAAAGTAACCAGTTACATGGACAAATAAAACTTTATCGCCAAACTCGCCAAAGATAATCAGAATTTTTCTATATTTATATTGTAGGTAATTACAGATTGGTTCTTATTAATTTTCGAGAGATTGGTCTGAATTTCGTGAAAAAGTATAACATTAAAATAATAAATAATCAAAAAGTCAAAAAGTCAAATACTTTTACTTTTGCAAGCATTGTAACAATGCTTTGTTACAATGTTATTATGAACAATGGAATAGCTTTCATTTGAAAAAATGGTGAAATGAAAGTTATCACAAAACAATAAAATAATTCTTCAAGTAAATTTCTTCAAGAAGTACAAAATATTTTATTATATTAAAAAACATTTTAGGTACTAGGACATAAGGTTAAAGATTAATTATTTTAGATTGTCATAATAACGAGAATTATATTATTAAATGGTGCCAAAATAAAGTCGCCAAATGCAAATTTAGGGTTATGGGTATAAGATTGGCGTCAATTAATTCGATTAAAAAAAGGCCAGCAGATTCCGAAATGAAAGAAACATTCTAAACAATAATTTAGGAAGTTAAATGAGTCAAGTAAAATTAAAAATGACAACAATGTTCGAAATTAAAATGCTTAAAGGATATAAGTCAAGTAAATATGGTCAAAAACCAAGAGTGCAGTGTCTCAAAGTACATTTTAAATGTTCTTAAATAATTCAGTTTCTTAAAAGCTTTTAACTATTTACCATGTAATTTAAAGAAAACTATGCGAAATAACTCTAAATTTAATCACCAAACAAAAATTCAATTTGAAAAAGATTTCTATATTCACTCCCCTTTTACCGCTTTACAATTTTATCTTCCTAAAAGCTGTCTAGTTTTTATCCCAAACACCATTTAAAATCTCATTAAGATTGGTCCACACATTTCGAACTGCATAGTGAATATACACACAGAACATTGGAGCCGTGGTAGCTCAGTCGGTGAAGGCATGATCTTATTCCCTAAGATTTGCGTATTCGAGGCTCGAGCCGGTCCAAAGATCCATTATATGCATCAATGGTGACTGGCTGGAATACGTATAATTAATTCGTTGTCGAAATGTGCTCCAAGATCCCAAACTATACCTCTAGAGGTAAAAAGCCAGGCCTGGGAGTCAACTACTTTGTTCCAACTTCTAAATTACGAGGACCAACTGTGTATTTTATCCCAGTGAGTAATGTTAGCTGCCTATATGTTGCTCCCATAAATAAATATTTAACAAATTGTGGGATTAATACTACGTTCATTTAGTGTTTGAGAAAGAAGAAATTAAAACTCATTAATAATAGACACCTTGATTAATATGTCTTGAATAAAAGATTTTATACAATGAAATAGCTAAGGAATATAACAGGGATACAACTTATCACTTCTTGATGTCGAAGACATCTCTCTGGATTTGGTGATGGTCTTGCAAAAATGGTTTCGCTTTTCCTTTGTCTCGTGGAGCTTCAAATATATATACCATAAGCAGCAGATGCAAGCAGCATCCACTCTCTTCTTTCCTCTAGGAACTACTTCATACTGAAAAAAACAGCCTGACAACGCAGAGAAAAAATAGGGCTCACCTTAAGAACGGAGGGTTCAGATCCCACCAATCCAGTGGGCCCTTCTATTGGTTGGGGGGAAGTCCGAGGTTTCTTCCTAGTCCTGACCACTCCTGTTCTGTTTGCCTTTAGTGATGGCTTACGATAAGAGGTAAATAAAAGGTGAAATACTGTGAATTGAATAGAAAGCATTTTACTTTGAATGAACATGAATCTTGAAATTTGATTTTAAGTGAATTAATTAATTGAAATGTTCAGCAGTAATGATAATCAAAAATTGAATAAGATGATTGCTTACCATCTTTTTATCCTTCTGATTTGCTATGAAGGATCTGTAGAAACCGAAATTATAAATGAAAACAGAAGACTCTTGTCAAACACAACGTTCTTTTAATTATGAAACACGCTGAATTCACAGTTCACAAAATGAATTAAGAATTATGTTAGGTTTTAAATATTCTAAATATTTTAAATGTTTTCCGGATGAATATGAATAAAATACAGATTAAATGAATAAAATTAAACACACACAGAATACGAAACTAACAACCATCTTTTTCCTGGCCTTGAATAATAAAAAATAATAAAAAAAAGCCGTTACAGGCTGATGCCATCTGTTGAAATACAAAAAATGATAACAGAAACCAAAGACAATGAAGAATAAAAATGAATAAACTGTTATGAATTATTTAAAAATTAAAATTAAAATAGTAAGTCTTTTATGAAGACTGAACACTCCGAATGTAACTTATTATTGCATACATTAAATATCTGGGACTTGGTAGTGACATGTGATGTAAGAGCACGTCTTCCACTTTGGAAATAACAATAAAAATAATACTGATATCGAAAAAGTTAATTATCTAGATTAATTATGACAAGATGAATATTAATTGGATCTCATTAAACATTATATAATTCATAACAATTTGCATGTAAACGGTTTTACTGTTCTTTCTCTGGTAGAACATTTAATGCAAATTAATTTGATAGTGTACATAAGTAAAAAGAGTTAGTTTTGAATGTAATATACTACTGATATGCCAAATGAGCGATAACAAAATCGTAGAGAACTGCTTAAAGTAGATACTGAGGGGCAACTATCATCTATGCCACTAACGGGACTCAAACTCTAATACCTAAATGAAGCATCCTGTATTATCGGCCATCATTCGGCACACAAAATGAAAAAGAAGCAGAAAAGTTTGAGAGTATGCTGGACTCTTCTAGAAATTTTATAAATTTTGTTTATGTATTTTAGGAATATTTTATGAAAATTTAATTCTGCATTTTACGAGAGCTCAAACGGCATACCTTTTAGATCGACTCTCTTAATGTAAAATTAATGTGGTCTCGAAAAAATAAAATTTCAAAAAATAAAAAAAGCACAATTTTAAAAGGAATACAACAAATCCCACCATATGAGATTCTTTCCTTTTCTACCCTTTTGCTAGACTTCTGTGCTTGTTTTGACTATTAACAAATTATTATCTTCATTTTATTTCAAATTTGCCATTTCAAATGAATGAAATTCAACTATACTTTTATGCATGGCATTAGTAATACCTTCATGTAGAATTTGAATAATTCGAGAATTTGAATAATTATCCAACTCTATTTATCTTAGCTCCACATTATCGCAAGCAGGCATTGTTGCCAAATGCAAGCAGCTATAACTTATAAAATAAATTATTCTAGCAGGTGTAATTCTCAAATAAAGATTCGGAGAACTACTTTAAAATATTTACGAAACATTTACCTCGGTAACAAACTGTGTAAAAAAGAAAAACTGTACCGCACAGCATTCAGAAAGAACGAGAAAACCAGAGAAATAGAGATAAGAAAAATATTTTTATTTGGATGGTAGAAATTTTATTACAGCGTTATCATTTCTCCAAAAACTTTAATGGCAAAACACTGATTTTGAAACCCCTGCACATTTTCACTTTCAGTATCTTTTTTTCTGAGCTGTAAATATAAATGTATGAAAAAGTCAAATAGTAAGATACGAAGAGGTAAATTTATACATTTAACATTTTTGTTAACTTTATTTTGCGGTTTTATAAAGTTTTTATCAATTATACACATGGGGATGGAGAAACCTATCTCATAATGTAAAATAAAAACGTTATAAGACCTTTTTTGCCAATTCTGAAAAAAAATTAATTGCTGTCATGCAAAACATAGTACAATTAAAAAAAAAAGATTATAACAGACGGAAATAAACTATACCCTACATATTGTCTAAGTTAATAAACATAAAAAAACGTTTAGCAAAAGTTAGCATAAATATTTATTGTAAATATTTCTGAATTTTTCGGGAATACATTTAACATGGAACAAAAATAATTAACTTAACAAATAGTATATGATAAGAATAAAATATACGTGTAGAATCACAAATAACAAGAACGGTATAGAGTTTTAGAATTGTAAAATCAAACGTATCATCATTTTTCTATGGTTAAGTTGGCCTATATAAAAATAAAGATTGATTATGCTTGAAAAGATTTCTACAGAAAAATCGAATAATCCTTCATGTATACATAATCTAATATATATATATATATATATATATATATATATATATATATATATATATATATATATATATATATATATATATATATATATATATATATATATATATATATATATATATATATATATATATATATATATATATATATAATTATATATATATAATATATATATATATATTTATATGTATATATATATATTTTTTATTTATTTATTTATTTATTATTATTATTATTATTATTATCATTATTATTTAACTCATAATTTCTTCCTTTTTATGCAATGTGTTATTTTCATGGTTATTTGTAAATAAAGGTAATCCCTATGGTTAGGCACATGCTGGGCGATTTGTGTCCCCAGGGTTGATTTCACCGTTTACACCACCATACGGAAAGTAACTGCAACCCACAAAGTGTTACATGATATTGATGTACAAAGTTGTCGGGTCATAAGAATTTGACCTTTATCGATATCCGGTAAATCATCTTCTTTTTCCATAATTCTGAGCTATGTTTGCAATGACAACGTGTAGTTGCTTTATATATCATAACATCAGCATCGCACACGCATTTGTTTTGTTCCTAGGCGAGCCCATTGTTAATAAAGGAGGGTGGTCATAATGTAAAAGCTCTTCGGTGTATATATGTGTGTAAGTGCGAGTGTGGTCAGATTCTACTCATTTTATTTTTAAATTGCACATTAAATATAGAAACTAGATTACGCAGTGAGAAGTCCTATTTCCGCATATTATATTTAATATTTTTCCCTCTTTTGTAGTAGAATATAATCTTTTTATACATAACTTCCTAGATATATTTTTTCAATCGGTAATAATTTTCTAATCGAACTATTTTTAATAACAAGTTTGCTTTTGAAAAAGATTACTTTTCGAAATAATTCCTGTAACTACGAAACATTTCACGATCTTTAATGAAAAAAAACCATTTCCGTTAATTTCTCTAGAATTGAAATAGAAGGTAGACATCCCGAAACTAATGAAAGTTTCATGGCAGTATAGTTTTAAAATACTTGATAAAGTTATTGAAAACCTTTGCGATTTTCAGATGTAAAAACAAATCATCCAAATCAAATCTAAATAGCAAATTACTGAAATTATGTCAGACATTTTTTTATGAAAATTTATTTCTTTTGCACATAAGTTATCCCTAATTACAATGATATATTTTAATTTGTTTTTAGTTTTCGGATTATTGAGCATTCTAAATGTATATAAATATATATATTGGTGTGTATGTGCGCGTGTATTAATATTTTAATTACGGACCAAGACAGGAGAAACCTATTAAAAATGA
>CM063508.1:159000274-159010274 GCA_032207245.1 Pardosa pseudoannulata
TTATGAAATAATATTCCAATGACAAACTAACAAAAATAGTCTAAATCCTAGAAACATTATCATTTTATAATGCATAGAAAATAATCGGTTTTAGAAAGAAAATGCTTTGATTAAGAATGTTCTATATTTCTTTAAAATTATTCTTTAAAATTATTTTAAAAAATTATTTCGAATTGGAAAATTAAAAACTTTAAAGTTTTTATTTTACACATTAAGGTTTAAAATTTTCAGTTTAAAAGTTTTAGTTTTTAAAAGAGAATAAAATGAAATTAATTGTATGAAATAAAACAAACTCCATATTTTTGTCTCTATCGATGCACTACAATTAGTGAGTTTATGAAATAATATTCCAAAGACAAACTAACAAAGATGGTCAAAATCAAGGAAACATTATCATTTTATAATGCATAGAGAAAAAATCGGTTTAGAAAGAAAATGCCTTGATTAAGAATGGATTGTATTTCTTTAAAGTTTATTTCAAAATGGAAAATTTTAAAGTTTTTATTTTAAACTTTACAGTTTATATTTTTCAGTTTAAAAGATTTAGATTTTAAAAGAGAATAAAATGAAATTAATTCTATAAAATAAAATAATATTTAAAACTTAAAAAAATAACCTATCATCTCCTTATGTCTTCAAAACTTGCAAAAGCAGCCTGAAAAATTCTTAGTTTATTAAATTAAATGTGCACCCCCTATAAAGTTTAGAAAAATACTTTGATTACTTGAAAAGAACTTTCTGATAAACCTGAAATTTTATGCATTTACTTAAACCCCATATTTTTATCTTTATCGATGCACTACAATTAGCGAGTTTATGAAATAATATTCCAAAGAAAAACTAACAGAAATGGTCTAAATCAAGGAAACATTATCATTTTTTAATTTCATAGAAAAAAAATCGGTTTTAGAAAGAAAATGCTTTGATTAAGAATGTATTATATTTCATTAAAGTTTATTTCGAAATGGAAAATTATAAACTTTAAAGTTTTTATTTTAAACTTTTAGCAATTAGTGAGTTTGTGAAATAATATTCCAATGACAAACTAACAAAAATGGTCAATATCAAGGAAACTTTATCCTTTTATAATGCATGGAAAAAATATCGTTTTTAGAAAGAAAATGCTTTGATTAAGAGTGTACTATGTTTCTTTAGAGTTTATTTCGAATTGGAAAATTAAAAACTTTAAAGTTTTTATTTTAAACTTTAAAGATTAATTTTTTTAGTTTAAAAGGTTTAGATTTTAAAAGGGAATAAAATGAAATTAATTCAATGAAATAAAATAATTTTTAAAACCTAAAAAAAATGAAATATCATCTCCTTATGTCTTCAAAACTTGCAATTGCAGCCTGAACAATTCTTAGTTTATTAAATTAAATGTGTACCCCCTCAAAATTCAGAAAAATACTTTGATTACATGACCAGAACTTTCTGGGAAACCTAAAATTTTGTGCATTTACTTAAACTCCACACTTTTATCTTTATCGATGCAATACAATTAGATAGTTTATGAAATAATATTCCAAAGAAAAACTAACAAAAATGGTCTAAATCAAGGAAACATTATCATTTTTTAATGCATAGAAAAAAAATCGGTTTTAGAAAGAAAATGCTTTGATTAAGAATGTACTATATTTCTTTAAAGTTTATTTCGAAATCGAAAGTTATAAAATTTAAAGTTATTCTTTTAAAATTTAAACAATTAGTGAGTTTGTGAAATAGTATTCAAAAGATAAACTAATAAAAATTGTTTAAATCAAGGAAAAATTATCATTTTATAATGCATAGAAAAAAAATCGGTTTTAGAAAAGAAAATGCTTTGATTAAGAATGTAATATATTTCTTTAAAGATTATTTCGAAATGGAAAATTATAAATTTTAAAGTTTTTATTTTAAACTTTTAACAATTAGTGAGTTTATGACATAAAATTCCAATAACATACTAACAAAAATGGTCTAAATCAAGGAACATTATTATTTTATAAAGCATGGAAAAAAATCGGTTTTAGAAAGAAAATGCTTTGATTAAGAATGTATTATATTTCATTAAAGTTTATTTAGAAATGTAAAATTAAAAACTTTAAAGTTTTTATTTTAAACTTTAAAGTTTAAATATTTTACTTTAAATTTTAATTTAAAAGGCTTAAATTTTAAAAGAGAATAAAATTAAATTAGTTCTATAAAATAAAATAATTTTTAAAACTTAGAAAAATGACCTATCATCTCCTTATGTCTTCAAAACTTGCAAAAGCAGCCTGAAAAATTCTTAGTTTATTAAATTAAATGTGCACCCCCTATAAAGTTTAGAAAAATACTTTGATTACTTGAAAAGAACTTTCTGTGAAACCTGATATTTTGTGCATTTACTTAAACTCCCTATTTTTATATTTATCGATGCAATACAACTACTGAGTTTATGAAATAATAACTAACAAAAATGGTTTAAATCAAAGAAACATCATTTTATAATGCATAGAAAAAAATCGGTTTAGAAAGAAAATGCTTTGACTAAGAATGTACTATATTTCTTTAAAGTTTATATCGAAATGGAAAATTAAAAATTTAAAGTTTTTATTTTAAACTTTAAAGCTTAAAATTTTTAGTTTAAAAGGTTTAGTTTTTAAAAGAGAATAAAATGCATTTAACTTTATGAAATAAAACAAACTCCATATTTATATCTCCATCGATGCACTACAATTAGTGAGTTAGCCCTGCCATTGATAGCGACATTCATGCTGAATTCTTGATGAAATAGGGTTAAGTCCATGCAAATCATTAAAAAGTTCAAAATGTAACCCTTCCCCCTTTTCTCGGACGTTTAATGCCATTTTTTTTCAAGCTGATTTTTTATCAGGTTAAGAGCATTTAATCAATCTATCATATAACAAATAGGTAAAAATAATTTTTTCTAACAATATGACGTTATTTCTTTAACCATGACATTTAATCATTCATTATTTTAAATTATTTAAATATCGACTTCATTATTTTCATATGTTTTATCACTGAACTTACATATTACGCAAATAATTTTCTTTTATATTTGGCTTAAGTAATATATTAGGTATATATGTGATAATTTAAAATTTAATCATCGGTTATTTTTTGTTACAATGAAAATTTTATCACCGGTATTATTAACAAATTCTTTCATAAAATTATAGGAGTCTATTTCACGGAATAATAAATATCTAGCGTTTAAGTTATATATCTTTGAAAATTAAGAAATTCGTTCATTTGTGTGCTTGTTTTTATACATAACCAAATGGTTTGATGAAATGAATTCAACGTGATTCGAACTACATTCACAGTGTTAGGAGACTTTAGAGGAGTATGAAGATACACAAAATATTAAGTGTGTACTAGACAATTATGATCCAAAAAAGAAATCATTTTTTTACTTGCCCCATAGGGTACATTACAATTCTGGAAAATTAGAAATTGTACTAATCCTGTAAAATGTAGTATATATAATGTATATATATATATATATATATATATATATATATATATTTATATATATATATATATATATATATATATATATATATATATATATATATATATATATATATATATATATATATATATATATATATATATATATATATATATATATATATATATATATATATATATATATATATATATATATATATATATATATATATATATATATATATATATATATATATATATATATGTATATATATATATATATATATATATATATATATATATATATATATATATATATATATATATATATATATATATATATATATATATATATATATATATATATATATATATATATATATATATATATATATATATATATATATATATATATATATATATATATATATATATATATATATATATATATTTATTTATATATAATATATGTGTGTGCTTATATTTTTCTCTTTGTCTTTGAAAGACATATATATAAGTTCAATATAATATAATATCGATCTAATAGATTCTAAGCATTCTACTTTATAGTATAATGATACCAAAATTTACTTCTTAATTCGAAAATGAATCACCATTGCTTTGGTATTCGAAAGTACTAAAATTTATCTTTCTACTTGTTCTACTACTGTTATTTTATTTGATCGCAATTCATAGTATGTTATTTTCCAAAACTCGAGATTTAAATCAGTGTTTCAGCAAATTATTTTTGTTTACGTACACTTTATCCAACAAGAATCCCAACTGATTATTGCTCAAATACTATATCTGTGTTATTCTAAAGTTTCGAATGACACTAGATATAAAATACATGTACAGTCTATGTTACCCAAATACATTGCTCTACTGCTTCTACTATCTTTCGAGTGTTTGAACGCACTCTATAAGATGAAAGATATTTTACAAAATTAGAATATTAAATCATTGTTTCAGAAAGTTTTGTTATATAAATTACTTTGTTCAGTCGGTATCCCAACCGTATAAGTGTCGGTCTGTGGTATCCCAAAGCATAAAAATATCTAGACAAGAAACTTTTGGCCTTTTAGTGTGAACTAAATTTAGTGCCATTAAAATAGCAATTTTATTGTTAAAGAAATTAAAGTTCTATTACTGAACGAAATTTGCAAATGTTATCAATTATAATATTCAATTAAAACTAAATAGTATTGATGTTCTTATTTAATTTCTTACGAGCATTTTCTGTTGGTTTTAGAAGAGACTTTATCTGTTTATAACTACCCATAGTGATTCTTTTCAGGTAAATAGTATTTACGGATGTTTATAATTTACTTCTGTAAAAATCTAGCTTAACAGAAATTTGTTTTTTGTTGTGAACGAATAACTATTTCACTATGCTATAATTAAGTTATGTTATTTCAAATTTATGCAATATAAAAAGTCAAGTATGTTTTGATATGCTATATAAATGTTTCTCGATTTAAAAAATTATTTAAAAAGAAAACTGGATTCTTTGTCTCTTTTAATTCCTTAAAGACGAACATATATAATATCCATCTTCATGATCCTAAATTTTTTTATTACTTTTTCCTTTTTAAGAATTATAGCAAGATTAGAATAATTATTACAGTGAATTCCTGATTTCAAAATAGCTTTTTAGCAAGTTTTGTTTTTGATATTACTTGTACTTATGCTTAAATATCTATCTTCAAATGCTATATAGTATTTTATGATCTTTAGCAGAAAATCAAACAATTCTCATATGCATTATATAAATAAAGTCAAGTATATTAACAAAGTATGTTTTTATTCCGGTATGATTTAATAATGAAATGTGCATGAAATAACCATTTAATTTTTATTTAAAAAACTTGTTTCATTTTACAATTCTTACATATTCTTAATTAAAATCCACTTTTTACATAGTGTTAAATAATATCAGAAACAGTAAAATTAAGAAAATATCAAAGCAAAATGTTAATAAGGTATACAGATAATAGTCTTCAAGCTAGTGGTACTTTTCAAAAGAAAGTGCAAAGAAATTCTTAATTGTTTACACCGCCAAGTAATCTCACTTTTAATTTGATTCTTGTAACACACACGGTTTCTTAGTAGTTTTCTTTTATTCTGACTCATATATTTGGCAATGTTGTACCAAGATTATAAGTAAACAATATGCAATAGTGACTTGTGATTTTCACAAGTGATAAAAGTGTTGCCAAATTCAGTACACTAGAAATTTTAAACTAAATTAATTATTTATGATAACGCATGACAGTGTAGCTCTATTGTGCGGTTAAATAAAAAAAAATCTAGCGTATACTTAACAATGTATGGGATTTAAGCAATAGGTAACGGATTTATTAGCCTCTACAAACATTTAGCTCTTAGGCTTCAAAGCAAGCAAAAATTCCATCATTTGTTCAATCTCTCATTAACTTTAAATTTTTGTAGAAAAATACATGTATATCCTTGTGTATGGGGCAAAGAAGTCACACCAGCTGATACCGTTAGTCCCGATGCAGGTTGTTGATACTGTATAGAACAGTGAGAAAAAAAACCCTAAATAAATCTGTTACGCAGCCCTTAAAATCTCTAAAGGAAAAATATTTTTGAACTGGTATTAGGAAAAATAAAATACTTTCAGATATACTTCCACGGTAAGATACGCTGCATCCATTAAATTTCAATTTTTAAGCACGTGTAAACCAAAGTTTACATACCTGACATCATGGTTGTGAATTTTTCCGAATAAAGAAAGGTCGTTGTGTGGTAAAGCAGAATAAGTGTCAAAAAAAGAAATCGGATGAGTTATGTATTACATTTTATATTTTAATTGTTTTTTTCTCTTAGTAAAATAAGTAGCACAATATGATCTAATGATTAGTAAGGGATGATATGATTCAAGGTCAGAGGCAGGAAATAGGAACATATTCCTGTATATATCAAAAACATGGATAATAAGTATATATAGGTAGGTCTGAATATCTTCTCAGTGGGAGATTAGTAAATGAGGAAATGCTATAGAGTAACGAAAGATTATACTATTCTGAGGATAATTAGAACTGTGAGAATTTTATTTTTTGTATCACGATTGAATCATAACCCATCATATTAAGCAATCAGCCATTATTTACTAGTTCCCAGGTACAAGTAATAACTGTGAGATTAGAGATTTAAGGAGACATCATGAAGGGAGGCAAACTGTCCATGGTTATCTTATAGATATGTTTTATGGTAACATTAATCTTGCTAATTTTCCTAAAAAAGAAAAAAAAGACAGCGGTTGAATTATAAATCTGCTTGAAATGAAAAAGAAAGTTTTCTTATTTCCAGACATCACTGGAGAGTTTTTAACAAATTATATTATAGAGGAATACATCTCAGTTGCTCCTGACTCATATTTTCACTCATTATGAAATTGCTACATTTCCTTGAAAAAACTCAAAATGGTTGAAGAGCTAAACTGCATAGATGAAATTGCTTCACATTTGAACACACAGAAGAAACGTTTTCAACTGTTTCTATTCCAGAGGACCAAGATTATATTTATTGAAAAAATTTGTATTATCGCTTTATTTTTTACATTTCTATGAAAAAAGCCCTTGCTGTTAACAGTCATTTTTTCCAGGCATAATTTTAAAGCTTGAGTTGAAAAAAACACTAAAAGTAGTGTGACAACTTTTAAACGGACAGATATTCAATGGTATGACAAATTCAGTTGAAAAAGTGCGAAAGGGGTGACTTTTGTGGAAAAAGAAAAGAGTGGTGGATTAATGGATTAAGTTTCTGTACGTCAGAAAAGTTTTTTCAAGAATTGGTAATTTCAAAGTAATGTATATCGCATTCTTTTCAGATTATTTAAAAAAAGTGTGACTGATATTCTTTAACGATTTCGTTTCTAATATTCTTTTAAGATTTTTAATTTATTAAATTAAAATATTGAAAATATTTTCATCGCAATGCATGATACCTTTAAGAAATGTAATTTTTTAGCTTTAACAAAAGCTAAAAATGTTGCCTGTCGTAAGTTATTGAAGCCCACTGAACCAATTTTAATTTAAAATATCTTTTTACTTTTTTAATTTTAAAAACTATTTAAAATGAGGGATTGGTGGAATTTCAAAACGTATACAGAATCTACTTTTAACATTTATATTATCTTAAATTTAAAATTTAAAACATACTATTGTACAAACTACTCGTGTACATTTCAGTGTGAATATCGAAGAAGTTATCACTTCAGGTCTGTATTGAAAAATGAAATTAATAAATTATGAGAAATTATCTAATAAAACTTTCATTAAAAATTTATGTACTCTTAAAAAATGTTTTAAATTTATTTTTGGGAAAATAATTAAACAACAGAAAATATTTATCAAATTTGTTAATACAACTCTCAACATTCAGTTCTAATTTAATAATCTTTTTTTTCTAATTTTATCTTATTGAAATTAAAAAATTTGTACTGCATAAATTAAAATGCCTTTATAATACTTTTCTATTTACAAGATAAAACAGCATCAATTTCAATATTCCCTGCTAATTTATAATGAATTAATATGATTAATATTTTTTAAATTTATCTGACAAGATATGTTAAACAGATTTTAAACTTTCCTAAAAATTTATAATGCGAAAGAGAGTTGAAAGTTTCATCCATAAACAATTACTTTCTTTCCAAAACAATAAAATGATTTTGGTGCAATTTTCAAACAATGATAATAAATTAATATAATTTTTTAGACAGTAAAATATTTGTTGTATAATATGAAAAGAATTCAATGTGATTTAAATTCTATTAAGTTATATAATTCAAAACAAAAACTTAACAAGATTAATTTTTAAGTCTAAATTCCTAATCTTGGGTATAAAGAAGTAACTAATAATATAATTTTTAACAATATTCTTCATTAAAATTATTTTGATGAATTTAATTATTTTTTTTAAATAAAATCTAATATTATTTGACAAAATGCAGCTTCAAATGCTTTAATGAGTTAATTAATGTGTATTTATTTCACTAAATTTGATTAATAATGGAAGTCAGAATTCTTGTCGATCATTTCTATTCACTATTTTTGCTCTGTAAGAAGAAAATTATTTTTAGAATTTCTAAAGCATTCAAAAATCTTAAGCATCCAAAAATTATTTATAAAGTTTGGTTAATAGAATTTACACTACTTGTAAAAAGTTGATTTCTATTTATCTAGAAATTTTGAAAGGATTTTAATAAACACACTAATAATAATTTTTCGTTCCCGGTAAACTGATTTTAAACTTGAAACTATTTTAATTAACTGCTGTAATTTTTATCATTAAATACATGTATACGTTTAGACTGTGTGACAAAGAGAGGTTTATCTTAAAAATAAAATTAGCGATCAAAATTCATCGTGTCGATATCAAAAATACAAATATTTGGGGTTTTTTAGTTTTTGCAGGTTATTTATTTTGTTGTCATGTAAGAATCTCTGTACATACTTAGTATACAATGTTTTCTCTTTCACAATGATAACTTAATAAGGAACTCATTTCCTTTCATTTTAAATATCGAATTTTTATTTTTATAATTTTTGAAATATCAGGACATTTCTAAATCGATTAAATAGCCCTATTGAAATATTTCAATTAGAACTTGTCAAACTATAAATCTTTGCATTTAGTATCATAAATTTTGAGGAAAATATAAATATTTTAAATACATATTATTAAAAACACATGCACACTGTGAATAAAAAGAAGTATTGCCGATACTGATTTTAAACTTTTACACTAAATACATTACAGACTTACAATGAGTTTTATCTAGTTTATTTGTTGCTTTTATTTTATTTTGCATTTACGGTATTTTAAGTCAAATTTTTTAAACATTATTTTAGCCTTTTATTTAATTCAATTCAATTTTATTATAATTTAAATTTCTAGAGGATTGTACCTAATAATTCATGTATACAAAATACCAATAATTATTAATGAAACTTACTTTGTGTAGTTTACTATTTTTAAAATAGTCTAAATATATATATATATTAACCATTTTTATTAGTGATTTCACACGAAGTCCTCTGATACAGTATTTATATTCAGTATAATTTAATATTTAATGTAACATTATAGAAAATGTTATCATGTTGAAAAAAATTCTGTAAAAAGTAAACATAATCTGTTTTATGCTAAAGTAAAATGAAAAGGCAAAATATACTATTTTTCGGAAAACACGATTAACAATGTTAACAGTAGGGTGACTTAAAAGAGAATGTGTTAAAAATATCGTGCTTCGCTCCTGTCCTCTATTGCCATACATAAAAGAACAAATCCAAATTTTGCATAGGGTTTACTTAATTTCCAGGTTTCATTTTCACAAAACAAGATGTTTATTACTAATGCATATAAATAGTAAGTTTTATTCATCTTGTTAGATTACTTCATTTCCATATGTTTGTTAGTAACACGAAATAAGGAATAATAATTCATGAGTACTATAAATTAGTAATTTATTATTAACTTATATTTATTAAATGTATTATATATTAAATAATTATTAAATTATGTATTAAATAAT